>JASAUF010000161.1:5186000-5834250 GCA_030180095.1 Magnolia changhungtana | reverse complement strand
AGGTTTAGGTTTTAGTTTATAGGTTTAAGTTATAGATTTGAGAATAGGATTAGGTTATAAGTATAGGTTTAGGTTGGGTTATAGGTTTAGGTTAAGGGTGTGGTACCTGCAAATACAGACATAAACACGACCTGTCCAAATGGCCAGGCCCTTCCAATGCTATCCATAGGAAATACACAGCTTCATCATGGTCATAATAGCGGTTCCCACCTTCTAGGGATCCCCGCTCATCCTGATAGCTCCGACGCACATCCGGGTCTGCTCCATTAATCTTAAGCAAATACATAAACACGGCCTGTCCAAATGGCCAGGCCCTTCCAATGTTGTTCATAGGAAATTGACAGCTTCATCATGGTCATAACAACGGTTCTCACCTTCCAAGGACCCCCGCTCATCCGGATAGCTCCGACTCACATCCTGGTCTGCTCCATTAATCTCGAGCAAATAAATAAATACGGCCTGTCCAAATGGTCAGGCCCTTCTAATTTGTCAATAGGAAATGGATAGCTTCATCATGGTCATAACAGCGGTTCCCACCTTCCAAGGACCCCCGCTCATCCGAATAGCTCCGACGCACATCCGGGTCTGCTCCATCAATCTCGAGTAAATACATAAACACAGCCTGTCCAAATGGCCAGGCCCTTCCAATGTTGTCCATAGAAAATGGACAGCTTCATCATGGTCATAACAGCGGTTCCCACCTTCTAGGGACCCCCGCTCATCTAGATAGCTCCGACGCACATCTGGGTCTACTCCATCAATTCTAAGGTAATATAATTAAATCCTAAATTAGTTACTCATCCAAGGTTGGATAGATTGTAATACTTTCATATTCCCATTTAAATGTTCACGCCGAAAATTCTACAGCATCTCCCCATGCCTCTCTAGATAAGTTGATCTTACGTTACATTCCGATGCCAAATATCTAAATCAATGTAAAGATATTTGACATTGGATACGGAACGAAAGAAACATATCCAGAGAGAAACGAAGAGATGGACTACGGATCAAGCATAAAAATTTAAATAGAGTGTATGAAAGCATACTTTCCATCTAACCTTGAACTGTCCAAAATGGGACAATTTGAGCAATTTCTATGCCACCAAAAACACACCATATCTATGTATGGCCCCATAGAAATCCTCAAACAAGTAACTAATTATCTAACTTACAAATCTATAAATTACAACATAGGCACCATACACCCATGTTCAAGTGAACCAAGTCAAGCATTATTCACACATGTTCAAGTGAACCAAGTCAAGCATCATTCGCACATTTTTGTACACAACCAAGTTGAGCATTATTCACACATGTTCTTGTGAACTAAGTAAAGCATCATTCATACATGTTCAAGTGAATTGATTTGAGCATCATAAGCAAATGTTTCGGGGGGGCTGATCTTAGCATCATTACCACACATCCAGGTCGATTTATTTAAACATCATAACCACATGTTGTTGCTAAATATCTTGGCATCATTACTACACATCCGAGTTGATTGATTTAAGCATCATAAACACATGTTCCAGTGGAGTGATTTAATCATCGTAAACACATGTCCAAGTGGACTGATTCAAGCACTTTAAACACATGTCCAAGTGGACTGATTTAAGTATTATAAGCATTATTCAAACAATTGAAACTATGTCTGTCAAACACAACATATGAGTTACTGCAACCCCGAGCTCTATAATGTAAACGGTCTTCCACAGAAATCATGCCGATCCAACCATCATTGTGGGCATCACTTGAATTTCAACAATTTTGGCTAGCTGTCTAACTTTTTCTATCATGTGGCCTACATCATGATTGGATCGACATGATTTTGAGGCCATTTTTATCTATGGATATAAAACCTCAATCAAGTAGCTACTTTCTAGCCTCATAATTAGACATTTTAGGGAACAGAAGGCCAAAACACCAAGTTCTCTGATCCATTTTAGAAATATATAAATCATTCTATGAAACATGCAATAATGTCATAAGCAGACACATAACAGAAAGTAAATGCAAACTAGTGAACAAATCAAATGGCTAAAGGAAGCATATACACTGATAATGGTAGCTGGAAATATGAATATTTATTCACACCAGAAAAAATAAAAATAAAAATTGATCAGAGATAAACAAAAGTCAAAACAGAATGTTGGTTAGAAAACAATAGCATGCAACTAACTGTAGTTGCTTCACAATTCCAAAATCACTGCCACATAAATTTTCTGGAAGAAAGAAATTACATACATATTTTTATATGACATATACATATGAGCAAAGTGACTATACATATGACATATCCACAGATCATGCAGGAATATGACAAGCATGTCAAATTACATACCTAGAATTTAATAAAAGAAAAATAGGCATCAATCACTAAACCAAATTAAAGAATGTAGCCAAGCTTGGGAGAAATTACATTTGGAAAACAATGTCATGGGGGGTGTGGGCAAGTAGATAAAAGGGTGTATCCTCCATGTAGAAATTATTGGGCCCTGATATGTCACACCAAATGTTCAACCTTGTTTTACCGACCATTGTTGTCCATTTCCATTAATTTTCTACCAAGGATACCCAAACAGCAAATTGTCACTCCTCTTGAATCCTGCCCTACTCTCAACCATGTGGTTTTTCCAGCAAGGATTACACACTTCCACCATCCCGCTACACATACATCTCCACTAGACTCGGTATTAATTGACTAAATAGGATGAACGAAATATCTAAGGCTGCATTTGAGTGCACCAAATATCATGAAATTCCATGCCTAACCAGTCTAATTTGTTGCAGAATATCATGAAATTCCATGCCTAACCAGTCTAATTTGTTGCAAAAGTCCACCATATCTTACTGTTGAAAGCTAGCTGCATGAGACCATTAAATCAAGAGAAATACCATTAAACAAAACACGTGCCACCAAGAGTTAATTTTTCTGAGGCTTAAACCCCAATCAAGAGAAATACCTTTAAACCAGCAGAATTCCAGAACTGATTTTGCACCGGTTGGTTTCCACCTTTTAGTAGACTATACTACAATGATAGTTCACCACCAATTTCTAAGTTCCAAAAGAAACAATAGCCTCCATAGTAAACTAGCTCAAACTTGATGCCATGCCTCATAAAAGCCCGAAAATATTTAAAAACATAGTTTTAAAACTTGACTCAAAATTGAGATCACCTGTAGTTGGATAGGGCATGCAATCTATCTCATCCTTGATAGCAATTGGAACTCCGTCCAAAACTGAGATTGGTTTGCCTATAAAAGGCCAAAATGAGCACTTACACAGGTAAGAGTACAACAAAAAATCTTACATCGTGAGTTGAATTTTTTGATAGCGATTGATCCAACTTATGAGTGTTTATTTGTTAGCAATAGACTTCTTGTTTGATTTTAGAATGACATCTATTGTATGATCCACACCAGCAAATCAGTGTGGTTTGTGGTTTGTGGCAAATTGGCATCTCCTCATCCTGGCCATTGGACGAACTGTCTAGAACTTGTACATGGGCACCACATATATTTCTTTAAGTAAAAAGATTTTTTTTTTAAAAAAATCACAAACAAAGAAAGGATTAGCATATAATGGGAACAAGTCACAAATACCTCGCTTTAGTGATGGTTGACAAATGATTCCGAGGTTCCTAGAATTTAAGAAATATACAGTTAGGAACACCAAAAACATTTACAAATGAGATCCTCTAAAGTTCTCTAATCCTGAAGAACATGGGAATATCAGCCGATATAAATAATCAAGTGTATCTCTACCCCATCAATGAAAGCTATTCAAATTGGTAAGTTTCAGCAGTCTACAAGCAGTTTCCACAGTTCTCAGGAACTCAAGAGATTAATTTCTCCAATGATCTTTTCAATAGTTGAGCAATTTAGACTAACCGATCCAAGTGAGGTTAGATAAAGGCATAAAAAATTCCTGCCCATTATAGAGATCTGGTAAGAAAATGGAAATATCCTCTAATTGACTCCATGGCCACAATGAAATCAATAGCCAAAGCAAAATACATCCATTTAGCTCATTTCAATGGTTACTGAAAGTCTCGTAACTAGAGGGATTTATGGTCTACCCTAGTAAACCTAGAAAAAAAAAAGTGTCCTAAAATTCAAGCAAATAACTAGAAAATGATTTAGCCAAACCTCAAATGTATTAAGCAAGAGGCACCATTTAATGTTGGGCCAAGAGTTTATGGTGTCGTTTGGCTCCCTTGCTCTTAAAAGGGGTTGTGAATCTGTTTTTGGGATGCAAATATTCAGCGAAAGAGTTTCTGTCTATAGTGTTTAGGTATTGCAGAGGCTAATAATAGCAAGGACCTAGTTTTTGTGCCCTATAGTGTTGTCAACCACGGCTTTAAGGTAAGATGGATAAGATCTCTCATAAACTAGGAAAAAACACATCATTCTAGGGTTTCAACACCCTTGGACAAGCCCTATATTGGCAGATCTGAGATCAGAGGAGGGAGGGAGAGAGAGAGAGAGAGAGAGAGAGAGAGAGAGAGTTTACCTGCGAGAGATCGAGGGCGATTTCGGGCTATTCGAGAGCAGATCTAGAGATGCTGTCCTCCACAACTAGAGGGAGAGTGAGACAGAGAGCGAGCGGAGAGGGAGAGCGAGCGAAGAGAGAGAGACGGAGAGGGAGAGAGAGAGAGAGGAGGGAGAGGGAGGGTGCGCGAGAGGGAGAGGGAGAGAGAGAGAGAGAGAGAGAGAGAGAGGGCAGAGGGAGGTCTGCGAGAGAGGGCCGGGGGCAGGGGTGAGAGAGAGAGAGAGAGGGCAAAGGGATTGGGGGCGGCTTTGATTTTGAGCGTGCGCCCAATTTTGGGCGGGACCATGGACGGTGCTGTGGGCCCTACCATGATGTGTTTGTTTCATCCATTCGGTTCATCCATTTTTAAAGATCATTTTAGAGCTTTATGCCAAAAATTAGAGGGGTATAAATCTCAGGTGGTCCACACCAATCTCGAGCAATAGTGATTGGATATCCACCATTAAAATCCTCCTAAGGCCCACTGTACTGTTTATTTGACATCCAATCTATTGATTTGGTTATATAGGGCCAGATGAATGGAAAAAATAAAAATCAGCTTGATCTAAAACTTTTATGGCTATCAAAATGTTTTTAATGGTCGACGCTCATTCAACACTCTTTCGTGTAATGTGGTCCACTTAAGATTTATATATATAAATATCATTTTTAGTCTTATATTGTAAAATTATCTTTAAAAATATATGGACGGCATGGATGAAACACATACATCATGGTGGGGGCCATAGCACCGAATTACCACCATTAAGGTGTCGGGGGAGTAGTCAATCCGTTCCTAAGCGTAATGAGTAATGTGGGGCCCATCATGATTTATTCATTTTATCAACTTCATCCATCCATTTTAACATATAATTTTATTACATAAGCTCAAAAATGAAGCTTATAAAAATCTTAAGTGGACAACATCATAGGAAATAGTATAAACTGAACGTCTACCATTGAAAATTTTTGGGAGGCCACTGAAGTTTTGGATCAAGTTTATATTTTAGTTTTCCCTTCATCCATGTATTTGTGATCTATTGAATAGGTTGCATGATAAATAAAAATCACTGTAGGCTATAGGAAGATTTCAACGGTGGAAATCATTATTCCCACTGTTTACTATGGTATGGTCCACTTGAGCTTTGGATATGCTTTAATTTTGGGCTCAACCACTAAAATGATCTGGAAAAATGGATTGACCGTGTGGATAAACTAAATACATTCACTATGTCATTGTTAACTGGATACGGCAGGGTAGGATGCAATGTGCGTTGAAACCCTTTCGGGGTCACAAAAGTTTCGGATCACTATGAAATTTATGAGAAAATAGGTATGAGAAAATAGGTACGTTGTAACACTCAAACAGTTTAATACTTTAATCTAGACTCTTCACTCGGTGAAAAGCACATTTTGTGGGCTGGCATGCAAGTATCATGTAGATCCGACAAATATTAACCATTTGATCAGTGGCTTTTAATAGAATGGTGAAGATTGGGACTAAAAAGTTTCATTTTAGGATTAGTGCTCTGTGGGCCCACCATGATGTATGTGTTTCATCCATTCCGATCATCCATTTTTACATATCATTTTAGGGATTGTTACAAAAAATGATAGGGATATAAATCTTAGGTGGACCACACCACAGGGAAACAATAATGATTGGATATCCACCATTAAAATCCTCCTGAGGCCCACTGTAATGTTTGTTTGACATCTAATCTGTTGATTAGGCCATAAAGACCCAGATGAAGGGAAAAAATAAATATCAGACTGATCCAAAACTTTTATAGTCCCCAAAACGTTTTTAATGGTCAATGTTCATTCTACACTGTTTCTTGTAATGCGGTCCACTTGAGATTAAGTTATACCTCGTTATTTGATGTAATTCAAGACCTGGTGCATAAAGGGATTTTATTTTATTTTATTTTATTTTGTAATTAGTGTTAGAAAATCGCTGAGTTGACTCGACTCGTGAATCGCTCGAGTCATCACCGACGTTTAATCAATGTTAAAAATCGTGGGGCCACCATGATGTATTTGGTTTATCAATGTTGTCCGTACATTTTAATAATTACTTTTATTACATAATACCAAAAATTGGCCAATACATACTAGTTTTTAACCTAGCAATCTTTTGAATGCTTTTGAACGTATCATCGAAGCTTGGATCATGGCTTAATAGCAATGGTGGAAACACACCTTAGGCATTGGGTGATGGAGAATCAATTTCGTGAATCAATAATCAAAACCAGCAAAGGGAAACTACTAACCTGCCCACTTGGGTTTCATTTTCTACACTAAAATACTCAACCAAATGTCAATCTAGGTGTGCTTCAAAAACAGGCCTCAGTTACAATTTGAACCAATACAGACTATGCTTAGTGTATCGTCTCACTTCTCACTTCAATCTTCTGAAATCCAAACCCTAGCTCTAAATCCATTAAATCCCCACCATAACCAGTAAAAAATAATAATAATTCTCGAACACAGTAGAGATCGAGATACCTGATGGGTTATCGCGTTGCTGCGACTGGAGAGAGCCGAAGGCGCCCATGTGTGTGTGTGTGTGTGTGTGAGAGAGAGAGAGAGAGAGAGAGAGAGAGAGAGAGAGAGAGAGAGAGAGAATTTATGTGCCAATTGGTTTGTAGATTGCATGAACACATATGGTTGACCTGTGGCTTGTCGTTCCTCAAGTTTATTATGTTGGGCTAATTCTCTTAGTTAGTAAGTAGTTGAAGTTTTGAAGTTTTCAAGTTAATCAGTTTAGGAGAATAATTATTTATTTTCTCTTTTTAAAAGGAAATGATTTTTTTTTTTTAAGGAAGAAGCCAACACAACTTACACACTTACAAAGCATCCCACGAGATGGGCGATAAAGGGCACTCAACGAAACCCTTTAAATTAGACACCCACTCCAATGCGTTCAATTTAACCCTCTCGAAGACTTATGTAGTTAGCTCATTTTTATTATGAAAATACCAATTGTTCCTCTCTCCCCGTAGGACCCTGAGGCTAGAGAAAAGGGCAAGTCTCCAAAGCCTGTTGATCTATTTTGCCAGCTTATATTAACTTATGGGTCCATAAATGAGTTAAATAGATCCAAAAATCTGAAGTGACCTGCATTACATGAACAATGATGATTAATCATTAAAAATTATTTCTTGTGTACCACGAAAGTTTTGCATTAAGCTGTTTTTTTTTTTTTTCTTTATCTAAGCTCGTATAACCTTGTCAATATGTTAAGTGGCAAATAAACATTTCAGTGAACCATAGAAAGTTTTTAATAGTGAGAGTTTCATATGGTATGATCTACTTAAGATTTGAATATGCTTTATTTTTAAGCTCATACACTTAAAATAAGCTGGCAAAACTATAGACAACATGTACATACATCAAGGTGGGCTCCATAATCAGAGTCAGAACTCACATATACCTAACGGAATCTGCTCTTCTTTAATAAGACTGTGGGCCATTAAATGAATAGGATTTTAAAAGTATCTATGAATTATTAATGATGGATATCCAAGATTAAGGTTTTCATATGGTGTGGTCCACCTAATATTTATATACCTATCATTTTTGGGCCCCACTATTCCTATAAAAAACTAGAAACAATATGAAAATGGGAGGCCTTTAATTTGATCCCTTTTATTTTTCTTTTCTTGTGTAGATGCCAATTAGATTGATCTCTAGGAATTGGTTTGATAAAATATCTAGTATCCAAAAAGCAACACAAAGACAGTTCTTACTAAGCCACCGATATGGTAGAGGTCAACCCTTATATCTACTGTTTTGGTTGAGATGGAAAGGGGAGCATTTTAGGACGTGGTTCCACATCTTAGAGAAATTGTGGTGATCGAATGCTCACCAGCCAAGAACTTCCTAGGGCCTACAGACCTTAATAAGGTCGACTAGACTTATATGAAGGGAAAATACAAAGAGTCCCTGTCCTAAAAATCATCTGGGTTCGCCTCATGATCAATGAACAAATGTATGGTTGTGAAAGGATAAGCCATAGGCTTATTATAATATTTATTTTTCAGAATAATTTGTTTTCAGCCGATTTTGGTAGCCGTCCATCTCAATCAGCTATTAGGCTTATAATAGCTGAAAGGATAAGCCATAGGCTTATTATAATATTCATGTTTTACCTTATTTCATGTCTTTTTTAGCTTTTGAACCAGTTGGATTTCAAATAAAAATTATGGTGGGCCTTAGGATAGTTTTAACAGTGGGAATCACTCTCCCCACTATTTTCTGTGGTGAGGTCTACTACATCTTTTTTCTGTCACATTCTTTGTCTCATGTCTTAAAATAATATCTCAAAATAGATGGACGGTGTGGATACAACACATACATCATAGTGGGGCCCACAGAACCTGGTGACGTCACTTCAGTAGCCAACTCGCTACTCAACCTAAGGCCCAACCCACGACAGTCTCCCATCTCTCTTTCTTTCTCTCTCTCTCACTCTCTCTCCCTCCTCTCACTCTCTATCTCTCTCTTCCTCTCTCTCTGATCTCTCCACCCTCTCCTCTATCTGTCTCTCTCGCCTCTTCTCTCTCTCTCTCTGTCTCTCTCTTCCTCTCTCTCTGATCTCTCTTGCGGGCCGTTGCCGAACGCCCTACCCACGCACGCCCTCTCTCTCTCTCTCTGTTAGCTCGTTTGAAGTTCATTCACGACAGTGAGGTATCTCTCTCTCTCTCTCAATCTCTCTCAATATTAATGCTGATTTAGGAATTTGGGAGTTAGTAGCTTATAGATTCTCGATTTGAAGGTGGACCCCAAAATGGGTTTTTCTGATTTTACAAATTGGGGATTTAGGGATTTTAGAATGTGAGAAAACGGTAAGGTGCTTTTTCTGATTTAGGGTTTTGATGTTTGAATGCAAGTGAAAAAGGTGCTTTTTCTTGGTAAGAAATGATGAATTTGGTCTCAGGTCTTTGTATTTTGATGACTGAAGGAGATAAAGATGAAGCAGGTGCTTTTTTTTTTTTTTTTTTTTTTTTTTTGTCTTTTTAACTATAAAATGAAGAATTTGGATGTGGGTTTTGATGTTTGGAGGAGATCAAAATGAAAAAGGTGCTTAAGCAATGGTGAATTTGAATGTGGAATTTTCATAAAGAAGGCAAAATGAGAATGCTCTCTCTTTTTATTTTTTGATAAGAAATATGATGAATTTGGATGTTTTGTTTGTGTGTGTGGACCCACATGCACGTTGATGTTTGAAGGCTCCAAGACTGAAAATTTTGCTTACTTTGATAAGAAATGATGAGTTTGGATAGAGTGTTTCTTATGGATGCATGAAGGAGAGAGAAAATGAAGAGGTTCCTTTCTTTGAATTGGATTTGGGTTTTTTGTGCCTTGATGTTTGAAGGAGACAAAAACCAGAAGTAATTTTTTTTTTTTTTTTTAATCTTCTTCTTGTAGAAATGATGAATTTGGAAGTGGATCTTGTTGGTTAGATGTTTAGAAGAACGTTAAATGTGAAAGCTCTTTTCATTGTGGGAAGTGACGAATCTGGATGTGTTTTTTCTTTCACTTTTGATGTTTGGAGTAAATTAAAAAGATGTTTTGTTTATGTTATTTTTTAATCCTGGGTAAGAAATGATGAATGTGGATGTGGGTCTCTCGATTTGTATTTTGAAGGGGATGATATGAGAATGGTGCTAGCTTTGCAATGAAAAGATAAATCTTGATTTCAGGTTTAATGTTCGAAGGAGAGAGAAGAGTAGGACTTTGAACATTTGGGTTTTTAAGGTATTATGTATGACGTTGGATCATGTTGAGATGTCTTCTTAGTATGAAATGAGGGTCTAGACATTTTTTTCTTCTTCCAATGTTGAGTGGCATTTCAGTTTGGAGTGGTTTGGTTTTGTTGCTGGATTTTGTTGGTTGGGTTGATTTTTGCAGAGTTTTTTTTTGGTGAGAAATGGTGTTTGCACATTTATTGTTTCCCATGTTTTTTTTTTTTTTTTTTTTTTTTCATTTTTATGCTTGGAATGTGGAATTAGAAAGATTGAAAGTTCTAGGCTTTTGGGTCTGGTTTGCTTCTTGGATTTGTATGTGGTGTTGGATTTTGTAGATATTTTTTCCATGTTTTTGGTAAGAAGTAATGCTTTTGGATATGGCTTTCTTTGGTCAGTTTTTGTTGATTCATTAGATTTTTGGAAGAAAAAATTGAAGTTCCTTTTATGAGGGGGATGGTGCTAAAGTAGTACGATTGAGAACATTCGAGATCACAGTTTAATTTTAGGTTTTGCAGTTGTTGGGGCCTGAAACTCCCAGAAAATTTTGTACTTTTAGTTGGGGTTTTGTTACTTATTTCCTACTTAGGTTTGAAATGTTTAGATGGCCTTTTTGTTTGTTCCGAGTTTTTCATAAGTAAGAAAAAGATTTTTTTCCCCCTCTTTTAAGACCTAATTTAGTAGTCCTCACAAATGGACGGCTTGAATGTCCCTATCACCATATAATTCATATCCAAATCCAATTTAATGTCGAAGTTTTAACAATTGTCAAACATGCTTTAAAAAAGAATATGGATTAAATGGGAGTTAGATTGGGCAGTATGCTATTATCAAAAATGATGAATTTGGTCTCAAGTCTTTGTATTAGCTATCGAAGCTGGTGTTAAAAAAAATTGTATATCATTTAAATTTTTGTAGAAATGATATGTAATACATACATGATACATACATATAAAGACACATGATATAACTAATAGTTAGATGATTTTGTTTAATGCATACTTGTGATTGGGAGTTTGGGAAAGTAAATGAGTTGGCCAAAATCATGAGATTGAAATGTATGGCTAATTGTTACACTTAAGACATAAACATTGCTAGATGATTTTGTTTAATGCATACTTCCTAGAGGTATTATACAATGCTTGGCCTAACAGTTTGTTTAGTACTATTTGGGTTTTCAGTTTGTACTAGTGGGGCTCAGCCATTCAACAATGGGCCTCATAGTAGTTTACCCATGCACTAAGAATTCCCCAGATCCTTGCTTTTTGTTGCATTCAATCCATTGCTACATTTTCTTTCTTAACCGTCATGGCCATGGGCTGAAGGGTTGGGATTTGAGGCCCCACTTGTACAATTCAAAATTGACAGCCCGAAGGGTACTCTCCAAACTTTCGCCCCGAGTAAAATGCATGATATCCCCCGCTCTCTCTATTTCTCTCTCTCCAACAGTATAACATAGTTAGCGTGTGCAATGTACTTGCTTGACCTACGCCCTTGTTATTTATGCTGAAATCTTCATCTTCCTCTGCTTCTTCCTTTCCTTTCCTTTTTTTTTTTAAAGAGAAAGATATATTTCAGGTGTTTTATTTTTTCTTTTTAATTTATGTATCTTACTGGTGTTACCCTTTCCTGTCTATAGCTTGGGGGCTTGGGAATATTTATTCGTCAAACGAATGTTGTATGGATGTTGTTCGTTACATGCATTGGAGCTATTAATTACACATCAGTCTTAGATAGAAAAGATGATGTGCAATTAGAAGGTCATGTGACATCGATCGGGAAAAATGATGGATTATTTGAAGCAAAGAGTGGGCTTCGGTATACAGACACTCTACTAATTTAAAAAATTGTTGTGCTTCGGTATTAAGCCCTTGTGTAGGTCTATATGCTGCATCCTTCTCATTTTTGGTCTTAAGTTCTAAAATGAGTTCACAAAATGGATGGACGGAGTAGATTTATCAAAAACATCATGGGTGATAGAACATGACCATTTTCATAAATATGATACCTTTATTACTTAATGATCTCATGAATTCCTAATTAATTTGGTAGAGCTAATCAGTTGAGGTATTTTCAATCTTTTCTACATCAAATCTGAGTTCCAATTTATGGTAACATCTGTTTGTGGTTTAAAATTGATTTTAGACAACAATTTTGGTAAAATATCAAAGAGAAGTAAGATAAAATACATCTGAATTGTATGTGGCTGATGTTCTTGTATCCTGTCTTGCAGGAGAAGTTGAGAGTTGCTGTTTTGGTTTTAAAAGCTACCCTTAACTCTATTCATGGTATGGTTCTTGTGCCTTCAACCATACTTAAGTGTGCCAATAATAAAAGTTTTATTAATGAAAATTTTGTTTTCATAGTTCTACAACTTCTCAAATTGACCTGAAATTGGCCAAGCCAACTTGACTCGATTGAATTTTGAGTCAAATCACTTTACTGACTCTAACACATTCATTTGGGAAAAAAATTTATTCTACAATTTCTTTATAAAGATATGGACACTTTATAAAGATATGGACACTTTGTTTATTTAGCTCGGTACTGAACCACTAAAACATTTTTGTGATACATTATTTAAATATTGGGTTTTTTCCAACTTTGCTACATTCAATTGCATTGTTTGACTTAGAATTATCCTTCATATGAAGTTGTTTTTGTCATTTAGTGAGTTTTGAAATGAAGGAATCAATTATAGTACCCTTCTCTATCTCCTTCAGCACATACGTCTGATTTTACGGTTTCTGGACTGTGTATGAATTGCCACTTCATAGGGTATGGTCGTGAAGGAAATCATCAAGGATGGAATACGATTAGCCAACAAGGGTAGTTGCCCATTGATGTACGTAGCATTTATTTCGGTCCAATAAAGTCAATTCATCAGAATCCTTTGGGAACATTGAAAACCATAGACAAGAAATTGGTTTCCATAGAAATCTACTTTCTATATATGTTTGATATATAAAAAAAAAAGTAGCTATGGGAATCATTTTCCATTTCAAAGTTTGGCTTGAAAGAAAAAACATGGCTATTAATTTCTTTCAAGAATATGTTAGTTGTCGATTTTCACAGTTATAAGAGAATTCATATCATTTTACTATTGACCTTCTAAAATTTTCATAGAAAAAACTATGCTGAACAAACAAGATAACATAACTTGAATTTATTTCCAGGGTTTTCTTGACAATAAGATTCATCATTCATCTATAATTTTCCTACCTTTCCAAACAAAGATAAAGGAAGGAAAAATGCAATTTTTATCCCATGTTTTTAAGGCGCACACTTCTTTTTTCCACATTTAGAAATGAAATAATACCAAGAGATAGAAAACGACACTGTATACATCATTAACTAGGCATGTAGTTTTCATTTTCATAGACTAAATACCTGCAAATTGGAGTTGTTTTGTACTCTAGCAAACAATGATGATTGGCTCAAACCTAAGGCCTCAGTCTTGAAACATGTCTTGTCTCCCATTGAGCTATGAGCTTGAATCTGAAGCATACATTTTGGCATGGATGAACTTGAATTGAACCGTCTATATCGTAGGAACACCATAGATAGATTGGAATCTTAAATCCAGATTATTTTAGTTATTATAGAGTTTGATTAATGGACATTTTTTTTGCTGAATTTTGATCATTGTACTGCATTTCAACCATCTATTATACTTCCAATGATCTGAAGTTAGAAGATCAAATTAGTGTAGATTTTAGTTTATGATCTATCAAATTAGTGTAGAGTTAATGTGATCCATTTCAATTTAGCTTCACCAATCTCACATACGTATGTCTTAGCATGTATGTCCATATATAGTCAAGACATGTTCTTGTATAAATGATAGTACACAACTACACATTATCCACAAATACATAATCCACAAATACTACACAAGGGATTTATATATATATCTTACTACATATAGATTGTCACACCATTTTAATCCTTGGTTTTCAATGACAGATGGGGTCGATGGCCCAATAATCCAAACCCATGCATGTTTGTCCCAACAGCAGATGGACTACGCCCAACAATCTCCTCGATAGGACAATCCCAACCTATCAATTTCTAGCTTCTATATAAAAGGTTACGTTGTCTTCTCTCACTCATGTATTATTTCACGTTATAAAATTTTCAAGTAAATTGTACGAGGTTTACAGTAATCTTGGAGATTAGAAAATTTCCAAGTATGTGCATTTCAGTCTGAGTTATTTCTCTAATGACGATAGCCTTGGGAGGGTTGATACGAGGGATGGGTTGATTGCAAGAGGTTGATTAAAACTATATTGGGTTATCTTGCTGGTCTTGAAATGGTTATGTCCGGTAAGATAACCTAATATAGTTTTAATCAGGCCTCTTGTAATCAACTCATCCCTCGTATCAACCCTCCCAAGGCTATCGTGATTAGAGAAATAACTTAGACTGAAACGCACATACTTGAAAATTTTCTAATATCTAAGATTATTATAAACCTCGTACAATTTACTTGAAATTTTCATCAGCTGTAGGTCATATGGTATAAAGAGCTTGTCCGTCTCTACTAACCGAACATAAAACACGAACTCAATGGCAAATTTTTAGCCTATGAATCTTGTGTATATGCAAAAAAGCAACAGAAGTGATTAATGCTTTTAATCATTCAATGTGCAATTACTATCCATTGTAGGGACTGCCTGATGAATAGTCTTCAAGATTGGTTTTCATTCATAAAAAAAATAGATGCCTACCTTGTTTTTAAATGTATTTGCTCAAAATTGATGGAGAAGATTCGGATGTGCGTCGGAGTTATCCGGAAGAGCGGGGGTCCCTGGAAGGTGGGAACCGCTGTTATGACCATGATGAAGCTATCCATTTTCTATGGACAACATTGGAAGGGCCTGGCCATTTAGACAAGCTGTATTTATGTATTTGCTCGAGATTAATGGAGCAGACCCGGATGTGCGTCAGAGCTATCCGGATGAGCAGGGGTCCCTGGAAGGTGGGAACCGCTGTTATGACCATGATGAAGCTGTCCATTTCCTTGGACAACATTGGAAGGGCCTAGTCATTTAGACAAGCCGTATTTATGTATTTGCTTGAGATTAATAGAGCAGACCCGGATGTGCGTCGGAGCTATCCGGATGAGCGGGGGTCCCTAGAAGGTGGGAACCGCTGTTATGACCATGATGAAGCTGTCCATTTCCTATGGACAACATTGGAGGGGCTTGGCCATTTAGACAAGCCGTGTTTATATCTGTATTTGCAGGTACCACACCCCTAACCCTAAACCAAAACCTTTAACCTAAACCTTAACCTAAACCTTAACTTAAACATAAATCTAAACCTTAACCTATACTTATAACCTAAACCTAAACCTATACCTATAACCTAAACCTATACTTATAACCTTAACCCAAACTTATAACCTTAACCTAAACCTATTCTCAAATCACTAAACTTATACTTTAACCTAAACCTAAACAAAACCTTAACCTATAACCTATACTTATAACCTAAACCTAAACTTACAACTTTAACCTAAACCTATAACTTATAACCTAAACCTTTTCTCAAATCCCAAAACCTATACTTATAACCTAAACCTAAACCTTAACTTAAACTCAAATCCCTAAACCTTAACCTATAACCCAACCTAAACCTATACTTATAACCTAAACCTATTCTCTAATCCCAAAACCCATGACCTAAACCTAAACATTATTCTAAACTTATAACCATAACCTAAACCAAAACCTATAACCTAAACCCGAACCCGAACCCGAATCCTAAACTTTAACTCAAACCTAAACCTATAACTTTAATTCAAACCTAAACCTATAACCTAAACTTATAACCTTAACCTAAACCTAAAACCAAAACCAAAACCTATAACCTAAACCTATAAACTATAACCTAAACCTAAAACCTAAGGGCCTGTTTGGGCGGGTGGATTGGAAGGGATTGAATGGTATTAAGGTGGATGACATGGATTTCAAGGCAATGATGGTGTTGTCAGTGCATTGTCAAAAGTTCCATGGGATTGCTATATCCTAGGATTGCTATATGGAGTCTATTTGGCATGCCTGACCAATCTCGGGATTAAACCTTCCCATCCCTTCCAATCCCTCAACCCAAACATGTCCCAGGCAAATTTGAACGGATTAGGGTGGAGCTGGATGGGATTTAAAGGTAGTGATGGTGTTGTCAGTGGATTGTCTTAAGATCTATGAGATTGCTATATCCCGAGATAAGATCACCCAGTCTGTTTGGCACGCCCGGCCAATCCCGGGATTTAACTTCCAATCCCTTGCAATACCATCCAATCCCTTCCAATTAGTCCAGCCAAATGGGCCCTAAATGTATTCTCAAAACCCTAAACCTAAACCTACACCTAATCCCAAACTCAACTCCTTAACCTAAACCTAAACCTAAACATGAAAACCCAAGCCTAAACCCGATCCCGATTCCGAAACCGATTTCCTAAACCTAAAACCTAAATGTATTCTCAAATCCCCAAACTTAAACCTACACCTAATCCTAATCTCAACTCCCTAACCTAAACCTAAACCTAAACTTGAAAACCTAAACCTAAACTTAGATCCCGAACCCGAACCCGATTTCCTAAACCTAGACCTTAACCTATTCTCAATTGAGTAAAGCTATAACCTATAACCTAACTTGAACCTAAACTATCACCGACACTTATAACCTAAACTTAAACCTAAAACCTTAACCTAAACTTAACCTATAATCCATAACATAAACCTAAACCTAAACCTAAACCTAAAACCTAAATGTATTCTCAAATCCCTAAACCTAAACCTACACCTAATCCCAATCTCAACACCCTAACCTAAACCTAAACGTAAACTTGAAAACCTAAGCTAAACCCGATCTCGAACCCGAACTCGATTTCCTAAAGCTAAACCTAACCTGTTCTCAATTCCCAAGCTATAACCTATAACCTATAACCTAAACCTAAACCTATAACCTTAACCTATAACCTTAACATAAACCAAAAACCTAAACCTTAACCTAAACCAAAACCTATAACCTTAACCTAAACCAAAACCTCAGTAACCTAAACCTTAACCTAAACTTATAACCTTAACCTAAACCTAAAACCAAAACTTAAACCTATAACCTAAACCTATAAACTAAAACCTAGACCTAAACCTAATCCTAAACCTATAACCTAAACCAAAAGTTATAACCTTAACCTAAACAAAAACCTATAACTCGACATCTAAACTTATAACCTTAACCTAAACCTAAAACCAAAACCTAAACCTATAAGCTAAAACCTAAACCTTCCTTATACCTAAACCTTAACCTATAACCTATAACCTATAACCTATATAACCTAACTAAACCTATAACCTTAACATATAACCTTAACATAAACCCAAAAACTAAACCTTAACCAAAACCTATAACCTTAACCTAAACAAAAACCTTAACTTATAACCTTAACCTAAACCTAAAACCAAAACCTAAACTTATAACCTAAACCTATAAACTATAACCTAAATCTAAACCTATAACCTAAACCAAAACCTATAACCTTAACCTAAACAAAAACCTATAACCTAAACCTTAACCTATAACCTATAACCTAAACTTATAACCTTGACCAAAACCTATAACCTAAACCTATAAGCTAAAACCTAAACCTAAACCTAAAACTTAAATGTATTCTCAAATCCCTAAACCTAAACCTAATCCCAATCCCAATCTTAACTCCCCAACCTAAACCTAAACCTAAACTTCAAAACCCGATCCTAAACCCGAACCCGATTTCCTAAACTAAACCTAAACCTAAACCTAAACCTAAACCTAAACACACCTACACCAAATCCCAATCTCAATTCCCTAACCTAAACCTAAACCTAAACATGAAAACCCAAGCCTAAACCCGATCCAGAACCCGAACCCGATTTCCTAAACCTAAATCTTAACCTTAACCTATTTTCAAATCCCTAAACCTAAACCTACACCAAATCCCAATCTCAACTCCCAACCTAAACCTAAACCTAAACATGAAAACCCAAACCTAAACTCGATCCAGAGCAGAACCCGATTTCTAAACCTAAACCTTTACCTATTTTCAAATCCCTCAACCTAAACCTACACCAACCTAATCTCAACTCCCAAACCTATAACCTTGAAAACCCAAACCTTAACCTATAACCTAACCTAAAACCAAAACCTTAACCTATTCTCATTCCCCAAAAGCTATAACCTATAACCTTAACCTTTATAACTAAACCTAAAACCAAAACCAAAACTATAACCTAAACCTATAAGCTAAAACCTAAACCTAAAACCTAAAACCTAAATGTATTCTCAAATCCCTAAACCTAAACATACACTAAATCCTAATCACAACTCCCTAACCTAAACCTAAACCTAATCTGGAAAACCCAAACCTAAACCCGATCCCGAACCCGAACCCACTTTCTAAACCTAAACCTTAACCTATTCTCAATTCCCAAAGCTATAACCTATAACCTATAACCTAAATCTAAATACCTAACCTAACCTATAACCTTAACCTAAACCCAAAACCTAAACCTTAACCTAAACCAAAGCCTATAACCTTAACCTAAACCAAAACTTATAACTTTAAACCTTAACCTAAACTTATAACTTTAACCTAAACCTAAAACTTATAACCTAAACCTATAACTTATAAAAACCTATAAACTAAAACCTAAACTTAAACCAAAACCTATAACCTCAACTTAAACAAAAACCTATAAACAAAAACCTAAACCTAAACTTATAACCTAAACCAAAACCTATAACCTCAACCTAAACAAAAACCTATAACCTAAACCTTAACCTTAACCTATAACCTATAACCTAAACTTATAACCTAAACCTAAACCTAAAACCAAAACCAAAACCTATAACCTAAACCTAAACCTATACCTAAATATTAACCTATTCTCAAATCCCTAAACCTAAACCTACACCTAATCCCACCTAAACCTAAACCTACACCTAATCCCAATCTCAACTCCCTAACCTAAACCTAAACGTAAACATGAAAACCCGAGCTTAAACCAGGATTCCGAACCCGAACCCGATTCCCTAAACCTAAACCTTAACCAATTCTCAATTCCCTAAACCTATAGCTTATAACCTAAACTAAATGTTAACCTTAACCTAAACCTAAACCTTAACCTAAACCTATAACCTTAACCTAAACCAAAACCTATTACCTATGACCTAAACTTATAACCTATAACCTAACAGTAGCCTATAACCTAACAGTAGCCTAAACCTTAACCTATAACCTAAAACCTAAACCTAAACCTAAACCTAAAACCTAAATGTATTCTTAAATCCCTAAACCTAAACCTACACCTAATCTTAATCTCAACTCCCTAACCTTAACCTAAGCTTAAACTTGAAAACCCAAACCTAAACCCGATCCAGAACTAGAACCCGATTCCC
Source organism: Magnolia changhungtana (assembly GCA_030180095.1). Taxonomy (NCBI): domain Eukaryota; kingdom Viridiplantae; phylum Streptophyta; class Magnoliopsida; order Magnoliales; family Magnoliaceae; genus Magnolia; species Magnolia changhungtana. The sequence continues at coordinate 5,814,525 of JASAUF010000161.1, read as the reverse complement.
TAAACCTAAACCTAAACCAATTCTCAATTCCCTAAACCTATACCTAAACTCGAACCTAAAACTAAACCCAATTCCTAAACCTAAACCCAAACCAATTCTCAATTACCTAAACCTATACCTTATTACCTAAACCTAAACTCGAACCTAAAACTAAACTTAAACCTTAACCTAAACCTATAACCTTAACCTAAACCAAAACCTATGACCTAAAACCTTAACCTATTACCTATAACCTAAACTTATAACCTATTACCTACCATTCACCTAAACCTAAATCCTAAACCTTAACCTATAACCTAAGACCTAAACCTAAACGTAAAACCTAAATGTATTCTCAAATCCCTAAACCTAAACCTACACCTAATCTAATCTCAACTCCTTAACCTAAACCTAAGCTTAACCTTGAAAACTCAAACCTAAACCCGATCCCGAACCCAAACCCGATTTCCTAAACCTAAACCCAAACCAATTCTCAATTCCCTAAACCTATACCTTATAACCTAAACCTAAACCTTAAACCTAAACCTAAACACGAACCTAAACCTTAACCTAAACCTATAACCTTAACCTAAACCAAAACCTATGACCTAAAATTTTAACCTATTACCTATAACCTAAACTTATAACCTATTACCAACCATTCACCTAAACCTAAATCCTAAACCTTAACCTATAACCTAAGACCTAAACCTAAAACCTAAATGTGTTCTCAAATCCCTAAACCTAAACCTACACCTAATCCTAATCTCAACTCCCTAACCTAAACCTAAGCTTAAACTTGAAAACCCAAACCTAAACTCGATCCCGAACTCGAACCCGAACCCGATTCCCTAAACCTAAATCCAAACCAATTCTCAATTCCCTAAACCTATACCTTATAACCTAAACCTAAACTCCGAACCTAAAACTAAACCTAAACCTTAACCTAAACCTATAACCTTAACCTAAACCAAAACCTATGACCTAAAACCTTAACCTATTACCTATAACCTAAACTTGTAACCTATTACTTAACATTAACCTAAACCTAAATCCTAAACCTTAACCTATAACCTAAGACCTAAACCTATAACCTAAATGTATTCTCAAATCCATAAACCTAAACCTACACCTAATCCTAATCTCAACTCCCTAACCTAAACCTAAGCTTAACCTTGAAAACCCAAACCTAAACCCGATCCCAACCCAAACCCGATTCCTTAAACCTAAACCCAAACCAATTCTCAATTTCTTAAACCTATACCTTATAACCTAAACCTAAACCTAAACCTAAACCTTAAACTTAACCTAAACCAAAACCTATGCCTAAAACCTTACCCTATTACCTATAACCTAAACTTATAACCTATTACCTACCATTCACCTAAACCTAAATCCTAAACCTTAACTATAACCTATTACCTACCATTCACCTAAACCTAAATCCTAAACCTTAACCTATAACCTAAGACCTAAACCTAAAACCTAAATGTATTCTCAAATCCATAAACCTAAACCTACACCTAATCCTAATCTCAACTCCCTAACCTAAACCTAAGCTTAAACTTGAAAACCCAAACCTAAACCCGATCCAAACCCGAACCTCAACCCGATTCCCTAAACCAAAATCCAAACCAATTCTCAATTCCCTAAACCTATACCTTATAACCTAAACCTAAACTCCGAACCTAAAACTAAACCTAAACCTTAACCTAAACCTATAACCTTAACCTAAACCAAAACCTATGACCTAAAACCTTGACCTATTACCTATAACCTAAACTTATAACCTTATTACCTAACATTAACCTAAACCTAAACCTAAACCTTAACCTAAACTTCAAAACCCGATCTCGAACACGATTTTCTAAACCTAAACCTTAACCTATTCTCAAATCCCTAAACCTAAACCTACACCAAATCCCCATCTCAACACCCTAACCTAAACCTAAACCTAAACATGAAAACCCAAGCCTAAACCCGATCCCAAACCCAAACTCGATTTCCTAAACCTAAACCTTAACCTATTCTCAATTCTGAAGCTATAACCTAAACCTAAACCTAAACCTAAACCTATAACCTTTACCTATAACCTTAACATAAACCCAAAACCTAAACCTTAACCTAAACCAAAACCTATAACCTTAACCTAAACAAAACACGTAACCTAAACCTTAACCTAAACTTATAACCTTAACCTAAACCTAAAACCAAAACCTAAACCTATAACCTAAACCTATAAACTAAAACCTAAACCTAAACCTAAACCTAAACCTATAACCTAAACCAAAACCTATAACCTTAACCTAAACAAAAACCTATAACCTAATCCTTAACCTATAACCTAAAACTTATAACCTTAACCTAAACCTAAACCAAAACCTAAACCTATATGCTTAAACCTAAACCTAAACCTATATGCTAAAACCTAAACCTAAACCTACACCTAATCCCAATCTCAACTCCTAACCTAAACCTAAACCTAAACATGAAAACCCAAGCCTAAACCTTAGGATCCACAAACCCGAACCCAATTTCTAAACCTAAACCTTAACCTTAACCTAACCTCAAATTCCTAAACCTAAACCTACACCAAATCCCAATCTCAACTCCCTAACCTACACCTAAACCTAAACATGAAAACCCAAGCCTAAACCCGATCCAAACCCGAACCCGATTTCTAAACCTAAACATTTACCTATTTTCAAATCCCTCAACCTAAACCTACACCAAATCCTAATCTCAACTCCCTAACCTAAACCTAAACTTAACTTGAAAACCCAAACCTAAACTTGATCCCGAACCCAAACCCGCCTTCCTAAACCTAAACCTTAACCTATTCTCAATTCCCAAAGCTATAACCTATAACCTTAACCTATAACCTATAACCTAAAACCAAAATCAAAACCTATAACCTAAACCTATAAGCTAAAACCTAAACCTAAAACCTAAAACCTAAATGTATTCTCAAATCCCTAAACCTAAACCTACACCAAATCCTAATCACAACTCCCTAACCTAAACCTAAACCTAATCTGGAAAACCCAAACCTAAACCCGAGCCCTAGTTTCCTAAACCTCAACCTTAACCTATTCTCAATTCCCAAAGCTATAACCTATAACCTATAACCTATAACCTAAACCTAAACCTAAACCTAACCTAAACCTATAACCTTAACCTAAACCCAAAGCCTAAACCTTAACCTAAACCAAAGTCTATAACCTTAACTTAAACCAAAACACAGAACCTAAACCTTAACCTAAGCTTATAACCTTAACCTAAACCTTAAAACCCAGAACCTAAACCTATAACTTATAACCTAAACTTATAAACTAAAACCTAAACCTAAACCTATCACCTAAACCAAAACCTATAACCTCAACCTAAACAAAAACCTATAAACTAAAACCTAAACCTAAACCAAAACTTATAACCTCAACCTAAAAAAAAAAAAACCTATAACCTAAACCTTAACCTATAACCTATAACCTATAACCTAAACTATAACCTTAACCTAAACCTAAAACCAAAACCTAAACCTATATGATAAAACCTAAACCTATACCTAAACCTTAACCTATACCTAAACCTTAACTTATTCTCAAATCCCTAAACCTAAACCTACACCTAATCCCAATCTCAACTCCTAACCTAAACCTAAACCTAAACCCGATTCCCAAGCCTAAACCCGAACCCGAACCCGATTTCCTAAACCTAAACCTAAACCTTAACCTTAACCTATTCTCAAATCCTTAAACCTAAACCTACACCAAATCCCAATCTCAACTCCCTAACCTAAACCTAAACCTAAACATGAAAACCTAAGCTCCCGATTCGAACCCGAACCCGATTTCTAAACTTAAACCTTTACCTATTTTCAAATCCCTAAACCTAAACCTACACCAAATCCTAATCTCAACTCCTAACCTAAACCTAAACCTAAACTTGAAAACCCAAACCTAAACTCGATCCAGAACCCGAACCCGGTTTCTAAACCTAAACCATAACCTATTCTCAATTCCCAAAGCTATAACCTATAACATAAACTTATACCTAACCTTAACCTATAACCTAAACCTAAAACCAAAACCAAAACCAAAACCTATAACCTAAACCTAACCTAAACTTAAAACCTATAACCTAAATGTATTCTCAAATCCCTCAACCTAAACCTATATCAAATCCTAATCTCAACTCCTTAACCTAAACCTAAACCTAAACTTGAAAACCCAAACCCAAACCGATCTCGAACCCCAAACCCGGTTCTAAACCTAAACCTTAACCTATTCTCAATTCCCAAAGCTATAACCCATAACTTAAACCTAAATCGAACCTAAACCTATAACCTTAACCTAAACCTAAAACCAAAACCTAAACCTATAACCTAAACTTATAACCTATAACCTAAACCTATAACCTATAACCTAAACTTATAACCTATAACCTAAACCTATAACCTATAACCTAATAATAACCTAAAACCTAAACCTAAACCTAAACCTAAACCTAAAACCTAAATGTATTCTTAAATCCCTAAACCTAAACCTACACCTAATCCTAATCTCAACTCCCTAACCTTAACCTAAGCTTAAACTTGAAACCCAAACCTAAACCCGATTTTTTAAACCCTAAACCTATTCTCAAATCCCAAAACCTATACTTATAACCTAAACCTAAACCTAAACCTAAACCTAGAAGAGTTGGCGAGACAGAGGGAGGAGTAGGAGAGGAGGATAGAGGATCAACTCACGAGGCAGAGGAGGATGGAGGAGGAGTTAGTGAGGCAGAGGGAGGAACATGAGAGGAGGATGCGGGAGATGCGGATGGAGCATGAGCGACGGATTACGAAGATGTTTCAAGCTTTCGCTTCACGCTTACCCACCGATGCCCCACCACCTCCGCCTTCATCTTTGTGATTTATTTATTTATTTGTTAATGTTAAATTTATATGTATTTATGCGTGAATGAATGTGATGTAGATAAGATTGTTTGTGTTTGGATGAATGTAGTTTATGTTTGGGTTTGGGTTTAGTTGGATGTGAATGTCAATATGATGAAATATATTATATAACAGGTGTATATTAGGATGAATATGATGAAATATATTGTTAACAGGTGTATATCAAGAAATTTGTGTGAATTTTTGAGCTGTATATTTTTTTTTAAAAAAAACTTTTAGCGACGAAAATTTTCGTCGCTAAAAGTGGAACGATTTTTAGCAGGAAAAGTTTTCGCTGCTAAAAATTCTTGGAAATTTTTTTGGCGGCGAAAATTTTCGCTACTAAAAGTCCTAGATTTTTTTGGCAGCGATAATTTTTGCTGCTAAAATCTTAGAAATATTTTTTTTGAAGCGAAAATTTTCGCTGCTAAAGTCTTTGAAATTTTTTGGCGGCGAACAGTTTCGCAGCTAATAGTCTTTGAAAATTTATTTTGCTGCAAATATTTTCGCTACTAAATTCTTTTGGAAAATATTTTTAGCAGCGAAAAATTTCGCTGCTAAAAGTCTTGTATAGTATTTTTTAGCGACAAAAATTTTCGCCGCTAAAAGTTTATGTTGTTTGGGTTTAAATTAATGTGAATGTGAATGTGATGAAATGTGTATATCAGGATGAATATGATGGAATATATTGTTAATAGGAGTATATCCGAAATATTGTACGTATTTTGAACTGGAATAATTTTTTTTTAAAGAAAGTTTTGGCGACAAAACTTTTCATCGCTAAAAGATATGTTAGTTTAGTTTTAGCAGCGAAAATTGTTGCTGCGAAAAGTCTTGTATACTACAAGAGTTTTAGCAGCGAAAATTTTCGCCCCTAAAAGTCTTGTATAGTACAAGACTTTTAGCTGCGAAAAGTTTCGCCGCTAAAAGTTTAAGACAATGTTTAGAATATTTTGCGACGAAAGTTTTTGTCGCCAAATGTCTCATACAGTATTTTTAGCAGCGAAAATTTTCACAGCTAAAAAAAATTTATTCCACATCGATGTAGAATGTGTGGAGCATTAAACGGCGAAAATTTTCATCGCTAAAAGTCTAATGCACTAGTTTTAGCGACGAAAATTTTCTTTGCTAAAAGTTTCGTCGCTAAAATCTCACTTTTAGCAACGAAAATATATTTTGTCACTAAAAGTGACTTTTGGCGACGAAAATGAGTTTCATCGCTAAAAACCCTCTTTTTTGTAGTGTCACCACAACGCTCCCTCAAGCAACTCCATCTAACAATCGCATATGATCACATTCCCTCAGAGCGACCTTGACTGCTGAGTCGCCACCCTAGTTCGTGCGATGTAATGCGATGGTATTAGCTGAGTTCTTAGTTAAGTCCATTCATCCAGCAGGTTAGGGAATCTGATACACCCCACATATCAATGTCCTGAGCTGGTTGCAAGGCCGAGGCCCCCCAACGTGTGAGGCCGAGACCCCGCGGTCCTTGATCCCGTCGGATTCCTTATCCCCGACTTCAAGCATATGAGGAGTACCGAGAGAAAGGGATCGCTTGCGGTCACTACAGGGAGGCGCGACACCCCAACGTAGGTCGATAACTTGAACACAGTGTCCCATTCCACCATGCCTGGCTCACGAGGCGGTGGACCAGTTACAATTTAGTTATCAATGGGCTACAACGGTTGTAGGGTGTTCCAAGTTCCATGCATAGGTGAGCAAACTGGGTTAACAAAAAAGGTTGGTCGGTAAGTAAGCAAGACCGCGCGAGTCAGGTGAGTATGTGACGAGCGACATCGGACACAAGGGACCCATGTAGTCGAACTACTGCCACCCGTACACACCCGTCCAAACCCACAGGTCTAGCCCTAGCATAGTCTTACCGATGGGATTACCGTCTCTCCTCGTGTTCCTGACCAACCCAAAAGTATAATAGTGATCCATAACATGCCAACTATCTAAGTTATCAACTAGGATATCAACATCATGTGTTCATGCATCTCAATCATACGAATCAGATACTCCTAACAAGCAAGCTTTCATTATCATGAAACAAAGTGCATGTGAGTTGTGTGGGTTCGTGAGGAAGTTAAGCACTTCCTACATTTCATAGAACCGAAATACGCAAGAATCAATAAGTCCTACATGCTATAAGGAAATATCAAATGAAAAAATCAAACAAGGCATGAGCATGTAATCATCCAAACACAAAATCATGTGAGAGGCAAGAACAACATCATATGAGAAAATCAACAAGACATACGATTCCATATAATTCCAAACAAATCAACAATTCCTAAGTTTTCTCTAGATTCTCCAAATACATCATCCAAGCATACAAAATCATTAACCTCCTAATGAAATTGGTGCTGGTCACCTAAGGATAATAGGTCGCATCTATGGATCGTTGGTGACTTGGAAAATGACCTATGAATGAGGGCTTTAAGGTCAATCGGCCGAAATCCCTAAAGCAAGCACTTGTATGTTAGAAATCCATGCCAATCCCTTCTCAACACATGGGTTTCAAGGAAAAGGGGGATGAGGGATTTACCTAGATGATTAATGGACGAATGGGCGGTCGTGGTGGTGGGTTTCTTCTTGGAGAAGAGGTAGGGAGTTGAAAGGGTTGATTCCCTTGGGTTCCACCTCAATCTAAGGTCCACTTAGCTCTCCTTCACACTCTCTTTCTCTCTTTATACTCCTTGGTTGTTGGAGAATGCTGGAAGTTATGAGGGAGAGAGCTTGATTGTTGGAGAATGGGAGACGTTATGAGAGAGAGAGCTTGGTTGTTGGAGAATGGAGGAAGCTATGGGGAGAGAGCTTGGTTGTTGGAGAACGGAGGAAGCTATGGGGAGAGAGCTTGGTTGTTGGAGAATGGAGGAAGTTATGAGGGAGAGAGCTAGGGTTTATTTCCTAGACTCGGGTCCTTTAGCCTTAAGTTTCCTCAAATGCCCACAATGGCCCTCTAGGACTCCATATTGGCTTAGAGGGGGCCCTACCACTCTCTAGGCCACCAAATTTGGTGGGTAGGTGTCCCATGGCCTAATAGAGGCTATGCAAAATTTGAGATCAAACGGATGAACAGACATGGGGTTTGATCATAGGGTTTCAAGCTTTAAATGGCCCTATGGGATCCATTTTGGTGATTAGACCGGTTCTGGTGGTCCCCTGGCCATAAAACTCATAGGGTAGGTGCTCCATGGCTCGATGAAGAGCCATGCAAAATTTGGGAACGATCGGATATGGGGTTTGGTCGTACGGGTCCGATTTGCGATCAACAGTCGCCGTGCCACGATCGGATCCCAAAATTTGTGAACGGGCGTAGGAAAATACATTAAACCTTCACCGTAAATTTAGAAGAAATCTGACGGCTGAAATGTCTGAAATCTTAGTTTCATTTACAAGTGTCAGATTTCAATTCTGGCCTTGGGTGGGTTGTATTTAGCAAGTGCCGCTGAAATGGCGTGGATAACTAATTTTTGGGTGTCCACTGAGTCCGTGGTCCGTGATGGACCATAAGCCCAGTGAGATCTATGATTCCCTAAAATTTTATAATTTTCTGACCTTCTCGTATCGTGGTATAGCCCGTACGGGCTGTTGCTAAGTGTACATGGTCATCTGGCTTGGCGGCCCGAACTAGGTCCTATCATGACCTATCTAGTCTACTCAGTTGGGATAATCCTATATTAATTTACTTGCGGTACCTCACTACTAGTAGTTTAAATGAATGGTCCTATAGCAAATCCTACGTGGACGCCACAGGATACTGTGCTAGTTGGACGGAACGTTACAGGGGTTGATTTGGTCTATTAGTTAAGATCTAGGACTTATCTGAGTTAGCTTCGGTTAGATCTTTAACATAGTTATGCTTGTCTTAATTAGTTAGTTACAGGTCAGTTAAATTTGGGTCTTATGTGAGTAAATCATGGGGCTACACCTGATGTTCAAGTGACCGGGTGGATTCGTTGGTTCCTTTGGTTGATTAATCAGACTTGTGCGGTTCTTTACTAGTTCCACCCGTGTATAAACTAACATTGAGTACTAATGGTTAATAAGTGATACTATAAGTTAATTATGTGGGAAGAAAATTTTAAGGATTTTTTGGAAATCTGAAATAATGAAAATCAAGGATGTTACAATCTACCCCCTTTAAAAATAATTTCGTCCCCAAAATTTCCTAAGGGTAATAAGTAAAGGTTTCATTATTTCATTTGCCTAGGTTTTATTGATTTCAAGTTTAGATGTGGTGTAGGGTGTATACTATCTATACTAGTCTGACTCCTTTTAGCCTACCCCCCTTAAAAATAATTTCACCCTGATGGTTTACTACAATTTATTTATTTATCTATTTCTTTTAAAGATTTGGATTTATCATGACGATTTTCCTCTATCTAGAGTAAAAATATTTGTTTTCAATGTTCGACCCACACAGAGAGACGGTTGTAGTAGGTTTGAACCTGATACGTTGCTCATCTACCTGACTAGGGTAGAAGGCTCATTATATCCTTTTTTTCATCCTGGTGGATCCTGGTCTTCTGTTCGGTCAAAGCAATGAGTCCATTGGTAGTCACCCAGGATTGAGAATCGAGTCAAGCCATGAATACTTCGCAGGTGTATACTTCCGTAATTCCGTAGTCCGATCAATCTAAATGTTTAGGGAATGGCCATCATTGGAAAGTTAAAATATCTTTTATATATATATATATATATATATATATATTTGTCCTTTGAATCTTGGTCCAAGAGAGTTCTCATTTTAATTCTTGTCTAACTTAGTGATTTAAATCTCCCACGGTGCCTATGGTCAAATGATTATTCTAAAAAGGTTTCTAATAGTATAAAATTTTATATGTATATCACCATTTCGATCTTATGTCTAGTGGGCTATGAGCAGACTGCACTTCGGTTTCATAAACTTCCAGAGGGAAGGAAGAATTGAATGTTCTAAGGTATTTCAGAGGTTTGAAGTGCTAATAACGGTAAGAAGGATGCAGAAAAGGAAAGACGAAGAATGTCATCTTCTCAATGTGGTACGAACCTTAAATCTATAACAAAATAGAAAAACTTGAAATATTTTACCATAATCCGCCTTTAATACGAACTTTCGGAGCCTTAAACTATGAAACCCAATCCTACTCAAGGGTCCTAATTCGATTGCATTGAAAACTACTTAAAATAGAAAAATATATAAAAATTAATCTAATCATAGGATGATTCCTAGTATTATTAGAAATAAACATTCTTATCTTTGTATGCATTTTTTTTTTAGATAATAAGTTTGATATCAATAAAATTATTTCACCCTCTACTCTATTATTCTTGTGGATGTACTCTTGTCCATTTCTTATGATTCGTGTATCAAGGTCTCATTAACTCGATAACCAGGTTGCACCAAATGTTTGTCATCATCATCACCATATCTATGTCCTAGCTATTTAATTGTCATTACTGATCCTCCTTCACGATTCAATTGTATTGAAATCCCTGTCCTCAATAAGTGAACAAGCCTTCATATCCATTCTTACCACCTCAATCCAGGCCTTTTTTTTTTTTTTTTTTTTTTTTTGTTTCCTTAGAGCCTTCCTCCAAATCTCATATTCATCATTTTCTTCCTAAAATCTCATCATACAATACCACATCTTGCAGACAACATACACTAAGAGACCTCATCCCTAATTAGTGGTTAATTCATCTGTAACAAGTACAAAAAGATAAGGACTTAATGCTGATACCTGACAAAAATCCACTATTGCTAGATACAGTCTCACAAAGCATGTTCTCACTCTTGTTATGGAACCCTTGTAGATTTCATAATGTGACTCATAGGTTGGACCCCCTGATTAATGATGTAATTTCATCCATCTCTTTTGTTCCTGTAATTATAGCTACTGTGATGCTTCTCCACGCATCTAGCATTTCTTGTTTGTATTTTATTGAAAGACTAGTTAACCAAACAATTCGATTTCACTCCTTCCACACTTCTATAGGTATATAGTCTTGTTCCCACAACTTACAAGATACACGTGCTCCCAACCGCTAGTGTCTGAGGTCCCACCTATCGTAGTGTTAAACTGTGGGTCGACTAGGAACCCCTCTAAGAAAACTCAATTCGGGGAGATTTCAGGTCAAATCTCATAGGAACTTACAACGTAGTATTGTATCTCAGAGAATATGTGAATCATCCAAGGAATTTACCCCTTATATTAATGCCAATTTTTTTTTTTTAATGACTTAGCCTTGATGTACGTTACATTGAAAACCAGCATAATGACATTCATGTACTTCATAAGCATGGATCACTGGTTGCTCCTGTGCATTCCATATGTTATCTACAACTAATCAGCCAAATTTCATTAAAAAAAGTGACACATGCACACCAACATAAGATGATATGTGCATTATAACTATCCTTTACATTTTTTGTAAGAGATCGGCACATAGCTAGAGATATACATGGAACAGAAACAGAGATTACACTTCCGTTTCAACTGGAAATCTAATGGAGAAGAAAAACTAAATTAATGAGGAATCTGAATAGGCTCTTGGGAGTTCGTTATGAACGTAGGACTGTTAGAGTTGGAGAGGTAACTTGGTTTCCAGTTCTAGTTTAGAGCTTTTGAAGAGAGTATCAAATTGGTTTTGTAGATAAGTGCGGTGGACCAAATTCAGCTTTTGAGAGCAATTAGTTAAAATGATTTGTTTCCTGCCTCAAAATTCTGCTACTCAAAATTGTCTCGATGTTAGATTTTATTTTTTTGATAGAAATTTCATATCACTACTAGTCAGTTTAATTTGTTTTACTGTAATCCTAGTGTGAGAAAATTAGAGGGCTTAGTGGATTCTTTTGTTGCGTCAATAATTAGCGCCCCCCTTTTTTTTTCCACTGTACATTTGGTTTCTACTACAGACCTGTTTAAAATCAATCCATTATAACCTATTTTGCATTTGCAACAAAACCCATTAATAGATTCAGCTTGTTGTTTAGTTTCTACTTCTAGAACTGTTTCCAACACCCATAACCTGTCTTGGAACTTGCTTATCAGCTCCTATTTTAGCAGAGTTTTCACCAGTCAACCATCTAGCCAACAGTTAATTCCTAAGGTAGTTCAACAGGAAACTAATAATCCAAACCTAAATCTTTCCACAGTCAACCATCTGTCTTTATGACTGATCTGTTTCCTAGGCACTTCCACACCCAACATTGGTACCAAAATCTATCATTAAGTGTCCATGGCTACAAAGTATCTTTAATTGTGGATAACACAATATTCAGATGAGGATGTGTATATGGAATCACAGTCTATTTATTTTCATTTGGAGCAACATCACCTATTTGTGATGTAACACCCTGAACTTTTCAATACCCGAGTATTGAAAGTTCTCGAGCGTTACCAAGTAATTTACTTAGTATGTACACGTGTACGATACCAATCCAACTATTCTGGCCTACATCCTTGCCCTGACACAAACTTAACCATTGGGAGTTACCTCCATTCAATAGATTCAACCATCTGATAGTTGATTTCAAGACGAGACTATCCATCACGTGATTTAATGTAAGTACTTTCTCATGAAGGACACGATGAATAGCTCTCTATCTGTATTGATTTAGATATATATTCTTTTGTAAGAACTTCTTAGAAACATGCCTATAACCATGTAGAGCCATTGGATTTCCCAAAACTCACATATCAGCAACAATTATGAAAATGCCATTGACCTAGACCCCTGAATCCTTGATCACATGGTTCCCACAATCCGTTTCATGTGAAATTGTATACCAAGCCCAATTGTCATAAATTAACTATACGCGTCAAATTTCAGCCATCTGATCGTAATAAATTAGCTACTTGACCTCTACATCCATTCATACACTTACAAAATTAAGATTCTGACCCATCCATCTTGTTCACCCCATATGGATATGCTTCACCTACCATCAGAATTACAATCCGAGGAACTTACACATGTGAACAAGTCACTCGAATCCAACAGTATACATGTTCGGCCCCTTGATCGTTCTAAAAACCCATTTGTGTTCATTCATTTACAAAATTGATCGTACAATCACCTAAATACATTATTAGAATACTAACCACTAAGTTTACTTATTTTTAGCAAGTCATCTTACCACTCTTACCACACATCAGGTTTGAATTCGTCAAATGGGTCATCCAAATATTAAGATAAATTGATCATTTTGAAGATCCTAAAGCATATGACCAAACTACCAGGTAATAGTTCAACTAGATGTGTACAATTGACATTCTGAAGCACAGAGTGTGTTGGCCATTTAAAAGAGTATCTTAGACATCCTCAGGAGATCAGGGCCCAAACTTGACCCATGGAAAGAGAACGAAAAACGACGAACATCCGTCAAATTTTAGGGCATTTGGACGGTGCAATCAGATATAACTGATAGTGGAAAGTGGTTGGAGAATTGATGCCAAATTTGTAATTAAGGATGCATGGCACATATATATGAGTGAAGATAGTTTTAAGGGTGAATATCATTTAATGCATTAGCAGATCGTGCGGCCCGCCGGAAGTTTGGATCTGCTTCATATTTGGACTTATGGGCCAACATGACTTGACTAGATGGATGAATGAAATAGATCTCCTAAAAATTCATCATAGTGGACCCCACTGATTTCGTACAATCAAAACGGAATGTATAACTTTTGATGCCAACGCATGTGGAATTTGTTACGTAAGAAGTTGTTGTGTGGGAGTAAAACACATACATTGATACACCGTGGGGCCCATCTGGAACTCAGATAGACTTCATATTTTACATCATGGGCCCACTTGACATGAGGAAAATAATGAAGGGAACAGATTTTCCTAGAACTCAACATAGTGGGCCCCACCTAACCTTACAATCGGACCGATTGACTAAAAGTTACAACGCTGAAAGAGTCCGTCCGAGAAACGTGTTGGTGAGAGATATTCTCCACAAAGAACGCTCGGGTTTGCGAATCCAGAACTGATCTAAACCATCCAAATTCTAGTGGAATGAATTCCGACCACAATAAGAAATTTCAGGAAGATTAGAACGACCCGACCATGTTAGAAATCTCTGTCCTGACATTGATCGTTATGACCCACTTAATCATTGGATCTGCATCATTCCTGAACTCACAGGCATTGTGACTGAGTCAAAAGCGAATGGACGGTGGGGATCTCACGTCAGCATCATGGTGGATCCCACCTTGAATCGTGAGTGCACAAGAGGGACGTGCACTCGCTGTGCACTGGACGGAGCAGCTCGGTCAAACAACAGTTGACCAAGCTTTCCATAAAAAGAGAGAACTCTCTCTCCTGTCTGCGTTTTGCCAGCTAACGGACGCCGTCCGTTTGTTGCGATGGTGGCCCACTAGCGGGGCTCATCTTTATGATCTGAACCATCCATCTGGTTTGGATGAGTCTTCTGACCAAACCCTAGGTGTTGTTACACGTAGGTGCGTGCACGCATGGACACGAGCTCAGGCTCAATCATAGTATGGAAAACTAATCTTTCCAAAAATGGACTTCCAGGTTGGCAATCCGCTTGAAGTGGGGTCTCTCGATCTCAACCATTCATTTAGGATTATCCTAACCACCCATTTCAAACCACCCCAGGGTTTTCTACCCATAGTAAAAAAGAAAAACCACGGGCAGTTTGGTTTTGTCAGTCGTATCTAGAAACCAGTGTAAACCAATTGAGTCCTGACCATGTATTTGTCATCCAACGGTCCATGTAGGACTAAGGTTCTCCATATGAAGGAGAGGATCGGACGGCAACGGGAGGATCTCCTTCCATTTCTTGTGGCAGCTCAAAAATGGCCATTTCCTTCCTTCCCTTGAACCCACCAGCCAAACTCCCTTGGAGCTTCACTCTGACCATTCCTCGAGCTCCCATAGGCATGATTACACCACACAGGGCCTTCGTTTTGGAAGAAAACTCACCTGACGAAGACCTGCCATTTTCGTCCAAGGTTCTTCCTCATTTTAAGTTCAGCCACACCACCTGCGACTCGGGCCGAGTCTGAGCAGACTGCTTGAACTCGCTGACGGGTTTGGGCAGGGTTGTCTGGTTATTGTTTCCAGTAAATGGGAACCATGAAGAACAAAGGAAAGCAGAAGAAAAGAAAAGAAAGAAGCAGAGGGAGAGGTGCAGCCGTTGGACCATCTCAGCCTGACCAAACTGTTGGGCCAGACATTGGCTGCTGTCGAGTTGTGTCTTAGTCAACTCGGTCCATACCATTGTTGGATCCCCCAGCAGGGAAAAGAGAGAAAAGAAATAGGGAAGAGAAGAAGAAAGAGAAAGAGGAATGTTTGTGGCTCTCGACGAGTCGGGTGGGTCACTGACTCACTAGACTGAGTCAGGCCAGGTCTGTCGGCCATTGCTGGACCTTTCCAGCAAGAAAGAGAGAGATGGAGAAAGAAAGAAAAGAAGGAAGGAAAGGAGAAGTAGAGGAAAGGAGAGAGAGGGAGCCGTTCCGAGTCAACTCGACTCGGCTGAGACTCACTGAGTTGATTTAGGTGACTCAGACCTACTCTGGTTAGTCCAAAGACTTGCTAATGTAAGGTTTTAGGTGAGGAGAAAAAAAAAAGAGAAAAGGGAAAGAAGAAAGAAAGGGAGAAGGAGAGGCGTTGGTGGTTGTGTTGAGTCGAGTTGACTCAACCGAGTCGACTAGGTGAGTCCACATTCTCCTTCCATATTTAAGTTATGTCAATCATAATTATCACTGTTACCCTTACTATCACCTTTGGGATTGTTAGTTCAATATGCGAATAGCTATTAGAAAACTGCCTATATTAATGTTAGTATTACATGCAAATTATGATTATCAAGTATTAGACTCTATTTTGTCAACCTTGGGTATTACCCTTGGTGATTAGAACATACTATTTATTTTATTACAATAGCTACTAGTGCCTTGTTGACTAATATTAAGTATACCGTTAATATTAATACTCGCTTTGAAATTATTAGTATTATTAGCATTACGATCAACTATACGTCATTGCCCATTATTGAGTTATTATTAATAGTGTTAATAGAACCGTATTACACCCATTAGAAATTGAATCTTAAAATATATCCTAGACCTAAACTCTAGGATAAAAATCTAGTTCTGCGTTAATACACTATTTGTGCAGATGTTAGTTATTATAAACAAAATTGTAGTTATCAAGTAGTAGAATCTTATTTAACTCTCTTAAATATTATCCTTAATAGTAGATCTTAGTATTTACTATCATCATTAGTATTACCATAATTATTGCAATTATTAAATGTGGCTAACCATTGATAGGTTAATTTTGCTAAGTATTGGTTATTATAGATATTGGATATTAACATTAATCATGTTATACCTATTTTGTCATTGTAGGATTATTGATAATAAGATTAGCATTATTAGTATTGATAGGCAGTTATTATTTATTTTTACTCCATTATAATATTATTACAATTTAATTATATGAGTTGAATTTTAAACCCTAAACCAAAGTCTAAGGTTAGATTAATGAATAAAACCTTAAGTCTAAATGGTCCAAACCATAGGTCCTGATCCTAACCATAGATAACATATGAAACTTGGATTTAACCATACAAAATTTATAATTCATGATAGGATTCGCTTCTAAGGGCGCAAGTACTTAGCGACACTAGAAGGTGATTCAGTTCATCAGGTGATGATTCTTCCCCTTGAGCTTTCTATTTTCCCATTAGCCTAAGTTATAGTTTTTATTTAAATTTATAATTGATATCTCCATTTCGTAATCACATGTGTTAATTGTTAGAATTAAATTGCTATATTACGTGCTTAATATTTCTCCTACCTATTTATTCATGCTTGTGGACTATTTATGGACTGCCTATGGAAGTTAAACTGGTACACCGTGAGAAACCCCCACCTATATGTGTACACCCATACTTGGGATGTAACCCGACCGGTTATAATAGTAAAGGACCTTCGGCTTAGTGGTTATTGAATGGTGGTTTAAATTAACCATTGATGTGGGCCTACCATCCAGGGTTGTTGTGTCCAACGGTTTTTCAAGGATGGTATTTTATTGCATGATTTTGTACTCGCTCTATGTGCCCTATTTTGATATCGCCCTACGTGGCTTGTTTCGATATCGTCCTATGTGGCTTTATTTTGGTATTTGCCCTATATGGGTTCGATGTTTTATATTGTGCAACCGTGCGATGGTAAGCTCCATATACTGAATATGATTGGCCACTAGTCGATTGAGTTCCATTAAACATCCTAAGGTGGTAGCCCCATGAGTCGGGGATGGTGGTAATGGGATACTATGCCTGATCTGTCGACCTACGTTGGGCTCTGAGCTCCCCGTAGTGACCTTGAGCTTATTTAAATTGGTTGATTGTAACTGGACTAATAATGGTTTGGCTAATCATGCATTCATAGCATATTGGCGATGACAGGTGGCTATTCTGGATGCTGTAGCACGTGCCCTAGAGTTGTTGGGGTATCGTTTCGCTAGCTCCCAGACCACCGACTATCGACCCCTGTCCGATTGAATGATTGTTCTAGGTCGATGATTTGCATGGGTGACAAGCCCAAGTCCGACTGGATGTGCATCCCCAAGTCGATGTGCATTCACGTATCCATGTATTTAAAAAGACTGTATCATATATTATTTTGATTGCCTTATTTTTTTATAACTATAATTACCAAATGCGACGGTGTGTAATCTTGAGGAGAATTCATACTGAGCTGGCCACTCATCCATCAAATATACAACTATACAGGTAGAACAGGTGGCCTAGATGATGTATATGATCAGACTTGATGAGGAGCTGTGTAGGTGCCATGGATGCACAGCCATATTGCTAAGAGAAGTTGCGTGGTCATGCGGCTTATATTTATATGCCTTCTGTTATTTCTTATGTATGCAAATCTTATAATCGTTAATGTTGAGACATTGGTTTGTATAAGTCATTATGGGTTGCTTGTATATTTGAATGATAATGAAATTTCCCTTATGTTGATTTGTCCGCTCTATGCTCATCTGCTTACTCTGATAAAGGTAAAAAAATATACTTGAATTTGACCATCCTTTAAGGTCAGCACTCGGGTTTTTGGGAAACGAGTTATATACTCGGGTCCTGAAAATGCGGGGCATTACATGTGATGAAGCACATTAGATGAATGGATTGGGTGGCAGATAAAGACCACGGTAGCTCCTGTATACAACTAATAGTGGATGTTCCTTCTCAACTATTCCATGGGATGGCTAGTTTTAGATGATCATATTCTAGTTCAATGGTTGCCTTTGGAAGAAAGAAAAGAAGAAGAAAGGATTATAGTAATGGGTTTTTTATGATGGGTTTGGAGAAGGTGGTTTGGAGATGAGGAAGAGGAGATGGGGAGTTTGTAGGAGGAGAAGATGGATTTTGAAGAGATGGGAGTTAGTCGGAGAGAGTAGTTTGGGGATGAGGAAGATGAGATGGGAAATGTGAAGGAGGAGAAGATGAATTTTTGAAGAAATGGGTTTGAGAGAATGAGGATTGAGATGGGTTAGAGTGAAGAAGAAGGTGAGTTTGGGATTGGGTTTTGAGATTGGGAGTGGGAGAGTTTTCTCTAGGGTTTAGAAGGGATGGTAGAGGGTAATGGGAGTAGTAGAGATAAGTTTTATGGACTCTAGATAGTCCTAAATAGAAAGGGAAATGGGCCCCACTCGTGTGTACAATGAAAGTGAGGAGGAGACATATCTTGTAATGTTTTTTATGATTTTAGTAACTGGAATATTTTTAAAATTTTTATGATGATTTAATATCAATTTTTAAGTCATCCCACCAAATTTCATATCATTTGGAATTGTAGATAAATTATTAAAATTCTAATAGCAACAAATGTCTGAAATTAATATTTTTTCTGATAGTTAGTAAAACATCTTAATTTTAACTATATTATAATTTTTATTTTATTTTTTTGCTTATTTTTATATAAAACTAGATTTATCAAGCTTCAATCTGGCTTTGAATCACCTAAATCGGAGTTGTAACGAAGGAGATATGATTTTTCGAAGTTGCGGCAAACCTATTCAAATCCCGGTGGGGGCCACACCGGTCGGACGGGGTCCTGCCAACCCTCTGGATGTCCGGGCGGGGTACCCGCTAGCTGCATGGGGTCCCTTTGAGCCACTAGAGCCCAGTTGGGGTCCACGGACGAGGTCAGGTGGTCGTGCGGGCGGGGTCCCACCAGCTCACAGTTTTTTCGGGCGGGGTCGCCTTGCGATGGGCATATCTCACAAACCAGAATGAGTTATTTGATGTGCCATATATGAATTTGGGGTAGGAGAAGTCGATTTATGCAATAGGTATAGTTATTTCATGATATTCCTCTTATTTAGTAGTTAAAAAATTATTTTATCTACATTCCCACTATTTCTGGTAAATTTTCATTTACCCTTAAGTCTTTATCCTAGAATGAGTCGGAACTAACAAATTTGACCTAGAACTAGCTCATTCGGACTTGAATGTTGCCTTCGACTTTCAAATCTTTTGATTTTCGGCTCATTCCTAACAATGTACTAGGGAAGTTCAAGAATAGAGTGATGACAAGGGAATATCTTAAGAAGATATATTGGAAAAAGGAATTTCGATCTAGGCCTGCTTGGCTAGTGGCATTAATCTGTACCAAATGAGGTTGCAATGCTAACCCCAACCCGAGATTTGGGATTGACATGTCTAGAGTAAGTGTGGAATGGGATTTCCAAGTGTAATTTGGAAGGAAATCCCACGATTTACCTTTGATTGCATGCATCCCAAACCTGGTATTGGAAGACATGGGATAAAGACAATCTAAGGACAATACCCTATACATGTATTTATTGCCACTCTTACAATTCCATTTTCCTCAATCCCACCTAACGCGGTTGACCAAACGGGCCCTTAGGGATTAGGTGGATTAGACTAGCTAAATTTCCTAGTTAGTCCAATCAAGTCTTGCAATCATATTCCCAAATTTCTTGTCCAGAAATTGGGTCGAGGCACATAGGACCCTCGGATCCCCTTCTCTAGTATTACTATTCCCCCTCTCGCTACCCATTCCTATCTCCTTGGAAGTCCTACCCTCCGTCTACTATTATTGGTTCGGGGTCTAGGATGGTTCCTAGTGCTCTAAGTCCCTATTACATTTTTTACTGTGTATCCTCTTAAGTCAGCGGACGTGTTAGTGAGTTCATGACCCATGGCCCAATGGATTCCAAACTATTGCTCTGATACCAACTTGTAACACCTTGGAAATTGGGGGTCGTGCATACACTCAACTCCCGAGTTCCCGAGTGTCACTTATAACCGATTTTTATTAATGCATTTAATCAAGTTCAAATGCGCAGCCTGGAATTACCTAGAACATGAAGCACAACCACACAAGTCCACTGAAATGAAAGGAATCTATCATATATACAGGTCTAAAAATATAAATGGGTCGCACAAGGCGTTGCCCAATAAAAATAATAAAAGAATACTATGTCAAAAAAGAATAAGGCTGAGCCCACTGCTCAGCAATCCCAATCCTGTTCATCAAGCCAATGGAGATCTGTCCATCAACTGGAAATAAGATAGCTCATCCTCCTTATCCAAGCTCATGTCGTCAGGCTCCTCATACTCCTCGTCGCCTGCAACAATAGGAGAGTCTGGTTGGTGTTTTAAAACATCGTCCCAGAGTGGGAGTGAGTGATCAACTCAGTGGGTGCTACTAGTCTCAAGTTATAACAGGCATCAATTATATTAAGAATTTAATGAAAAATAGTCAATCATAAACGCCTAACTAATTTTATTAATGTGCATGCATGATGGGTGACATGATGCATGCCCTCACCACAACTCTCCCTCGAGTGACTCCATCTAACGATTGCGTATAACCTCACTCCCTCAGAGCGACCTCGACTGCCGAGTCGCCACCCTAGCTAGTGTGATGCAATGCAATGGTATTAGCTGAGTTCTTAGTTAAGTTCATTCATCCAGCAGGTTGGGGAATCTGATACACCCCACGTATCAATGCCGTGAGTTGGTTGCGAGGCCAAGGCCCCCCAATGTGTGAGGCTGAGAACCCGTGGTCCTTGATCCTATCAGGTTCCTCATCCACGACTTCAAGCACATGAGGAGTGTCGAGGAAAGGGATCGCTCGCTGTCATTACGGGGAGGCGCGACACCCCAACGTAGGCCGACAGCTTGGACATAGTGTCCCATTCTACCATGCCTGGCTCACGAGGCGGTGAACTAGTTTCAATTTAGTTATCGATGGGGTACAACAGTTGTAGGGTGTTCCAAGTTCCATACATAGGTGAGTAAACAGGGTTAACAAACAAGGTTGGTCAGTAAGTAGGCAAGACCACGCGAGTCAGCCGAGCACGTGACGAGCAACATCGGACACAAGGGACCCATGTAGTCAAACTACTGCCACCCATACACACCCGCCCAAACTCACGGGTCTAGCCCTAGCATAGTCCTACCGATGGGACTACCGTCTCTCCTCGTGTTCTTGACCAACCCAAGAGTGTGATGGTGATCCATAACATGCCAACTATCCAAGTTGTCAACTAGCATATCAACATCATGTTTTCATACATCTCAATCATACGAATCAGATACTCCTAACAAGCAAGCTATCATTATCATGAAACAAAGTACATGTGAGTTGTGTGGGTTCATGAGGAAGTTAAGCACTTCTTACATTTCATAGAATCAAAATACATAAGAATCAATAAGTCCTACATGCTATAAGGCAACATCATATGGGAAAATCAAACAAGGCATGAGCATGTAATCATCCATATATAAAATCATGTGAGAGGCAAGAACAACATCATATGAGAAAATCAACATGACATACAATTTCATATAATTCCAAACAAACCAACAATTCCTGAGATTTCTCTAGATTCTCCAAATAAATCATCCAAGCATACAAAATCATTAATCTCCTAAGGAAATTGGTGCTAGATCACCTAAGGATAATAGTTTGCACCTATAGATTGTTGGAGACTTGAAAAATGACCTAGGAATGAGGGCTTTAAGGTCGATCGACCGAAATTCCTAAAGCAAGCACTTGCATGTTAGAAATTCATGTCAATCCATTCTTAACACATAGGTTTCAAGGAAAAAAGGGATGAGGGATTTACCTAGACGATCAATGGACGAATGGGTGGTCGTGATGGTGGGTTTCTTCTTGGAGAAGAGGTAGGAAGTTGAAAGGATTGATTCCCTTGGGTTCCACCTGGATCTAAGGTCCACCTAGCTCTCCTTCACACTCTCTTTCTCTCTTTACTCTCCTTGGTTGTTGGAGAATGGTGGAAGTTATGAAGGAGAGAGCTCGGTTGTTGGAGAATGGGGGAAGTTATGAGGGAGAGAGCTTGGTTGTTAGAGAATGGAGGAAGTTATGAGGGAGAGAGATTGGTTGTTGGAGAATGGAGGAAGTTATAAGGGAGAGAGCTAGGGTTTATTTCCTGGACTTGGGTCCTTAAGCCTTAAGTTTCCTCAAATGCCCACAATGGCCCTCTATGACTCCGTATTGACTTAGAGGTGGCCCTACCACCCCTTATGCCACCAAATTGGGTGGGTAGGTGTCCCATAGCCTGATGAGAGGCCATGCAAAATTTGAGATCAAACGGATGAACGGACATGGGGTTTGATCATAGGGTTTCAAGCTTTAAATAGCCCTGTGGAGTTCATTCCGGTGATTGGAGCGGTTCTGGTGGCCCCCTGGCCATGAAACTCACAGGGTAGGTGCTCCATAGCTCGATGAAGGGCCATGCAAAGTTTGAGAACGATTGAATATGGAGTTTGGTTGTACAGGTCTGATTTGCGATCAATGGTCACCGTGTCGCTATCAGATCCGACGGTTGAATTGCATGGAATCTTAGTTTCATTTATAAGTGTCAGATTTCAAATTTGGCCTTGGGTGGGTTGCATTTGGCAAGTGTCATTGAAACGGCGTGGATAACTAATTTTTGGGTGTCCACTGAGTCCATGGTTCTCGATAGACCACAAGCTCAATGAGATCTATGATTCCCTAAATTTTTATAATTTTTTGACCTTCCTGCGTCGCGGTATAGCCCATATGGGCTGTTGCTAAGTGTAAACGATCATTTGGCTTAGCGGCCAGCACTAGGTCCTATCATGAACCGTCTGGTCTACTCAGTTGGGCTAATCCTAGATTAATTTACTTGCGGCACCTCACTATGAGTAGTTTAAATGAATGGTCCTGCGATAAATTCTATGTGGATGCCACAGGACATTGTACTGGTTGGACGGAATGTTACAGGGATTGATTTGGTCTATTAGTTAAGATCCGGGCCTTATCTGACTCAGCTTCGATTAGATCTTTAATTTAGTTATGCTTATCTTAATTAGTTAGTGATGGTTGGTTAGATTTGGGTCCTATGTGAGTAAATCATGGGGCTATACCTGATGTTCAAGTGATCGGGCAGATTCGTTGGCTCCTTCAGTTGATTAATCAGACTTACACTGTTCTTTACTAGTTCCACCCGTGTATAAACTAATATTGAGTACTAATAGTCTGAAAGTGATATTATAAGTTAATTACTTGGGAAAAAAATTCAAGGATTTTTTAGAAATCCAAAACAGTGAAAATCCAAGATGTTACAAAAAGTCAAGCCAATCTTCAAAGATTCGGTCCGAATCTAAATATTTTGATGTCTGGGACACAAGGCATTCGATTTGAGTTAAGCCACTATTGGCTCTAGAACGCTCGACCACATATCACACACATACACATGTAATACATACAACTAAATTCGAAACCTACATGCTTGATTTGTAAGAACATGAAATATAACTTGCCACCCTCAAGTACCCAATAGTGATATCGGAGTGGTGATCAATACAATTTTAACTGAAAAAATTGGTTAAATGGTTTTTATTGACTTCTATTGCCCCACACAAGTCGCATCACATGGGAATATGTAGCAGGCAATACATTTATAATCACTATGACGTGCATGTGCCATTACGTGACATTAACCCTTGGCGATCTAGTACTTTTACGTCGTAAAACATATAAATTTACCGTGCATTTTACAAGCATTTGGATATGACTAATAATTTTAATAATTTATAATGGGCATCAACTAACTATTATCATGGAGAGATTTCTTTTTTTGTTCTTTTGCCTTTAATTGGTTCTGGCATGCCTAATATGGTAAGTGAAACTTTTGGGTTGGACTGACAATGACCATATTGCCCTCATATAAATTGGTTTGAATAATGCTAATTTGGACCGCTGATTACGATCGCGTATTAGTAAAATTAAAATAAAGTATATTAGATGTGTTTCCCACTTGATTAATATAGGACCCTCTCTCACTTGATAAAGTAATAAGCAATGACATACAAATTCATCATTGAGATCTCTTGAAAAAGAGAGAAATTTGATGAGAACAACTAGCACTTCAAATCTTCCTTTTCATGCTTCATTCTTCCATTCTTCAATCTCTACGTTGTCCTTTAAATCATCACTTCATGCATGTATTTGACTTAGACTTCAAAATATCTCTATAAGATGAAAACATATTCAGTTAAGCCACTTTAACACTAATTTGCATGGGAAAAGTAATGTAATAGAGGGGATAAATATGTAATATTTAGGCGATATCATTTAACTAAGGCTAATGGATGAACCTCTTGATGGATTTTGATATTTAATTCATTTTCAATTCAAGTTATTAGTTTTGAATGTTGAATTGTGATTTTTTTTATTGAATTCCTAAATTGAATAAAGAATTAATCTGTAAAATTGATTGATCTATTGTTTACTCCGGGTACAATAGATACTTTTATTTTCTGACAATCAATTGCCTAAATCTTCATGAAAGATTAATCTATCTCAATTCATATACCTTGTTTGGATGTTTGCGATTGGATTTATAGAGTTATCTTCCAATTAGAATTGATTGGAATCCAATTCTAGTTGAGTTATCAACTTGAAAGATGAATTGCATTCAAAATTTGTTAAGTGGGGATTCCTGGATCCATAGTTATTTTTAATTATTTTTTAAACCTATTTTTCCTCCACTAGATTTAAAAACCAAACAACTTGATTAGTTCTAATTGTGTGCTTAACCCAATTCCTTGTTCATAGACCTCGGTGTAACTGAGTTATTACTACTAAGTAGTCCTATAGTTGGGATTGTCCAACAAGTTTTAGGCGTTGTTTTTGGGGAATTGTTGCATTGAGATTACTTTAGTTTTAGATTAGGGTTTAGTTTTTTGAATTTTAGTTCTAACCTAGCATTTTTTTAGTTTTAGGATTTTTAAATATAGAAGTTCTAGTTCTAGGTTTTCAAGATTCTTTTCAGAATACTAATGTTGTTTCTATTTTTTATTTTTGTAATATATTCTAACCTTATTTCTTCTAATCCGGTAACTTCATTCCTCTCCTTTTCCAATTACTTTATAGTTAGTTTAAATACTTTGGATTTCTATTTCATTGTAGTATTTTACTCTTTTTAGGTTTAGAATTAGTTTCTATGTGTGTGGTTTATGCCCAAGTAGGTTCATGATCACACACAGCGGCTTTTAAGCAAATGAGATTCAGTCGACAAGCTCACAATCCATCGATGAGTTAGAAAATATCTAAATACTCCTAAATGATATGGAACCATATCCACAAATGTATCAAACATAACTAAGCAAGAATCCCACTTTGATGAGAATTTTGAATAGAATACACCACCAGCTAGGACGGTACATGACGAGAACGAGGTACACTATATTCCTCCAGTTAGAACCTTAAGAGATTGCCTACAACCTACAAGGACAACTACACCATCTTACATGGTTTTGAGATCACATGGTTCCCACCATCCAAATGTGGGTAATATTGATTTTAAATCGGTTGTGATCTAATTGTTCCCTAAATCATAAACTTGATTCTTAAAGTCCATATATTCACCTTAAAGAATTGAACAAAATATTGGCGACCCTACATTACAATAACATTTCATAAGACATAATTAGATTGAAATTATTTCCCTTCTCTCTGCGAAAGAGAGCCAAGTCATGTTTCCACTCTTTGAGACCTCATTTTATTGGCACATGGGTTGAGATGATCCAAGAGTTCCTTAAAAAATTCTTCCCGATTTATAATCAATGGAGAGGGTGGATTTCCGATCATGACGGACTGCGAAAGCTTTCGCACATCCACGAAAATCCAGCTTTTTCGAGCGCAAGTGGGCCACCATCTTTGATCATATGGCGATCCGAACCATCCATCATGTAGAGGCGGTTTTTATGGAATCATGAATTTCTCCTAAAAAGAAGATCAAATATTTTTCCAATGCTATCATCATCATGGTTAAAAATTTTGGCATGTGATTAACTTCTTCTATGACGGATTAAGCTCAAACATGCATTAATTCATAGAAATGATGTGAAATGAAAATTCATGAAGGATCCCGATGAGGCATGAGAATACTTCGATATGTTGACTGACAATGCACAATCATGGGATACTTCTAACAAATCAGGTATGTTATTCATGGCATTGCTTAAAGGAATTAGACATTCATGTGCTCAATTAAGACTACATCCTAAGAAGAAAGGAGAATATAATACTCTTCCCTTTCTCAATTGAGGAGGATGACATTAATGTAAAGATCATGGGTCTCGTTAGAAAGGTTGAGGCTATGGAACTTAAGAAGGTAGAAGCAATCCCACAATCCAGCGAAGCCATTAAGAGCATATGTGGTATATGTGAGACCAATGCACACGTAACCAGGGATTGCTTGATAATCCTAGATTTTCAAGAAGTGTTGAAAGCTTATTCCAATGCCATAAATGCTTATCAACAGCCATTTAGTGTGATAAATTCAACTCAGTATAATCCTAGTTGGTGGAATCATCCTAACTTTAGTTTTAAAAAATAGGTTGACTGTCAATCCTCCCGCACCTCCTCAAGGGCCTCTCACAGTTCAAAGTGTGACTTATCTACCCCTACAAAACAAGACCCTTGAGGACATGTTACAAACTTTTAAGGAAAAACTTAGATTAACCAAACTATTATGTAAACCTTGCAAGAGCTCAAAATATCGGTGAGGGAGAAGGGTACATTTCCTGCCCAACCCCAATCGAACCCCAAAGGCCAATATGAGGTGGCTAATTCAAATCCCTTTACTTCTCACATGGAACAAGTAAAGTCCATCACCACTCTTAGAAGTGGAAAAATAATTGACAAGAAAATTCTTAAGAAGGTTGAAAAACTTGAGAAATCTATAAAATCTAAAAAGGAAGATGAACCTAATGACCTTTCATAAGAAAAAGAGGTTGACCCAAGGCACAAGGTAGTGGCTCCGTTCCCCAACAGCTTACTCATTAAAGTGTCCATCTAAAAATCAAGGTATTTTACAAATATTTCAACAAGTCTAGATCAACATTCTCTTGTTAAACGCGATTAAATAAATTCCTTATGCTAAATTTCTAGAAGATCTATATACAGTAAAATCTAAATTGAATGTGCAAAAGAAAGATTTCCTAATGAAATAATCGTCATCATAAAGCAAAATGCCCCCCAAAATACAAAGATCCGAGTAGCTCTACAATCTCATGTATCGTAGGGAATTTTTAGATAGAACAAGTATTGCTAGACTTGGGGGGGGGGGGGAGGCAAGTGTTAACCTCATACCCTATTTGGTATGAGTAATCAGGGATTGGTGAATTAAAACCCACTAAGACAACCCTACAACTCGCTAACTGATCCGCATGCTAAGAGGGATGGTTGAGGACGTGTTAGTCCAAGTCGATAAGTTGTACTTTCCATTAGACTTCATTGTTTTAGATACATAGCCCATTATGAATGTTAGCACATAAATTTCGATCATTTGTGGACATCCTTTCATAGCTACTTCAAACACAATAATAAATTGTCGGAATAGAGTCATGAAGCCTTCCTTTGGAAATATGATGTTGGAATTGAACATTTTAATCTTTTCAAGCAACCAAGGATGGAGATGAGATCCATGAGGTAAAGATGATAGATGCACCCATGGAAGATCAGCTTATGTTGACTACAATATTTGATCCCTTAGAGGTATGTGTCGCTCACTTCATGGACTTAGACGATCACATGATTTTAGATATAATGAGCACATTACTATATTTTACACCAATAATCGAAACTAATCGATGGAGGTTATCCCTTGAGAAATTACCCCTTACCAATTCTAGGCCTCTAGCGTTAAGTATCGAAGCACTGAAGGTTGACCTAAAATCATTACCTGTTGAATTTAAATATGCTTATTTGGGTCAAGGAGACATCCTATGGTGATTTCTTCCCACCTAGATGAGGAGTACGAGAGTAAGTTGATTGCTAATCTTGGGAAGTACAAGAGTGCTCTTAGATGGACTATTGTTGATCTCAAGGGAATTGATCCCCTAGTTTACACTCACCAAATACACCTTGAAGAAAATGCAAAAACATCAAGACAACCACAATGCCGATTAAATCCAAACATGAGGGATGTGGTTAAGGTTGAGGTGTTAAAACTATTAGATGTGGGTATCATCTACCCTATATCTGATAGCCAATGGGTGAGTCCAACTTAAGTGGTGCCTAAGAAGTCTGTAATCATCATTGTAGACAATGCCAATAATGAACTCATGCCAACTAGAATTACCATTGGTTGGAGAATGTGCATTGAATATATGAAGTTGAATACCAATACGAGGGAAAACCATTTTCCATTGTTCTTTGTTTACCAGAGTTTGGAAAGGTTGACTAATCATTCCTATTAATGCTTCCTTAATGACTACTCGGGGTACAATCAAATTGAGATAGCCCTAAAAGATCATGAGAAGACTACTTTTTCATGCCCCTTTAGCACCTCTACTTACCGAAGGATGCCATTTAGGCTATGTAATGCTAGTACAACGTTCCAGAGATGTATACCTAGTATATTTTCATATATGCTTGGACATTTTTTAGAAGTTTTCATGGATGAATTTTTCATTTCGATTGTTCATTTAATGAGTGCCTTGCACACTTGAGTACGGTTTTGACGAGGTGTGAAGAGAAAATCCACATATTGAATTGGGAAAATGTCACTTCATAGTTCAGAAGGGAATTGTTCTTGGACATGTAATTTTGTTTAATGAAATTTAAGTAGACAAGGCTAAAATAAACATTGATTCTTTCTTAGGTTACGCAAGATTTTATAGGAGGTTTATTAAAGATTTTAGCCAAATTTCTATACCATTGAGTAACCTCTCCTTTAAAATAATATCCCATTCTAGTGGACTAATGCATGTCATGAGGCTTTTATAAAGATTAAAGGCATGTTGATAACCGTACCAATCATGTAGCTACCAAATTGAAGTGCTTCTTTTGAGATCATTTACAACGCTAGCAATTATACAGTTGGGGTCGTGTTGGGTCAAAGGAAGGACAAGAAGTAATACATTATCTACTATGCAAGTATAACTCTAAATAGTGCCTAGATTAATTACTCCACTATGGAAAAAGAACTCCTTGTTGTGGTCTTTGCACTGGACAAATTCATGTCCTACTTGATCAAATCTAAAATCATAAACTTTACCGGTCATGTGGCGTTCAAGTACATTCTCTCAAAGAATGAAGCTAAGCCCCACTTACTTAGATAGATCCTCCTACTCTAGGAATTTAACTTAGAAATATACTATAAGAAAGAAGTAGAGAATGTAGTGGTTGACCACTTGTCCAGACTTATACTATCTGATTCCATTAAGAAATCACCGATCAAAGATACATTCCCATATGAACAACAATTTTCTATTTTTCTAACCACCTTGGTATACTAACATTACTAATTAATTGTGATAGATAAACTTCATATCCAATGGACGTCATAACATAGGAAGAAGTTTCTGATCGAGGTATGCAATTTCTTTTGAGATGATCCATATTTGTTTAAATATTGCCTAGATCAAATAATTAGGAGATGTGACCCCGATAATGAACAATCTAGTGTCATCTCCCTTAATCAAGCTTAAATATTACATATTTATCCTTTCAATTGCATTAGTCTTGGATGCATTCTAGTGTTAATTGACTAACTAACATATGTTTTATACATGCGAGGTAATTCGGAAGATAAAGATGAAACCATGTTAAGAAAGAAGAATTAAAGCTCAAAGAATGATCAAGCGAAGAATTAAATATTTAGAAGATAATATTAAAGATTTCAATTGTCAAATATCTAAGAAAACCATGTACCAAAGATGAGAAAAATCTAAAAAATTACATAGTCCAATAACAGAAATAATAAACTGTTTAATCCCACCTGAGGTAGGTTCAGTCTGACCGAAAGTGTCCAAAATAGTACAGGAAGAAATAATGATTTTCAGACTTAATTCGGTTCGAAAGTTAGGTGCGACTAAAGTTATGTTCATTGTCACCGAAGGAGGGTTCAGTCCGACTGAAGAGAGATAGGGCCTTTAGACATATCTTGATGAAATTCAGTTGTAGACAAAGGCACCTTTGCTTGGACTTGGCTCAACTTCGATGCAACTAAAGGTAGGTTCGATGCGACCAAAGCATAACAAAAGTGTGAAATTTTAAAGTCAATCTAAAGTTGGTGCTGATTTTCTTTATTTAAAGGGATATTTTAAGCCATTCCAACTACAAACTAGGGCTTGGGAGAGAGACCAAGGGGTGGTAGAGTTTTTATGAAATCACACTTCCTCTTTAATCCTTCAGTTCTAGTTTGTTTTTCAAGTTTTTCTTTTATTTTTTTAAAGATGTCAATCATGCTTGGTTAATCTCTTAGCTAAGGATAAGAGAAAAACTTTTTAATAGACATTTGATATATAATTCATTTTCAATGAAAGTTTTAGGTTATTTATGTTAAATTGTGATTGGATTCCTATATTGGAGAAGGAATCAATCTGTTCAATTGATTGATATATTGTCACCTTTAGGTACATTAAATGCTTTCGATTCCCCGTGATTTGATTACCTAGATCTTCATGAGAGATCAAGTCTATCATAATTATAATATATGTTGGATGTTTAAGATTGATATTACTGCGTTATCTTCCCATTAGAATGGATTGGAATCCAATTCTAGTTGAGTTATCAACTCAAGAAGACGAATTAAGTTCAAGGTCTATTGATTCGGGATTCCTAATCCGTATTCATTTTTTATTAATTGTTTTAAATCCTTTTCTACTTTACTGGATTAGAAACCCAGACAAGCTAATTAGTTTTAAGTGTGTTCTCACCAATTTTCCTATGGATCGACTTGGTGTCACTGAGTTATTACTGTATAGCAACCCTATACTAGCGGTTATCAACCCTTGAGTTCAATCATCCTTCTGTCACTTACAAGCTTTTGAATGTCATTTTTCGATAAAGAAAACAATCTCTAAAATTCTTCGATGTGGTTTCTATTGGCCAATGATGTTCAAACATACCCATGAGTTTTGCAAAGTGTGTTAGTGATATTAGAAATTGGAAAAAAAATTCCATTGAGATACGATGCCCTTGGACTTGATCTTAATTATTGAAATCTTCAATTGTTAGGGTATTGATTTCATGGGACCATTTCCTTCATATTTTGGAGATCTCTACTCCTAGGTATGGACTATATTTTAAAATGGGTAGAAGCGGTTCCGTGTAGAACTAACATTCAAAAAATAGCTTTACGATTTTTAAAAGAAAATATCTTATCAAGGTTTGGAACGGTGAGAACCATCATCAGTGATGATGGTTCATACTTTTGTAATAAGGCCATTTGAAACCTTAATGAAGAAATATCGCATAACTCACAAAATAGCTACACCATATCATCCATAGACAAGTGGATAATCTAAAAGAGCTAATAAGAAAATTAAAAAGATATTGAAAAAGTCTATAAACCCTGAACATAAATATTGGTCTTTGAGTTTGACCGATGCATTATGGGCTTACCGGACTACATTTAAGAAGTCAATTGGCATGTCCCCTTAAAGAATTGTTTATGGGAAAACTTATAACTTTCCAGTAGAAAACTTGTTGCTTGAGGCCTTTTTTGTTGGGTTAATAGAGTTTTATCTTTGACCAGAGTCTCCATTAACCAATTATTTCGATTCTACTATCGGTTAGACCTGTTAGTGCACTCACTTTTGCACCCTGGTTTGTCAATTGCGTGAGTCGTTGTGTCGTAAAGTCAGTTGAGCCTTCGAAAAGAAAAGACTGAAGACACAGTGGAGCAGAAGCATCAAGGTGGCAAAAATAGGTAAACAGGTGGCCTTGGTGACCCTAACCCTTAACCCAAAACAACCATATAGACTTTGGATCATCTTGACATAATATGAATATTAATTTGATCACCCCTTAGCCTTAGGAGACCAAGAAAAACATGATAAAGAAGGTTAGAATAGGTATGGATTTGTCATGTAAAAGATAGCCCAAAAATAGCAAATTTGAGGGCATGTTCGATGGCATCGACAGGACCTTCAATAGCATCGACAGGATCTTCAATGGAATCGATTGAGAATCAGGGAAGTCCAGCAACCAATCTAAAAATTTGGCTCAAATTCTTCAATAGCATCAAAGGACCTTTGATGGCATCAATAGAACTCTTCGATAGCATTGAAGGACCTTTGATAAAATCAACAAGACCGTTTTCTGCCCTTTTTTTACCGTTAGACTCAAACTTTTTATATAAGGCAGTCAGTTCTTGGGCATTTTCATGGGTTTTTGGAGAAACCAGAGGTGGGGTGATTCCATATACATATCCCTCATCCCTAGCCTCTACTCCATTGAGTTTCAAGCAATGAGGATTCCAACCTCAACATTAAGATGTGCTTGAACTCCTCTATTTCCTAGAGATTTAACTTAAGCATTCTTAATAAATCATTGTCCAACTCTTTTAGAAGATCCATCCGGTTGAATCCCCTAAGATAAACAACTACCCATTAGTTGTACGAGATTCAACCCTCTTTCATCACCTTGGTCATCTTGAAGACACATTAAATGCAAGGAGATAGATCGTGGAGCTGAAGCCTTGGTGAAGCAGCGGCAATATGATCGGGAGAGCATCGGGGAGCTGATTGAAGCACGAGAGAGAGGATATCAAGCAACTCAAGAGGAGCTACAAAAAAGGACTCAATCCAACAAGTGTAATTATTAGGAGTTCATAGGTTAACCTTCTTTCTTGTGAAGGATTGAGGCTAAGAGTTTGTTATCCACAAACTCGACTAGGTTCCTATGTAGGACCTTCGCCTATGTGGTC
Organism: Magnolia changhungtana; assembly: GCA_030180095.1. Taxonomy (NCBI): domain Eukaryota; kingdom Viridiplantae; phylum Streptophyta; class Magnoliopsida; order Magnoliales; family Magnoliaceae; genus Magnolia; species Magnolia changhungtana. The sequence goes on along the minus strand of JASAUF010000161.1, from coordinate 5,781,377 downwards.
TAAATTTGTGGTTCTTGTGTAGAACCTAGGTTGTTGGTTAGATAAAGGAAAAACTAATTCAAATTCTTGTGTAGGCCTCCAAAGGGAGAATATGTGTCAGGTTCTTGTGTAGGACATAAACTTAGGTTTGGCATTAGGACCTTGGCCTGTGTGGCTTAAACCTAGGTTCTTGTGTAGGTAGGACCTTTATCCTTATGTAGGACATAAACTGTTAGGTTCTTGTGTAAAACCTTGGCCTGTGTGGCCTAAATTGTTAGGTTCGAGATTAGAACCATTTGTCCTTGTGTAAGACATAAAGTCTAGGTTCTTGTGTAGGACCTTTGCTCTTGTGTAGGATATAAATTGTAGTCTTTGTATAGGCTGTAAAGGTTTGAGGTAAACCTATTTTAAAACCTCTCATAGTGAAACTTGGTACACTCTAGAAGAGAGTGAGTCCGCCGGGAGTGGAGTGGGCACGTAGCTGAACCACTACACATGCTTGTGTTTGAGATTATCATTTACGCATCTATTTAATTATGCTTATATGTTTAAATGTTTAATTATGTATGCATGATTAGATGAATATCCAGGTTTGATAAGTAACATATTCCATACACACATGTTCACTATGATATAGGCTAGCTGCTTAATTTGCATATTTTAAGTAGCTTATGTGATTGGACTCTTTATTGGCCAGGAAGCCTTTAGAGTTGAATTGTCTTACTTAGTTTAATTGAAAATTAGTTTAAGTTAGGCAATTGGGATTTTAAATTGGCATAATTTTTAATAGATCCTAACCACCCCCCTTCTAGGACTTAGTCTACATTCTAATAGCTCCCCCAAGATTCTGCACTTAGATGCATTGTGGCCCATTACCGTAATTTCAAGACCTTATAGAAATACTTAGGATTGAGAACCCAAAGATCCTTAACCTTAAGATGACTCTTGAGTTCCCGTTCCAGAAATTCTAACTAAAGGACCATGGTTATGAAGAAGGAAGGTGTTAAGCATCCTATCTGCACGTACAGATGTATGGTCTCTACTTCAAAAATCTGACTAATTTCTAATGAATAAGATTAATTCTCATGCATAAAATATGTAATGTAATATAATGGTGATGATAGCTAATTGATTCAATTTTCTGATGAGTAGGATCCAATTGTATCAGTAAGCCATAAAGTATACATTTGAATCGACCGAGTGTAAGGTGCAAAGTATGTAGAAATGTTATGTGTGGGATGCACGATGTTATATTGATGCTTATGACAAAATGACGACTAATTGACTAGGTTTTTGGTTGGTGAACTCTGATTATATCAGCAAGCCACAGAACATACGCCCGCCAATTAGATATGAGAAACTAATAAAATGCAGTGCAGTATTGATGTATACAAGGAGCAAGGGATTGAGAAGGGAATGAGTGTTGCAAAATACTAATGCTCCAACTTGGATGTAGATGGTTGAAACTTCAATGGTTAGATGGCTGGTAGTATCGAAAATGTTAGATCGAGTGACTCGGATTAGGCTTAAACGACTTAGGCGACTTAGATTTTGGCTAAGCTAGGCTAGGCTAGACCAGGGCTAGACTAGCTGGACTCTCTTTCTCTTACTCTCACTATCACACCCCAGACTCGATAATCGAACTCATAAGGAATCCGACCGTCAGTTCTGACCGCAACAGCCTCCGTAGTACCCCATTCTCGGCTCCTGAGGCAGGTTCCGATCCTGGGATCCTACAAGGAGGATTTCCATAATAATATAATTATTTTTAACACGAGCATACCTAAGATTACAGCAAGTAAATCTAAAAATAACAAGGCACATATCACAAAATCCACTAAGAATTTGAACTTTTACAAGCTTACATAAGATCCAAAAAGGACATACATAAGATAATAGAAGAAAGAAAGGAAGTCTACAACACTAGATCCTCAAACTCAGCTCTAGCCCAAACTCTGCCACTGCGATGCCTGCCTAGGATCTCATGCATGCATCAATCGTGCATAAGCTTATAGAAGCTTAGAGGGTGGTGAAGGTGTGTGATAATAGTATACAGAAGAATAATATGAGATACAGGGAGGAAACATGATCAAAGACAACTCCACCAGCCTTACCAGGACTGTCATGAATGCAAGAAGTTATACCAAGGCAGTATAATAATGTAAGAAACCATACCAAGGCTATATAATGCAATGAGTACTGGGCATCATGCCAAGGTGATGCAATATGAGGCTTACATAGCTGACGCAAATGGAATGTGAAGTAATGCTGTCACTTCCCGGACCCGGTAACCGGACTCATAATGAACTCGATGGCCGGATCTGGCTGCAACAACCTCCGTAGTACCCCATTCTCGGCTCCTGAGGCAGGTTCCGATCCTGGGATCCTACAAGGAGGATTTTCATAATAGTATAATCATGCCAATACGAGCATACCCAAGATCACAGCAAGTAAATCTGAAAATAACAAGGCACACATCATAAAATCCACTAAGAATTTGAACTTTTACAAGTATCCATAAGGTCCAAAAGGACATACATTAGATAATAGAAGGAAGAAAGGAAGTCTGCAACACTGGGTCCTCAAGCTCAGCTCTAATCTAAACTCTGCCACTGCGACGTCTGCCTAGGATCTCCTACACGCATCAATCGTGCATAAGCTTATAGAAAGCTTAGAGGGTGGTGAAAGTGTGTGACAATGGTGCTTAGAAGAAGATAGAGAATGCAAAAGGGAGTCATGATCAATACTAATACCACTAGCCTTACCAAGGCTATCATGAATACCAAGGCTATATAATGCACTATACATGCCATGGTGATGCAATATGAGGCTTACATACGATAATGGAATGTGAAGAAGTCATACCAAGGCTATATAATCATGATGTATGCAAACAACCTGTAGTACCCCATTCTCGGCTAATGAGGCGGTGCCAATAATGAGATCCTACAAGGAGGATCTATAATGCGATGAGAATACCGTGTGAAGATCAAGCAACTGAAATAACAAGGCACATGCATTATGAATTTGCTTTCAAGTATCCATAAGGTCCAAAAGACATACATTAGAAATGTAAATGCACAACAGTAATGTTAGTGCTCATATCCAATCCACATATCAAGTACATTTCAATCATAAGGAAATCATGCAGGGGTCCATTACAGCCTTACCAAGGCTTTCATGAATGATCATGAAGCGCTAATGTAGGAAGCTCTATGAGTATTATACATAATGCTGAGACTTAGAGGGTGCATAGTGATCAAATGATCAATACAAATACCACTAGCCTTACCAATCTATCATGTCAAATGAGCGTAAGAGACCTCACTACCTTGAGTACCTTGGATCGGCTGGATAGCCAATCAGCGGGGCCCATTACACATGACCGCTCTGGCAAGGTATGCGGACCCATTCACGATAGATAGCCAATCATGGTCGGTACGGACCCATTCACGAGTCGGGTCGGACAACCTCAGAATGCCCCTTACATTAGGCGAGTAAGGCCACTCTCCTATCCAACCAACTACACGACAGTGGGAATCGCGGCCTAATGGTATAAGGCCCTTATGCGCTCATATATTCCACTCAGTCACGGCGTTGGAGCAGATCCTTTGTACCATGAAAGTTTTGAGAATTTCACTCATGGGCATCCTATGCACCCGGTATGCTCAAGTAATATTTCTGGTGTCCAAACATGGCCATCCACAATGTATCTGTGGAGGCTACAACCCTGATGAAGCGAGGGTGATAATGCTCATATGTTATGCAATGCTCGATGCATGAATCACACCATCAACTATGCATTAATTCCAAGCATCCAACATGCTCAAGAGGGAATACTACGTCTCTCAGGAAGGCAACATGTAATGCCTAATGACACAATCATAACCACACACATAGTGTCATCCAAGCATACAATGATGCACATGGGCCATGAAGATGGGTCTAGACACATTATGCGGTGATATACAAAGTAGTACACTCCTCCTATCCAAGAAGGGACCAAGACTAGGTATTTAGACAATATTCATAAGGAATTCCACCTTTAGTGGGGGCCCATTTACCTAGGGTAGCCCACGAGACTAAGCATACAACTACGTGTCTAAGTAACACAGAAGTGAGTCTAGCAAGAGTTTAAGATGAGCATCTAATGACATTTAGATAAAACGGGCCTATAGGAGTCCATAATGAGGACATTTAACCACCATTCCCCAAGAGGCATCTCAACCACGAACTATATGGATATAAGGCCCAAGGCCCTACATTCAAGATAAGAACACAGGTAACCACATACATACATTCCTCATAATAGGCCATAAAAAGATAAAATACCACTTTTAACAACATGGGCCCCGAGAGAGAAATTAAGGCCCAAGGCTCAATTCCCAATGGCTATAGAATCCATGCATTAAGTTGGACTTGGTGGGCAGCCCACACACACAATATACGGCCCAAAATAAGTTTAAGTTTGGATGATGAAATGGGCCCAACTACATCAGCCCAATAACTAGCAATTTAAGTGGGCAACCAAGGGCCCAATACTATCCTTATCTTCGCCCATAAGTCCATCAAAACGGTCAAAGTTGGCTCAATATATGGTTGGGCCAAGCTGGGACGTCCCAACCCACTCTGGGCTCATGGGATGCCCTAAAATTCTGATCTAAGATGGGGTCCTCATGTGATCACTAAAGGTGACCCAAAAGAATGCACTAATTAAGCCGAAGGATTATAAAATATAAGCATGCAACACGCACACAAGTTCTCAATATGGTGGGTCCCATGTCCAATAAAGTTTTAACCATAACAATGTACATTTGAGGCCCCTTGATAAACGTTCGACCTACTTAGCTTCCTAGGCTTGCTAAAGCCCAGAAATTAGTTAAATAAGTGGGAATAATCTCATGAAGGCCAACAATATTCACAGGGGGCCCCACCAGATGGAGGGTGTGTATACATCAAGAAAAGATCAAGTGGCCCTGCTACTGGATTGTGAATCCAGTAGCAACCTAAGACAGAGAGTGCCTCCATGATCGGGCAATCAAAGGCTTGGATGGCCTGGACCAAACATGCGTTAGGGTAGGTTCCGCATACATTCACATTGATCCTTAAACAAATGTCCTAGGTCCTATGGTGGGCCTTTAACCATCCATAAGAGAATCCATGGGCATACCTTAGGACCACCCAGGAGGACATCTAACCTTAACTGGTTTCCAAGAGGTAGCCCGTCACTACTCGAACATGAACTAAGGCCCAAGGCCTAAGGCAATCTATGGCCTAGTGGGCTTATACTCAAAGCCCAACACATAGGAAATATGGTGGGCCCTCAAGTAAGGTTGGGCCCAACCATAAAGATCCTGAGTCCACTCCTCGTGGTGGGCCTAATGGGCAGCCCATTATTCCAACATATGGGTGATCCTTACATTTAAAACAAGTTGGGCCTCACATCTCGGTCCAAGTATGGTTTACTTTAATGGGCAAGCAAGGGCCCAACTACCTGAGTATTTTGGCCCATAAAACCCATCATGTAACATCTCAGATTTTTGCCAACCTAGAATCAGATGTCCTTAGGCAAGGGGTAGATCCCAACCCCTTATGAACCTCTCAAACCTCAAATCCTTTAGGAATTAGACAAAGTCAACTAAGTGCTAAACTGGGTTAGCTACGAAATCCACACTAATCACTTTAAATACGATCTGTAAGACCCAAAACTTGTAGAATCATTGATGCTAGGTTACCCTAAAATCTAGGATCAATCTCATTACCCAGTTGCTCTCGGGAGCACATTGAAACTCCATATTAGATCTGGACCGCACGTCGGAAGTCCGATTAACGCGAAGTTAAACAGTTAGGACCGCCTTGCTGGGCTTGACAACCATCTCGGAAGTCAAATCCAGATAATGTCCCACGGCTATTCGCTTGAGCCCGGAGTGAAGAGTGTGAGAAAATGTAGATTTCTTAAGAAATCAAGTCTCATTTAAGTAATTTGAGACTTGTCACTTGCGGGCCTGATATAAGCAATTAGACCATTAAAATCTAACCCAAATATGCCCTCGGATCAGGGAAAATTTCATACACATGTCCATGTAATTGTAACCTTGATCGAGTTCCGGTGACCGTTGAACTGAAACTGGTCCGCCACGCGTGATCTGAGAATCCGACTATAACGAAAACTTAACTCCACCTAGATCCAAGGTTGGTGAGCTTAAGTCCGACTACACACAGAAAAGGAGCCACCAAAAGTGCTTCATTGAATCGAAACGGACCCACTTTGGACATAACCTAAGTATACCTTGTTCCTGAGTTTATTTTGGAGAGTTTCTAGCATATATAAGGACCTTAAACCCTCACTCTCTTATTCCATACGAATTTGAGAAAAACTAAGAGAGAGAAGAGAGAAAAGAGAGAAAGTGTGGGAGATGTGGGAGGATCTCCCTGATACTCTACCCTGCCGCTATGCAAGCTTAACCATCCCAATCTAATCGCTTTCCCTGCGATTCTGGCTCCATTTCTAGGTAAGAAAACCCTAACCCTAACCTGTTTTAGGGTTTGGATTGATTCAAGTAGTGAAATAGCTAACGTAACTCGTGATTTAGGTCGTCATATCGACGTTGACGAAAGCGCAGAGATTCTATCGACTCCGTTACGCTTCTACGGCAAAAGGTGCGGACTTTAGATGTATAGGTTATGGTTTTCAATGCTTTTAATGTCAGATAATGATAGATTCATGATCTGCATGTAATTGCACATATATAAAGTACTGCCCGTTTCGTTTTTCAGATATACGTTAACTATGTTGAATATACTGTATTTCTCGTATTTGTAGAAAATACTGTATATGTACAAATTTTGAAAGTATATTAGCCATGATTAATTACTATATGAACATGCTATATATATATATGTATAATACTCACTCGGTGAAAGGATTGGCCCTAATACATGTTTTTGCTAGTATACGCTATGTGTGCTAAAAGAGTGTATTCTAAGTGTTTGTGAAAATGACCGAATGAGTATAGAATTCGCATTCCTGCTCGCCATGACTAATTGTCATGGATAGCGAGACCCCTTTGATGAAAGGATTTGCCCTAAATCACGCCACGGCCAATATACGTTATATATGTTAAATTGTGTAGCCCAAGTGTTGGTGAAAATGTTCAAATGAATATGGAATTTGGATTCATGCTTTGCCATGATTATCCGTCGTGAGTGCACGCATGTTATCCATGGGGCAGCTCCCTAGTGAAAGGATTTGGCCTAATACCTATGTGATCAACATACGTCAGGTATGTTGATGTATGTAGTCTAAAGTGTTGTTGAAATGTTTGAATGAGTAGTAGTTAGTAAATTATAGTGTATAAGGGTGTTGAGATAGGATTCTCAACTACCTTAGTGATGTGTATGATTTCCTTCATGTAAGTTGTTTAGTTTAATCACTTACTGGTTCATGAAACGTATGTGTTTGGATTTCCTGTTTACATTGTATTTTATAACATGCTTGTTAATATGTTTGAATTACTTGTTTATTTAATTCTGCTCTGACTACTTCACATGTTTAAGTTGTATTCCATAAAATCCGTGAAGGGTGATGGGGGAGTGGGTAAGGATTCGTGCACAACGGACACTCCAACCCTAAGCGGATAATATTGGATATTTGATTGTATGATTTGAAATCTTGATTCATTACTACTTTAACTGTTTCGTAATTGAATGTGATTGAGGCTATTGTATAGTCCAGACAATCGGTAACGGGATTGAAGTTATGGCTGAGATTCATTCGCCGCATGAGATATGTTCGACGAACCCGAGTCATACTTCTGTTGGCGATAGTGGTTGGCCACGCGAAGTGCTTATGCACTTCATGTCATTCAACTTGTCGTGCGCTCGAGCTAGCCGAGCTCGTCAAGTAACCTGATTTGTCTTATGTATGTTCACCATGTTTGGATGCCTCTGTTTGAACCTGAGGTACTAACCTTACCAGTGGAATCCCGTTAACCATGGTACCTCGATCTACTAAGACTCATGAGCCGGGCATGGTGGTATGGGATACCGTGGTCAGTGCTTTGTCGGCCCACTGCCCATGGGGCCACGAGCCTCTCCTATAGTGACCATTGAGCAACCAGACTCGTGAGCCGATTATGGTGGTATGGGACACTATATTCGAGCTGTCGGCCTACACTGCTTTGATGGGTGATGGGGGAGTGGTGCAACGATTCTGTGTAATAGTCCTGACAGCCCTAACCATACCCGTTGTAGTGACCTAAAGCATACTCTAAATCTGCGGTGAGGCGACGAGCCTTCCCGTAGTAACAGAGTATAAACTAGGCCTGTATTGATAAGGTGATGGGGGAGTGGTGTAACGATTCTGTGTAACAGCCCTGGCAGCCCTTGCAGCGACCTAGAAACACACCATCGTATGAGATTTTCTAGGACTAACGACCCTAGAATGGATCATTGTTTGGGAATGATATAAGGAAGGTACCTTAGTTTCGCAATGCTGCTGTTTGAAATGGACTAATAACAACTCGGTAATCATGCTCATCATCACATTGCATGTGCCTAAAAGATGTGGAGCACTGAGGGTGACAGCATGCCACGGACGTAAGATGGTGCCGCACGAGGGAGTATGTTGGCGAGGGCACGCATCATAATCACATCTCATCCTTGCATTAATTACAGTACTTAGGAATGTTGATTGTACTGCTTTATCATTACTGCTTGACTGAATTGATAACATGTTAACCTATGCTTTATTGTTCCACTGAGTTGATCACTCACTCACACGTTACGGGACGGTGTTGTACACACCAACCAGACCTTGTTTGAGTTTCAGATGTTGGCGATACTGCAAAGCGGAGCCAAACTTTTATGATGATGAGGAGGACTTCTCCTTTATGCAGTTTTCAGGCGGGTTCCTGTAAGCCGTGTCTTGATCGACGGGGCTTTTTAGGATGTTGACTAGATGACATTACCCCTTTGGTATAATTTAGAAATTTTCATGTAATTATCTAACCTGGTAATATTATCACACTCTGGAGACTTACCACAGTTTATATATTTTATATAGCTATCACAGTCTTCCGCTTGTTTAAACTAATCGTCTCTGGAGTATGATATGCTGTTTTGGCTTAATCTCATTCATGTTTCATGTACTAATATAGACGACATTCAATCATCATCATATATGTTGCATAAGTGATGCGTTGGAACTCGGGAGTTGAGTTTATACTCGACCCCCGATTTTCAGGGCGTTACACATCACAATAGTGTATTAAATATAGGCCCAAAGGTCAGGGAAATCAAGGCTCAAGGCCCAAGTCCCAATGGCCATAGGACTCATACATTCAGTTGAACTTAATGGGCAACCCATGAGCACAAAAAAAAACACGGCTTAAAAATAAGTTTAAGTTGGGTGAAATAGGCCCCACTACATCAGTTCAACCACTAGCAATCTAAGTGGGCAACCAAGGACCCAATACCACCCTTATTTCAGCCCATAAGTCTATCAAAATGGTGGAAGTCAACCTAACATATGGCTAAGCTAATCTAGGACGTTCCAGCCCAATCTGGGCCCACTAGGAAGTTCTAAAATCTGATTTATATTTGGGTCCCACAAATGATCATCAATGGAAACCCAAAAAGACATTGATTAAGCCCAAGGGTATTTTAAAATATAAGGGAGCAATAAATGCCCAATTTCCTCAATATAGTGGTCCCCATAATCATGGCCCCAATGGGCCCTAGAACATCAGGGATGGGTCCCCAACTAATCATACACAAAGCCTAATGGGCTGGGGCCCAAAAGTTCTAAAATAATAAAGGGGACTAATGTACAGGAAATTTCTTCAATGCATGTTGCTGTCCTAAATTTGGGTACTTCATTAGAGTGGGTCCAGGGCCTCTAAAAATCTGAGAATTAAGATCTAAGGTCCCTCATCATGCATACAATAATAGAAAACCCTAAAAGGTGGCCCACCATCAGAGGAAACATTTTTAAATTATGGTTTTTATCAAGGCATATTGCTGGATTGCACAACAGAAAAATCTGGCAATCCAACCATCGTGGCCCATTCTTTTGGATACCCAAATGGGGTCAGTTGGGGCTGAAATTTTACAGAGTGACACTTCCATAGGTGGGTTACACCCTCTTAAAATTTCAGAATTTTTGAATATTCTTAAGTATTTTAATTAATTTAAACAAAATAGTCTATCCAGAAAATTGGACAGACCTGGACGTCCCAACGTAGTGGGCCAATCCGACCCTCGTCACGGTGTGAACAAGGATCCATTGGACCTAAAATTTGAGATGTGGGTTTCACCATGGGTGGAACACAACCTTAAAAAATTTCAAAATTTTTAGACATCTAAAAATATTTTAATTAATTTAAAGAAATCAATTTGTCCTGAAAATCGGATTGATTTGGACACCATATTGTAATGGGCCGGTCCAGCCACCACCATGGTGTGTACAGGTGTCCATTGGCCCCAAAATTTTGTAAGTGGATTCTAACATAAGTGTTCAACATTCCTGTAAATTTTCATAATTTTTAGACATCCAAAAGTATTTTAATAAATTTTAGAATTCCAACTTGTCCACGGTGGAATGTTGCTGGAACAGTGCAGAAAATCCAGACTATCCACCTCACTTGGACCACACCTTTGGGACCCCAATGAAGGTCAGATGGGGCTGAAATTTAGGGGACATCAAGATGAGATCCCCATAATTCATAAAATTGTATTTGATGGGTACAAAAGGTCCCCCAATTAGTCACAAATTCAAGCCCAAAGTCCAACAAAAATCTGTCCAGAAAAATTTCTGGGCAGCAACATGCACATGAAATAAAATGAGCATAGGAACCAAAATAAGAGGAAATAACCCTATGGAATTTGAGTTGTGGTCCACCTCAGTGGGCCCCACAAATATCCAGACCTAATTCATACCATAAAATCCATTGCATATGTCCAAAAAGGAGCAAATGAGGCACCTATGTTCATAGAGTGGACAGACATGGGCTTCCACTCTCTTTGGATAGTCTGGATACTTTCAGGACACAAGGTGGGCCACACACATCTGAGAATAATAGATCAAAAAAATAATAGTAAGAATTGACCACAAGGAAAGGGGATCCGCCACATTGAGGCCCTTCCCTTCATCACAAACCACATATATCACTATATTGATGGAATTACAAGATCTACCCATGCATGCATCTTCTAATCAAAATCCAATGGTGAAGATGCTATCTCCACCAAGGATCAAGGGTCTAGCTGACCCACAAACCTATAAATCAAAGGAAAATCTCATGATGGGGTTGTAACGCCCTGAAAATCGGGGGTCAAGCATAAACTCAACTCCCGAGTTCCGGAACATCACTTATGCAACAAAATGAATGATGATTGAATGTTGACTGTATTCGTGCATTGAACATGAGTGAGATTAAGCCAAACAGCATATCATACTCCAGAGACAGTTAATTTTGCAAGCGGAAGACTATGATAGATAGATAAAATATATAAACTATGATGAGTCTCCAGAGTGTGATAACATTACCAGGTTAAATAAATACAAGTACAGTTCTAAAATATACCAAATGTGTAAGTTTAATGTCTTCTATCCCCAGTACCACAGCCCCGACAATACAACCAGGTCTTCAGAGACCCGTCAGAGGGTTACATGATAGGAGAACTCCTCCTCATCACCATAGAAGTAGTCCGGCTCTGCTTCATAAGCATCGCCATCATCTGAAATTCAACAAATCTGTTTGGTGTGTACAACACCGTCCCGTAACGTGGGAGTGAGTAGCTAACTCAGTGGAACAATAAAGCATAGGTTAACATGTTATCGATGCAGTCAGCGGATAATGATAAAGCAATAAATCAAACACTCCTAGTTACTCGATTAATGCAAGTATGAATGCGGGTATGATGGATGCCCTCACCGACATACTCCCTCATGCGACACCATCTCACGTTCGCGGCATGCTTACATCTCACGGTGCTCCACATCTTCCGGGCACATGCGATGCATGATGAGCATGATTACCGAGTTTTAATTAGTCCATTTCAAACGCAGGATTGGGAAACTAAGGTACCTCCCTTGTACCATTCCCAAACATGATCCATTCTAGGGTCGTCGGTCCTAGTTAATATCGAACGATGGTGTGTTTTCTAGGTCAACTGCGAGAGGTCGAAATGGTCAGCATTACGCACAAAGGTTGCACCACTCCCCCATCACCTCTTAAACGATTCATCACTATACGAGAAACAGGCATAGTTCATACTCTACTATATATCGGCGAACCCTAAGGCGCACTTTGCACTCGAGAATATGCATGGGATCGCGGTCACTCTGAAAGGGCTGCTTTAGAGGGTCATTACGCACAAAGGTTGCACCGCTCCCCATCACCTTATCAATGTAGGCCGACGGCACGAATATAGTCTCCCATACCACCATAATCGGCTCACGAGTTAAGTTGCTCACTTTGGTCACTACGGGAGGCATGTAGCCCCGGCGTGGTTACTCGACCACGGTGTCCCATACCACCATGCCCGGCTCATGAGTCTTAGCGGATCGAGGTACCATGGTTAAAAGGGTTTTCACTGGTAAGTTTGGTACCCTAGGTTCAAGCAGTAGCGTCCAAACATGGTGAACATACATTAGACAAATCGGGTTACATGACGAGCTCAGCTAGCTCGAGCATACAACAAGTCGAACGACATGAAGTGCATAAGCACTTCACGTGGCCAACCACTATCGCCAACCGAAGTACGACTCGAGTTCGTCGAACACATCTCACGTGGCGACATGAAACTCAACCACGATCTCCAATCTAGTACCGATTGTCTGGACTATAATCATAGCCCCAAGCACAATCAATTGTCATCCATAGCATGTGGAGTAAAGCATGATAAACAAGAAAATTCAGGAACACTAGCAATCATGTTATAAAGCATGTCATAAAGCATGTTAATAAAACAAGTTACAAAGCATGTTGTAAAGCACTATTCAAATAGGGATACAAATACATATATTTCATAGATGAGTGGTTAGAGTAAATAACCACATGGAGGGTATCATATGTGACTCTAAGGTAGTTGAGAATCCCATCTCAGCACCTACCTAAGGTTCTAACACTTAAGCACTTACACTCACAAGCAATTTCACCAACACTTGGAATGCACTATTTCAACATACATGACATATGTTAGAGGAAAGTGCACTAGGGTTGTCCCTTCACCAAACTAGTATTTTATACGTATACATCATATTCATACAGCAAATAATCATGACAATTACATCAGCAAATTTTATACGTATAGGGTATTTTCTAGGATACCCAATTTCAACATACATAGTGTTTACAAGGGAACTTGTAATACGGCGATTCTTTTCACCAAGCAATTAATTTATACGTACATAATATATTTATACAACAATTAATCATGACAAACACATCGCTAAAATATGCACGTATACGGTACTTCTTACAATACCGTATTTCTACATACATGGTGTATATTAGTAAACATGTATTTAGGCGAACCCTTTTGCCAAATGAGTATTTTATCCATACATCATATATCCATACGACACTTAAACATGTCAAACACATTTCCATAAAAAATACGTATACGGTATTTTATACGAATACCTAGAGTATGTGAAATTCCAAATTCTACAATTCTAATCGAAACAGAAAACGGAAAGTACTTTGTACATGTGCAATTGCATGCAGATCATGAATCTATCATTATCTGACATTGAAAACATTGAAAACCGCAACCTATACACCTAAAGTCCTCACCTTGTGTCGTAGAATCGTAACGGAGTCGATAGGTTCGCTAAGCTTCCGTATACGGGAGTTTGGCAGCCTAAAGAATGAAACAGGTTAGCTATTCCATAATCTACAACCTATACAACCCTAAAACAGATTAGGGTTAGGGTTTCTTACCTAGAAACGACCTTGAAATCGCCCACCATTAGAAAGCGATGAGAATCGGCGGTGGAGCAGATAGCGGCGAGGAAACAAAGAAGACGGGGAATTCCTCCCACATCTCCCTCACTTTCTCACTCTTTTCCCTCTCTCAAATCCAAATTCGTATGGCTGGAATGGGAGAGGGTTTAAGGTCCTTTTATAGCCTAAAACCTTCCCAAATAGACTCAGGTTCAAGGGTTACTGCTAATATAGGTATTTCGTCACTTTTCCAGCTCAAAAGAGTGTTTCTGGTGACCCCCCTTGAGCCAAACGTCAGACTTAAGCTCTCTACTCACGGATCTACGTGGGACTACGTTTTCGACTCGAACGGATTCCCAGATCGCACGTGGCGGACCAGTTTCAGTTCAACGGTCAGTGGGCCACGATCCGAAATTCCAAGTACATGTAAATGTTCCTGAAATTTTTCCTGATCCGATGGTGTAATTTGGTCTGACCCTGACGGTCTGGTTGCTTAATACTGATGCGCAAGTGAATAGTGCCAGATCACTATTCCAGATATTTATTTTGTAAAGGGAATAGTGTTTTTCACACACCCTTACTCCGGATCCAAACGAATGGCCGTGGGACATCGGCTGAACCTGATTTTTGAGATGATAATCAAGCCCAGTGAGGCGGTCCTAGTTCCTTAACTTGGTATTATTCGGACTCCCGATGTGCGGACCAGATCAGATACGGAGTTTCAAGATGCTCCCGAGAGCAGCCGGGTAATGAGTTTGATCCTAGATATTTGGGTAACCTAGCGTCAATGATTCTACAAGTTTTGGGTCTTGCAGATCGTATTTAAAGCGATTGGTGCTAATTTCACAGGCACTCTAGTTTAACACTAGCTAAATCTCACTTAATTTCTAAAGGGTTTAGTCCTGTAAGATTTACATAAAGTGAGTGGTACTGGGCCTTTGTAGTTTGTATATAAAGTGATCCAAGTTATACTACTTAGCTAGTTTAAGATAATGTCTAGGGTGAAAGTTCTTAGAAAAATTGGAAGATCAAGATGATGAAGAGTGAGATTTGTGAAGGAAATGAGTTCAAAGGCGGCTTTAGACTTTGGGATTCAGTTCTGACAAGTTAATGAGGTATTAGGATCGACCCATTGCCTAAGGACGTCTAATCCCAGGTTGGCAAAAATTCGGGGCGTTACAGGGGTCCTTGGAGAATGGCCCCATCATGGCAATCATGCATGCATAAAGTGGGTTGTTGGCCACACTCATGGAGTCATGTAGGACCTCCACCATTGATTGGTGGGTCCTACACACTCCCAATCAAATGAAAAAGGTTCATGCAAGAGAAAAGGAAAGAGACAAATCCCATGAATCACCCACCTTGAATCTTCAAGATTCTCCTATCTCCAAGCTCCTTAAGCTCCAAGGGTTATAGATCTATGGTTAAGATCATGTTCCAAGGGCTAGATGATGGGGGATTAGAGGGAGAAGGGGCTGGAGAAGAGAAGGAGATGGAAGGAAAGTTGCTAGAAATTCTAGCAATGGAGGGAAATGAGAGGGAGGGAGAGAATAAAGAGAGAGAAAGAGAGAACATGATGGGTTTGTAAGAGAATCCATCATTACCATAAGGAGGAGTTTACAAAGTTGTAGGTTAAACTAGGCCTCTTGGTGCTGTTTGTGGTTGGTGGTGTTAGTTTCATGCAATTGTGTAGTATGTGGGTAGTGTACCTTAGAACTTGTGCCTAGGGTAATGGTGGTCCACATGCATTCCACTTAAGTGGGCCACATGATCAATGATCATATAATGAAATGCACACAACTTTTGATCTACATATCGGATTAATGCGTGAGACGCGGCGTTGGAACAGCGGCGACGATGCAGTCGCAATGGCATAGGTCTCTTGTTAATCTGAGTCAGGTCTACATGATCAAACTCAAAGATGACCGCAAACACTATCCAAGGGTCGTGGGTCACCAGGATTCGACCAGTAGGACCGCGAGACCATGATGAATAAGATGCATACTCACACACACATGCACACAGCGAACTCGGGTCAGGTCTCACAAATACCAATGTTCATATCTAATCCATATATAAAGTACATTTTCATCATAAGGAAATCACCGAGGTCCATTACACTGTTGGATGACTACCGCTCTAAAGACCCCGCAGAGTCAAACGAGCATAAAAGACCTCACTACCCTGCCTACGGGCAACCAATCACTAGCAGGGCCTGAAGGTAGCGGACCCATTCACGAGCTGGTCAGACTCAACCTAGCAATACCTCCTTACATCAGGCAAGTAAGGCCACACCCCTATCCAACCGACTACATGATAGTGGGAGTTGCGGTCTAACGGTGTAAGGCCCTCGTGTGCTCATAGTTTCCACTCGGTCATGGCGTTGGAGTATATCCTTGGTACCATGGAAGTTTTAGAAATTTCACCTATAAGCATCCTATGCACCCAATATACTCAAGTAACATTTTCGGTGTCCAATCCTGGCCATCCATGATATAACTGTGGAGGCTATAGCCCTGATGAAGCAAGGGCGATAATTGTCCATATGTTATGCAATGTCAGATACATGAATCATACAATCAACCATGCATTAATTCCAAGTATCCAACGTGCTCAAGAGGGAGTACTACATCCCTTAGAGAAGGTAACATACAATGTCCAATGACATAATATGACCACACACACAGTCTCAACCAAGCATATAATGATGTACATGGTTATGAGGATGAATTTAATCATACTATATGGCGATATACAATGTATATTACATTTCTCCTATCTAAGAAGGAACCAAGACCAAGTACTTAGACAATATCCTTAAAAAAATCCAACTTCTAGTGGGGGCCCATTTACCTGGGGTAGCCCACGAGACTAAGTATATAAGCTACGGGTCTAAGTAATATAGAAATGAGCCTAGCAAGAGTCTAAGATGAGTATCCAATCACTCTTAAATACAACCGGACCTAGAGGGGTCCATAATGGGGACATTTAACCACCATTCCCCAAAAAGGCATATCAACCAAGAACTATATGGATAGAAGGCCCAAGGCCTACATTCAAGATAAAAACAAAGGTAACCACATACATATATTCCTCATAATAGGCCATAAAAAGATATAATACAACTTTTAATAACATGAGCTCTAAGAGGGGAATTAAGGCTCAAGGCTCAATTCTCAATGGCCATAGAATCCATGCATTAAGTTGGACTTGGTGGGCAGCCAGCGTACACAATATATGGCCCAAAAATAAGTTTAAGTTTGGATGAAATGGGCCTCACTACATGTAACGCCCTGAAAATCGAGGGTCGAGTATAAACTCAACTCCCAAGTTCCAACGTATCACTTATGCAACATAATGAATCATGATTGAATGTTGTCTGTATTAGTGCATTGAACATGAGTGAGATTAAGCCAAAACAGCATATCATACTCCACGGACAAGTGAGATAACAAGCGGAAGACTATGAAATATATAAACTGTGGTGAGTCTCCAGAGTGTGATAATGTTACCAGGTTAATTAATTACAAGTACAATTCCAAAATATACCAAATGTGTAAGGTCCTCTAGTCAACATTTCTGTAACCCCGTCGATCAAGACATGACTCACATAAAGCCGCCAGAATACAACACGTACAAGAAGGCATCCTCATCGTCGCAAAAGTCCAGCTCCACCTCATAAGCATCGTCATCACCTGCGGCTACAACAAGGTCTGGTTGGTGTGTACAACACTGTCCCATAACATGGGAGTGAGTGATCAACTCAGTGGAACAATAAAGCATAGGTTAACATGTTATCAATTCAGTCAAGCAGGAATGATAAAGTAGTACAATCAACATTCCTAAGTACTATAATTAATGCAAGGATGAGATACGATTATGATGCATGCCCTCGCTAACATACTCCCTCATACGGCACCATCTTACGTCCGTGGCATGCTGTCACCCTCAGTGCTCCACATCTTTCAGGAACATGTAATGCGATGATGAGCATGATTACCGAGTTGTTATTAGTCCATTTCAAATAGCAGTATTGGGAAACTAAGGTACCTTCCTTACATCATTCCCAAACAATGATCCATTCTAGGGTCATCAGTCCTAAATAATCTCATACGATGGTGTGTTTATAGGTCACTGCAAGGGTTGTCAGGGCTGTTACACGGAATCGTTACACTATTCCCCTATCACCTTATCAATACAGGCCTAGTTTATACTCTGATACTACGGGAAGGCTCGTCGCCTCACCGCAGATTTAGAGTAAGCTCGAGGTCACTACACCGGGTACGGTCAGGGCTGTCAGGGCTATTACATGGAATCGTTGCACCACTCCCCCATCACCCATCAAGGCAGTGTAGGCCGACAGCTCGAATATAGTGTCCCATACTACCATAATCGGCTCACGAGTCTAGTTGCTCAATGGTCACTACGGGGAGGCTCGTGGCCCCAGCGTAGGCCGACAGCTCGACCACAGTGTCCCATACCACCATGCCTGGCTCATGAGTCTTAGCGAATCGAGGTACCACAGTTAACGGGATTCCACTGGTAAGGTTAGTACCTCAGGTTCAAACAGAGGCGTCCAAACATGGTAAACATATATAAGACGGATCAGGTTACTTGACGAGCCTGACTAGCACGAGCATACAACCAACTTAACGACATGAGGTGTATAAGCACCTCGCGTGGCCTAACCACTGTCGCCAACTGAAGTACGACTCAGGTTCGTCAAACACATCCTATGTGGTGAACGAAACTCAACCACGAACTCAAGTTTGTTAACGATTGCCTGGGCTATAATCATAGCCCCAATCACAATCAATCCTTATTCAGAAGCATGTAGAGTAAAGCAGAAGAAACAAAGTAGTTCAAGCATGTTAACAAGCATATCATAAAGCATGTTATAAAGCGCAACATAAACAAGAAATACAAACACATATATTTCATAAGTAAGCGGTTAAGTTAAATAACCAACATGGAGGGAATCATATACATCTCTAAGGTAGCTGAGAATCCTATCTCAACACCTACCTAAAGCACAATCCTCTAAGTACTTACTCTTACAAGCATTTTTACAAACACTTAAGATACACTCTTTCAACATACATAGCGTATACTAGCCAAAAACATGTATTAGGGCGAACCCTTTCACCAAGTAAGTATTATACACATATATAGCATGTTCATATAGTAAATAATCATGGCAACCACACTTTCAAAATTTATATGTATACGGTACTTTCTACAAATACGAGGAATATAGTATATTCAACATAGTTAACGTATATCTGAAAAATGAAACGGACAGCACTTTGTACATGTGCAATTGTATGGAGGTTATGAATCTATCATTATCTGGCATTGAAAGCATTGAAAACCATAACCTATACGTTTAAAGTCCGCACCTTATGTCGTAGAATCGTAAAGGAGTCGATAGAATCTCAAAGCCTTCGTCTACGGCAGTATATCAACCTATAGCACAGGATACGTTAGCTATTTTGCTACCTGAATCAATTCAAACCCTAAAATAGGTTAGGGTTAGGGTTTTTTTTACCTAGAAATGGAGCCGGAATCGCGGGGAAAGGGATTAGAATGAGGTGGTTAGGCACGTATAGCACCAGAGTAGAATAACAGGAAGATCCTCCCACATCTCCCACACTTTCTCTCTCTTTTCTCTATTCTCTCTCCTAGGTTTTCTCAAATTCGTATGGGATGAGAGAGTGAGGGTTTAAGGTCCTTATATAGGCCCAAAACTCTCCGAAATAGACTCAGGATCAATGTATACTTTGGTTATAGCCAAAGCAAGACTGTTCCGTCTCAACGGAGCACTTCTAGAGCCCCCCCGTGAGCCAAAGGTCGGACTTAAGCTCACAGACATTGGATCTAGGTCGAGTTACGTTTTCGTTCCAGTCGGGTTCTCAGATCACACATGGCGGACCAATTTCAGTTCAACGGTCATAGAAACTCTATCAGCATTACAAGTACATGGACATGTCTATGAAATTTTCCCTGATCCGAGGGTGTATTTGGGTCAGATTCTGATGGTCTGATTTCTTATAACAGGCCCACAAGTGACAAGTCTCAGATTACTTAAATGAGACCCAATTTCTAAAGAAATCTACGTTTTCTCACACTCTTCACTCCGGGCTCAAGCGAATAGCCGTGGGACACTATTTGGATTTGATTTTCGAGATGGTTGTCAAGCCCAACAAGACGGTCCTAACTCCATGACTTCGTATTATTCGGACTTCCGACGTGCGGTCCAGATCTGATACGGAGTTTCAATGTGCTCTCTAGAGCAACTGGGTAATGAGATTGATCCTAGATTTTAGGGTAATATAGCGCTAACTGTTCTACTTGTTTTGGGTCTTACGGATCGTGTTTAAAGCGATTAGTGCTAATTTCACTGGCACTCTAGTTTAGCACTAGTTAATTCTCGCCTAATTTCTGAAGGATTTAGTCCTGTATGATTTCTATCTGAGGTGGTACTTGGGCCTTTGTAGTTTGTATATAAAGTGATCCAGGTTATTAATACTTAACTAAAACACGCCCTAATTTCAACAAAAGAAGGTCCTAGGGCAGGAGAGGCTGATGTTCCAAATAACCTATTCGTTGATGATTCCATAAGGTAAATGGTCAAAAGCCCATTTTATTTATGTATGTACTATTTACAGTAATTATAAGTTTGAGTATTGTTCTTCATCACCTAAACTTTAAGATTTGTGTCTAATGTGAAAGTACTTAGAAAGATTTAAAGAACGAGGTGGTGCGAGGTGAGATTTGTGAAGGAAATGGGTTTAAAAGCGATTTTAGACTTTGAGATTGAGTTCTGACAGGTTAATAAGGTGTTAGGATCGACCTATTGCCTAAGGACGTCTAATTCAAGGTTGGCAAAAATCTAGGGTGTTACAATCTACCCCCCTTAAAACAAAATTTCGTCCCCGAAATTGCCTAAGGGTAATAAGGAAAGATTTAATTATCTCTTTTGCCTAAGTTTTATTGATTTTGAGTTTCTAAGCGTGGTAGGGTATATACTAGCCTGGTTCATTTTAGTCTACCCCCCTTAAAACTTATTTCTTTATCCATTTCTCATACCCTGATGGTTTGCTACAATTTATTTCTTTACCTATTTGGAGTCTTGACGACAATTTCCAATTATTTAGAGTAAGATAGCTATTTTCAATGTTTGACCAACACGAAGAGACGGTTATAGTGGGCTTGATCCCAATATATTGATCATCTACCTGACCAGGGTAGAAAGCTTATTGTATCCCTTCCTAGTCCTGGTAGATCCTGGTCTTTTGCTTGGCCAAGCAGTGAGTCCATTAGTAGTTGCTCAGGATTGAGAATTGGGTCAAGCCACGAATGCTTCGAAGTTTATATTTCAGTGACTCTATAGACCGATCACTCTAAAAATGTAGGGAATGTCCATCATTGAAAGGCTCAAATTTTCTATCTATAAAGTTGCCCATTGGGTTTTGGTCTAAGAGAGTCCTCGATATTATCTATGTCCAAGGAAACGGTGAGTCAAATCTTACTAGATCATCCTAAAACGGTTTCTCATAGTAGAACAAGCATCTATTATGTTCGTATTCAACGAGCACAGTTGTAGATACGTTGACCTTGGATATTGTAATTCAGTTCGTACCCATTGTTAGGCCTATTCTGTAATATAAAATTGTTTAATACTTGAACTCTAATTGCATTACATTCTAAGGAAGATTTAGATCCTATTTAGTGACATATCTTTACGTATAGTCTGGATCAATTCCATTCGATCCTGGGCCAGTGGGGCAAGGGTCCACCACTTTTCCGTTGCGCCACCCAGATCAAAGAGGTGTACTAGGTTAGATTGGGTTCATAATGTGACCTATCCTTGACACGAAATAGGAAACAATCCCTCAATACAATGGTCTTCCTTCCATCGATGATGTGTACTATGACATTGGTACCTATGGTCATAAAAAGGAGCTAAAACTAATGGGTGTTGAGGTTGAGTCCCAGGGACGGGTGTGAGTTTCAGGCAAGATGCCTAATTCTACCAAAGAGTTTTCTCACTAGGATAATCATGTCTAGCTTAACAAGCAAGCTATCTTTCTAAGTTCATATGCACAATATGTATGCCAACATGGCATGTGATTTGAGACCTAATTCATAACTGTCTATTACCCATTTGAAAAATTCCTTAGGCCTAAAAGACAAAGTCTCTATCGGCTATATACTCCTAATACTTCTTAAAGACGAAGTTATAAATCCGAATAACTAAGTCTATTATTCAATTGGCTTAGCATAACTAATTAGTCCTTTACCTTCCTTAGCCTAACCAGTAGTCTAGTCTTAATTTAGGAGTAGCGGTAATCCACTGGTTGTAATCCAAAGTCTATGTTATACACTAGATGATTTTATACTCGTTCTAATATAATAAATTGTCTTATCGCTTAGGGTCAAACGTTGTCTGATTGGAATTGAGTTTCCCGAACTTGAATGTAACTTTGCTCGAGCACCACACACATGTTCATACTAGTTAAGAAGGTCCTAGGGTTCATGTTATTAATTTATTGAATTTCCTACACTGTCAAATCCTTTGAAATCTAAGAGTACTACTCTAGGTCCAAAACTCTAAGGGCTTGTTTGGCCAATGGTATTAAGTTGTATTAAATGGGACTGCATTGCTAATCCCACTTCGGGATTGGGAATGTCATGTTTGGTAGGAGGGTGGGAGGGGATTAAAATTAATGTCATAAGCTTTGGAAAATGAGTCTTATGTTGGAAAGTGTGAGATGGGATTTCCAAATCCCATGTTAATGAATCTCCAAGTGTACTTGGAAAGGAAAATTCCGGGATTTACTTTTAATTGCATATAATCCAAACATGGTATTGAAAAACATGAGATACACCCAATCTAGGGACAATACCTTACACATGCATTTATTGTTACGTTTACAATTCTAGCCACCTTAATCTTACCTAATGCAATTGGTCGAACGGGCCCTAAACGTCCTAACATTTGGAGGTTGTGAAGGTTATGAGATATAAACGAAGATACATGTGAGCTAATACAACCAGGGCTTCAAACACTTATATCATTCTACCAAACGTTACACTATTAGGCCTATCAACATGAAATCACAAACATATCCTAAAGCAGTAACCAAAACAAGTTGCAAACATCGGCATGGATTACTAGTCATCCGAGTTTGGCGACGGAGGAGGGGCACCCTTTCTCTTTCCCATGAGAGAGAGGAAAGTGGAAATCGAAAATACTATCGTAATAAGCTCGAATAGAGCCATGGAAAAACGAAGATGAGGGGGAATAGGGGCTGAAGTCTTTGGTTCTCTACGAATTTGAGCCTCAACTGAGGTTGTACAAGCCCAAATGACAAGGATTAAAGAAAGAAAAGGAAGAGTTGAGATGGGTTAGAGAGCTTACATGATTTTGAGCTTCAAAGGAGGGTGTAGGAGCTCAAATGAGAGAGAACGGAGAGGTTGGAAGTTGGTTATTGCGGGAAATAGTGATGGTGTGCATGTTTGGCTAGGGAATGACGAAATGGGTGGACGGAAGGGAGATTTGAGAGAGGAAACAACAACTTGAAAGAGAAGAGAGAGCTTAGAGGGGTGATTTGTGAAGGAAGTAGGGATTTGGGAAGGTTTTAAGGGATGACCCATGCATCGGGGGGGTCCCACAACCCCCAAACATGCTTGTCCCAATCGGCCCGCCCGGCCGGGCCCGAAAACCGGCGAGGCCTCGCAGACCTGGCGAGGGCCTCACCACCCTCTGGACAAAGTGGCGATGGCTCACCACTTGGGCGAGGTCCTCATGACCCCTAGGCCCCAAAAAGGTGTGGGTCCCACCCTGGGTATGCCTGGGCATACGTGGGTAGGCCAACAACCCCGATTTGCTCCGTTTCGGGTCATTTCGGGTACTTTCTGATACATACTAGCTTTGGCTGATTTTTAACAGCTGGGATGGGATAAATTATGATCTACACCCATCGGGTGATGGTTTAGAAGTGATTTGGGATCAACTCGTGAGATCACGGATGGACACAAACTCAAACAAAACGACCGATTTCAGTGAACTTCGCCAATTGGCGAAATTGGGATACCTATGACCATTTCTATATTTTTCTCGCACCCTCCTAAGTTGAAATGCGTCAGCGTATGTTGTCAGACCATAACCCAGGTCCGGTGTAATCCAAATCATGCTTTGATACCATCTTGTAACGCCCTGAAAATTGGGGGTCGAGCATAAACTTAACTCCCGAGTTCTAACGCATCACTTATGCAACATAATGAATGATGATTGAATGTTATCTGTATTAGTGCATTGAACATGAGTGAGATTAAGCCAAAACAGCTTATCATACTCCAGAGACAAGTGAGATAGCAAGCGAAAGATGGTGATAGATATATAAAATATATAAACTGTGGTGAGTCTCTAGAGTGTGATAATGTTACCAGGTTAATTAATTATAAGTACAATTCCAAAATATACCAAATGTGTAAGGTCCTCTAGTCAACATTCCTGTAACCCCGTCGATCAAGACACGGCTCACATGAAGCCGCCAGAATACAACAAGTACAAGAAGGCATCCTCGTCGTCGCAAAAGTCCGGCTCCACCTCATAAGCATCGCCATCACCTGCGGCTACAACAAGGTCTGATTGGTGTGTACAACACCATCCCATAATGTGGGAGTGAGTGATCAACTCAGTGTAACAATAAAGCATAGGTTAACATGTTATCAATTTAGTCAAGCAGTAATGATAAAGCAGTATAATCAACATTCCTAAGTACTGTAATTAATACAAGGATGAGATGCGATTATGATGCATGCCCTCGCCAACATACTCCCTCGTGCAGCACCATCTTACGTCTGTGGCATGCTGTCACCCTCAGTGCTCCATATCTTCCAGGCACATGCAATGCGATGATGAACATGATTATCGAGTTGTTATTAGTTCATTTCAAACAGCAGTATTGGGAAACTAAGGTACCTTCCTTATATCATTCCCAAACAATGATCCATTCTAGGGTCGTCAGTCCTAGAAAATCTCATACGATGGTGTGTTTCTAGGTTGCTGCAAGGGCTGTCATGGCTGTTACACGGAATTGTTATACCACTCCCCCATCACCTTATCAATACAGGCCTAGTTTATACTCTGATACTACGGGAAGGCTCGTCGCCTCACCGCAGATTTAAAGTATGCTCGAGGTCACTACACTGGGTACGGTCAGGGCTGTCAGGGCTGTTACATAGAATCATTGCACCACTCCCCCATCACCCATCAAAGCAGTGTAGGCCGACAGCTCGAATATAGTGTCCCATACTACCATAATCGGCTCATGAGTCTGGTTGCTCAATGGTCACTACGGGGAGGCTCGTGGTCCCAGCGTAGGCCAACAGCTCGACGATGGTGTCCCATACCACCATGCCTGGCTCATGAGTCTTAGCGAATCGAGGTACCACAGTTAACGGGATTCCACTGGTAAGGTTAGTACCTCAGGTTCAAACAGAGGCGTCCAAACATGGTGAACATACATAAGACAGATCAGGTTACTTGACGAGCCTGACTAGCACGAGCGCACAACCAACTGAACGACATGAAATGCATAAGTACCTCACGTGGCCTAACCACTGTCGCCAACTGAAGTACGACTCGGGTTCGTCAAACACATCCTACGTGATAAATGAAACTCAACCACGAACTCAAGTTTGTTACCGATTGCCTGGACTATAATCATAGCCCCAATCACAATCAATCCTTGTTTAGAAGCATGTAGAGTAAAGAAGAAGAAACAAAGTAGTTCAAGCATGTTAACAAGCATGTCATAAAGCATGTTATAAAGCACAACATAAACAAGAAATGCAAACAGATATATTCCATAAGTAAGCGGTTAAGTTAAACAACCAACATGGAGGGAATCATATACATCTCTAAGGTAGCTGAGAATCCTATCTCAACACCTACCTAAAGCACAATCCTCTAAGTACTTACTCTTACAAGCATTTTTACAAACACTTAAGATACACTCTTTCAACATACATAGCGTATACTAGCCAAAAACATGTATTAGGGCGAACCCTTTCGCCAAGTAAGTATTATACACATATAAGCATGTTCATATAGTAAATAATCATGGCAACCACACTTTCAAAATTTATACATATACGGTACTTTTGACAAATACAAGAAATATAGTATATTCAACATAGTTAACGTATATCTGAAAAACGAAACGGACAGCACTTTGTACATGTGCAATTGCATGCAGATCATGAATCTATCATTATCTGACATTGAAAGCGTTGAAAACCATAACCTATACGTTTAAAGTCTGCACCTTATGTCGTAGAATTTAACGGAGTCGATAGAATCTCAAAGCCTTCGTCTACGGCAGTATATCAACCTATAGCATGGGATACGTTAGCTATTTTACTACATGAATCAATTCAAACCCTAAAACAGGTTAGGGTTAGGTTTTCTTACTTAGAAATAGAATCAGAATCATAAGGAAAGTGATTAGAACGAGGTGGTTAGGCACGTATAGCACCAGGGTGGAATAGCAGGAAGATCCTCCCACTTCTCCCACACTTTCTCTCTCTTTTCTCTCTTCTCTCTCCTAGGTTTTCTCAAATTCATATGGGATGAGAGAGTGAGGGTTTAAGGTCCTTATATAGGCCCAAAACTCTCTGAAATAGACTCAGGATCAATGTATACTTAAGTTATAGCCAAAGCAAGACTGTTCCGTCTCAACGGAGCACTTCTGGGGGCCCCCCTTGAGCCAAAGGTCGGACTTAAGCTCACGGACATTGGATCTAGGTTGAGTTATGTTTTCGTTCCAGTCAGGTTCCCATATCACATGTGGCAGACCAGTTTCATTTTAACGGTCACAGAAACTCGATCAGCGTTACAAGTACATGGACATGTCTATGAAATTTCTCCTGATCCGAGGGTGTATTTGGGTCAGATTCTAATGGTCTGATTTCTTATAACAGGCCCGTAAGTGACAAGTCTCAGATTACTTAAATGAGACCCAATTTCTAAAGAAATCTATGTTTTCTCACACTCTTCACTCCGAGCTCAAGCGAATAGCCGTGGGACACTATTTGGATTTGATTTCCGAGATGGTTGTCAAGCCCAACAAGACGGTCCTAACTCCATAACTTCATATTATTCGGACTTCCGACGTGCGGTCCAGATCTGATACGGAGTTTCAATGTGCTCCCGAGAGCAACTGGGTAATGAGATTGATCCTAGATTTTAGGGTAATGTAGCGCTAACTGTTCTACTTGTTTTGGGTCTTACGGATCGTATTTAAAGCGATTAGTGCTAATTTCACTGGCACTCTAGTTTAGCACTAGCTAATTCTCGCCTAATTTCTGAAGGATTTAGTCCTGTATGATTTCTATCTGAGGTGGTACTTGGGCCTTTGTAGTTTGTATATAAAGTGATCCAGATTATTAATACTTAATTAAAACATGCCCTAATTTCAACAAAAGAAGGTCCTAGGGCAAGAGAGGCTGATGTTCCAAATAACCTATTCGTTGATGATTCCATAAGGTTAATGGTCAAAAGCCCATTTTATTTATGTATGTACTATTTACAATAATTCTGAGTTTGAGTATTATTCTTCATCACCTAAACTTTAAGATTTGTGTCTAATGTGAAAGTACTTAGAAAGATTTAAGGAACGAGGCGGTGCGAGGTGAGATTTGTGAAGGAAATGGGTTTAAAAGCGATTTTAGACTTTGGGATTGAGTTCTGACAAGTTAATAAGGTGTTAGGATCCACCTATTGCCTAAGGACGTCTAATTCCAGGTTGACAAAAATCCGGGGTGTTACACTACATCAGCCCAATAACTAACAATTTAAGTGGACAACTAAGGGCCCAATATTATCCTTATCTCAGCCCACAAGTCCATCGAAATGGTGAAAGTCAGCCCAATATATAGCTAGGCCGAGCTGGGACGTCCCAACCTACTCTGGGCCCATAGGATGCCCCAAAAATCTGATCTAAGATGGGGTCCTCATGTGATCACTAAAGGTGACCCAAAAGAATGCACTGATTAAGCCCAAAGATTATAAGAAAACACAAGCATGCAACACGTACACAAGTTCTCAATATGGTGGGCCCCATAGCCAAATAAAGTTTTAACCATAAAATTGTACATTTAAGGCCCTTTGATAAAATTTTGGCCCGTTTGACTTCCTGGACCTGTAAGGTCCAGAAATTAGTTAAATATGTGAAACTAATCTCATGAAGGCCAACTATACTCATTGGGGGGCCCCACCAGATGGAGAGTGTGTATATATCATGAAAAGATCAAATGGGCTTGCTACTGGATTGTGAGTCCAACAGTAACCCAAGGTAGAGAGTGCATCCACAATCGGGGGATCTAAGGCTTGGTTAGCCTGGACCAAATAAGCATTAAGGTAGGTTTCACATATATACACATTGAGCCTTAAACAAATGGCCTAAGGTCTATGGTGGGCCTTTAACCATCTATAGAGAAATCCATGGGCTTACCTAAGATCACCCAGGAGGACATCCAACCTCAACTGGTTCCAAAGAGGTAGCCTGTCACTACTCGAACATGAACTAAGGCCCAAGGCCTAAGGCAATCCATGGCCTAGTGGGCTTATACTCAAAGCCCAACACATAGGCAATATGGTGGGCCCTCAAGTAAGGTTGGACCTAACGATAACAATCATGAGTCCACTCATTGTGGTGGGCCTAATGGGCAACCCATTATTCCAACATATGGGTGATCCTTATATTTAAAACAAGTTGGGCCTCACATCTCGACCCAAGTATGGTTTACTTTAAGGAGCAAGCAAGGGCCCAACTATGTGAGTATTTTATCCCATAAAACCCATCACAATAGTGTATTAAATGAAAGTGCCCTGGTTTGTCAATTAGCGTGAGTGTTGAGTCAGTTAGACTAGAGATCTTGAAAGGAAGATCATTTCAAGTGTCTGCCTCAACCGGATATGTGCAAGCTCACCACAGGTAAATCTGAGCCTCACATTCCTTGTCCCAAATCATCAGGTATACTAAAACCCTTAAAAATGTTAGGATATCATAGGGCTTTTAGGGTAAGAAAACATTTTTAAAATAGGAAAATTATCTAAGTTTTCTTGCCTTATCGATTTTATCGATACACATCTAGATATGATCGACCTGCGCTGTTGAGTCCTCGATGCTCCATCGATACCATCGAAAAGAGGACCAAATATGTCCAGCAACCTTATAGATATCTGGATGGAATTATCGATGTATCGATACACCTATCGATATCATTGATATTCAAATTTCGAGTCTATCGGAAGTGACTCGATAGTATCGACAGGTAGAATTCTGGTGCCCCTGTTTTTCTTAAAGAATATCATATAAGCTTCGTTATATCGAAACCTCCTTAATACCATCGAAGTTCAAACCTCGATGATATCGATAGGCCCTCAATGATATCGATCTTGGGCGCCAAGTTCTCCAGCAACATATTTCAGGATGTTTTATCAATGATCGAGGGTCACTCGATAGAATCGATATTCAAATATCGATGATATCAATGTCGTATCGATTACATCGAACATGGACATAAACCGTCCAGCAAGCTTTATGGAAAATCCTTTTGATTTATCGATGCATCGACATAGCTATCGATATCATCGATATCCAAATTTCAATAATCTTGAAGGTCCCTCGAGCACTCATGAAAACCTGAAATATTTCAAGGCAAGTCTTTCTCATTTTTCAAGTGTCAATGGATCGAATCTCTCATCGATAGAATCGGAGTTCGAAATTCGATGACATCGACAATCGCTTCGATTCATCGACCAGCTGGAAAAAGGTTTCAAAAGCATATGACATTGAGTTCGAGTTATCGAGCAGACCATCGATGCTATCGAGAGTATACTGTAACACCCCGGATTTTTGCCAACCTGGAATTAGACGTCCTTAGGCAATGGGTTGCTCCTAACACCTTATTAACCTATCAGAACTGAATCCCACAGTCTAAAATCGCTTTTGAACCTATTTCCTTCACAAATCCAACCCTTCACCATCTTGTTCTTTCAATTTTTCTAAGTACTTTCACCCTAGACACTATCTTAAACTAGTTAAGTATTATAACTTAGATCACTCTATATACAAACTACGAAGGACTAAGTACCATCTCAGACGGAAATCACTTAGGATTAAATCCTTTAGAAATTTGACAAAGTTAACTAAGTGCTAAACTAGATTAGCCATGAAATCCATTTGAATCACTTTAAATACGATCTGCAAGACCCAAAACTTGTAGAATCATTGACGCTAGGTTACCCTAAAACCTAGGATCAATCTCAATACCCGACTGCTCATGGGAGCATCTCGAAACTCCGTATCGGATCTGGACCACACGTCGAGAGTCCGAATAATACGAAGTTAAGGAATTAGGACCGCCTTGCTGAGCTTGACAACCATCTCTAAATCAAATCCAGATGGTGTCCCAGTATATTCGCTTGAGCTCGGAGTGAAGAGTGTGAGAAATGTGAAATAATTTCAAAATAAAATATCTTGAATAGTAATGTGGCACCTCTCGCTTGCGGATCAGTTTTAAGCAACCAGACCGTCAGAATCAGACTAAATTACACCCTCGGATCAGGAGAAATTTTATACACATTTACATGTACTCGGAATCTCCGATCGAGATCCGCTAACCGTTGAACTGAAACTGGTCCGCCACGCGTGATCTGGAATCCCGACCAAAACAAAAAATTAATAGAAAGTAGATCCAGCGTTAGTGAGCTTAAGTCCGACCTTTGGCTCAAGGAGGCCCGCCAGAAGTCCTCCGTTGAGCTGAAAAAGTTCCACTTTGGTTATAACCTAAGTATACTTTGAACAAGAGTCTATTTCGGTGAGTTTTTAGGCTATATAAGGACCTTAAACCCTCTCTCATTGTAGCCATCCGAATTTGAGAGAAACCCTAGAGAGAGAGAGAAAAGGGAGAGAAAGTGTGGGAGATGTGGGAGGAACTCCCTGCCACTCTTCCCTGCCGCTATTCGAGCTTCACCGCTCCATTCTCACCGCTTTCCCGGCGATTCCGGCGTCATTTCTAGGTAGGAAACCCTAACCCTAACCTGATTTGGGGCTTGGGTGGTTGTAGGTTATGAAATAGCTAAAGTATTTCGTTCCATAGGTTGCCAAACTGCCGAATACGGGAGCTTAGCAAACCTATCAACTCCATTATGATTCTACGACACAAGGTGCGGACTTTAGGTGTATAGGTTATGGTTTTTAATGCTTTCAATGTCAGATAATGTACTAATACTGTATTGTAGAAAATACTGTATACATACGTATTTTAGAGATGTGTTTGTCATAATTATTTATTGTATAAATATACTATATATGCGTAAATTATTTGCTTGGCGAAAGGACTCGCCCTAATACATGTTTGCTAACATACACCAAGTATGTGAAATAGTGTATATTAAGTGTTTGTGGAAATGCTTGAGTGAGTAAGTGTTTGGATGTAGATGCCTTAGGAGGGTGTTGAGATTGGATTCTCAACTACCCTAGCGACGTGTATGATTACCTCCATGAGGTTGATCACTTAAAACCTCTTACTTGCAATACATGTGTTTGTATTCCTATTGATGTAGTGTTTTACAACATGCTTTATATCATGCTTTATAATATGCTTATAACATGCCTATTAGTATGTTTGAATTACTTTGTTTATCATGCTTGAATTACTTTGTTTATCATGCTTTACTCCACATGCTATGGATGACAATTGATTGTGTTTGGGGCTATGATTATAGTCCAGACAATCGGTACCAGATTGGAGATCGTGGTTGAGTTTCATGTCGCCACGCAAGATGCGTTCGACGAACTCGAGTCATACTTCGGTTGGCGATAGTGGTTGGCCACGCGAAGTGCTTATGCACTTCATGTCGTACAACTTGTTGTGCGCTCGAGCTAGCCGAGCTCGTCAAGTAACCCGATCTGTCTAATATATGTTCACAATGTTTAGTCGCTACTGCCTGAACCTAGGGTACCAAACTTACCAGTGAAAACCCTTTTAACCATGGTACCTCGATCCGCTAAGACTCATGAGCCGGGCATAGTGGTATGGGACACTGTGGTCGAGTCGTCCTCTGGCTGGCCAGGGCCACGTGCCTCCCGTAGTGACCATGAGCAACCAAACTCGTGAGCCGATTATGGTGGTATGGGACACTATATTCGCACTGTCGGCCTACATTGATAAGGTGATGGGGGAGCGGTGCAACCTTTGTGCGTAACAGCCACAGCCCTTTGTAGTGACCTCGAGCATACTCTGAAATCGCAGTGCGCCTTAGGGTTCGCCGCGATATATAGAGTATGAACTAGGCTGTTTTTACTGTATTGTGATGAATTGTTTAAGGGGTGATGGGGAGTGGTGTAACCTTTGTGCGTACTGACCACAGCGACTCTGCAAGTGACCTAGAAAACACACCATCGTCGATATTAACTAGGGTCGACGACCATAGAGTGGATCATGTTTGGGAATGATACAAGGGAGGTACCTTAGTTTCCCAATCCTGCTGTTTGAAATGGACTAATTAAAAACTTAGTAATCATGCTCATCATGCATTGCATGTGCCTAGAAGATGTGGAGCACTGTGGGATGAAAGCATGCCGCGAGCGTGAGATGGTGTCGCATGAGGGAGTATCTCAGTGAGGGCATCCATCATAGCTGCATTCATACTTGCATTAATAAGAGTAGCTAGGAGTGTTTGATTTTACTGCTTTATCATTACTGCTTGACTGTATTGATAACATGTTAACCTATGCTTTATTGTTCCACTGAGTTAGCTACTCACTCCCACGTTACGGGACGGTGTTGTACACACCAACCAGATTGTTGAGTTTCAGATGGTGACGCTACTCCTGAAGCAGAGCCGGACTATTACAATGATGTCGAGGAGGAGTTCTCCAACATGTAACTCTCTGACGGGTCTCTGAAGACTTGGTACTGTATTGACGGGGCTATGGTACTTGGGATAGAAGACATTACACTTACACATTTGGTATATTTTAGAACTGTACTTGTAATTATTTAACCTGGTAATGTTATCACACTCTTGAGACTCATCATAGTTTATATTCTATCACAGTCTTCCGCTTATAAATTTAACTGTCTCTGGAGTATGATATGTTGTTTTGGCTTAATCTCACTCATGTTCACTACTCTAATACAGTCAACATTCAATCATCATTCATTTTGTTGCATAAGTGATGTTCTAGAACTCGAGAGTTGAGTTACTACTCGACCCTCGATTTTCGGGATGTTATAGATGGTATCAGAGCATGATTTGGATTAAACCGGGCCTGGGTTATGGTAACACAATGCACGTTGACACACTCTGAATTAGGAAGGGAGTGATAAAACCTAGAAACCATGTTCGAATCCCAAGTTTCACTGACAGGTGAGACTATACGGTAATTGAGTTCATAACGTATCTTTGGTCGCGTGAAACGACCTAAGTTGCTTCTAGGCAGTCAATCAACGGGTTTGAGTCGTTCCCTAGAAATGAATGTCCTTAGGTAGTGGGTCGACCACAATACCTTACACTTAATCTCAAAGCCTAAAACCCATTTTTATCCAATTCCTTCAAAATCTCACCTTTCACCACCTTATTGTTCAAAATTTTCTTAGAAATTTCATATTAAACACTAAACCTAAAGTATAAATGATTAAGAACAATACTTAAACAAAAATTAACTGTAAATAGTAAAGATATGACTAAAATGGGCTTTTGACCATTAACGGTTTATAATTTCATAAAATAAATAGGTTATTTGGATAGATCAGCTCCTTCTACCCCAAATCCATATATTGTACGTCAAATAACTCATCCTGGTTTGCAAGATACGTCCATTTCAAGTTCAAGGGGCAGAATCACCCCCAAAACAGTCCAGGGGACCGCGGTTCCACCGCGGTCAGAATCACCCCCAAAACAGTCCAGGGGACCGTGGTTCCACCGCGGTCACCGCGGTCGACCGCGGTCCCGTTGGGCCGGGATGGTCGGGCCGGGGCTGGTCAGGGTGGCCAGACCTCAGGACATGTGTGGGGTCCGCGGAATTGTGTGGGGGCCCCTATTTCATGTTCATTTTGCCCTCTCTCTCTCAAACACCTCTCCAAGCTCTCCCTTTCCTTCTAAATTTATGTTTTCTCTCTCCAACTGTCCCTCCAATTGCTCATTCCATCGTTTTCTATCACAACCTATGCCCTTCCATCGTTCACAGCAGTACCTACCCCCTACCCTTTTCACTTTATCTCATTTGGGCTCTTACATGCCCCATTTGGAGCTTAAAAATGTGTAAGCTCCCTAACCCATCCTACCTTTCCATTTTTCATCTTCTATCACTGTCTTTCAGGCCTTTACAATCCTTGTTGAGGCTCACATCCGAGGAGAACCAAAACTCCAGCCCCTCTTCTCCCTTTAGGGCCTGTTCGGCCAACTGCATTAGGTGGGTTAGGTGGATAGAATTGTATAAATAACAATCAATGTATGTGTAAGATATGGTCCCTAGATTGGGTGTATCCCATGTTTTCCAATGCCATGTTTGGAATATATGCAATGAAAAGTATATCCTGGGTTTTCCCATTACACTTAGAAATTCCCCATCGTGGGATATGGAAATCCCATCTCACACTTTCCAACATATGGCTCATTTTTCAAAGCCTATAAAAATTAATTTTTATCCCACCCACCCTCCTACCAAAC
This sequence comes from Magnolia changhungtana, assembly GCA_030180095.1. Lineage (NCBI taxonomy): Eukaryota > Viridiplantae > Streptophyta > Magnoliopsida > Magnoliales > Magnoliaceae > Magnolia > Magnolia changhungtana. The sequence continues at coordinate 5,746,691 of JASAUF010000161.1, read as the reverse complement.
ATGCCATTCCCAATCCTGAGGAAGGATTAGCAATACAATTCCATTTAATACAACTTAATTCCACTGGCCAAATAGTGTTGAAGTGATAAAGTCCCTTAATATACATTAACCCACCACACTCTGACAGTTTAAGCTTTTAGAGTAAATGGTTATTTGACAAATAGACCCTAGAGATTTAAACCTAGAGCAGTGCTTCGACAGACCTAACAGTATAGGAAATCCAACCAATTAAGAACGTGAACTCTAGAACCCCCTTTGTGGTTGGTTTGAGCATGTGTGACATGCTCGGGCATAGTTAAATTCAACTTTAGGCAACTCAATTCCAATTAGACAACTTTGACCCTAAGTAATAAAACCCTTCCTTGTATTAAAAATGAAGTGAAATCATCTAGCGTATAAGCATAGACTTTGGACTCACCTATGGATTCCCGCTACTCCTAAATTAAGACTAGACTACTGGTTAGGCTAAGGAAAGTAAAAGACTAATTAATTATGCTAAGTCAATTGAATAATAGACTTAGTTATTCGGCTTAACCGACTCAGACCCACTACACAATTTTCTTTCCGTGTTGGCCCGACCATTTATAACTAAAGGTTTATAATTTTGTCCTTGAAAAGTGTTAGGAGTATATAGCTGATAGAGACTTTGTCTTTTAGGCCTAAGGAATTGCCCAAATGGGCAACAGACAATTAGGAATTAGGTCCCAAATTGCATGCCATGTCGGCATACATATTGTTAGGGCTGTAAATGGTCGGGTTCGGGGCGGGTTTAGCCAAAACCAGACCCACCCATTTACTAAACGGGTCTGGGTCCAAACTTTAGACCCAGACCCTTTTACTAAATAGGCGGGTCCGGGTCGGGTCCGAGTCAACCCATTAGACCCATTTATAAATGGGTCCGGGTCTGGTAGAGGGAGATCCACCCAGACCCATTTATAAATGGGTCGGGTCTAACGGGTTTGGTTAAGGGAGATCCAGACCCTGAACCAAAACCGTTTGGAAACGGGTCCAACGGGTCTAACGGGTCCAACAGGTTGTTGATGCATGAGAAGTGTAGTTCTGTTTTTAGCCTTAAATAAATAAACTTTTTCCAAAAACCTAAAATTATTTTAAATATCATTCAAATGGAATGTTTGTAAATGTTAAAGTTATAGAAACAAAATTAAAATTTTGAGAAATTAAACAAGATATACCTTAGGATTCAATTCTAGACCAATCCTCCAACTCATTAGAATCGTCATCCACTTCTACTACATGCAACTCCTCCTTCAAATCTATAAATTTTACACATGACATACAACCTAGTTAATAGAGATTTAGGAAAGACTTTTCTATATTAACTAATGATTATACATCTATTGGCTGGAGTGGATCTCGAATAAACAACATGGTGGGCCAGATAAAAAATCAAGGAGGTGTATCTTATTTTCAAACTAGTTTGTATTTTATTTTGAAGTGGGAACGTCGTTAGTTGCTTAATATATAGGGAAGTAGGAACGCCAGTAGAATATATAGGGAAGTGGGAAGGATATGGGTCTGGGTGGGTCCCGGTCTGGGCGGGTCTCATGTAAGGTAGACCAGACCCGCCCATTTACTAATAGGGTTCGGGTCGAGTCAGGTTGGGTCTAAATGAAAGGAACCCAGACCCAGACCCGTTTGACAAATGGGTCTATCCTTGGACCCGGACCCGTACCATTTAGCAAACAGGTCGGGTTTGGGTCGGGTCTTAATGGGTCGGGTCCGGATACCCCATCGGGTCCGCTGACCCATTTACAGCCCTACATATTGTGCTTATGAACGTAAAAAGATAGCCTGCCTATTAAGCTAGACATGATTAAATAGGATAAGTCTGGACCGCGACAAAATTCCTTGGTAGAATTAGGCATCTTGTCTCAAACTCACACCCATTCGTGATAGCCCCTTTCTATAATCCTAGGTACCAAAACTGATGTAGTGGGAGACCGCATCTCATTTCATGTCAAGGATAGGTTATAAATTACACCTTATTCCGATGTACGGAGCAGGACATAAATCTTAAGCCTTGAGGGTGAAAATAAAATTTTAAGGGGGGTAGAACATTATGAGCCCAATCTAGTTAGGTCACATATTGCATCTCTTTGATCTGGGTGGAGCAGCAGAAGCGTGGTGGACCCTACTCCACTGGCCCAGGATCGAAACGGTGCTCGTTAACATACGCACATTATGGAAGCCCAAGCAAGTTCTACTATGAGAAACGGTTTTACGATGATCTAGTAAGATTTGATTCCCCATTTCCTTTGACATAGATAATAACGAGGACTCTCTTAGACTAAGACCTAAAGGGCAACCTTAGAATAGACAATTTGAGCCTTTCAATGATGGACATTCCTTACGTTTTTAGAGTGATCGGACTACGGAGTTACTGAAATATACAACTGCGAAGCATTCGCGGCTTGACCCAATTCTCAATCCTGGGCGACTACCAATGGACTCACTGCTTGATCGAGTAGAAGACCAGGATCCACCAGGATTCGGAAGTAATACGATGAGCATTCTACCCTGGTCAGGTAGATGATCGATGTATCGGGATCGAGCCCACCAAAAATCGTCTCTCCGTGTTGGTCAAACATTGAAAATAGCTATCTTACTCTAAATTGGTGGGAATTATCATCGAGACTCCAAATAGGTACAGAAATAAATTGTAGCAAACTATCAGGGTATGAGAAATGATAAAGAAACATGTTTTAAGGGGGGTAGACTAAAAGGAACCAGACTAGTATATGCCCTACCACGCGTAGAAACTTGAAATCAATAAAACTTAGGCAAAAGAAATAATTAAATCTTTCTTTATTACCCTTAGCCAATTTCAGGGATGAAATTTTGTTTTAAGGGAGGTAGATTGTAACACCCCGGATTTTTGCCAACCTGGATTAGACGTCCTTAGGCAATGGGTTGCTCCTAACACCTTATTAACCTATCAGAACTGAATCCCACAGTCTAAAATCGCTTCTTAACCCATTTCCTTCACAAATCCAACCCTTCACCATCTTGTTCTTTCAATTTTCCTAAGTACTTTCACCCTAGACACTATCTTAAACTAGTTAAGTATTATAACTTGGATCACTCTATATACAAACTACGAAGGACTAAGTACCACCTCAGACGGAAATTACTTAGGATTAAATCCTTTAGAAATTTGACAAAGTTAATTAAGTGCTAAACTAGATTAGTCATGAATCCATTTGAATCGCTTTAAATACGATCTGCAAGACCTAAAACTTGTAGAATCATTGACGCTAGGTTACCCTAAAACCTAGGATCAATCTCATTACCCGACTGCTCACGGGAGCATCTCGAAACTCCGTATCGGATCTAGACCGCACGTCGGGAGTCCGAATAATACGAAGTTAAGGAATTAGGACCGCCTCGCTGGGCTTGACAACCATCTCGGAAATCAAATCCAGATGGTGTCCCAGCGCTATTCGCTTGAGCTTGGAGTGAAGAGTGTGAGAAATGTGAAATAATTTCAAAATAAAATATCTTGAATAGTAATCTGGCACCTCTCGCTTGAGATCAGTTTTAAGCAACCAGGCATCGTCGAATTAGACCAAATTACACCCTCGGATCAGGAGAAATTTCATACACATTTACATGTACTCGGAATCTCCGATCGAGATCCGCTGACCGTTGAACTGAAACTGGTTCGCCACGCGTGATCTGGAATCTCGACCGAAATGAAAACTTAATAGAAAGTAGATCCAGCGTTAGTGAGCTTAAGTCCGACCTTTGGCTCAAGGAGGCCCGCCAGAAGTCCTCCGTTGAGCTGAAAAAGTCCCGCTTTGGTTATAACCTAAGTATACTTTGAACAGGAGTCTATTTCGGTGAGTTTTTAGGCTATATAAGGACCTTAAACCCTCTCTCATTGTAGCCATCCGAATTTGAGAGAAACCCTAGAGAGAGAGAGAAGGGAGAGAAAGTGTGGGAGATGTGGGAGGAACTCCCTGCCACTCTTCCCTGCCGCTATTCGAGCTTCACCACTCCATTCTCACCACTTTCCCAACGATTCTGGCATCATTTCTAGGTAGGAAACCCTAACCCTAACCTAATTTGGGGCTTGGGTGGTTGTAGGTTATGAAATAGCTAACGTATTTCGTTCCATAGGTTGCCAAACTGCCGAATACGGGAGCTTAGCAAACCTATCAACTCCGTTATGATTCTACGACACAAGGTGCAGACTTTAGGTGTATAGGTTATGGTTTTCAACGCTTTCAATGTCAAATAATGATAGATTCATCATCTGCATGCAATTGCACATGTACAAAGTGTTTTCCGATTTCTGTTTCGATTAAAGATGCAAATTATGGAATTTTACATATTCTAGGTATTCGTAGAAAATACCGTATACGTATATTTTTTAGAAATGTGTTTGACATAATTTTTTGTTGTATGAATATATGATATATGGATAAAATACTTATTTGGTGAATGGATTCGCCCAAATACATGTTTTACTAATATACACTATGTATGTACAAATACTGTATTGTAGAAAGTACTGTATACATATGTATTTTAGAGATGTGTTTGCCATGATTATTTATTGTATAAATATACTATATATGCGTAAATTATTTGCTTGGCGAAAGGACTCGCCCTAATACATGTTTGCTAACATACACCAAGTATGTGAAATAGTGTATATTAAGTGTTTGTGGAAATGCTTGAGTGAGTAAGTGTTTGGATGTAGATGCCTTAGGAGGGTGTTGAGATTGGATTCTCAACTACTCTAGCGACGTGTATGATTACCTCCATGAGGTTGATCACTTAAAACCTCTTACTTGCAATACATGTGTTTGTATTCCTATTGATGTAGTGTTTTACAACATGCTTTATATCATGCTTTATAATATGCTTATAACATGCCTATTAGCATGTTTGAATTACTTTGTTTATCATGCTTGAATTACTTTATTTATCATGCTTTACTCCACATGCTATGGATGACAATTGATTGTGTTTAGGGCTATGATTATAGTCCAAACAATCGGTACCAGATTGGAGATCGTGGTTGAGTTTCATGTCGCCACGTGAGATGCGTTCGACGAACTCGAGTCGTACTTCGGTTGGCGATAGTGGTTGGCCACGCGAAGTGCTTATGCACTTCATGTCGTACAACTTGTTGTGCGCTCAAGCTAGCCGAGCTCATCAAGTAACCCGATTTGTCTAATGTATGTTCACAATGTTTAGTCGCTACTGCCTGAACCTAGGGTACCAAACTTACCAGTGAAAACCTTTTTAACCATGGTACCTCGATCCGCTAAGACTCATGAGCAGGGCATAGTGGTATGGGACACTGTGGTCGAGCTGTCGGCCTACGCTAGGGCCACGTGCCTCCCCATAGTGACCAGTGAGCAACCAAACTCGTGAGCCGATTATGGTGGTATGGGACACTATATTCGCATTGTCGGCCTACATTGATAAGGTGATGGGGGAGCAGTGCAACCTTTGTGCGTAACAGCCCTGGCAGCCCTTTGTAGTGACCGCGAGCATACTCTGAAATCACAGTGCGCCTTAGAGTTCGCAGCGATATATAGAGTATGAACTAGGCCTGTTTCTGTATTGTGATGAATCGTTTAAGGGGTGATGGGGGAGTGGTGTAACCTTTGTGCGTAACAGCCCTGGCAGCCTCTGCAGTGACCTAGAAAACACACCATCGTCGATATTAACTAGATCGTGACGACCCTAGAGTGGATCATGTTTGGGAATGATACAAGGGAGGTACCTTAGTTTCCCAATCCTGCTGTTTGAAATGGACTAATTAAAAACTCGGTAATCATGCTCATCATGCATTGCATGTGCCTGGAAGATGTGGAGCACTGTGGGATGAAAGCATGCCGCGAGCGTGAGATGGTGTCGCATGAGGGAGTATGTCAGTGAGGGCATCCATCATACCTGCATTCATACTTGCATTAATAAGAGTAGCTAGGAGTGTTTAATTTTACTGTTTTATCATTACTGCTTGACTGTATTGATAACATGTTAACCTATGCTTTATTGTTCCACTGAGTTAGCTACTCACTCCCACGTTACGAGACGGTGTTGTACACACCAACCAGATTGTTGAGTTTAAGATGGCGACGCTACTCCTGAAGCAAAGCCGGACTATTACTATGATGTCGAGGAGTAGTTCTCCTACATGTAACTCTCTGACGGGTCTCTGAAGTCCTGATACTGTATTGACGGGGCTATGGTACTTGGGATAGAAGACATTACACTTACACATTTGGTATATTTTAGAACTGTACTTGTAATTATTTAACCTGGTAATGTTATCACACTCTGGAGACTCATCATAGTTTATATTCTATCACAGTCTTCCGCTTGCAAATTTAACTGTCTCTAGAGTATGATATGTTGTTTTGGCTTAATCTCACTCATGTTCACTACTCTAATACAGTCAACATTCAATCATCATTCATTTTGTTGCATAAGTGATGTTCTAGAACTCGAGAGTTGAGTTACTACTCGACCCTCGATTTTCAGGATGTTACATATACGCTCGATGATATCGAACCTGCTTGATGATATCAAAATCTGTCATAAATGTGACCGTTTTATATCCGTTGAAACCTTTTGCCTATATATAGAGGACTTGTCTATTGTTGCTGTGAGAGAAAGAAGAGAGAGCTTTTGAGTGTTTAACCTTTGATCTTATGCCCAAAGCCCTTTCTCTCAAGGGAGTTCATCCTCCAATCCACCCTCACCATTGATATTCAATAGAGTGGATTGGGGAATGAACTTTCGCATTCAAGGATACTCTAGCTACTACCTTAATGGCAAATCATGAAGTTGGGATGCCTTGAATGCATAGATGATTGAAATTGCTCTATCTTCCTAATAGGAAAATATTTTGAGAATAGGATTTTATCATAACCTTGACCCAACCCGTCGTCATGCATTGGTACATCTTTTGAGTTACAGATTAAGGAGACCGAAGATTCTTCGTCAACAAAGGAGGAGATCTTTGTCAACGTGCTTAATGGGACTCATCCACTTATTTGTAAGTATCTAGAGTCCAGAGCACACTTGTGATCATTCCTTTTTAGGATTGGGTCTTAGGTGTTTCTCACCCCTTCAAGCCCTCGTAAGAGGCTTCCGGCGGGAGTGTACATGGTGGGTGCTTTATGTGGACCTTTGGTCTGTGGAGAGCATAAACATCTGGTTAAAGGTGAACCAGTCAAAACCTTAGGTTCGGGGTAAACCGCTTAAAACCTCCGGTAGGGCCTTATGGAAGATCATTGGCTAGTGTGACTAACAATGGGTGCGTTGTGTTGACCCTTACTCGTGAGAGCATAAACAGTTAGCCTCAGTGTAGGTTGTAAAGTTTGAAGGTGAACCTGATTTAAAACCTCAGGTTTGAGGTGAACTGCTGTGATACCTCCTTAGTGAAATCCGGCACACTCAAGGGTTGAGTGCGTCTGCCGGGAGTGGAGTAGAATGATTATCGAACCACTATAAAAATGACTGTGTTTGAGATTATTATCTTTCTGAATGTGTGATTTATTTTAATATTTTCAATATCTGAATATCTGAGATCACACCTCACACACATACACAGTCATATCCATCATAAACTAGTCTGCATACTGTTAACTTATTAAGTAGTTTGTGATTGGATCCTCTATGAGGCTTGGAAGCCAGTAGAATTTTTTTTGAGTAATCCTAATATGAGCTTGTTGTTAGGATTAGTGCAATAGAATTTTAAATAAATCATAAAAACTTTAAAAGTCCTATTCACCCCCCTCTAGGACATATTGGCATATCCCTACTTCAACTAAAGCAGTCTTTACCGCTATTTCAATTGGTATCAGAGCCAGGTCTCTCTTTAAGGGCTTCATCACCAAGAGAGTGATCTTGACTAAAGTTCGAAATGTGGCCAAAGAAGAGGGCTCATCGATCACTAGGCCTCCAGTATTTGATGGATCAAATTATGCATACTGGAAAGTTAGGATGTATTACTCTCTGAGATCTTTGGATCATGATGTTTAAGATATAGTTGAAAGCGGATACGTGCCACCAACTGAATAAATTGTACTTGACAATGGCACAACTATCACAAAACCTAAATCCAAAGAAAAATAGACAGCATTCGATAAAGAAAAACAGACTGCTGAAGCAAAAGCTATGAACGCTCTCTACTGTGCCATGTCCCAAGACATCTTTAATCAATAAGTATGTGTCGAACATCCAAAGAAGCATGAGATCTATTGGAAACAACCCATGAACGCACAAGCACTGTGAAGAGGTCCAAACTACAACTTCTGACTTCACGGTTCAAAAGTCTCAGAATGGAAGAGTATGAGACCTTTATGGAGTTTTTCACAAAGTTGAAATCATTTGTAACTCCATGGGTGGATTGGGAGAAAAAGTTTCGGTACCAAAAATCTATAGAAAAATCTTAAGATCCCCACCTGAACGATTTAATCCCAAAGTAACAACAATTGAAGAGTGTGGGAACATAGATGAAATGAAAGTAGAAGAACTGGTAAGTTCCCTACAAACTTTTGAACTACACTTCAAACAAACCCAAAAATTCAAAATAACTGTCCTAAAAACTTCTAAGAAAACAATACATGAGGACAGTGAGAGCGAAAAGGAAGATGAAGATGAGGAAGTGGCTTTCCTGGCACAACGATTCAGGAAGTTATTTCAGAAAAATTGTGGCCAGCCTTCAAGAGGAAGAAAGGTCAACAACAAAACTTCCACAGGAAAATTTGGTAAAATGACCAAGGAACCACAATATTATACTTGTCAGGAGTATGGACACCTGTCAACCAAATGCCCAAATAAAAAACTAAGGGCAAGGCAATGACTACCACGTGGGATGATACTGAAGAGTCAAATTCAGAATCTAGTGACTTAGAAAGCAATGGAGATCAGAAATCATTGAAAATTCTCATGGTCTCCACTACTTCAATCATTCCCACGGAATCTGAAAATGAGAAAGAATAACAAGCCACTGAATCATTTCCATCTGATAATGAGGAAACTGGAGAAGAAGAAGAAGAAGAAGAAAAGGATAAACTATAAGATGCTTATAATCAACTCTACATCCATAGCATAAAAATCCTTAAAAGACTCGGAATAGTGGAGAATAAAAGTAAGTTGCTACAAAAAGATTTAGATAAAGCATTGGAAATCAACACACAATTAATAAATGATCTATAGCAATATCATATGGATAATGATAGACTTGAACGAACTAATACCTTTCTTGAAAAAGAGTCTGAGAAATTGAACAAACAGGTCGAGATCTTAAAAGACAAAATGGTGCTCCTTCAAAATGAAAATCATACAATCCTATTTGACTTAAAAGAATCTAGAAAAATTGCCAAGATAAATTACAAGTTTTCCCACAGTGGTGAAAAATTAGAAAAACTCTTAGGGATGGGAAGAGCTGGAAAGGACAAGAGCGGTCTAGGATATGAAAATTTTAAATCAAAATCTCGAAATACAGCATCAATAACTGAAAGATCTACAACTTCTGGAAATAAGACAAGAACTTCTCTAGTCTGTCATTTATGTAGTGATTTTGGTCATTATAAGTTCGAATGTATAACACCTAAATGGACTTAACAACCAACTAGAAAAATGCAGAATTTCAAGAGTCCACTTAGAGATATGGATAGAAGAAATACACATCTATCACCACCGAAAATGACAAACAAAACGAAAGAGTTAATTAATCAAGTGGATAAACTGAATACAAAAAACTTTACCATGAAATGGGTAAAGAAGAATTAGTTCAGATCATGCATCGGGATCTGGAAACTCACTGAAATGATGAAATTTTGTTGAGCTTCAAATGATATATCTGAGGTTCTTCACCTCCATCTTTTGTATATAAACATTTAAATGTTTATAATTTTGACATGTGCATTGATTGTACAAAGTTTTGTTGTGTATACTATTGATAAATTTAATTACTAAAAGTATACATAAAGGATTGTCTGAATGCTGAAAATTGAAAAACATTTACGTCTAATATGTCTGTCAATTTGTCATGAGCATTCTTGATCAAATCGATAAAAAGTCGATATTATCGACATCTCTTCAGAATTTGAAAAGTCACTTGATCGAGACTATTATTGAAGCTATTATCGATAACATCGAATGAGGATCATCGATATAATCGAAAGTAAGTTCGATAAAATCGATGACCACTGCCTGATAAAAAGGCGGTCGAGCGAAATGACTTTCATTTTTGTTCGAGAAAAGGTTTCCCATTTTTTTTGCTCAAACTCTCGACTGAAAGTTCTTTGGTGGGTCCCAAAAGGTACTCAGAAATTGGTATTATCCTTTCATCTCTTCCTTTTCAAATCTTACTTTTTGGTCAGGTGTTTCTTGTTGAAGGATTTTGTCTTTTTTTCCCAAGTTTTCAAAATCTCTTTTGTCCGGATGGGGGTAAAGACAAAGGAAAGGCATCCGGATAGGGGGAAGGGAAAGGGGCCCGGACCAACAAAAGGTGCTTGATTCAAGAGCAAGGGCAAGGGGCCCGGACCGTGGGGCCCCCATAAGGCAACGCTCGAGACGTGGCGAGTCCCAGTCTAAGGCGCAGGCTCCTCCACCTGTGCAGGCTAATCCCGTCTTAACAAAATTTGTAGGGAGAAAGGTTATTCTCGATAGGAAAGTCGACAGAAGCTGCTTGATTTCATATAATCTGGAACCACTATTTTCTACCATAGATTGGTTACCAGTTCTCGACTTTAGTAGACCATATTAGCTTGAATGAACTTACCATTTCTTTGTTGCCTGTCACTCTTCAACATTTGATCCTCCATCCATCTCCGTAACTATAGATTGTGATGATGTGCTAATCACTTCAGGGTCTGTTGCAGGGATATTTAATCTTATCTTATCTCCTGTAGGAATCCCTGATATGGACATAGAAGATCCTGAAGTTCGGTCCAAGGTTACCAAATTTCTCTGTCATAATCGTGATGTCGAGTGGCACCAAGGGAATGCCCTGAAAGTCAAGTTCATGGAACCATGTTAGTGAGTCCTGCATGACATTCATGCTTCGAACATTTACTCTAGAGGCTCCAACAGAGCTGATCTCACGAGATTCATGACTATGATAATTTATTCAATCGCCGCTGGGGTCAAGATCTGTCTACCTACCCTGATTGTGTATTAGTTGGTGTATGGTTTCATAGGGCTAGGGATATTCTCCTACCATATCCCTGGATCATCAATACAATCTGTAATGCCATAGGGTTCCCAACTACAAATGATCCTGAACTTTCTCTTCAAACCTTCAATAAAAGTAACATCCGAAGGATGGATCTGAGGTTTCACAAATATCCTGAGGAGCCCCTGGAGGAAGGGATTCAAGTTGAGGGAAAAGGTCGGGCTGGCGACGCTCCGATGGGAGGTGCTGAGGTGGCCGGAGAAGAAGCTTCTGGATCTCAACATGCTCCATCAACATCAGGACCTGGGCATGCAAAAAGGTTTAAGCTCCGTCAAGACAAGCTTGGCGTCATTCAGCATGATGTTTCTCAACTCAAGGAGTCAATGAACGAGAGACTTACTATCCTGGAACAGATGGTGTAAAGTGTGCAGCAAACCGTCCAACAATTGGTGGATCTGATGACTTGCCGACGGGATGACACTGCACCATCCCACTCCGCTCCATGATGCTGATCCCTGCGTGCTATCACATACACCCCACTCTTAATGTTGCATACGAATATTAATATCTTTTTGAATATTCTTCGCCTTCATGAGTGTATGTGATAACTAACTAATCTGGAGAATCCGACGATTTTTGAAAATGTATATGTCCATGGTTAGACTGAACATATGTTTTTTTGGCTTGGTTCTGTTGGGAAATACTATTAATCTACTACTATCTGTGGCATTACGTGGTTTGGATAGTTGGATAATATTTTTGAATATGGCTGAATATAATTCATATTTTTACTGCCATGATTATGTTTTAAGATCCTCTGGTTTCTCTAGTTTGGTATAGAATGCATATGATACTTTTAATGAATAGTTTATCTGTTATATCATTGTTTTATCTAATCTGATATGCATCCATACTGTCTGAAAATGATGTATGCCTAAAATGGTTTAATCTTTATACATCTATATCTGTCTGGCTCTCCCACAGTGCTCTAAACTTCAGTCAATATCAACTGCTATATTTTGTCAATGACCGACAAAAAGGGGGAGAACAGTCCAAATACCCCATACAGAAAATTGTATATCTGCTTGAATGATGTTGTAGGTGTTAGGGGAAGCAGCTGTATCAAGCGAGGGGGAGTTAACAATTAGGGGGACCAGATACTGGGCTGTGTACATGGGTTAAATAGAACTTGTAAAATTGTGTAAAATGCATGTACATACAATTTAGGATGTGTTTGTCTAGTACTCTAGGGTGTTTTGGGATTTTGTCACTTAATTGACAAAGGGGGAGATTGAAAGTGCCCTGGTTTGTCAATTAGCGTGAGTGTTGAGTCAGTTAGACTACAGAGCCTGATAGGAAGATCATTTCAAGCATCTGCCTCAACCGGATGTGTGCAAGCTTGCCACAGGTAAATCTGAGCCTCACATCCCTTGTCCCAAATCACCAGGTATACTAAAACCCTTAAAAATGTTAGAATATCATAGAGTTTTTAGGGTAAGAAAATATTTTCAAAATAGGAAAATTATCTAAGTTTTCTTACCTTATCGATTTTATCGATACGCATCTCGATATGATCGACCTACGATGTCGAGTCCTCGATGCTCCATCGATACCATCGAAAAGAGGACCAAATATGTCTAGTAACCTTATAGATATCTGGATGGAATTATCGATATCATCGATATTCAAATTTCGAGTCTATCGGAAGTGACCGATAGTATCGACAGGCAGAATTCCGGCGGCACTGTTATTCTTAAAGAATATCATATAAGCTTCGATATATCGAAGCCTCCTCGATACCATCAAAGTTCAAACCTCGATGATATCGGTAGGCCCTCGATGATATCGATCTTGGGCGCCAAGTTCTCCAGCAACATATTTCAGGATGTTTTATCTATGATCGGGGGTCACTCGATAAAATCGATATTCAAATATCGATGATATCAATGCCGTATCGATTGCATCGAACATGGACATAAACCATCCAGTAAGCTTTATAGAAAATCCTTTTGATCTATCGATGCATCGACACAGCTATCGATATCATCGATATCCAAATTTCGATGATCTTGAAGGTCCCTCGATCACTCATGAAAACCCGAAATATTTCAAGGCAAGTCTCTCTCATTTTTCAAGTGTCGATGGATCGAATCTCTCATCGATGGAATCGGTGTTCGAATTTCGATGACATCAAAAATCACTTCAATTCATCGACCAGCTGGCAAAAGGTTTTAAAAGCGTATGACATGGAGTTCGAGTCATCGAGCGGACCATTGATGCTATCGAGAGTATACGCTCGATGATATCGAACTCTGACATAAATGTGACCGTTTTATTTCCGTTGAAACCTTTTGCCTATATATAGAAGACTTGTCTATTGTTGCTGTGAGAGAAAGAAGAGAGAGCTTTTGAGTGTTTAACCTTAGATCTTATACCCAAAGCCCTTTCTCTCAAGGGAGTACATCCTCCAATCCACCCTCACCATTGATATTCAATAGAGTGGATTGGGGAATAAACTTTCGCATTCAAGGATCCTCCAGCTACTACCTTAATGGTAAATCATGAAGCTGGGATGCCTTGAATGCATAGATGATTGAAATCACTCTATCTTCCTTATAGGAAAATCTTTTGAGAGTAGGATTTCATCATAACCTAGACCCAACTCGTCGCCATGCATTGGTATATCTTTTGAGTTACGAATTAAGGAGACCGAAGATTATTTGTCAACAAAGGAGGAGATCTTCGTCAACGTGCTTAATAGGACCCATCCACATATTTGTAAGTATCTAGAGTTCAGAGGACACCTGTGATCATTCCTTTTTAGGATTGGGTCTTAGGTGTTTCTGTTAGCGCTATGATTTCATATCCTTTTGGTTGTCAAATTTTGTAGTGTCAAAACCTATATGTCTTGTACTTCTTGTGTCTACACACTGCTTCAAGACTACACACTGCTTCAAGACAAGATCATGAATGAAAAATGTTTTCAAGACAAGATCATAAATGAAGAATGCTTGCAAGACATGTCATGAATGAAGTCTACAAGAATAGAAGACTCCAAGTTTGCTTCTATCAAGTTCAAGATTAGAAGCCTTCATCAAGACAAGTCAAGAATGTACCAAGCTCGAGAAAGACCATCAACTCGACTCAAGCTTCTACTTCAAGATCATCTGAGAATACAGACCTTCAAGACTTCAATGTCCATCTCACTCAAGGTTTGTTTGACCTTAGATTGACCTTAGGTTGGTTTAGATGATAGGTCATTCTGGATACATAATCCGAATATTTTAATTTACTTAGTGTGATTGTTTTAAGACCAGTCCTAGAAATCTTAAGACCAGTCCTAGCTTTGCTTCGACCAGTCTTAGGTTTCTCAGGACCAGTCCTAGGTTGTTACAGATTTTCGGATTTTCCTGGTTGTCCTTCGACTAGTCCTGAGAAGTCCTATGACTCATCCTTCGACCAATCGTAGTTCTACGATTCGAACTCCAGCGACTTATCTCGAGTATCTCGACCGGTCGTAGGTGGTCCACGACCGGTCATAGACTACCTAAGACAAGTCGTGAGAATAGCAAATCTAATCCCGCGGAAATCTTTCAAAATCTTTGATGCTACGACCAGTCTTAGGATTCTAAGACTAGTCGAAGATGGGATTTTTGAGGCTATAAACAGTGCACGAATTTCAAAGTTTATTCATTCAATTCCATTCCATTCAAGCGATTTAAGGCTATACTCTGAGATAAGTAGTGATTATTTTTTTAAGCTATTGTGCATATTTAATATTCCTTTTGTTAGCATTTTTCTATTGTGATTTTGATCCATATTCCAATCTTATTTAGAAAAGAGGAATTTGTGATATTCCTTCTTCAGGGATCAAAATTAAATAGACATTGCTCTTCTTGATTTAATCTAAAATCAATTAGACATAAAACCATTCTTTATGTGAGTATTGGACATTGAACGACGTATCATTCATCTACTCCGATTGGTTTTACTGGGCTACTTCAAAAGGAGATCCAGGTATTTTACTTTGTAATTTACTTTCTCTGGTTTTGTTTGAGATTTGCCAGAAAAATCTCATTATTTTGGTTATCTGAGGAGAGCCAAAACTTCAGATTGTGGGGGTTTTGGATTGTGTAAGCCCGAGATAAAAATACACAATTGTGAAGGTTTTGGGTGAACTGTGAAAACCTATTTTGATAGTGCATGCTAATATCCCTGTGTGAGGATATTAGGAGTGGAGTAGCATTATGTGTGGTGTTAGCTAACAGTTGGTGAACACACAGGTGAACCACTATATATCGTTGTGTTGTGGATGTGCTTAATTTCTTTATTCATTTATTCTTTTATTATTATGGATTGCTTTTGTGGATGAATGTTGTAATTTTCATTTCAAGCAAGTGTGGCTGAATGGTGTAATAACTTAGGATTTATTTCTTTAAGCTATTCTTGATTTATTTTCATATCATTTGTGTTTTCTAGATCGTTCTAGAAATAAGGTTGTCCTACCATAAGCCATTGGTTTTTTGGTGTAAAGTTGTCCTTAGAACTGATTTAGTATCATTCTCATATTTCATATGCTTTGAGATTGTTATTATTTCAGCATTATTATTTATATCTTTTATTATTCCGCTGTTTTAAGTTTTATTTAGCATTGCCCTATTCACCCCCCTCTAGGGCATATAGCTTGGCCCTTTCAAGTGGTATCAGAGCCTAATAGCTCGTGCTTATTGCTTATTTATTGGATTTATTTCCTGAGCTAACGATCTAAGCTATATTAAGATGTCAAATTTTGAAAGCCTATCTGTCACTAGGCCACCACCCTTTAATAGGACAAACTATGCCTATTGGAAAGCAAGGATGAGAATATTTCTCAAATCCATGGATGAAAGTGTGTGGCTGGCCACAATGAATGAATGGAAACTACCTTTCACTGAAGTAACTGATGAAGATGGTTCAAAATCAATGAAAGTAATATCTTATGCTCTTTGGACCACACTTCAGAAAAGTGAGAGTAGTGCCAATGCAAAAGCACTAAATGCAATTACTTGTGCATTGTCTCCAGATGAATTCAAAAGAATCATCTCGTGTGAAAATGCTAAACAAGCATGGGATCTTTTAGAAATGACACACGAGGGTACATCAATTGTCAAGAAATCTAAAGTCCAACTCCTCACAACTAAATTTGAAGAAATTCATATGGAGGAGAATGAAATGTTTATGGACTTCTACACTATATTGAATGACATGGTAAACTCAATGTGAGGTCTTGGTGATAGAATCCCAGAAAGTAAAGTATGTGCAAAGATACTACGCCCACTTCCTGAACGGTTCAATTCAAAAGTAACCGCGATTCAGGAACTTCATGATACGGATAACATGAGGGTTGAGGAACTAGTTGGTTCTTTACAAACCTACGAATTGAACTTTAAAGCTCCAAAAGGAAAATCAATTGCTCTCAAGTCATCTAAAAATATTCCACAAGAGAGCACTTTAGACTTTGAAAATTCTGAAGATGATATGGCACTTTTTGTAAAAAGGTTTTATAAAATTTTGAAAAATAAGAAAAGAGGAGATTTTTAAAAATCAAACGATAAGAGACAATCTAAACCTAGAGCTCGAAAATCTTTGAAAGATAGTCAATGTTACAACTGTCAAGAGTATGGGCACTTGGCTAACAAATGTCCTAAAAAGGATAAATCAAAAAGGAAGAGTATGTTGGCTACTTGGGATGAATCATCTGATTCGGAATCCTCTTCGAAATCAGAAGATTCTGAAAACGAGTCGGGAGATGATGTTAAAGCCCTTATGACTCTAGCCAAAGTCACTTTTTCAGATTATGATGAAGTAACTAGCGAAGAGAATCTGAATAGTGATTGTGACAATGAAGATGATCTTCAGGATGCATACAATGCCCTTTATAAGGAGAGTTGTAAAATTGCTGTCAAGCTTAAATTACAAAAGGAAAAATTTTCTAAACTTAAAGAAGATTATGAGTCTCTTGTTTTAGAAAAATCTCATATTTCCAATTTTTTTGAAAAGACCAAATGTGATTTAAAAATCAAAACCTCCCAAGTTGATGATTTGAAAACCGAGAATGAGAAACTCAAAAATGAAGTAGCTTCTCTTTTGAGTTTAAAAGACACTTGGAGATATGTCCAAGGTGATCCTAAATTAGAAAATTTATTATCCAGATCGAGAAAATGTGGCGATAGATCCGGGTTGGGCTATGATAAGAATACTTCTCCTAAACAAAAGAATACTGCTCCTAAGTTTGTGAAAGGAGAGTCTTCGAACTCAAAAGTAAAGTATACTTATCAAGGTTTTTCAAAAAATTCAAGGACTTTTCAAAAATCTAAAAATAGCCATGCCAACTTCAATCATCAAAACCAAAGTCCTTTGGTTGAAAAGATTATGGATCTTCTCAAGGAGCTATTAAAATTTAACTCTATAGGTCATTCATATAACAATAGACAGAAAAAGTTCAACTACACTCCTAAACTCAAAACAGTACTGAAATGGGTTCTTAAAGTTGACTGCTTGGTTGCCCACACTGCTTTCAAAGCGACAAGCCATTCAAAGTGGTACCTTGACAGTGGATGCTCGAGACATATGACAGGCGACAAAGCTTTATTCACCGATCTTGAAGACAGGACTGATGGGTCAGTCACTTTTGGTGATAGAAGCAATTGCAAAATCATTGGCCAAGGTATGGTTCAGCTTTATAACCTTCCCTTATTTAAAAATGTATTATATGTTGAGGGCTTGAAACACAACCTACTGAGTATATCTCAGATATGCGACAACAATCATAATGTAAAGTTTTCTAATCAAGGTTGTGAGATTGTTAATAAAGAGGGTTCCGTTATATTAACTGGTCGCAGAACTTCTGAAAACTGCTACATCATTAGTAATGCAAGCTCATCTACTCAATCGTGTTACATGGTCCATACTGATGAGATTAAATTATGGCATAAACGCCTTGGACATGTACACTACCGGAACTTATTTAGATTGAGCAAAAGAGAACTTATAAGAGGTCTACCCAAATTACAAAAAGTAGACAAAATATGTGGTGAATGCCAGTTGGGCAAACAAATTAGGAGCTCTCACAAGAAAGTGAACTCCAATACCACATCTAGACTTCTCGAGCTTCTCCACATGGATCTCATTGGACCAACTAGAACGGAGAGTCGAGGCAGCAAAAAATACATCTTGGTTATCGTAGATGACTTTACTAGATTCACTTGGGTATCGTTCTTAAAAGATAAATCTGAAACCTTAGATGAGGTAAAGAAGATCATCAAACGAATCCAAAATGAAAAAGGTTCTCAAGTTTATAAGATCCGTAGTGATCATGGTTCTGAATTCAAAAATAGCAGTTTTGAGAAATTCTGTAGTGATCAGGGAATATCACATGAATTCTCTGCGCCCAAAACTCCTCAACAAAATGGTATGGTTGAGAGAAAAATAGAGTGCTTCAGGATATGGCTAATGTCATGTTAAATAGTATGAAGCTCTCCAAAAATCTTGGGGCCGAAGCAATTAATATTGCTTGCTACATTATTAATCGTGTTTATACTAGTAAATCTGAAAATAAGACTGCTTATGAGTTATGGTTCGAAAAGAAACCTACTGTCAAATACTTTCGAATTTTTGGCAGTAAGTGTTACATTTTACGAGATCGTGAAAATTTGGGAAAATTTGATATGAAGAGTGATGAAGCTATTTTCCTTGGATATTCCTTAAATAGTCGAGCCTATAGGGTTCTAAATAAAAGAACAGGTGTGATTCAAGAGTCCATCAATGTGGTCATTGATGATCATTTGAATACACCTGCTCCGAGTTCAAATGATGATGAAATTCTTATAATCGAAAATCAAGATACCTCTTCATCTCAATCTGAACCTAGGACTGTCAAAGATCATCCAACTAATCAAATCCTTAGAAATCCTCTCACTGGAGTTCGTACACGCAAACAACTTGAAAACATATGCAATTATGTTTGTTTTACATCCCAAATAGAACCGGTCAATGTAAAAGAAGCTCTTTCTGACGAAAATTGGATAGTAGATATGCAAGATGAACTTAATCAATTTGTTCGTAATGATGTCTGGTATCTTGTTCCTAGACCTAAAGATAAACACATTATTGGAACAAAATGGATCTTTAAAAATAAGTCTGATGAACTTGGAAATGTTATACTAAAACAAGGCTAGACCGGTTGTACAAGGGTACACTCGATTAAAGGCATCGATTACGATAAAACCTTTGCTCCAGTCGCTCGCCTTGAATCTATCAGACTTTTTATTTCTATCGCTTGCTTTAGAAAGTTTAAAATTTATCAAATGGATGTAAAGAGTGCCTTCTTAAATGGCGATTTACATGAAGAAGTTTATGTAGAACAACCCTCAGGGTTTGAAGACCCTAAGCTTTCTGATCATGTATTTCGTCTCAAAAAGGCTCTCTATGGTCTGAAACAAGCGCCCAGGGCATGGTATGAAAAATTGACTAAATTCTTACTTAGTCATAGTTTTCAAGTGGGAAGTGTCGATAAGACGTTATTTGTTAAGAAACATAATAATGAGATTTTAATGGTTCAGATCTATGTAGACGATATTATTTATGGATCAACTTTCTAACATGTCTATTGAGTTTGCAGAGTTGATGAAATCAAGATTCGAAATGAGCATAGTTGGTGAACTAAATTACTTCCTAGGGTTACAAGTAAAACAACAACCTGATGGAATCTTCATTTCTCAAACCAAGTATGCTACAAACTTGGTTAAAAGGTTTGGATTTGAAAATGGTAAAAAATTTGATACTCCTATGAGTACAACCTTGAGACTCTCAAAAGACTCTACATGTAAAGATGCAGATCCTAAGCTATATCGTAGTATGATTGGTAGTTTATTATACCTAACTGCTAGTAGACCTGATATCGCTTTTAACGTTGGTATTTGTGGGAGATATCAGTCTAATCCTAAAGATTCACATCTTACTGCTGTCAAACGGATTATTAGATATGTCACAAGTACAACTAATTTGGGTCTTTGGTATCCTTTTGATACTAATGTTAAATTAGCTGGGTATTCTGATGCTAATTGGGCTGGTAATATTGATGATAGAAAATCAACCAGTGGTGGTTGTTTTTACATTGGAAATTGTTTGGTTTCTTGGTTTAGCAAGAAACAAAGTTCGATATCGCTTTCCCTCTTGAGGTTGAGTATATCGCATCAGGATATGCATGTACACAACTCGTATGGATGAAACGCATGTTAAGCGATTATGGAATTAATCAAGATTCAATGATCTTATATTGTGATAATTCCAGTGCTATCAATATTTTCAAAAATCCAATTCAGCATTCGCGTACTAAGCATATTGACATTAGGTATCATTACATTCGTGAATTAGTTGAAGAAAAAGCTATCTCTTTGGAATATATTCCAACTAATGTCCAACTTGCTGATATATTTACTAAACCGCTCGACAAAAGCAGGTTTACTAAAATGAAATTTAATCTTGGTATGTGCATTTTAAATTGAATATACTTGTCTGCATGTATCATAGTGTACTATATTTTAAATTTTTATATGAATAAATTTCAATTTCTGCATAAAAATATTTATTTTTGTCGATGCTCGACCGGCCTTTGCCATACACGACCGGGCCTGACTTGACCGGTCGTGGACTACACTCGACCGGTCATAGAGATCGTGAGCATCATATAATTTGGAGAAAATCACTTTGTTCTTCATTTCTTCTTCTTCCTTTGACGAGTCGTGGCTCGACCAGTCTTGAGAGTTCGTGATTTTCTTCAAGATAAGTCGTTTTTCTTCATTTTTATTGAAGATTTATGCCTTCTATGCCTTGATTTGTTTATTCCATAAGCTAGATCTCATCTTTTGTCGATTGTTTAGGGTTTCCTCTCTAAAAATCTGATCTAGAGAAACCCATCACTTCTAGTGTTCTTTGTGCTTGGTCCTTGGTAAATCTTGTTGAAAATGGATGTTAGAGGGAAAAAGAAAACATCCCGTGGTCCATCTTCATCTAGATCTACATCTATAACAAGACGGCACCTTCGGTCACCCGAAGATGATCCCAATGATGTACGGGAGTTACGTAACCGTAAAGTTATCGTTAAGCGTCCTGTAAGTCTCAGTCACATTGAACAATTTGAGATTACACCTCTCCTTGAATCTGTTGGCTAGAATAATATTTTGTTTTGGAGTGGGCCTGCATACCAGTCCATTGCACAATCTATGGTTGCATGTATCTCTGATTTTTTCCTTGATAATTTAACGTTCTCAATTGCTACTAGAGAAGGGAAATTTTTGATAGATCGACATTTGATATCAGGTATTATGGATATATCTGTCAAAGATGAAGGTAGTCCGATTCATACATTATATGACAAACCATCAGAATCGGAAAAACAAATGTTGACAAGAGATTTATGCAATACGGAAGTGCATTGGACGCACAAAAGTAATGTGCTCCCTTCAAAATTTTTATTACCTAGATATAGAGTTTTGCACTGGATCTTCACTTCAAACGTGTATCCTCGGTCAGGCAATAAAATCGAGTTAACTGCCTTCATGGTTCGGGTATTGCATTCTGTTGTGTCCGGCATGGTTGTCTGTTTACCTTCTTTGATATGTCATTTTATCATTCAGTTTCGTCTTCATCCGGGTCATAGTGATATTCTATTTGGTTATCTTATGACTTGTTTAGCCACAAATATGCTCGTTGCTTTACCTGAGAATGAGGCACCAATTCATCATCTTTTATTCAATAATACTAATTTAAATAAGATGAAGTTGGATTTACTTCCTGGTCAATTCTATGAAGGTGGTGTGAAGGTGTCTTGTTGGAAATGAAGGAGAAGTCTTTGATCTTCCTCCACAGTGATATAAATATGGATGATATATTTGAAGAAATTGAAACCGACTCCCAAAATTATTCGATTCACGATCCATCTTCTCAGTTATGATGCACATCTAAGTGCATTGGAGGAAAAGGTTGATAACCTGAGTATAGCCCATGATATGCAATTTAAATATATGCGAAAATATCTTCGTCGCATTAATAGGGGTTTACATTAGATTGATCCAACCATCCCTGCTCCTTCATCTGGATCTGATTAGGTGGATTTTTTTTTGGTTTGAATATGATGGTTTCTGTATTATTATTATGTTTGATGACTTTGGTTGTATGGTTTGGATTGATGACATTGAAGTGTTGTACTAATTTGATAATTAAATCTTGACTCTTCATATGGTATTCTCTTCTCTCCTTTGGCCTTCCCTTGTCATTTTGTGACAAAAAGGGGGAGTAGTATGGAATAGTATGGAAAGGGGGAGAATGGGAGAAAGGAAGAAAGTGATTACTTGAAAATGGTTGATTGTTTCTACTCACTTAGGGGGAGTAGAGTATTTCTTTTCTCACTCGATGGCTCATGATTCTTTCTTCATTTTACTCTTATATTTATAAATGTGTTTTGTCACAAATTTGACAAAGGGGGAGATTGTTAGTGCTATGATTTCATATACTTTTGGTTGTCAAATTTTGTAGTGCCAAAACCTATATGTCTTGTACTTCTTGTGTTTCTTGTTTGTGTCTACACATTGCTTCAAGACTACACACTGCTTCAAGACAAGATCATGAATGAAGAATGTTTTCAAGACAAGATCATAAATGAAGAATGCTTGCAAGACATGTCATGAATGAAGTCTACAAGAATAGAAGACTCCAAGTTTGCTTCTATCAAGTTCAAGATTAGAAGACTTCATCAAGACAAGTCAAGAATGTACCAAGCTCGAGAAAGACTATCAACTCGACTCAAGCTTCTACTTCAAGATCATCTGAGAATACAGACCTTCAAGACTTCAATGTCCATCTCACTCAAGGTTTGTTTGACCTTAGATTGACCTTAGGTTGGTCTAGATGATAGGTCATTCTGGATACATAATCCGAATATTTTAATTTACTTGGTGTGACTGTTTTAAGACCAGTCCTAAAAATCTTAAGACCAGTCCTAGCTTTGCTTCGACCAGTCTTAGGTTTCTCAAGACCAGTCCTAGGTTGTTACAGATTTTTAGATTTTCCTAGTTATCCTTCGACTAGTCCTGGACTTGCTTCGACCAGTCCTGAGAAGTCCTACGACTCATCCTTCAACCAGTCATAGTTCTACGACTCGAACTCCAGCGACTTATCTCAAGTATCTTGACCGGTCGTAGGTGTCTCACGACCAGTCGTAGGTGGTCCACGACCGGTCGTAGACTACCTAAGACCAGTCGTGAGAATAACAAATCTAATCCCGTGGAAATCTTTTAAAATCTTTGACACTACGACCAGTCCTAGGATTTTAAGACCAGCCGAAGATGGGATTTTTGAGGCTATAAATAGTGCACGAATTTCAGAGTTTATGCATTCAATTCCATTCCATTCAAGCGATTTAAGGCTATACTCTGAGATAAGTAGTGATTATTTTTTTAAGCTATTGTGCATATTTAATATTCCTTTTGTTAGCATTTTTCTATTGTGATTTTGATCCATATTCCAATCTTATTTAGAAAAGAGGAATTTGTGATATTCCTTCTTCAGGGATCAAAATCAAATAGACCTTGCTCTTCTTGATTTAATCTAAAATCAATTAGACATAGAACCATTCTTTATGTGAGTATTGGACATTGAACAACGTATCATTCATCTACTCCGATTGGTTCTATTGGGCTACTTCAAAAGGAGATCCAGGTATTTTACTTTGTAATTTACTTTCTCTGGTTTTGTTTGAGATTTGCCAGAAAAATCTCATTGTTTTGGTTATCTGAGGAGAGCCAAAAACTTCAGTTGTGGGGTTTTGGATTGTGTAAGCCCGAGATAAAAGACACAATTGTGAAGGTTTTGGGTGAACTGTGAAAACCTATTTTGATAGTGCATGCTAATATCCCCTGTGTGAGGATATTAGGAGTGGAGTAACATTCTGTGTGGCTGTTGGCTAACAGTTGGTGAACACACAGGCGAACCACTATATATCGTTATGTTGTGGATGTGCTTAATTTCTTTATTCATTTATTCTTTTATTATTATGGATTGCTTTTGTGGATGAATGTTGTAATTTTCATTTCAAGCAAGTGTGCTTGAATGGTGTAATAACTTAGGATTTATTTCTTTAAGTTATTCTTGATTTATTTTTCATATCATTTGTGTTTTCTAGATCGTTCTAGAAATAAGGTTGTCCTACCATAAGCCATTAGTTTTTTGGTGTAAGGTTGTCCTTAGAACTGATTTAGTATCATTCTCATATTTCATATGCTTTGAGATTGTTATTATTTCAGCATTGTTATTTATATCTTTTATTATTCCACTGTTTTAAGTTTTATTTGGCATTGCCCTATTCACCCCTCCCTAGGGCATATAGCTTGGCCCTTTCAGTTTCTCACCCCTTCGAGCCCTCATAGGAGGCCTCCGGTGGGAGTATACGTAGTGGGTACGTTGTGTGGACCCTTGCTCTATGGAGAACATAAACATCTGGTTGAAGGTGAACCAGTCAAAACCTTAGGTTTGAGGTGAACCGTGTGAAACCTCAAGTTTGGGGTAAACCGCGTAAAACCTCTGGTAGGGTCTTATGGAAGATCCTTGGCCAGTGTGCTTAAAAGTGGGTACGTTGTGTTAACCCTTGCTCGTGAGAGCATAAACAATTAGCCTCAGTGTAGGTTATAAAGGTTGAAGGTGAATCTGATTTAAAACCTTAGGTTTGAGGTGAACCGCTGTGAAACTTCCTTAGTGAAATCCGGCACACTCAAGGGTTGAGTGCGTCTACCGGGAGTGGAGTAAACTAATTGTCGAACCACTATAAAAATGACTGTGTTTGAGATTGTTATCTATCTTAATGTATGATTTATTTTAATATTTTCAATATCTAAATATCTGAGATCACACCTCACACACATACACAGTCATATCCATCATAAACTAGTCTGCATATAGTTCACTTATTAAGTAGTTTGTGATTGGATCCTCTACGAGGCTTGGAAGCCAGTAGAGTTATTTTTTAGTAATTTTAATATGAGCTTATTGTTAGGATTAGTGCAATAGGATTTTTAATAAATCATAAAAACTTTAAAAGTCCTATTCACCCCCCTTAGGACATATTGGCATATCCCTACTTCAACTAAAGCGGTCTTTACCGCTATTTCATTAAGTATAGGCCCAAAGGCCAGGGGTTTATCAAGGAAGTTTCAAGACATTGGGCCTAGGAAACCCAACAGCCAACTATGAATATTGTTCTAATAAAACCCATTTAAGGTGAGCCTTAAGAGTGTATTAATTAAGCCCAAAAATTCAATTAAGATAGGACAAGATATGTGTAATAATGTCCCCAAATCTGGTGGGCTATGCTGCCCTAAAACATACATTTGTGGGTAGCAACTTTGGGCCAAATGCTGAAATTCCGGCCCACCCACTATCTGGGCTTGCTAGAAATTTAATAAAATTTATTATAGTATATTTATTTCCCAGATGGCACACACACATCACTGTGGGCCCCACCGGATGAGAGGAAAAATTTACAATACATATACTCAAGTGGGCCATGCCGTTGGAATGCAGGCCCAGCAGCCCAACGTAGGGGCGTCCCATGGTGGGTAGTCATACGGGCCTGGGTATTTGGCCCAAAACTGATCCAAATTGTAGGCCGCACCAAGGTTAGTATAGGGGCCCGTTGGCCCTGAAAAATTTAGGGTGGTCCTTCCATAGCTAGGCCACACCTCCACAAAATTTTGTGATTTTTGGATAACTAGAAGTATTTTAATTTATTTTTAGAAAATAGTCTGTCCAGAAAATTGGTCAGACTTGGACGTCCCAACGTGGTGGGCCAGTCCGGCCCTCGTCACGGTGTGCACAGGTTTCCATTGCCCCCAAAATTTTGTATGTGGGTCCTACTATGGGTGGGACACCTCCCTATAAATTTTCATAATTTCTGGATACTCAAAAGTATTTTAATAAATTCCGGAGTTGCAATCTATCCAAGGTGAAATGTTGCTGGAAATAACTGTCCTGAATTTGGGCCAACCAAATGGGTGGGTTTTGGGCCTCCAAAATTTCTGAAATTTGGATCCAAGGTCTCTCATCAAGTCTAAAATAAGGAGGTACCTATAAATATAGCCCACCTTCTGAGAAAATATTTTTAAAAAAATTATCTTTATAAAACTATGTTGCTGGACTGCACAGCAGAAATTTCTGGGAGCCCTTTATATTGGCCCACCCTTTTGGATGCCCAAATCGGGTCCATTGGCCTCAATATTTTGTAGGTAGGTCCTACCATGGGTGGGACATCTCTCTACAAAATTTTAAAATTTTTGAGGTAGTATAAGTATTTTATTTAATTCATAGAAATTATGGTCAACAATGAATATCAGAAAAAATCTACTGGTGCAGAAAATACAGTTGTCCCAAGTTTGCCACCACATGGGGTGGGCCTATACTTGCCCAAATTACTAGAAAATTAGTGGGTTTAATGGTCCCACATATGGATAGCAAGTGGCATCTACTGGAGTGGACCACTTACTCCTAAATCAAGATGAAAAATGAGCATTTCTAACATGCAATATTACTGGACTGTCCAGAAATTTTTGAATAGTCAGCCTACTTTAGCCCATCCCATAGGCCTCAAGCATAGGGCAATGATGTGGGCCCCATTCCACATCACAGTGGGGTCCACACTCTAGAAAACTTCCAAAGAAGTTTGGGAGAAAAAGACATGCAAACAGATCCAAACATTAGCTCAAAAGTCATGCTCAAACTGGGCCTGAAATCTGGACAGCAACATATGTTGTTCATATTTCAACCCCTATAAATTAATCAAAGGGGTTTATGGCCCTGATTCAATATGTGGGGTCCACCTTAATGGGTTAAAAAATTCCAAACCTAGAAGCTCACTCCGACCTTCATGAAAAAGTCATTTTGGAGGCCACCCAAACCATGCATGCATGGTGGGCTTGGACTTCCCATTTAGCTAAGGGTTTGAGATGTTGCTGACCTCTCCTTGGTGGGCCACACATCATCAGAGTACATAAGAGAAAAATAGAGAGAAAGGGTTAAGGAAGAAGTAAATCAGCCATTGGTGGAAGTGCTACCACTAATGAACCTTCCACTCCATAATCCACACCATCCACTATGTATAAACTTACATGCAAGATATTATGCATCAAGATAATTTACTGGAGAGTAGGGACACCCTGCTTTCATGCACCCAAAGGCCTAGGTGGCCTATGAGATGCAAGAATAAAGGAGAAGGCATCATGGTGGGTCCATGGAGAATGACCCACCATGGAAGGAAATGAGTAGGATCTAGGCCCATGGCCTTCATCATAGGAACCATGTAGGACCTCCACCATGGATTGGTGGGTCATACATGCTTCCATGCATGTAAGGCAAAGAAAGAAAAGAGAAGAAAATGAGAAGAAGCTAAGGATAGCACCCACCTTGCTTGGATCTTCAAAGTTCTTGATGCATTGAAATCCTTAGGCTTCAAGGACCATGGATGAAGGGTCAAGATGAGAAGTGGAGGGTTAGATGAGGAGGGAGATGGAAGAAATGTGGCTGGAATTTTTAGCAAGGTATGATGTTTTGGAGGTTCTAGCAATGGGAGAGAGAGGAGAAAATGAAGAAAAAAGAGGAGAAAATCCTTTAAAACAAAGCAATCATTGTTTTCTTACCTTAGAGAGGGGAGATGATTGCAAGTAGAGAGTTACAACCAAAGTTGTAGGTTTAATAGATTAGTAGGCATGTGGGTGGTGTTTAAGTGAGGCGGTGTGTGAGATGGAACTCTAAGTAGTGTGTGTGGTGTTTGTTAGAAATTGCACCAAAAAGAGAGTGGGCCACCTTTAAAAATGTGCTCTCCTCACTAGGTGGGCCACATGATCATTAATAAGAGCTATAATTGAATTGCCTACATCTAATGATGTACATGTCGGATGGATGCACAAGACGCGACATCGGAACCGCAACGATGATGCGAACAAGATGGCACAGGTTTCGGCTCAATCCGAGTCGGGTCTACGTGACCGGACTTGAGGATGACGGCAAACACTATCTATTGGTCGCGGTTCACCGGAATTCGACCGGTAGGACCATGGGACCAAAATGAATGAGATGCATACTCACATACACACGTGCGCACAAACTCGGGTCAGGTCTCACAATCCTCCCCACCAACAAAGAATTTTCATCCTCGAAATTGACAAAACTGAGATAACAAAATGCATAAACATCATCATATATATCAATCGTCAATCAAGAGAAGGTAATGTAAGCAATACAAGCAATCAATCATCGAACAAATGGGGATAACGCTCTCTAATCTCGGCCTCGCATTTCCAAGACGCCTCGGCCTCTGAATGATGACCCCATTATACCTTCACCAAGGGAATGACCTTTGTTCTGAGGACCTACTCCTTCCGATTAAGAATATGAATCAACTGCTCAATGTAGGAAGCATCCTCATGGACCTCAAGTGGCTGCCAATCAATCACGGGAATAGTGTCCGACCCACATTTCCACAACATAGAAACATGGAACACGTCGTGGATCGCGGATAACTCAGGAAGTAAGGCAAATGTATAGGCCACGGCGCCTACGCGCTCGGTAATCTCAAAAGGTCCAATGAATCTCCGGGCGAGTTTGCCCTTCACATCAAAGCGAACCATGCCCTTTATAGGCGAGACCTTGAGATATACCATGTTCCCGACTGTGAACTCGAGGGGTCGATGCCGACGATCAGCAAAACTCTTCTGCCAGCTTTGAGTTATACGCATCCTCTGCCTGATAACATCAATAACCTCTAACGTCTGCAGCACAAGCTTGGGACCAAGAGACGACGCTCACCAACCTCGGTCCAACAACTAGGAGATATACACGGTCTACCATTAAGTGCCTCAAAAGGAGCCATGCCGATACTCGCCTGATAGATGTTGTTGTATGCGAACTCGGCGAGGCACATATGCTCATCCCAACTGCGAGCAAAGTCGATTACATAAACTCTGAGAATATCCTCAAGGATCTGGTTGACCCTTTCAGTCTGCCCATCCGTCTGTGGATGATAAGCGGTGCTGAGATGCAAAGTGACCCCCAGCACCTGTTGGAAACTCCTCAAAAACTGAGACATAAATATAGAGCCTCGATCTGAAACAATCGAAACTGGGACATCATGCAGTCTCACAATCTCCTTAATGAACACCTTTGCAAGCCGGTCTATCGACCAGGAAGCACACACTGGAATAAAATGACTCAACTTCGTCAAATGATTGACGATAACCCACATGGTATCATGACCACGCTGAGTCCTTGGCAAACCTGCGATGAAATCCATCGATACGTGCTCTTACTTCCACTCTGGAACGCTCAACGGCTGCAAGGGACCGGGGGGTCTCTGATGATCGACCTTGACACACTGGCATATATCACACTCGGCCATAAAACTCATAATCTGGCCTACCATCCCTAACCAAAAATACTGCCTGGATAACAAAACAAGTCAACAAGCTCAACATTGGCAATACAAAACTATTCAGCGGGCAAGAACATCTCACCAACCAAAACGGAACACGATAATATCATCGACCTAACACAACGATCTTCCCAAAAATGTCGATACTGACAATCCCTTAAGGCAGGCTCTAATAACAATCTGAGTGAACAAAAGCCCTTGGATACAAAAGGGTGCAATGCACCAAAACACAAGACTTATATACGGAGACAAGGAGAATACCCATAACGACTCCCCTAATAACTAAGGGTCCTGCTGAGTCACTCAAAATCAAGCCTGAGGTGGCTGGGGAGGTGTCTGTCTCCTCTACATCTGCGGTCTCTGCTGCTACTGCGATCGCTGCGAAGGTTCATCCTACTGATGGGGACACTTGCGCCTATGGTGTCCCGTCTGCCCACAACCGAAGCAAACTCCAGAAAAGGGGCCGGAAGATGAAGTGGCCAGCGGTGCTGATGATGATGAAGAAGTTACTGCATGTGATGTTGATGCTTTGGCGGCTTGATAGGCTACGCGCCTCTGCCGCTGTCGATGCTGTCGGGAGCTACTAGAGGGGGCCTACCTCTTCTGGCTTCTCCTCTGATCACGATCCCCCTGCGAACTGGTCCACTTGGCCTCGCCCTGAAGTAGAAATACTGCCAACGGAGCTCGCTGCAGAATCGAATCTCGCAAAAGTGGACTTGCACGCTCTTGTTCCGCTTGTCCAGGCATCTCAAGAATAGGCTGACGGGTCTGAAGAACATCAGTGATGACCTGCATCAACTGCTGGAGATGCTCAACTCCTACAAGGATCGTCAGATAAGCGAGGGTAGCATTGGCCTCTGATGGAGGCACAGGTATGGTGGGAGCCTCAAAAATAGGTACGGTAGGCTCTAGAGGGAAAACAAGAATCTCAGATGGTGGAGCAAAAGTCACTCAGATCGCTGAAGCGGAATAAGAACCATGTCCATGGGCACCATGGCCACGGGTGTCACAATAATGGGCACCTTGACTAGACAGCATGGTCTACAGAAAGAACAAATGTGATGGACACTTAGGAATTCGAATCCTTGAAGGCTCAAATGGAACGAGGGAAAACGTACTCAGGACACTACTTGTCCTAAGCTTGTAGCAGATATGTGATACTATCCCAAGTTATCCCAAAATTACTTGTTATGCTCAAATATTAACTCTTTTCTAACATGCAATGTTGTTGGACTGTCCAGAAATTTCTGGACAGTCAGCCTACTTTGGCCCATCCCATAGGCCTCAAGCATGGGGAAAATGATGTGGGCCCCATTCCACATAAAAGTGGGGTCTACACTCTAAAAAACCTCCAAAGAAATTTGGGAGAAAAAGACATGCAAATAGATCCAAACATTAGCTCAAAAGTCATGCTCAAACTGGGTCTGAAATCTGGATAGCAACATATGCTGTCCATATTTCAGCCCATATAAATTAATCAAAGGAGTTTATGGCCCTGATTCAACATGTGGGGTCCACCTTAATGGGTTAAAAAAATTCTAGACCCAGAAGCTTACTCCGACCTTCATGAAAAAGCCATTTTAGAGGTCACCCAAACCATGCATGCATGGTGGGCTTGGACATCTAGTCAAAGTGGGCTTAGACTTTCTATTTAGCTAAGGGTTTGAGATGTTGTTGACCTCTCCTTGGTGGGCCACACATCATCAGAGTACACAGGAGAAAAATAGAGAGAAAGGGATAAGGAAGAAGTAAATCAGTCATTGGTGGAAGGTCCCGCCACTAATCGACCTCCACTCCACAATCCACACCATCCACTATGTATACACTTACATACAAGCTATTATGCATCAAGATAATTTGTTGGAAGGTAGGGACACCCTCCCTTCATGCATGCAAAGGCCTAGGTGGCTTATGAGATGCAAGAATAAAGGAGAAGGCATCATGATAGGTCCATGGAGAATGGCCCACCATAAAAGGAAATGAGTATGATATAGGCCCATGGCCTTCATCCTAGGAACCATGTAGGACCTCCACCATGGATTGGTGGGTCGTACATGCTTCCATAGAGGCAAGGAAAAGAAAGAAAAGAGAAGAAAGAGAGAAGAAGCTAAGGAGAGCACCCACCTTTCTTGGATCTTCAAAGTTCTTAATGCATTGAAATCCTTAGGCTTCAAGGACCATGGATGAAGGGTCAAGATGAGAAGTGGAGGGTTAGATGAGAAGGGAGATGGAAGAAATGTGGCTGGAATTTTCAGCAAGGTATGATGTTTTGGAGGTTCTAGCAATGAGAGAGAGAGGAGAAAATGAGGGAAAAAGAGGAGAAAATCCTTTTAAGCAAAGCAATCATTGCTTTCTTACCTTGGTTAGAGAGGGGAGATGATTGCAAGTAGGGAGTTACAACCAAAGTTATAGGTTTAATAGGTTAGTAGGCATGTGGGTGGTGTTTAAGGGTAGGTGGTGTGTGAGATGGAACTCTAGGTAGTGTGTGTGGTGTTTGTTGAAAATTGCACCAAAAAGGGAGTGGGCCACCTTGAAAAATGTGCTCTCCTCACTAGGTGGGCCACATGATCATTAATAAGAGCTAGAATTGAATTGCCTATATCTTATGATGTACACGTTGGATGGATGTATAAGACGCAATATTGGAACTGCAACGGCGATGTGAACAAGATGGCACAGGTTTCGGCTCAATCCAATTCGAGTCTACATGACCGAACTTAAGGATGACGGCAAACACTATCCGATGGTCGCGGGTCCTTGGAATTCGACCGGTAGGACCACGGGACCAAGATGAATGAGATACATACTTACACACACACATGCGAACTCGGGTCGGGTCTCACACTCACTCTCCTCAGTAGAGGGATGGGAGGACTAGATGGCTAAATCTCCAAGGGATGAGGGAGATTTAAAATGGGAGTAGATGCTTAAAATGAGAAGGGGATGGGGCTATTTATAGTTCTCAAACCTACTTTTCTGATAATTCTTGGTAATCATAGGGGTAAAAGGTAGTTAAAGGGTTAACATTGGAGATTGTTTCATGGCATCATCTCATGGGTGGGATGGTGTGGTAAAGAAAAACTTTTAGGTAATAAGATGAGCCTCAGAGTAGATACACATGAACTACACACTTAGGGTTTGGAGAAGAGAGGCTCCATGTACTTAAGGGATGTCACCCCAAAGAGGAGGAGTGCCTCATGGCTAGTGGTAAGCTAGTTGCCACTAGTGCCCGCCCACCTGGACTCCCTGCTTTGGCAGTTAGCCTCCCTTACTCATGTGGAGGCTCTGTTGTGAATACCGTTGCATTGAGGTTTTGCATGGAACTCCAATTGGGCTTAGTTTTAGGCTTAATTAGGTGAGTTGACTGGGTTGTCGGACAACATAGGATGACCGGGTGAGTTAACTCAGTGAGTTACTTAGTGAGTTGACTCAAGGCTCTAGGGTTTTAGGTTCCTAGGGTTCAGGAATATATCGATAATGTTGACTAGGCTGACTGGTTTGAGTGGGCTGACTGGATTTAATTTAGTGGCTTAGGATTAAGGTTCCTAAGGTTTAGGATTAAATCGATTGTGTTAATTGGGTTGATTAGGTTGATTGGACTGAGTAGGTTGATTGGACTGCCCTTAGATCACTCCCCTCATGTCTCAGGGAAGCGCCAAGAAAAGGTGATTGAGCCTCATCACTGGTTGGTCATTTTATATTTGATTTGGGCTGCAACTAATGGTTAGGATGTTGTCATTTTCTCCTTAAATACTCTATACGATACATTCTTAGTGGATTGGGGCTTTCCGGGATCTACCCAATTGTCTGAGTGTCACACAACCTTTATCTTTTGCTTAATCATCAAGCTCATTTTCTCTGAAGACATAAATCTACTATTCCATTGCTCTTTGAGGTGCTGAGTCATGCATACTTCAGGAGGAGTATTATATCATTGGTTCTTGCCAAGGTGTTTGAGGGGTTGACCGATTGCACTCGGGGCAGCAAGTGTATCCTGTAAGGTTATTTCATCTTCTTTCTGGTATTTTTCCTTCCTTACATCACTATCCATTTACATCTGTTCTTTTCCAGTCATCCTTGTTGATTTATGCTCATTTGGATTTTGACAGTTGTAGCTATAGGAGAGGTTAGCGATGACAGATCCTCTTTCTTGATCCATTCCTCGCGCTGACATTCCTCTTCGTATCATGATGAGGCTTCCTCATACTGCAAGTATGAATGAGTCTTCGTACCTTCAAATGTGTTCATAGTTGTGCAATTAGGAGATCTGTTTGGAGTCCTCCTAGCTTGTGAGTCCACCAGTCATATGTAATTCCCACATAGAGTCTCTAATCATCTCAAGGTTGCAGTCACACTTTTCATATCACCCGATTGGATTTTTGCACCAATTCAAATTCTGTCAGGAGATTCTGTAAGTTGAGTTATTGATGTCATAAAGGGAGGTGAATAAGACTTACATGATGTTAAGATAGACAATCCCACCAATAGGTCCAACTTGGTATTGGTATGCCTTAACCTTACCCGACATGTGTGTGAGTATGCCATAGATGGTACCTTGGTGGAACCTCTAATCACTTACATTAACAGAATTGTTAACAAGCATATAAACTAGGAGACCCATCATTCCCATACTAGAAAGACTTGTAGGTGCACCAGTTTTATCAAATCATTATACCTAAGGATGTGTGAATTGAAAAGTCTTGATTGAACATGAGTTGGTTTGCTTTATGAAGCTACCACATGGCTAATAGAAGTAGGTGTCCTTGGGTGCATTTATCAAGATCTCCAAAGTACACATGGTTTAATAAGGGATTCATGTGGTCTATCCAAAAAATGATTAGTGAGATGATTTTAAGGATTAGAACATCCATCGAGGGTTTTTTAGGCTATAGAACACCTCTAAAATTTTTAATTGGTTAATTGTAATTTTTCAAATAGTTAACTTAGAGTATTAACCATTGATTTGCTTTTAAATCATACTTGAAAGACATCCAATTGTTAAGATCTATTGATCTAATCATTGAAGTGGCACGAGAATTTTTCAAGGATTGTGTCTACGATAAGTGGATAGATTTGAATTACCCCAAGTGCTAGTGGATATCCAATTTCTGTTGGATGCAGAGTTGCATTTTTTTTCTCCTCGAGTCTCGGTGATGTTATAAGTTTTACCATCTTTTTAACAAACCAATGGGTGCTACATGTCCAGCAATTAATCAAAATATACCACATGATATTTTTTGCTCCTTAACTTCTCATTATTTACAAGAATGCCACCAACCCATCTATAAATAACCTCCCCTTCTCATTTTACATACTACATTCCATCATTCTCTACACAAAAGGAGGGGGCATCAAGAGAGAGAAAGTGAAAGAAATAAGCAAGTGAGAATTCACCCAATTCAAGACATCAATTTCATCTCAACCATCAAGCTTGGCTTATACATCCATTTAAGCTATTACAATAATTCAAGTCGATTCGAGTAGAGTCGAGATTTGATATCTATGTTCATCTTCTCTAAAGAGAAGTGATGTGGCTCTCTTTTCTCTTCTCAAATCTCCCACATTCACAAGCAGTTTTTATTATTATTATTATTATTATTATTATTATTATTATTATTATTATTATTATCATCCATTTACTTATTTGTTGCACAATTTCCATCCCATAAACCTCTTACTTCAATACATGCAATTCTTTAGATATATGCTTTGTGCCTTGACAAGTACTTAGATCCTACTACATAAAAAACCTAGAGTCATTCAATCTTTTGTGTCTTTTACTTTAATAATCATTTTTCAGTTATACTTGATATGAGCAAGTTGTCTCATAGTTGTAATTGAGCTTTACTAATGCTTCCTTCTTTTTTTTTTTTCTTTTTTTAATAATCATTCTCCCCAAATCACTGTTGAGGTTGAGTTCGCAAACTCCTAAGTGGTGATTGAATTTGAAAAGTCGATTTCTATTCAACCTCAGATTTTGTTTACAACCGATTAGACAATAAGACCATCCAAAACTCTTAAAATCCTAAAAAAATAAAATTTCAAAATCCTATGAAATGGAGACTACACATAAGTGTGGGTGTAGAAGGGTACCTAACTCTGTCACTAAGGTCCTTGCTCAGAATTTCTGGTTGTAGACTAACCGCAAGAGTCATTTTAGTTTGGAGATCTTCAATTCCCCAATTGATAGCAATTCCATGATGTCTAACCAACCGTAGATTTCAAGCTTCATTGACTAGTGGCAAATCCAAGTCCAACATATCACTTTTGAGTCAATACCACAATCTCCGCCATCAAAAGCAAAGCAAGCGATGAGTGTGTCACCCTTGGGAGCGTTCACACTTGGATTATGAATATGATAAGTTCACCACCCTTGTGAGCATTCACACCTAGGTTATGAATATAATGAAAAAGTCCATGTACACCACCAATAACTTTGGATTCTCTATTTAATTGACTTGAAATAATTAATATAATCTTACAATATACACCACCAACAGCTTCATACATTTTTTCCCCTCTCAAATAGCTTCCTAAGCTAGAAACATCAAATATCCGACATGAGAAGGCATTTTAAATGAAATTGAATACCTTTAAGTGAAATTACATAGATTGTCGATCATAACGTGTACGGAAGTTTAGCAGAGATTAAAATTATGGATAAGACTAAAAGGAGAGTGAATATGATCACTTTAAAATTCTTGTCTAAATAATCTAATTTAAAATTCAAGAAATTAAGGAAAATAACACTTAAACTTCCAAGTCAAGTGAGTTTAATCACATAGACTACAATAGATGTAACAATTAACTAGTCAATAGATATAGTGAGCTTGTATGTGCTTACAAGTTAAGTGCTTAACATACAATCTAATTCAAGAATTTATATGATTTAACTAATCAAACACATAAGCATGAATTGAATTGTGCTTAAATGATAATTACAAACACAAGTATATATAGTGATTTAGTTTCCCTACCCCACTCCTGGTGGATGCACTCTTCTCAAGTGTACTAGTATTCATTATTTTAAGAGTTTTCAATAAGTTCACCCTTAACCTTTACAATAGTTTCTTATAGGCTAACCACTAAGCTACACATGTATTCTCATGTCGAAGGAACATGTTTCCACCCATGTAAGTGGCTCCCGCAAGAGACTTAGTATTTTATCAGCGGTTCTAATCCAAGGCCCTACGTGCAGTCCCGCTGGAGGCTCCCCATGGAGACTAATGCTTACACACCCGTGTCCGAGGAATTCGGTCCTAGACAAGAACTTAGGTTATACACAAGAACCTATTTGAGTTTAGATCATAAACTTTATACACAATCCTACACAAGGAATGAGTGTTAATGGAATCTATAATTGACAACTCGTTGGATTAAGCCCCTTTGTAGCACCTTTTTAAGATGCTTCTTCAATGCTCTCTCATACTTGAATCATCTTCGCTATTGCTCCCACGTTTGTTGATGTCGATGGTTTAGCTTCACGAACAAACACGTTGCATGTGATACTCCAATGAGATGACCAAGGTGATGGGAAGATGGTGGAATCTTTTACAACTAATGTATAATTGATTTCAAAAGGGAATTCACCTAAATAGGTCTTCTAGAGGATTTAAAAAAGGATATGAAATTGTGTGGTGGGATAATAAAGTCTACCACAACACGTGCGGAAGCTTGTCGGGGCTATAAAATTAATGGTTGTCTTAGAGGGGGTGATTAGCACCAAGTTAAAATTCTATAAATAAAACCACAAATGCCTACTTAAATAATTTATCAATTCAACTAAGTAAGGGCATTTAGCATTAAGACTTCCAAGACAAAGTATGTCCAATTACATAGATTACACAAGATATGCCAATGAAGCAAATAGTCTAGAATAGATAATGAACTTGTATGTGCTCTACAAGTTAAGCGCCTAGTATACAATCCAATCCAAGCATTCATATACTTTGCTAATTAAAAACATAACCATGAATAGAGAGTACAAAATTCACAATCGCAAACACAAGCATGTATAATGGTTCGGTTTTCTTATTTCATTCACGACGGATGCACTCTCCTCGAGTATACTAGTACATTCACTATCATATCTTTTTAATAGGTTCACCCCTAACCTTTACAGCCCTACACAAGGACCTAACGTACACTCCCGCCGAAGGCTCCCTCAAAGACTTGGTTTTCTATCAACTAACCAACAACCTCGATCATATTCCAAAGGCCTACATTTACTCCCGTCAGATGCTCACACGGAAACTAACACGTATGCACCTGTGTTTGGTGAATTCAGCCCTAAAAGAACTTATTTGATTTTTGTATCACAAACTCTTACACTCAATCCTATATAAGGAAAGAGTGTATAAATTCATACTTGACACTTACTTGTTGGATTGAGCTCATTTGTTACACTTTACTTGAGTTGCTTCTTCAAAGCTCTTCCATACATGAATCTGCTTCTTAATTACTCTCACGGTTATTGATGTTGATATATAGTTCAACTTCATAAACAAACACCTTGCATACGATGCTCCAATGCATTGACTAATGTGATGAGAGGATAGTGGAATCTCTTACAACTAGTGTAATAGTTGAAATCCTAGGGGTTTAGGATTCACCTAGATGGGTGTTCTAGAGAGTATAAACAAGAATTTGACTATTGGTTCAAGTCTATTCTCTAGAAAAATGTGGAGATCAAGCTCATCTTCATAATCAAGGGTGAAATCCTCTTTCAAGTGATAAATCATAAGGGAGATGACTTAGATCTTATGGGTTTAGAGGCTTGGGATGAGGAACACGAGTGAGGAATCTCCTAGGCTTTTATTGAAAAAAAAAAAAAAACGTATCAAAATACCCAAGAACTGAATACTCTTTTATAAGAAATCGTGTTGTAACAGCTATAAAATGGCCACTTAATGGTTCTGTCGATAGGATTGAAGGTCTTTCAATAAGATAGCACACTATCAATCTCATCAAATAAATCTAAAAACATATATGTTAGGTTGTTGGACTGTATCTTCAATCGGATTGAGTAGCCCTTCGATGCCATTGAGACCCATTAACAGACTGTCGATGAAATTGAGGACCACTCGAAAACTATTGTTTTGGCCAGGTGTAATTACAGCAGCTTTACACCTCCTTTAATATTTCTTATCATATTCCAATTGGGCTCCTCAAGCTAAGGTAAAGCTAAGGGATGATCAATAAGGGTTTATTTATTAAGTGTATAATCATCTGGAGGTTATGTTTATTTTGGGTCTATGGTTAAAGTCACTAAGGCACATCATTTACCTGTTCTTTACTCCTTGATGCTTCAAGTCTTCCTGTGTCTTCAGTCTTCAACTTCTAATGGTTCAACCGACTCTTTGACATAGATGCATGTGATTGATAAAAATGTTCACAAATAAGTGCACTAACAGGATATACATATATGGTTAATCTCTAAAAAACGATGGAGATTAAGTTCTTCTTCATCGTTGTGGTTGGAATCCTCATTAGAGTGGAAAAGCTCAAGAAGATTACTTAGATTTTATTGGTTTAGAGGCATAGGATGAAAGATATAAGTGAGGAATCACATAGGCATCTATTACACCAAAAACCTATCAAAATGCCCAAATATAATATGCCCTTTATAAAAGAAACAAGTTCCAATGGTAAAAAAACAAGTAAAAAAATGGCTCATTCGATCAATTGAGTGACCCTTCGATGGGATCGAAGTTCCCTCGATGGGATCAAGATAGTTTAGAATATGGGCAGTTAATTGCTAGATGTTTCTAGCTACCTTCAATCATTCGAGAC
The DNA here is from genome assembly GCA_030180095.1 of Magnolia changhungtana. Lineage (NCBI taxonomy): Eukaryota > Viridiplantae > Streptophyta > Magnoliopsida > Magnoliales > Magnoliaceae > Magnolia > Magnolia changhungtana. The sequence continues at coordinate 5,707,218 of JASAUF010000161.1, read as the reverse complement.
CTAATCTTCAATCGATTGAAGGTCTGATCGAGACACATCGATGGTCTATCAATCGGATAGAACTCCACTTGAAAACTGTTGTTTTGGGATCTGTCTTTTAGAGTAGATTTGCACCTCTTTTAGAATATATTATCATGTTCCAATTGAGCTCTTAAGGCTAAGGGACGATCAAATAAAGGTTTTCCTATTAATGTTTGGATCATCTATAGGCTATGTTATTTTGAGTCTAACGATAGGGTTACCAAGGTACCTTAATTTACCTGTTTTTCATTCTTTGATGCGTCTTGTCCTCTTGTATCTTCGATCTAAGGACTTAACTAACTCACGAACACACGGATTCACATGATTAACAAATAGGCACACAAATTAGTGCACTAATATTAAGAACTGAAAATTATGGTTGTTGCCGAGCATTGTGACGTGAGTATGCCGCTCAACTTCTCTTTACATGTAGCTTACAGAGAGCATAATATAGCAGCCATTGTAATGACCATGTGAAATTCATACCGGACATCTGCCTGGGCTACTCATTTTAATGTGTGACTCCCAAAAGGAGTTAGAACTTTAGATCTAAAGCTGAGAGAGTTACAATGTAGAAAAATGTGAAGATGGGCCGCCCATTATTAAAGTGGCCATTGTAATGACTACATGGAATCTATACTATACATCTGCTTACCCTTACTCATGCTAAGAAGTAACCTCGAAAATGAGGAAGATCTAAAGCTTGAGAGAGCTACAGCACACGCAAATGCGTAGGTGAACTGCACACCGTTGAAACCATACGCCCCGGCTCTCTCTTTACAAGTAGCCCACACCTATGTTACTAGTTTCCTCCCTACCGTACGTGTATGCCTTTGCACGGAGACAGATTGCTTGGTGACTTCAGGGAGCGGATTAGGTGAGACTCCGGACCCACCCAAGATGGTGCGGCCCTTACCATTGGCCCCTCCTTGATGTATGTATTATGTATCCATACCGTCCATCTGTTTTTTTCCAGATAATTTTCAGGAATCATCCCAGAAATGAAACAGATCCAGTAATCAGGTGGATCATACGATAGGAACAGTGGTTATTGAAAGCCACTTTTTAAGGCTCACTTAATGTTTCCGTAGTGCTTATTTGTCATCCAATCTGTTTACAAGGTCACGTGAGTCTGGATGAAGGTACAAAACAAATATCAGCTTGATCCAAAACTTTTGAGGCCATTAAAGGTCATTCATCACTGTTTCCTATAGTATGCTCCATCTGATAAATCTACTTCATTTTTTGGTAATGCCCTAAAATGATCTGAAAAAACAGATGGCATGGATACAAAATATATACATCAAGGAAGGCCCTACAGTAAGGGCTGACTCCAACACCATGTGCTATGCGTAAGGTACGTTATCATGTTACATAATGGTAATGGTCATAACTGTTACGCGGTATAAGGTTGAAATGACCATTATAGAAAAACAGAACAATCCCATAACAAATAACCATTATAGAAAAACAAGCCGTAACAACCCTATAAGGACTTTTTCAGAAAATAAAAAATGATCATAATAGCAAATACGGGCCATGGTGGACGTTACAGCCCGTATCATAATGGTAATCACCATTACCATTTTGGAACACCTTGGCTATGTGATGTCTGGACTGTTGGGCCTATATGCTGTATGTGCAGTTTTATGTATGCTGTCAGTCTGTTTTGCTAGCTCATTTTAGGTGATGACCCCAAAATTGAAACATATCTTAAGATACAGTGGACCACAGCACAGGAAAGTGGGTATAATGACATCCACCGTTGAAACCTTCCTCAGGCCTGCAGTGATTGTTTATTTGTCATCAACCTGTTCATAGGGTCACACATACCTGGATGAAGGGACAACATAGATATCAGCTTTGATCCAAAGCTTGAGGCCCACAAGAAGTTTTCAAGAGTAAGCGTTCAGTACCCACTGTTTCTTGTGATGTGGTCCACTTAAGGTTCGGATATATTTTAATTTTGGGTCCATGCCCTACAATGATTTGGCAAAATGGAAGGACGGCCTGGATAAATCACATACACAATGGTGGACCACAGTCCTGACACCGCTACATGGTGACCCCATCACCACACGATCGGCATCAGCCTTGCACGTGCCACTTCCCCTAGTGAAGTCTAAACGACCAAACAGTAATTACCTTAGCACGTGCCACTTCCCCTTGTGAAGTCTTAACTGACTAAACAGTCATTACCTTAGCATTAATCCTGAGGGATAGGGATACAAGTTTCAAACCATGTCACTTCCAAATTGAAATTGAAAGGACTGTAACAGCAATTTGAACTCGAAGCCTAATAAATTCAAAGATCACAATTCAATTCACTTCTGCATCCAAACGCAAGCTAAAAGAGAATATTGTGGACAGATACCACAGAAAACAGACACTGCCGAAATTGGTGCTCACCTATCTTTATTTTCATAAACACAGGTTAAGCTAAAACAGTAACTTATTGAAAATGTCTTAATAATGGTGGCCACCGGCACTATAGCTAGGCATCAAGATATCACAACCATGCAGGATTCTTCAGGGGGGTAACAACAGCCTTCACTTGCAAGTAGTTTTGAAGGCTGTAGATGCCCTTTTCTCTACCCTGCCCACTCATCTTGTACCCTCCGAAAGGTATTGCTGCATCAAAGATATCAAAGCAATTGACCCATACTGTCCCGGCTTTCAATGCACGGGTCAGGGTGTTAGCATTGTCCAAGCTCTTTGTGAAAACTCCGGCAGCCAGCCCATATCGAGTGGCATTTGCCCTTCGGATCACTTCATCAAGGTCACTGTTATCAAATGGAAAGTAAGCACAGGAAATGGAAAATGAAAACCAACATGTGAATAAGGAATGCAAATAGCAAATGATTTTTTGCAATGTGTCGACATCCCACATGTGGAAGATGCATACAACACCACACTACTCAGCTGGTGCGATACAACATTTATGGGCCATGTCCAAAATTTCAGGCCCATTGGACAATCCTAATTGCATGATTGAACACAGCCAAAAAGCAATTAGGATCATCTGATCAGCCTGAATTTCGGTCATGGGTCACATACAATACAATCAAGCAGTTAGGATCATCTGATCAGCCTCAATTTTGGGCCATGGATCATATTCACTGGAGACAACTGGGTTAGCAGTCCAGATCATCTCTGCCACATTACCATGGGAACTCATGTGCACGTAGTCATGTGCGATTAGCATTCCTCTTAGACAGATGTCTCAGACTGTTTATAGCACTCACTTGAACTTCAAGATGGACTGCACTGGGCCGAAAATCTCCTCCGTGGCTATCGCCATGCCATCCTAATTAACAAAAACAGTAAAAACATGGTTTAGTCCTATAGTACTTCTTCAATCTAGGAACCATTGACAGAGTGAGACAGAGATACCTTGACATCTGAGAAGACAGTAGGCTGAATATAGTATCCTTTGCTGCCAAGCCTTTCACCTCCTGCTTCGAGGGTAGCCCCACTTTCAATGCCAGATTTGATGAACTTCATGATCTTTTCGAACTGCTCCAAATCAATCTGGGAATTGAAAAGGGCCACCAAACGGTATCACTAATACAATCTTGTAGAAAATAACAATTGATAATCAAAGGCAGGAAGACTAGGTGTAACCACAAATGATTAGGAAGAAAATGCACAAATGCAGGTGACAACTTTCTAGCCTTTTGGAATGGTTGTTGTATGATGAGAAACCAAACTCTTAAATTATGCCAAAATAATAATAATAATAATAACAATAATAATAAAGAAGAAGAAACCATAATAAGATTGATGAAATGAGTGGAAGACTGCAAAACCAAGGAATGGTAGTATAGGTTGTTAGAATGGATACCTTGTACACTTTTATTTTGGTCATTTTTCTCTTTCTTGGTTCTTTTCTAATAATATTAGCATCCAGGGGTATTTTTGCCCTTTTAAGAGTTTATTACAGTATAGGTAATAAATAGAAATTAGTCACTTACAAACCTAACCATCCTTTTCTCTCGTCTTTTTTTGCTTGTTCTCACTGGCCTTCGAACTTCTCTAGGGCAGTCAGGGTACCCAGACCAGCAGGTACCCAATGGACCTGACCCTATTTGAACAGGTCCAGGTGCAATTTGTAAGACCCTTTTGGACAATGGGTCACATTCAGGTCTGCAATTTTGGACCCTTTTACAGAACCAAGTCTACCAGGGTCCAAGTTGAGTGCACAATCCTGGATCTGGTTAAAATCCTGTCAGGCTGTGTTCAATTATTATTATTATTATTATTATACACACACACCAAGGCCCAAAGACCCGATGGATACTTGAACACGATCGGATCTGGTTTGGGTCCTCAGAAAGGACCTGGACCCAGCAAGATTGCAAAATCCTGAAGTAACCAGCCCAGATCTATAACTCAGGAACCTGACCCCTTGACAAACCCAAACCTTTCTTTGTAGGTTAGTATCTACAATGAAATACTAAGGGGTAGCTTTAGAACCCTAGTTGCCATTGTTCTATAATTCAACTTTCTTCGATTCTTCTTCTCACACTCTTACTTGAAACCTTTCTTCTGTGTATAGAGGAGGTACATGATGGCTTTAAGTGGAGCATATCCATTCTTGTGCTTAGTTGAGAGAAGCCTTTGATTGTCAATATAGTGTTTTAAAGTATCAGTGATATCTGCCAATATATCCCATGATATCGACAATACTTCAAAACACTATATATATCCTCAATTTCTCACACTCTTACATAATTATATTAATAGACTTTGAATATACTTGCATCAATTCAGTTAGATAGAGCATAAATTAGGACCCCATACAAAGAAAAACCTATTATGTGCACTTGTTTTTTTGTAATGTTTTGATTTATAAGTGTGTATTGATGTCTTTTTTTAACAATCACTGAAGTTTCATTTAAAAAAATTGACCAATTTCCCAATGTTTCCAACAACAACAATACATTACGCGATACAACTGATATATCCCATGCGATAACTGATACATATCCGTATCCCAAGGCTGTGATACGTAACGCGATACTGATATTTCAAACACTCTGTGTGTGTGTGTGTGTGTGTTAAAATTTAGTTTATAAAAAATAAAGTTTAGTATTGGGAAAATAATATAAAATTTAGTTCATAAAAGGTGTAAAGTGAAAATTCTAGATCGCTAGAAATATGTTAAAATCATACAAAAAATATAAGCAAAGCTAAAACAAAAAAATATATAAGCAAAGCTAAAACGAAAAAATATATATATAAACAAAAAATATATAAGCAAAGCTAAAACAAAAAAAATATATAAACAAAGCTAAAACAAAAGAAAATTTTGGTGTGCCTATTAGGTTTCTTTCCATTGATAAATTCGACCAATTTCCCAATAGTACAACCAATATATCCCATTAACTAATATGTATCCACATCCCAAGGGTGCAATACATTACGTGATTTTTAAAACATGTGCCCCAATACTAGGTTTCTTTCCTAGTAGGCACACCAAAATTTTATATAGTACATGAAATGGGCCAAGCAAATTAAAATGTCTTTCTTAAGAAGCAAAAAAGCAAGCATAAGTTCCACCTATTGCAAGGGACTGAGCTCTACCAGCCAGATAGTGAAGGCATTGCCAGCATAAAGAATCTCAAATCCATGAATTTAGATCTTCTAGGAAAATGGTCATATAGAGAATTGGGATGGAAAAGGATGTTCTATGGAAACAGATGATTACATGTAAATACGGTGTAGGTGAGGAAGTTTTGGCACCATGGGATCTTCATTGTATAGTGCCTCAGCAGCTTGGAAGGTCATCATTAGACTTGTTAATTTCAAGGAATCATGCATTCAGTGGGTGATGGCTCTTGGATTAGATTCTAGGAGGATGTTGGTTGCATCAATAGGCCTTATTGCTCCATATGTTTCCTAGGCTGACTAGAATTGCTTCAGATTGGGAGATTTTTTCCCCATCCAATTGCTTCTCGATTGTGGGAAGCGAAGAACTTTGGGCTCCTCCATGATGGTGGAAAACTTATCAAATATGAGAAATTGGAAGATATGATACACTTACTGGATCTTCTTCGAAATCAGGTACAGTCTTCCCTCAATCTGGATGCTTGGGTGGGAGATGGGAGAGGTCTGGAAGATATCCTATTCTGACCTTTTGTGCAGCGATTTGATCCCTGTACCTGAGGGAGTAGAGGAGACAATGGAATCTATGTAGTTGTACAAGGGGCTGTCTAAGGGTAATGTGTTTTCTTGGTTGGTGATAAAGATTAAGGTGCCCACTATGGACAACTTGCAGAAAAACATGTGTCTATCTCCAATGTATGAATTATGTCTTCAAGATGCAGACCCAGCAGACTGTCTATTCATGAATTGTATCTTTGCTAGAGCCATTTGGGTATGTGTCTTCAACCTCTTCCAGTGTTGCGTGATATCGGGCTTGACTGGGCCTCTTTTCTTAATACGGAATGGGGTTGGTATTAGTCATAAAGCGAAAGAATTGTGACTCTTCTCATGGATTCATGGTTTATTTTGGATGAGTGCAATGGGAGATGCTTCCGTAATCGTCACAAGTGCAATGGGAGGTGTTTGTTTTGGAGGGTGAAATTGGATGTCACTGCTTGGGCCTTTACTTCCGCTTGGACCTTTTTGGTCTTGCTCATTGTACTTTTGGGGGTGAAGATCTCTCATCGTTTGCCTATTTCTCTTTTTCCTTCTAATAATATTGGAATTATCTTTAGGAAGAAAAACAATTGTCAACACACACACACATGAACATAGTTAGGGTTATCAATGGGCCAAGCCAATCTAAATTTTGGGCCCAGCCTGGCCAGATTGAATTTTGGGCTCATACCGACGAAGGCCCAGCATAGTGCCAGCCCTACACGTTGGACATTGGCCTCACATGCCAGTTTCGTAGAAAATAGAGTGTGCCTGTGTATAGTGCAAAATTACTAACTTGGTGGAAAAAACGTCAATTGTTCATCCAACCCAATGTTCTAAATATCGACGATATTGGTCGATGTCTTGTATCCCACCTATGCGATAGGAAATCCACAAGTAGTGCCAATATATCGCACTTATTCGATCCAGTGAGCATTTTCGATTTTCGATCCATGTTTTTGTTGTAAATCACGTTAAACCAGTGTCAAATGGTTACAAATCTATGATCTTTACGTTTTCCATGAAAAATCATGGATTTGGAACTTCAATTTCGAGATTTGGGGGAGATGGGTCAACTGGCGGAAAATTGAGAAAAATAAAAATTTCTTAATTTCTCATAAATCAGTTGCAATCTTTGTATCCGAACACAAAAGTAAACATGTATGTAACCTGATCTAGTGCTTATTTATTTTTTTGCTTATGGATGTATTGCTTGTGTTTCCATACATGTCTTCTTACGTTTATAAATTATATGAATAAATTTTGAATATACTTGCATCAGTTAAGTTGGAAAATGCATATATTAGGACCCCATACAAAGGAAACCCCCATTTTCTGCACTTTGTTTTTGTAATGTTTTGATTTCTAAGTGTGTATTGATGTCTTTTTCAACAATCCCTTAAGTTTCATTGATAAATTCGACCAATTTCCCAATGTTCCCATGTGTCCCAAGAACAACGATACATTATGCGATACAACCAATATATCCCATGCGATAACTAATATGTATCCACATCCCAAGGGTGCAATACATTACGTGATAACGATATTTAAAACATTGATCCAACCCAATGGTAACCCAATACAAAAGGACAAAGGAAAAGAGAGAATTTGTCTAATTTACCTGAGGACCTTGTTCAACGCCCTTCTTGAAAGGATCACCAACAACACGTTTCAAAGCACGTGCTTTTGCTTTCTCTACAAATTCGTCATAAACACGTTCATGTACAAATGTACGAGACCCAGCACAACAACATTGTCCCTATAGACAAAACAGACTTAGTTTTCAATAAAATCATTCTCCACAAAATCCAGAAAATTTTCTGTATGTAGAATTGATCACACACCTGATTAAAAAACAGAGCAAAGTGTGCAAGCTCTACAGCCTGATCAACATCAGCGTCCTCGCATATAATGAAAGGAGATTTCCCTCCAAGCTCTAGCGTCACGGGCTTAAGATTGCTTTTGGAAGACAATTCAAGAACGATTTTACCAGTAGCAGTTGATCCTGTGAATGCAAGCTGCAAAGAAAGTAGAAAGAATTTTATGGGTATGAGAGAAGGAATAACATTGGCAGGAAACATAGAAAGCACAGTATTCAAGAATCGTCAGGTGTTTCTAGGTTTAGAGATGTCTGGACCAGGCTTGGGTTAGCGGTATAACTTCTGAGATAGTATAGACAAGCAATTAAATAAAACATCAGTTTTTACTCGGCAAACAACCGTTATCTTGTACCCCATTTTTTGGTCAGCCAATAACTGTATCTTGAGCCCACCTTGATCAACAATATTTATCTAGTTGGGTCTGATGATAGCTCGTCTTCCAAAAGACTTCCCAAAACTTCTTTCCTCACAAACACTGAATTTTCTTTTCTATTTACATGTGGACCATCTGTCCATTTGCATGTTATTAAGCAGAAAATTAAGATCACTGATTGATGAGATTTTGGGGCGTGGCTCATTCATGATAGAACCAACCAAGATGGATGGTCTGGCAAACCCAGTGAATGGTCTGGATCTTTGAAACATGGCATCTGCTTGTATCTTTTTTTACTGAACAAAAAACAACGCTTTTGCTAGGCCCATAGAGGCACGAAGTGTGAAGGGAAGCAGCAGCACATTCAGGCGTGAGATGGAGGAAGCATCTGTTTCAAATTTTTAACAAGCAGAGATAGGAAGCAGGAGCACTAGTCCAAAAGTGTGATTCAAAGTGGGAGTGGCACCTGGGAAGAAAGTCCGTGCAATTAAGTTCAGCCAAGCATTAGTACCCTGAAGTCTAACATTATCTTCACAATGACAAAAGTTCTATGAAACGCACATCATGGAACAATGTGGAACTAGTGGCACATAGCACTTGTGTTCTATCCATACTCGTACCACCAATCGACAATCCAGATTGCGAAATACAAGATTCAGATACATGTCAATAAGTTATGAAATAGTCAGATATCTAGTTAGAGTTGGTTTCTTAAGAAGTTGTTGACTCAAAATTGGTCATTCTGTTCATTATCAAGTTCTGAAAACTCCTCCCTCCTCCCTCACTGGGTATCTGAGACTCCATTCATAGTCAAAATTTTATATTAATTTGAAGTCCTTTTTCAGTTGCTAGGTTTCAGGAAATATCTGAAGCATCCATTCCTCCCTTTCTCTTTTGAAGGGTACCGAGACATCTCTATTCGCATACAAAGTTCTCTATAAATTCAAACTCTGTTTTCAGTTAATATAGATTCTCAAATAATCTATTTTGGCAGTTAGTAGGATAAGGCCTTTATGATAACAACATTAGGCTTTAGAGTTGTTCAGGTTAAGCATAAATATGGCTTTCCAAATTCACAACTCTAGACATACTTCTTTTATATTTATGGAGAATTTACACTTGAAACAGAGTGAAACTGTGATTCATTATTTGTTTCCCTTGGATATTCTACTTCTACCTTTAGTTCATATACATACATTCTCTTCTTCCTCTCTCTACATTAGATTTAAGCCCATAGACCAATCACATGGTAGCCTTTCAGATGAACAGGCCCAATCATCATACATGTTTACCAAAAGTATGGTTAGGACAGAACAACACGGAACTTCTATGACATGCAGGTCCTAGTAGTAGCATTTCTTGCTCCTTTTTACCGAACCACTTGAGATATCCCTCAAGCAATGTTTCTGAAACAAACCAGAGTCCAACCACTTCAATTGCCAACCAAACCGGTTTGAACAGTGATATCATAACTATATATAATTAATTTTACTAGAATTATCTACCCAAATTGGTTCAGCCACCTGGTTTTACTGATCCAACTACTGGTTCATTTTGGATTTTACTGTTTCCAACCAGTTTGGGAAGTTTTTACACCTCAAACAGTTTGAAATGGACCAAAGCAGAAAGAGCTCCAGTTCTGGTTGAACCTATTCAGACTAGTGTGTGTGTGTGTGTGTGTGTGTGTACTAGTCTGAATAGGTACTATGAGATATGTAGGGAAATGGTACTATGAGGTTGACCTCATGTACTATGAGGTCGACCTCATGGGAAGCTTCCCATGATGTCGAGCTGTGTGGGCCCCACCATGATCTATCTCAGACATCTGCCCAATCAATCAGATGCATCCTTCCATGGTGGGACACAGGCCTAAAAATGAGGCCAATCCATGACTTAGTGGGGCCACACCATAGGCAACAGTTGAGAGTAGGGTCAACTGAGACATGGTTCAGACATCCAGCCCATCTGTTGTGTCCCACTTGGATGAGGGGTCGCACCAAGTTTCAGCTGTATCCAAAACTTAGGCGGGCCCCAAAAAAGTGCATTTAGATTGTTTAAGCATGATTTCACACGGCTTCAAATGGTGTGGCCCACTTGAGTTCCAGATATGGATGATTTTTGGCATATCCCATAACCTATAGGGGACCCACCAAATGCGCGGTGTGGATGTCCGATATACATCATGGTGGGGCCCACACAGCTCAACCTCATGGGAAGCTCCCATAAAGTCGACCTCATAGTACCATTTCCTATATGTGTGTGTAGATCAATGTCAGCTGTGCACCAGTTCTCACGAGTTCTCATGAAAACCTTTTGAGAACTCATCACACGTGATGTGATCCCAAAATCTAAACGGTCCATGTGATGCAGCACCCCATGAAACCCCCAAGACCCAGCTTATACTTTGATCCAAAACTTTGGTGGGCCATGGCAAACAAAAATGGTTTCCTCCCTTGATTTGCATCTCTTTGCTACCACCAGAGATTTGGATCAGGGTAAAAATTGGTGCCTATAGGTTTCATGGGGTGCCACATCACATAGACCGTTTATATTTTAGGCCCATGACACGTGCAAAGGTGCGCACGTGAGCATATATACATTCTTCCATAACTTAGCTGACATGAGAGCCAGAGCTAAGGCCATCCACAGCATCACCATCGATGGTAGGCAGCTTGACGATAAAGACGAAATTGCGGACCTTGCTGTCTCCCATTTCAAATCTGTCCTTTCTTCTGAATGATGGGTCAGGCCTCGATTGGACGGGATCCCTTTTTGTTCGTTGCTGAGGTCAGAAGCGGACCTTCTTGAGAACCCTTTCACGGAAGAGGAAACTAAAGAAGCCTTAGACGCGATGGCAAGCGACAAAGCTCCTGGACCTGACGATTTTCCCATTCTCTTCTTCCAAACCTTCTGGACCACCATCTGTTCTGATGTCATGGAATTCTTGGCCGAATTTCACTCCAGGGACAAATTATCCAAAGGCATTGGTGCCCTCTTTCATTGCCCTCATTCAGAAAGTCGTCGGTGCAAACTCATTCTCAGATTTCAGGCCCATCAGTCTCATAGGCAGCCCTTACAAGATTTTGGCTAAAGTTCTGTCCACAAGGATCGCTTCGGTGTTAGGGAAATTGGTTTCTAACAATCAGAACGCATTCTTAAAGGGCAGGCAAATTATCGATTGCGCCTTGATCGCAAATGAAGTGCTCCACTCTTGCCACAGGTTTGATCAGAAAAGTTTATTCTGCAAGCTCGACATCGAGAAGGCCTACGACCACGTCGATTGGGAATTTCTACAGTATATGCTTCTCCGTTTGGGTTTTGGAGACAAATGGAGAAGATGGATAAAGGCTTGCGTCGAATCGGCTCATTTTTCGGCCCTTCTCAACGGAGTTCCGAAGGGATTTTTTCCCTCCTCAAGAGGGCTACGCCAGGGAGACCCTTTATCTCCCCTCCTCTTCCTGATAATCGGAGAAGCCCTTTCTCAGATGATGTTCATGGGCCAAAATGCTGGTCTTTTTCGAGGCATATCTATGCCAGGTATTTCTGATCCGATATCTCATATCCAATTCGTTGATGATACACTAATCATGGCTGAAGCAGATCCTCTCTACATTGCCAATCTCCACACAGCTCTAAAGTGTTTTGAAGCTGTTTCGGGCCTGAGAATTAATATGGCTAAATCAAAGGTTATGGGAGTCAACATCTCTGAGCAAGACTTCTCTGTTTACGCTCAGTCCCTGGGTTGTTCCGTTGCTTCCTTCTCGACAACGTTCGTGGGTCTCCCTCTTGTCTATGGCCCCCCTCCGATCTCCATGTGGGACAAGGTCATTGAGAAGGTCCAGAAGATGCTGGCAACATGGAAGTGTAGGTATTTGTCTTTAGGGGGCAGGCTCACCCTCATCAAAGCCGCCTTATCCAATATACCTATATATTTTATCTCCCTTTATAAGTGTCCTTCCTCTATTTTGCACCGGATTGATAAGCTGCGAAGGGACTTCTTATGGTGCGGCAAGGATAACCTAAAGAAATCTCACCTCTTGGATTGGCAAGAAGTCTGCCACCATTACCGGGATGGTGGCGCGAGCATCGGGAATCTGAAAATGATGAATCGTGCTCTTCTCGGTAAATGGACTTGGAGACTGGGAGTGGAACAGGACGCCTTATGGAATATCATCGTCAAAGGAAAATATGGATTTTCTCTGGGAGGGTGGCGGACCAAAGATTCTTTGGCTTATAGAGCCTCTTTCATCTAGAGAGGGATTCTCCGTACCAAAAAAACAGTCGTTGACAACATTGGCTTTGTCCTTGGGAACGGTTCAGCGATCCGATTTTGGGAAGACCTCTGGACGGGCGAGATCACTTTGAAGGATAGATTCCCATCAATCTACAACATCGCAGTGGAGAAAAATAGCCCTGTTGCTTCATTCTATTCTATATCCGCCGCGGGTCTAATCTGGGAAATCTCGTGCAGCAGAAACCTCCAAGACTGGGAGGTCAGTGATTACATTTAACTCTTGGAATGTCTTTCAAGGGCGAGCCCGTCTCAATCCGAACTTGGCAGAATCATCTGGTTAAAGGATAAATCATCACGCTTTTCGGTTAAATCTCTTTACGCTGTCATTGCCCCTCGCCCCTCTTCTGACATTCTGGCCACTCCTTTCATATGGCGATACCCTACCCCCCCTAAATTAATTTGTTTCGGTTGGTTGGCAGCTAATAATCGACTCTTAACGATCGATAATCTGAAGAAGAAAGGAATGCAACTCGTCAATATTTGTCTATGTTGTATGGCCGACGAAGAAACAGTCAATCACCTCCTGGTCCACTGTCCCTTTATCTCTCAAATCTGCTTGGATTTCTTTAACAATTTTAATCTCAACGGCTGCATTCCGACCACCGTTGCTTCCCTACTCGCTTATTAGCACAGGTTCAAGTTGGGCAAAATTAGAACACGGGTGTGGAGAATGTCTATCCTCGCCATTTGGTGGGCGGTCTGGAAAGAGCGGAACGACAGACGCTTTAACAACTTCCAGTCCTCGCCGCAATCTGTGGGATCTCGGGCTAAAAATCTAGTAATTAAATGGGCGACTGCTGTTCCGGGGCTGAAAGATTTTGATTTTCTGTTTCTTGGCCTGTAGTTTTTGGGTCTGCTATCTCAACTGTCCCCTTTTGTAATTCTTTTTTTTTTTCTAATATATTCTAGTTACTTTTAATAAATATTTATATATATATAGCCCAATGCTCAGCTATGCACCAGTTCTCACAAGTTCTCGTGAAAACTTTTTGAGAACTCATCACACATGATGTAAGCCGACAATCCAAACGGTCCATGTGATGCAGCACCCCATGAAACCCTTAGGGCCCAAATTTTACCATGATCCAAAACTTTGGTGGGCCAAAGAAAATAGTTTTCAATCAGGATGAAAATTGGTCCTTGGGGTTTCAAGGGGTGCCGCATCACATGGACCGTTCGGATTTTAGTCCCATGAAATGTGTACAAAGGTCCATGCCATATATATATATATATATATATATATATATATATATATATATATATATATATATATATATATAGGGAAAAGGTACTATGCGCTCGACCTCACGATAAGCTCCCATGAGGTCGAGCTGTGTGGGCCCCATCATGATGCATGTCGACCATCAACACTGTGCATTTGATGGGTCCCTTTCAAATTATGGGATATCACAAAAATCAGCTGTATATGGAACTCTCAGGTGGGCCATACCATCTAAAATCATGTGAAGACATGCCAAAAACATATAAAAGCACTTGGTGGGGCCCACCTGAGTTTTGAATGCTGCTGAAACTTGGTCTGAACCCTCATCCAAGTGGGACACACATAATGGATGGGCTGGATTTGCAAACCACATCTTAGTGGGCCCAAAAAATGATTATGAATGTTTTAATGGTGCACGGCCCCTCTCAACTTCTGTATGTGGTGTGGCACACTCAAGTCACGGATTGACTTGATTTTTGAGACCTAGGCCCACGATGGAATAGTACATCTAATTGATGGGGTAGATGTTTGAAACGCATCACGGTGGGGCCCACACAGCTCAACCTCATGGGACGTTCCCATCAGCTCGAGCGCATAGTACCTATTCCCATATATATATATATATATATATATATATGTGTGTGTGTGTGTGTGTGTGTGTGTGTGTGTGTGTGTGTGTGTGATCTCAAGCTCTGTGGGACCCACAACGATGCATGCCAGACATCAAGCCTAAAACATCTAAAAGCACTTTGCGGGGCCCACCTAAGTTTTAAAATGGCCTGAAATTTGGTGTGACCCCTCATCCAAGTGGGACACACACAACAGATGGGCTGGATGTTTGAACCTCTTCTTAGTGGGCCCTATAAACATTTAAGGTTTTAATGGGTGGGCATCCACTCTCAACTGTTGTTTGTGGTGTTCCTCGCCTAAGTCATGGATTGACCTGATTTTTATGCCCATGGTTCACCATGGAAGGGTGCATCTAACTGATGGGTGGATGTCTGACACATCATAGTGGGGCCCACAAAGCTAAACCTCATGGGAAGCTCCCATGAGGTCGACCCCATAGTACTTTTTCCCACACGTGCGCGCACGCACACGCATATGGCCTATATACATAAACAGAAGAAAACCCCCCATAAACCAAAAGATGAACACTGACCCACAGCACCCTGCTCTACTTGGGCAATTCTTCTGTCCCAAATGACCAAATCGACTCTAGATGTCCAACCTGTGGTCAAATTCATTGCACTAGCTTTTGATACTAGTCTCCATTAGCGAGCCTGAGTGTCCTTCCCTAGTCTATACACCGGCCTAGTTCAGTAGGCCACCTAGTTGATCAGAATTTGCTTGTCTTATACCAAGAGGCAAATTTAATAGTCTCTTCATTTTTACCTGGATCTGTTATCCAATGTATATCATACCCAACCTTAAGGTTGCTCCACTATCGTTAGAAGGCATATTTCATGGAATAGAATCAATGTCTCAATCTCAGTGTCACTAAAGAAATGCATTGATTTATAATTTGGTGAAATATGTGCATGGGCACAAAGTCGGAATTTTCAGCTGTATTAATTGAAACAATATTTCAAATTAGTGCTGATCTTTTGGTCCTTCTAAAAACATGTTAACTCAAATAACCCAAGAAATATTCAAACATATTCTAATGCACATTAGGTATGAGTTTGAGAACTCAAAACATGCTACTCTTCTAAAATACCTTATCCACATCCATGTGACTGGCAAGAGCTGCGCCAGCGGTTGGACCAAATCCAGAAACCACATTCAGAACTCCAGCAGGAAGACCAGCCTGCAATAAAGAAAAAACATTTTTTTTGAAAGATCAATAAACAAGTAACATAAGAATGGCTGTCAAAGAAAACAGTTAAAAACAAAAAGCAATAGCTTTTCTTCAGCATCTGCAGAAAAAAATTCATTCAAATCCAAACAAAGGAAAGACACAAACATAAACCAGCATTTAAAAGCAACTTGATAGAAGCTCTTTTAGACCAAGAAAAATAAGTATTATATCTTGCTCAAACTACAACATCAATATCAATCCACCAAACTGGGTCATGCTAGGATAGAAATAATGCTCTGTTCTAGCTGAACTAGATAGAACATACACAGAGCTTTCCATGGTTTCTGGGGGAACTAGTTTGACTAGTGTGTTAATTGCACGTGCGGAAATTAATGGACAGTTGACTGAACTAAGAGGACCTGTGAAGTGATTTGAGAGAGCCACATATTCCTGGCTCTTTACACCCACCTCATGTAATAGCTTTGAGACATATAGGGCAGATAGAGGCGTCTGCTCAGCAGTCTTCAAAACAATAGCATTTCCACATGCCAATGCCGGACCAACCTTCCAAGCGTACATGAGAAGTGGGAAATTCCATGGAATAATCTGCCCAGCAACACCAATAGGTTCATGAAGGGTTTGCACATGGTATGGCCCATCAGCTGGAACGGTGAGACCATGAATCTTGTCCGCCCAACCTGGAGAATTTTCCAACTGAATCGTTAGAGCTAATTGGTTACATCCAATCATTCTAAAGAGACCATTCAGATATATTTAAGTGGGAGCACAGACACCTTTTTTTATTTCCCTTACCAGCATAGTATCGAATCAAGCGTGCCAGCATAGGAACTTCAACCTCTGCAGCCTGTTCAAAAGGCTTCCCATTATCCCAAGTCTCCAAGGCTGCAATTTCATCGTTGTGCTTCTCAATTAAATCCGCAAAACGGAATAGTATCCTTGACCTTTCCTGGATAGAGCAAATAATTGATAATTAAAATAAATACCCCAATTCACATATAAAATGGCTTCACATACTATCCAATATTGCATATTCTGACATAAAGTAAGAAATAGAAGTCCAGGATTGTTACATATGCAGTCATCTTTGGCCATGGTCCCTCATCAAATGCTTTGCGAGCAGCAGAGACAGCACGGTTGATGTCTTCTGCATCACCTTCAGCAACATGAGCAATCACCTCTCCTGTCCTAGGGTCCAAGGTCGGAAAGGTTTTCCCTGAGGCCAAAGGAAGTTCCCAATTGGAGTTTCATTAAACCATGCCTTAAGGAAAATTAATGGAGAGGCATAATCAGTGAGAAGCTTCATTGGCAGAAGGCCACTGAAAGCACTCCACAGTAGATTGAGAAAGCTTCTGGTCATCTGGTGCAGAGTAGTTTTGTGTGGTGAAAACAGGTCCATCATGCTCATATATGGATGTGAACAAGCACCCATATAAGGGAAACAGGTATACAGCATGGTGATATCCTCTATGATAGGAACACGGAAATGGATACAACATTCGACCTGCTGATACAATATAAAAACCGCGAGGAGTTTGTAAATTAACCTCATACATTTAAGCCAAATCCTACAAGTATACTTGCTTCTCAATGGGGCCAGCGTCAGGCCAGCCAGAGGTCCACCCAGCCCATTTACTTGTTAATTCTGGTATGTAAGCCCATGCTCTGCCAACAGACCTGCGAGTTAGGCTGAAACTCTGCCTATAGAGTTAAAAAAAGGACCTAGATTCAGGATTAGACTAGGCTTCAATAAAAAAAAAATGTTGTTTGAATCGGGCCTAGGCCTGGTCCTATTTTGGGCCAGGAGATCAGACACATGCCCAAACTGCAAGCCTAAAAATTGAACACAGACCCTATATCGGGCAAGGAGATCAGACACATGCCCATACTGCAAGCCTAAAAATTGAACACATACCCTATTTCGGGCCAGGAGATCAGACACATGCCCAAACTGCAAGCCTAAAAATTGAAAACAGACCCTATTTCGGGCCAGGAGATCAGACACATGCCCAAACTGCAAGCCTAAAAATTGAATGCAAGCCTGGCCAATGACAGGCTGGGCCAAGCACTGAACAGCCCTATTGACCAGTATTGTAATCATATCGTCCCCATAACATTAAGCTTAGAATATATAAGCATCTAGGTGCCTTAAGATAGAACCAGTAACGAAAAGCACCATCAGAGTATGGAAGAAATCTAGCACTTCGAAATATGCCTGATCTCATGGGAAAAAGACATCACAAACTGATTTACCAAATGAAAGAAATATTCTTGTTTATGAGTTGAAGGACAGACCTGATGCCGAATCCACAAATTGCCCATTGATTAGCAGCTGGGTATGATCTACTTTAACAGGTGGTGTTATCGGCTCTTCAGCTGCAACGGCCGTGCCAAAGCTACGGATGCTACTAGAATTTCTGCCTGAAGTTTATTTTACAACACAGAATTCTGTAAATAGAACTGCTAGAACAGCCACAATCAGTGAGGAACTTCACAGTCAAAAGAATCAGAAGATGATTGATACACGAGTTTTGAGTGGCAAGCATCCAAGCAGTTGAAATATTCATCAAATTCTACAAGTGAGCGTCCAAATCATAAACAACAGATAAAGAAAGATTTAAACAGCTACTCACTTATCCTTTGGCTAGTTCTAAATACCATCTTATAACTGCCATTGGGAATTTTCTCTGTTTTAACTTTTTTAAGTTTATTTCGAATTCCAACATCAAAGAGACATTATTTGAGATTGAAATTTGGTGAACGGTTCCTATTCTATGCGACACACGAGCATGAAATTCCGTATTGCATGAGTGGATGTGGTTGATGTTTGCACAAGATCATCCTCATGATGCAGAAAACCTATTGGAGCGGTTGGATGTTGCATGCACAGGAAAGGTTGGAAGCTATCGGCTGGCTGGACAACAACTTATCATCCTCCAACCAGTTGGGACTTCAGAGTTTCCATTTATAACAATCCGTAAGTATTCCATAGAATCGCGATTCGTCCTTCGAATTCAAAATCTCTTCTTTTTTTCTAAAAAAATCACATCAGAGAATAGAATCTATTCACATAATCAACTGAAAAATCGAAAACATATGAATCCAAAACCCAAAACAATCGGAACAAAACTTGAATCTCGATTCTCCCATCGAATTCAAACTTCCCTTTTTATTCTTCCAAATTCAAATCAGAAAAAGAATCCGTTTACATCTACTTAAAGCGAAAAAAATAAATAAATAAATAAATAAAATAAAAAAATAAAAATAAAAAAAAAAACTAACTATAAGTAGAGAAAATCGCGAATACCTTGAAGCAGCAGAGCTGCTGCAGAAGAAGAAGAAGAAGAAGAGAAAGATCGAGAAATGAGGGATGAGATCCTTCTCGTCGCCATTACTAGTCGATGGACGGAAGATCTCAACCGCTTGTTTTGACCCTACAGCTAGCTCTGAAAATCGATATACAGAAAAGAAGAATAATAAAGTACAAAAAAGATCTCTCTCATTTATAGACTTTAAGGGAGATTGTATACGAGGCAAACGGATAGAGACGGCATCGTGATAAGGAAAATGATAAATTCCACTTGAGCAGTTAATTTTCTGCTCTGGCAGGGACGCCGATTGCGTGTAGCGCTCTGCTACAAGAAGCCGTGCCGCATATAACTCCGTGGGGCCCACTGGAGATGTCCATCTCAAATCTAGTCCGTCCATCAGCTTTTTCTCTCACGTGAGATTGTGATTACAAAATATTATGAAGATCCAGAAATCAGGTGGGCCAAAACACGCGAAACAATGGGTATTGATAGCTTGAGACTCCAGAAGTTTTGGATCAGGATCATATGTTTTTTTTTCTTCTTGATCTTGGTGGTAGTTACCTTATGAACGGTCAGATGGCAGATAAACATCACGGTGGGCCACAATAACATTTCAATGGTGGGTGTTCAATCTTGATGCAGGGGAAGACGTGCAGAGGTCGAGTACAAAATTCCTAAAAACAGTGTATGGTGTTTCCCTAACTTAAGCACTTTTCAGTCCAATTCCTGAAGCCGAACGGATGAAAAGTTATAATAAATTAAAACTTATTATAAATAATAAAAATATAATTAAAATTGGAATTCAATCTTGAAAATTCAGCGTGGACAACATGAGTTGGGTGGTAGCTCGGCCTACCCAAAATCATATACAGCATGTTGGATAACTCATTCCAGTTTGCCTGATATATGCGTTTTACGTGTGACAGTCCGAATCACTTATGTTTTTTATCAGGCCTTTTTTGTCCTTCTTGGCCGTGAAATTATTCGTGGCTCACTTTACATCAAATCTCCACTCCAGAATAACATTTCAATAGTGGGTTTTTAATATCCACTGTTTCTTATGACGTGGCGGACTGAGTTTTGGAACTGTTTGATTTTTGGGTTCACATCCTATTATTTTTTGAGAAGCTTCTGGTTGGAGTGGATTTAAGGTGCGATTTGCCTCACCCAGTTTTATCTGGGCAGGGCTGGGTGCTGCACGCAATCTGCTTCCTCCTATAGAGTTTCATGATTTTTCCACGGTCAACTAATCTATAAAAGAAAAGGAAAGCGGATTGGCTGGCGTACCCCGCACCACTGATTTAGCTGATGTTTTGACGTTACCAAATTCCGTCGGTTCCATCACGAGGTTTGTTTTATACCTCAACTTGCCTTTCATTTGCAAGCTTGTTGTAACTTTGAACCAAAAAATAAGATAGATACAAATATCAAGTGGACCACACTCCAAAAAGCCATGGGGGATTAAATGTCTAGTATACCCTTGAAACCCAAAAGGGTTATAGAAGTTTTGGATCAATATAATATTTGTTTTTCCTCTTCATCCATTTTTTCGTGTGCTTATGAAAAGATTAGATGGAAAGATGGAAAATAAACACTATGGTGTGCCATACATATGTTTTAAGGGTGAGAATCAGTCCCCACTGCTATTATTGGTGTGGTCCACTTAAGCTTTGAATATGAATCAGTTTTTGTATGACAGTCTAAAATGATATCAAAAAATGGATTAATAGTATGAATATAATAAATATATAATTTTGTGGCCCTTGTAACTTTGATTTCCTTCGAACAGTTTTGAAACTCGGATCTCGAGGAGTGGCAGTGCTAGCCTATACATCACTGGTGTGCGGTACACCAGACAATCCGCCTCTTCGCACAACAGTACCCGTGCCAGCTAAATCGCTGGTGTGTGGTATACCAACCAATCTGCTTCCAAAGATAAGAATTCGGCACCAAGGATTTGGGGGATTTGCCCGATTATATTAGGGGTTATTTCGTGCTAAGAATTTAGGGGATTCGAGGGTATTTCAAATCCATAGGCAGTTTGGTAGAGTGGATTAGAAGGTATTTGTGATCTAGTGGATTTCGAATAATCATTTTTGGTGAGTTTTGCAATTACTCTATTTTGCTTAGATTTTTAATTCTTGCCTTATTTTTACTGTAACATATACGTTACGAGGCTTCTAATCTATTGAGCATGTAGCACATTGATGATATCCCAAACCAATCATGTTATCAACCACATTAAAATTATTTCAATAGGATTATCTAAGCAATTCAAACATTATCCACGTAAATCAATTATTAAAAATCGTTGGTTAATCACTCACTTGTGATCATATGCTTGTGGCTCATTCGTGGCTTGAAATTTCATTGCTTTTTGTCAAAGTATATATTTCAATGGGCTTATCATAATTATTGTGTCAAACATTATATATGTACAATAATTAGGGATATTAAGGGATCATTTGGATACCCAACTTTTTCTACCTACAATAGTAGATAAGTGACATTTTAGATAAGTTAGTTTGGTTTATGATTAATTATAAGTAACTTTTTTACTTAAAAATATTTAATCACTTTAGTTAATTTTTTTAACTTTTGTACATTTCAATTCATAAGTTACTGAAGAAGCTATAAGCAAAGATGAAAGAGAAAAGTTGATTAGCATATTGTTTACCAAACATATTTATCTTCTTAATAAGTAAAAATTAAATTGAATTGTACTTGCAACATAAGTAACTTATATTAAATTATTAGGCCCTTACTCATGCTTCAGTAGTAAACTCACAAGAGTTTCAACATGAGCTCATGGGTCCGAGTACTTGTTGTGATGAAATCTCATAGTGGTGTGAGTGTGTAAAATAAAAATAAATAAAAAAATAAAATAAAAACAGTAACTTGCAATCCAAACACCTATTAAAGTTAATTTAGTAATTAACTTTAAACTCCTAATTTAAGTGCACAACTAATTTTCAATCACAGGAGATTTTGAATCTAGGGTGCCAAACACAATTAGAGAAATCCAAATACATTATATTTCAAATTCAAGAAATTTCTATTTTAAATATTCGGAATTCACAATGTCCAACGAGGGCTGAAGACATAAAACCAAAAATCCAAAACTCAAGTGAAATACATAATAGAAAAAAGTGAATAAAGATATGTCTACCATTAAAACTTACCTTAAGCCTAGTGTGATATTCATATGCCATTCATAAGATCATTCTTATTAAGATTAACGAAAGCACAAAAATATTAGCCTCATTTAAAAATTTTGTGGACCTATAAATGGTTCAATATTCCTCACTATTTTCAATCATATAGTTAACTTACAGTTCTAAATATGCCTCAATTAATTCAGGTCTTAACATGATTTGACAGAAAAAAAGAAATAAGGTGGATTCCTTACAATGGTGGGCCACACCTAGTCGGAACCTAACCTCCAGCCATACTATCTCTATGGTCTGCATGTGGTCCTCATTACCCACCTCGGTAGTTAGGAAATGTCGGGAGATATGATGCAGGCACATACACAATTTAGAAATTGGCCAACCTGTTTTAAGGTAGTTGGGTAAGTTATGTAATTTGGTCATTTCTGACAGGGTACGACGGTCGCCACTGTATCTCCTCACTGAGGTAGGTGTTGTGGTCCAGCCTGTCTCATAAAACCCATGTTATTCACGTCATATACATGACTCTTTTTTAACCCTATCTCAAAAATAGGAGATTTAAATTTAATGTGAACCGTAACAAAAGAAACATGTGGTGATTGATTGCCCCACCAATAAAAGCTAGACATTATCAACATGTTGGATGGAAAATAAACATTATAAAAACTTTTGTGGCCCACAAATTTTTTTAATGATAATTTGTTATTATTTCCAATGGTGTTGTCTACCGTAAATTTTGATTTACTTAAGTTTTGGAATATGTCTTAAAATGAGATGGAAAAAATGAATGGATAACATGGATATACAACAAATACATCAAAGTGGGCCCGAGTAACACTTAATCCACTTTCAAAATGTACATGGAACGCCCACTTGGAATTTGAATGGTCATTTTTGAGGGCTTGTTTGGATGACAGAGTTTCATGGTAATGTAGTGTAAAACTCAAATCATTACTCCTTGTAGCCTATTGGATAAAATAAGTTGTCAAATCATAGTTTCGTGAGATCCATGCACCATGATGTGTGTTATATACAAACCATCTATTCATCCTGCGACATTATTTATTGGAAAGAAGGAAAAAATGAGCCACATCCAAAATGGAAATTGACTACACCACATAAGTAATCGGGATTGAACATTTGCCATTAAAACCTTCCTATGGCCCACAGAAGTGTTGGATAAAGCTGATATTTGGGGTTATGTTGTAAAATGATATTGCAAAATGAATGGACGATGTGGAGATAACACACATTAGGCAAGTGATATCAACATAAATCTAATCACGTGAGTACATTATATGCATATTAAAAAATTAAAGCTACGAAAGTGGTATTGGTATTATATAAGGCTTTCCTTCCGAATATTGTAATAGTGATAATCATTACCCATTTACGGTATACCACACCATATTACCGTGGAACTCCACCATCCAAGCATGCCCCCTAAGTAAAATCAATCATTTAACAAAGCAAATCACATAAATGGATTATGTCATACCCTGAAATTCGAGTACAGAGTGTGCACCCTCATACCTGAATTTTGAGTTGCAACTCATATACCATGTGCATTTAATTCATTCCATTATACAATTATTTAGGGGAAAATAATATTTATTTTATATTCCAACTAAGTTCATTCACAATCATTCATACAAAATGATTTAAGCACTAATATTCACCCATTCTAAACATCCATAAACATTCAATTAACATAAATTAGGCACCATTCATAAATCAATAAGGCCTACCAATGAATACCTAATATAAACGTACAACAATTCAATTAAATAAAACCTATCAAATATTTAAAATCATACAATTAATATCATCATTCATCGTATATAAATCAGACCATCCTAACAAGTAAAATTTTCAATTAAATAATCAAGAATGATCCAATGCAGCAGTCCCTCTTCTGAGAGGTATGACCATGTCTCATGTGGGTCGTTCACCGGTTTAGTCACAACTTATTAATTTTGTTCCAACTCATCAGCTAATTGCTCATCTGTATGATTTTTTCATCAACAAAAATGTAAATTGGCCAAGCTTAGTGAGAAAAGCTTAATGAGAAAACCTACTATGGTCCATGCTTATTAAAATTAAGATAAAATATAAATAAATTATACACAATGAAATGGATGCAAATGATGTATGAATGCATTAGATGGGATGATTGTTCTGCTTAGGTTGGATAATCGTCAATCGGCATATACCCATTGGGTAGTCTTCCACCTTTAAGTGGGCATGGGCATGGCCCGCATTGGTAACGATTCTACTAAGATCAACATTCTTCCAAATAGGTCCCCCAAGATCGACAATGTAATATGTTTGTATAATGGATAATGTATGGATGCATCATTTTCATAATTACCCATAGATACTTGTTTCAATTAGAATATTCACATATGAATTCAACGTACAATTACTATAATTCATGCAATTTGGCACTAGTTATTACGTGATTTACCATAATATACATTCACATTAATTAAATTAATAATATCATAATAAAACACTTAAAATAATACATCAATCAATCAAACCATCATAAACAATCTATTTTAATTCCAATGAACATAAGACACGATGGGATTACTCATCTGTGTCTGGTAGCAATGAATTCGCACAATAGTAGATTGATTTGAGTTTGGAATTCCTATTCATCATATTAAAAAATTTACCGTTTGATCCAACTTCGGTAGTGATCTTTAAAAAAAATTAGAGGTTTTGCTTATTCGACGATCTATGCTTCAATTTAGACATTTTGAATAGATCTATACCAGCTAATGGTTCTCTTTAAATTGATTACAAGGGAGAGACTCATTGGTTGGTTGATCTGATCTACAGATACGTTGTTTAATTCATATTATAAGATAAACAGATTGTGAAGAATCCAATCAATGCGGCCCACCAATCAATCGATTAGTTTAATTAGATTTTTTGGGGATCTAATGTAATTGATTTGAACAATCAATTAAACCAATCCAATCAAATTGATTTCCATAAAATCGGAACTTAACATGATTAACAAGGCATAATATACATATTATTATATGATTCGGATCGACATGGCTCACCTACAAATCTGATCACCTAAATAATTAAGGTCCCAGCATGTTTTTAGCCCTAAGATTTGAATGAACGATGTAGATCTCATCACACACAATCAGTGGCAAATTTCAATCCACTCCACCAAGAAATATCATTATTTGTGTAGAAAATATGAACTTTCCTTACTAAACAATTTTATTTCTGACAAAACAATGGCCGTATAACCGATCAGACATGTTCATTGCGTTGTCCAGTTAATTAAATTTCAAAATTGCCAAAATTGATAATAAATTATCTACTTTTTATATATGAATCTATCATCATAGGTAAAACACAATGCTATACGCCAAAACCACATATTAATTATGCAGAGAAGTTATCCTCCCCATCTAAGCATGTATGGTGGACAAAGTACTAATCCAAACTGTCTATTGCACCATTTAGCCACATATTACCTTAAGTAAAAGAAATACGAATGAATGAATGTACTAAACTGTACAAGATTCCCCATGATCTCTCTCTCTCTTTTCCACTTCGTAGAATTTTTATAAGTTAGCACACATTTTGATTGTGTTTGGATTGTAATAGAACTCCTCTTGTAATCTCTTCCTTAAGAGGGAGAAACATTAGTAGGTTGATAGTCACGTGATCAATAGTCAATGTCCACTAATTTGATAGTCACGTGATCAATAGTCAATGTCCACTAATTTGATAGTCACGTGATCAATAGTCAATGCCCACTAATTTGATAGTCACGTGATCAATAGTCAATGCTTTTGTTCAATATACATATAAATTGGAGGTGTAATGCGCCCCAACGTCACCCAAGAGGTGCAACCTTACCATGGGCCCACTTTGATATATGTATTCAATATCCATGCCCTTCAATCATTTTTCTAGGCATGAGCTCGACCATAATATAAGAAACAGTGGTGATTGACCATTAATGGTCCACAAAAGTTTTGGATCAATTCGGTATATGTTTTTTTTTCCTTCATCTAGGTTTTTATGACTGTTATGGGGAAATCAGAATAGGGTTAACAAAGGTCGACACGAGCCTTCTAAACCAATTAACAGGGCCTCGGAAGGAGAACTTCACGCCGGGTGTAAGCAGACCTCTGAACTACGACCCTAGGCTGGCCAAGATGAGCTCTCGTCCTTGTCCTCATCCTCATCCGAAGAAGGTTAGCCGAGTCGAGCTCTCGTCCTCATCCTCATCCTCATCCGAAGAAAGTTGGCTGAGTCTAGTTCTCGTCCTCATCCTCATCTTCATTCAACAGACTCCGACCCCAATGACTCAGCTATGAGTCCCGACTACCAGTACCCAGCCATGGACTCAGATAGGATGAAATCCGAGCCTGGATGAAGATATTCCAAGTACCGAGCCAGGAAATCAGTCTAAATGTGGACGCGACTGAAGATCACACCTAAAGATATGCTCCATTAAGACATGATGGGCTACACGATCCAAAGATTGTGGAGTATCTCCATGATTGCAATATCCGCTTGATTAAGCAAATTATTCCGAGATTGACGGACATGATCCACCCGACCCACAGGTATAAATACCAGGGGACCCCATTGCAATAGGTATGCAATATCTTTCACCCTCCCTCTACACCACACAACTTAGACCCAGATTCCTTAGCCTGACTTAGGCATAAGAGGGTCTCCTGTTTAAGCTAGGGTCTCCTTTGCTCACCTTTCTATACGGGACCAGGGTCCGTTTCGAGTTCGCAGCATCGAGTGGAGGGTGGTCCAGATTTTGACCTCAACATCTTTTGGCGCCATCTGTGGGAAGTCAAACAGAAAGCTAGAAGGTTTTATCAGAAATAGTAAGAGGAAAGAAGAAGGTTACAGTAATGGAGCCAGAAGCTAGCGAACAACATCAGTCTTCTTCGTTGTTAAATACCGAATCAGCTCCGATAGGGCCATCCCAGCGGACTCGGAGCCGAGGAAGAAAGTACAAGGCATTACAAAATGAAGTCTAAATGTTGAGGGACGAAATTAGCCGAATGAAAGCGCAATAAAACCAACAACTACCTCTTAACATGGTGGAAGCCACCCCGGCACCCGAGGAACGACTGAAGCAAGTCAGTTCTCGGGTTAGGGGGTCCCAAGCACAGTCCACACGAGCTCTCAACCCTATACAAAATACAGTGTCCCAGAATCGGCCCGCCGTAATCCCAGAAGCTACTCGGGATGTGGAGTCATCCTATGTGTCTACAATTTCAGATCTGATCCCCACTGACCTCTGCCATTGACTGGAGAGGAGAAGATAGGGTAGAGTGTCCAAGGTGGTGGAGGCCCCCCAAGAGGCAGTAGCTGAGAATTATAATCCTTGGGAGGCTCAGCTTAAGGAACTCCATGACTAAATCAAGACATTGCAAAAAAAAAAAAACCAGCATCTCGCATCCATCCCAATTACAGTCCAAACGATGATGGAAGAGACCGAGCCTCCCTTCACCTCAGAAATCATGGATGAGGTGATGCCGCAGAGGTTTAGGATGCCTCTAGTCATCCAGTACTCTGGGTCTGGAGACCTATCAGAACATGTGGAGTCTTACCATTCGTGGATGCAGATCTAGTCAGCCATGGACGCAATGATGTGCAGGGCTTTCTCGATAACCTTCTCCGGGTCTGCTCAGAGTTGGTATCGGCAGCTTAAGCCAAAGTCAATTGGCTCCTTTGCGGAGCTCAGTAGATTATTCCTTACCTAGTTCATCTCTGGTAAAATGAGTTGAAAGCCGACTACTCATCTATTCACCCTCAGGCAAGGGAACAAGGAGTTATTGAAGGACTTCATCGCCCACTTCAATGAAGAGGCGCTGTTAGTGGACAATTACGATGACAATATGGCACTTTCTGCCATATTTAGTGGACTCAGGGAGAGGAAGTTTGTCTTCTTAATTGGGAAGAATCTGCCAACTACTTTAGTTAAACTCATCAGCCGAACTCAGAAATACACAAATGTCGAGGAGTTCCCCAATTCCCACAAGAATGTCCAAGTTACTGAGCAATCATCCAAGGAGGAGACCGAGGAACGAAGAGCCTCAGTCATCCAGCAAGAAGCCAGACGATCGAGCCTCTCACTATGGCCGATGGAGCAGGAGGCCTGAGAGCAAGTTCCGCTCTTACTCCCCCCTCAACACATCTTCGAAACAGATCTTGTTAGACATCAGGGATCAAAAACTCCGACAATGGCCAGTTTGCATGAAGGCCGATACAAGACAGCAAGACAAGCGCAAGTACTACCATTTCCATCATGACCATGGTCACAATATGAGCGACTATGTGGATCTCAAGGATGAGATCGAGACCCTCATCCGTAAGGGTCATCTGCGACGATACACCAAGGAAGAGAAGTCGGTTCGGAGAGAAGAGCAGCCAAGCAAGACAGCGAAAGAGCCTGCTGAAATCCGCACCATGTATGGTGATTCATCTGGTGAAGGTGACTCGAATAAGGCTTGCAAAGCCTACTCTCAGAGCTCGAACCCCGAGCATTATGTCCACCTGACCGAAAGGCCGAGGAAAGAACTCCGAGTGAGTCCTTACAGTTTGATCTTCACAGAAGACGATGCGTGCGGAATTCAACATCCATATGATGATGCGCCAGTAGTGGCTATGACTATAGCTAACCACATGGTTTACCGCATCTTGGTCGATACCGAAAGCTCGGTCGACATCATCTACTCTGAGGCATTTGAGAGAATGAGAATCAATAGGTCATGCCTCTGACCTGTGAAAACCCCCCTACATGGCTTTGCCGGAGATAAGGTGATCTCCGAGGGAGCCATCTCCCTCTCCATGACAGCAGGGGAAGGACAGCATCAAGTCACACTTCTGGTCAACTTCCTTGTTGTGAACATGCCATCGGTGCACAATATTATATTGGGCCAACCTTCCCTTAATGCAATGAGGGCGGTTGTGTCCACTTATCACCTCATGATGAAGTTCCCCGCCGAGGGAGGAGTCGAATACCTTCGAGGAGATCAGTGTGAAGCTCGTAGATGTTACTCTGTGGCGGTGAGAAAGGGTTTGGTAAAGCAAGCCCTCACTGTTAACGTCCTCGACTCCAAAGCTCCTACAGAAAATTCCTTTACGGAAGACTTAGTGACCGTCCCACTTGAAGAAGCCGACCCGAGCAGAACGGTTCTACTCAGATCATTGCTAAATTCCGAGCAGCGGTCTCAGGTGCTGGCTTTTCTATAGCAGCATAAGGACGTCTTCGCCTGGTTGCACGAAGATATGCCGGGCATCTCTCCTGAGGTTATGGTCCACAGGCTAAATGTGGACCCAGATCATAAATCGGTGAAGCAGAAGAGGAGGGCATTTGACCTTGAAAGGTACTCGGCTATATCAGATGAAGTGTCGAAGCTCCTCAGCGTCGAATTCATCGAGGAAGTACATTATCCAGACTGGATTGCAAACATGGTCCTTGTGAAGAAAACTAACGGGAAGTGGCAGGTCTTTGTAGACTACCCAAACCTAAACAAAGCTTGCCCTAAGGATAGCTTCTCCCTGCCTCAGATTGATCAGTTGGTGGATGACATAGTCAGACACGAACTATTATCCTTCCTGGACGCTTAATCCGGGTACAATCAGGTCACAATGCATCCTCCAGATAGACAGAAGATGACCTTCGTCACAGATAAAGGTTTCTACTGTTACCGGGTTATGTTCTTTGGCCTGAAGAACACCAGGGCAACATATCAGCGGCTTGTGAACTAGATGTTTGCCGAGCAAATCAATCGGACCATGGAGGTTTATGTTGACAACATGCTGGTGAAGAACGTTAAGGTATCTGACCACATTGCGGACCTCGGCAAAACTTTCTCAATTATTCGGGAGTACCATATGAAGTTGAACCCCGTCAAGTGCACCTTTGGAGTCAGCTTCAACAAATTCCTCGGGTTTGAAGTCAGCCAGAGGAGCATCGAGGTAAATCCCGAGAAAATCAAGGCACTGCTTGACATGAGCTCACCTCGGACCACAAAGGAAATCCAATGCCTCACCGTTCGGGTGGCGACACTCGATCGATTCATATCCCGAGCCACGGATAAGTGCCTCCCCTTCTTCCAATAGTTGAAGGGTTATAAAAAGGCTGAGTGGACCCCAAACTGCGAACAAGCATTCCAGCAGCTAAAACAGTACCTAGGCCCACCACCCCTGTTATCTAAGTCGGAAGAGGGCGAGCCCCTATTCCTATACTTGGCGGTCTCTGCCTCAGCTGTAAGCTCTACACTTACAAGGACGTGGGGGTAGGCAGCACCCCATCTACTATGTGATCAAAACAATGGTACCCGCCGAGACTAGGTACCTGAGTATGGAGAAATTAGAACTCGTCTTAGTCTTCTCGGTGCGGAGGCTGTATCCGTACTTCCAGGCGCATACTATTGTTGTCCTGACTGACTCCTCCCTCAGACAAGTCCTTCAAAAGCCTGAGGTGTCAGGTCGAATGACCAAGTGGCCAATAGAACTCGAGGAGTTCGACATCTAATATCGTTTGAGAACTGCAATCGAGGGCCAAGTTGTGGCTGATTTCATAGTAGAATTCACTACCCCGAAGTAGAGGTGACAGATGCGGGCGAGGAGGCAGTTCCCGCGGCCCCGCCAGCTCTCCTGCGTATCCAGGACGAGGAGTTAGACGGAGAGTACAGATGAATTCTTTTTGTGGACGAGTCGTCCAATTCCAAACGCACTGGGGTAGGGATTGTCTTGGTCGTGCCCGATTCAACCTCGATTCAATATGTTATCAGGCTCAACTTCAAAGCCTCTAACAACAAAGCCGAGTACGGGGCCTTATTGGCTGGACTTAGGTTGACAGTTAGTTTAGGGGTTCAGTCTCTCGTGGTCCAATGTGATTCTCAACTCGTTGTGAACCACATCTCCACTGAGTACGAGGCCAAGGAGACTAGAATGGTGACTTATCTTGCTAAGACCTGAAAGCTAATAGAGGAGTTCTAGAGCTGTATCATCAATCAGATTTTGAGGATGGAGAACTCTTGGGCCGACGCCCTTGCAAAGCTAGCCTCGACCCCGGAAGGAAAGATTCCTAGGATCATTCCTGTGGAATTTTTGGATAGTCCGAGCATCGACCGGGCTAATCAAGAAATGATCAATCCAGTGGAGACCACTCTGAGTTGGATGGACCCGATCTACAACTACCTCACATCTGGTGAAGTCTCCCAAGACAGACTAAAGGCCCGATGTATGAAGGTCAGAGCTGCACGATACATAGTCTTGGACGGGATCCTATACAAAAAGGAGCATTCACAACTCTACCTCAGGTGTCTCTGACCCGATGAAGCAAACTACGTGATCCGAGAGATTCACGAGGGAATCTGTGGAAATAACTCCGGTGGTCGTGCCTTAGCTTTGAAGATACTCCGTCAGGGGTACTTCTGGCCGACCCTTTGAGAAGACTCCAAGAACTATGTTCGGAGGTGCGACAAATGTTAGAGGTTCGTTGTCATGCCGAGGCAGCCCACGGAGGAGATGACCCCTATGAGCGGGCCGTGGCAGTTTTCTCAGTGGGGATTGACATCATCGGACCTCTACCCATAGGGAAAGGACAGGTCAAGTTCCCTATCATAGCGATCAACTACTTCACCAAGTGGGCCAAGGCCGAACCTGTAGCGAAGATTACACAGCAGAAGGTGACTGACTTTGTCTGGAAAACATCATTTGTCGATTCGGAATCCCGCACACCATTGTCTCTGACAATGGGAAGCAGTTCAATAATGACAAATTCTGAGGCATATGTAGGGGGCTCGGCATTTCAAAAGCATACTCTTCACTTCATCACCCACGGTCCAATGGGCAGGTAGAAGCTGTGAACAAGGTTATTAAGCACCACCACAAGACCAAGTTAGAAAAAGCCAAAGGTAACTAGACCGAGGAGCTCCCATTTGTCCTTTGGGCTTACAAGACTACAACTCAGTCCTCTACCAGGGAGACCCCGTTTTCACTACCTTATGGCTCGAAGGCAATCGTCCCAGTCGAGATCGGTCTCCACACAGCTCAGATCAGAAACTACTAGGAGGGCCAGAATGCTGAGCAAATTGCAGCAAGCCTTGACTTGCTCGAAGAGGCCAAAGACGTCACCAGACTCCGAGTCGCAGCTCGACATTAACAAGTGACACGATTATACAATTCCAGGGTTAAGACGAGATGATTTGGCTAGGGGACCTGGTTCTGCGCCGCGTCTTCCAGAATACAACAGAATTGGGGACTGGGATGCTCGGATTGAACTGGGAAGGGCCTTATCGCGTGGTCAGATTAACAAAGTTGGGTTCTTACCACCTGGAAGATCTCGAAGGGCATCAGTTCCCTCACCTTGGAATGTCGAGCACTTGAAGATCTACTATCCATGAAAAACTACTGCCCATTCAAGGCCCTCAATGAATGTACAGCTCAGAGCTACTAGCCTAGTAGGGCTCTGAATAAAAACATCTTTCCTTCTGCATGGTTTGCTCGTTCAGTCTACAATAAAAGAGTCACCTCTCGTAAGTAGAGGTGAATTCAATGGACCGATCCCTTAAAGAAGGGGTCGGCTCGTTAATTCATGAAAAACTACAAAAGGGTCACCTCTCATATGCAGAGACAAAACCCGTAGGTGAACCGATCCCTTAAAGGAGGGGTTGGCTCATCATATATTAAAAATCTACAAAACGACTAAGTCTCACACGCTACTCTTAGAGAGTTGACCCATCAAGGGGTCGACTCTCAACATTAACAAATCATTATGAAAAAAATCAACACATAAAATTATGCCCTCGACCAAGGGTTAAAAAATCATCATTCACCCAAAAAATTATCATCCATAAACATCCTAGGTAAGATAAAAGCAAAGCAAAGCATCTCATTCCCTCCGAGCAAAGGGACCAGCCGCTAAGTTAGGGGGCTGAGCGTCAAGATTGGCCTCAGTAACAACTGGGGCATTCTCGGGCTCCTTGGTTGTAGCTAGTTCAGCATCCTCAGCCTTGTTCGCACCAAGAGTGTCAAGGTTGATGTCGGGATGAAGCTCTCAACCCTCGGCAAGGCAGGCGTCGAAGCAGTGTTATAGCTGGAAAGGTACAGCTTGTCCAACTCTCCTGCCCTCTCTGATGACTCCGTATACTCCGCCACTACTGCAATAGCTTGTGAGGCCGCCAGAGTCTCGAGCTCCCCTCGCTGCTTCTCCAGCTCCGCAGTAGCACATGCCTCAAGAATAGACCTCTGCTGAACTAAACCCTCAGCCGCTTCGCGCTTCGCCCTCGCGAGGTCTTCCGCGAGTTGCGTGCTCTCCCCCTCCATGCGTTCAATGGAGGCCTCCAGGCGCTTGACGACCTCCCGCAGGTGTACGACTTCGGGGTCGGCCACATCCAAGCGAGCTTGGAGTTGATTAACCTCACCCTGGAGCACCAACTCCCTCACTCAGCCCTTATCTGCAACCCTCTTCAGCTCCTCCGGTTCGGTAGCTAAAGCCTCCAGAAGCCTTCCGAGCTCAGCCTTCTTTGCCGCAAGCTCAGCCTTCTATGCCTCGAGTCGATCCATCTCCTTCAACCTTTCCTTAACCTCCACCATCATCGGCAACGACTGGTAGTAGACCGCTGCATAGTCGTTCATGAACTTGGTGTAGTTGCGAGAGAGGGTGCTGGCTATGCTCGACTCTAGTACATGTTTGGCTGCCCAATCATTCAGCAAAGCCATATGGTAACCAGGAGGGAAGTTCTTTAGAGGAGTGAACTCGGCAGCTCATCCAACTCCACTGGCCTAGGAGGCTTAAACCGCAGCCTCGGGCGTGGTAGTGTATCTGACCATGGTGTTGGTTTTGCCAACTAGGAAGTTGACCTCGGCAGCAGTGAGATATGGGCTGCGGAACGAACGGGGGTGTCAGCATCGGGAGTCTCCCCGATAACTTCTCCCCCTATCCCAAGGGGGCCAGTAAAGATTTTTTTTTTTTGGGAATCTCGGAGGCTTGCCCCTCTAGAGTCTGAGTCAAGATGGTGATAGGCTCGGCTCTGACAGGGGCCTTCGGGACTTGCGCTTCAGGGGCAGGGGTTGGGACGAGCATGACTTCAGATGAGGCGTGCGCAGCTTCAGCCGGGGCAGACTCGGCTTCAAAAGTCTTCTTCTTCTTCGCTGTTACCTTGGTCCTCAGCTCATTAGTGAGGACCACACTCATCGAAGGGTGCGGTACCACTGACCTCCTCCTTTTCGAGCCATTTGCTTCCATTCTTACTTGAAAAGAAACAAAATCAGCCTAAGTGAAATCTACAGAAGAACAACGGACAGTCTCCGAAGACTCTCACCCTGCTTACCCAGAGCAAAGGGAGTAAGCTGGAGTCTGCAGAAACCAGACGACACTAGGTTCTCCCCGTTGATAAGTTCGAACCAAACGCGTTGGTCTTTGGCAAGCACTTTGGCTCTGGCTACTTGGTTCTGCTAGAGAGGAGTGAGATTAGGAGCCCCTTTTAGTTGGACTACAAGCAGAAGGAATACACAAGTTAGAACATAAAAAGACCAGTCAGACATACAGAGTGCGACAAAATGAAAAGTGCCTGACCTAGGCTGGAGAATTTGGTAGGGACCTGGGCCCGCAATCTACCCAGCTCAGAGGCCGGGGCCTCCCACTCTCCCAAGGCCCAAAACTACTTCCCCTTCCAATCTTTGTTGGAAGTAGGGAGTCGGGTTACCAAACCTAAGGTACATGGGGTATGGCAGAGAAGTAATGTCAGGACGGCTTGTTCTTATCGTACTTAGCCATGCATAAATACAAGAACTCGTCCGGCATCAGCCTCTGATTCTTCACTCGGTGCCAGATGATGAAGTGGAGACTAAAATTCGCCAGGCATTCGGAGCCAACTAGCCCGGGGCCACTTTCAGTTGTGCAGTTAGCTTGCGCACAAATGGATGGATGGGAAGTTGGAGCCCGCATTGAAGGGCGCTAGTGAATATAGCAATCTCCCCCTTAGCAGGAAGACCCGCTTGATCAGTGGGAGAAGGAGCTCATATGTGCACCGAGTCCGGGATCCGGTAGTCTCCGTGAATCAGAGTCATCTCGGACTCAACCAGAATCGCGACCCCAGGAACAAATGCCTTTGGTCTGTCCCCTGATGGGTAGGCCTTCGACCGTCCCGCAGGACCTCTAAGTGCCCTCTTCGGTTTCTTGCCTCGGCGTTCGGTCCTCGGACCCACAGTTCTCTTGGCCAAGGGGTTTAACGGAATGGCCTAGAAGGGGCCTTCAGAGTCCTCGGACTCTGAGTCGGTGGTCTCCGGTTCAGAGTCGGACCCCGCTCCTCTCACCTCCTCAACTTCATCAGAGTTGCTGGACATAATGAAAAGAAAAGTTTAAACGGTGGAAGACTCACTGCGCTGAAGGCGATTCACTCCAGCAAGAATTCTCTCTACTTCGGCGGCCTCCTCTGAGCAAAATCCCTTCTCTGATCGACGGAAACCCTTTATCCGATGGCAAAAACCCCTTTTCTGCCAGAAGGCGATTCGAGAAGAGCAAGGGGAATAAAAAATGAGAAAGCTAGAATGCGGAAGGAGAATATGAACGAGAGCGAGAAGGGTTTATATAATCCTCCCATCACTCAATGTCATCATTACGGACAGCTGTTCTCGAAGCCGAGGTGGCTCAGCACTAACACCGAGTGACACGCGGAAGGAGTCGATAAGCTTGAGTTTGTGTTCCCAAATCCGAGTCTCCTCGGCATTAAATGTTATTTATGGCGCAAGCGGCCTCTCACCTCACTATAAGGACGTGGTATCGTTTCCTCTGCTCCGCCGATTACAAATCGTAACCATCGCCACATGTCTTTCGTTCAGAGGTCGAAGTCCGAAGAGTCACAGCCGTCGTACTACACACATGACCCGAAGCACAATCGCCACAGTGATTGCACTCCAATTATCCCAACCATCGTCATGAGTAAAGACATAGAGGCGTTGCCCCGTTTCCCCAAGCATTTACTCTCTAAGTCCGAGCTCGGATTAAGAGAGTAGGGGGCTCCTGTTATGGGAAATCAGAACAGGGTTAAGCAGGGTTGGCATGAACCATCCGAACCAATTAATAGGGCCTCGAAAGGAGAACTTCACGCCTGGCGCGAGCAGACTTCTAAACTATGACCCTAGGCTGGCTAAGATGAGCTCTCGTCCTTGTCCTCATCTTCATCTAAAGAAGGCTGACCGAGTCGAGCTCTCGTCCTTGTCCTCATCCTCATCCGAAGAAGGTTGGCTAAGTCGAGTTCACGTCATCGTCCTCATCTTCATTCAATAGACTCCGACCCCAATGACTCAGTTATGAGTCCCGACTACCAGTACCCATCCACGGACTCAGATAAGACGAAATCCGAGCCTGATGAAGATACTCCGAGTATCGACCCAGGAAATCAGTCCGAATGTGGATGTAGCCGAAGATCACACCTGGAGATACACTCCATTAAGACACGATGCGCTACACGATCCAAAGATTATGGAGTATCTCCATAATTGCAATATCTGCTTGATTGAGTAGATCATGCCGAGATTGACGGACACGATCCAGCCAACCCACAAGTGTAAATATCAGGGGACCCCATTGCAACAGGTACGTAATATCTTGCACCCTCTCTCTACACCATGCAACTTAGACCCAGATTCTTTAGCCTAACTTAGGCATCAGAGGGTCCCCTGTTTAAATCAGGGTCTCCTTTGCTAACCTTTCTGTGCAGGACCAGGGTCCGTTTCGAGTTCCCAGCATTGAGTTGAGGGTGGTCCAAATTTTGACCTCAACAGTGACCTTATCAACCATTTGGATGAAAAATAAACATTATGAAAACATTACCGTGGGCCCTAAGAAAATTTTAATGGTCGGGCTTTCAATTGCTACTCTTTATGGTACGAGCCACTGAACATTTGAATCTGTTTGTTTTTGTTTTTGTTTTTTTTCTTTTTTTGTTGCCCATGACCTAAAATGATATGAGAAAACATATGGACACTGGACAAAGCCAAAAGAGCTGCACCATCTTGGCTGTTTCCCGCGCCGCCGCACCTAATCCGCTCCCCTAAGTTGGACCAAAGCTTTCAGCATAGTCATGCAAAAGTATATATATATATATATATATATATATATATATATATATATATATATATATATATATATATAGGGAAAAGGTACTATGCACTCGAGCGTAAAGCGGTCTCCATGAGGTTGAGCTGGGGTGGGCTACACCGTGATGCCGTTCAAACATCTACCCCCTCGGTCAGATGCACCATCCCTGGACGGGCCCATACAGCTGAAAATCACCTCAATCCGTGACTTTTGTGGGCCACACCACGTACAAAAGTGGAGAGGGGCTGTGCACCATTGAAACATTCAAAACCAGTTGTGGGGGCCTTTTGAGAGGTTTCTTCATGATCAAAACCGTCCATCATGTGTGTCCCACTTAAATGTAATTTTAAACTAATTTTCAGGTGGTATCAACATCTCAGGTGGACCCCACCAAGTGATTTTACATGTTTTCACGTGTATACTTATATTTTCAGAAGTTATGGCCCACCTGAGTTCTGTGGACGGTCGATTTCCAGCCGTGTGGGTCCCACTTGGAGCGGTTCATCTGGTGGACGGTGTGGATCTTCGAAAGGAATCACGGTGGGGCCCACCCCAGCTCGACCTCACGAACGACCGCTTTACGCTCGAGCGCATATTACCTTTTCCCATATATATATTTATATATATGGCTAAAGTTTTTCTCGAAATCGAAAAGGTGAGGCTTTTCCCAAAAAAAAAAAGGGAAAGGATAAGGAGCGGCCCTGGCCTCATCAAAGACGCTACCTCCGTTGCTCTAAGGCATACTTTGATGCATTTATTCTATATCCAAACCGTTCATCTGTTTTGTCAGATTATTCTTGGGCATGATCCCAAAAAGGAATTAGATAAAAATCAAAGGGAGACCATAAAATAGGGAAAAGTGATGAATGATCACTAACAACTTATAATAGCTATAAAAAATTTGGAACAAGCTTATATTTGTTTTTTTTTCTTTTCCTTGATCTAGGTTTATATGACCTTATTTATACGTTCCATTGAAAATAAAATTAAGGATACATTGCAATGGGGCCTAGGAAGTTTTTAACGGTGGAGCTTTCAATTAACATTCTTTCTTATAATACGGTCCTCCGAGAATTGGATCTGTCTCATTTTTGGTTTTACAAGGATCTAGAAAAAAATGAATGGACGGCGTGGATATAGAATACATACATCGAGTTGGGCCCCACAGAAAGAACCCAACCATCTTGTGTGAGGCCGTGGGCACCTATTCTGCTCTTAAAAAAAAAAAAAAAATAATAATAATAATAAATAAAAATAGAAGAAATAGAAAAAGGGGGGGTTCAGTAGAAAAGTTTGATGCTATTGCAGACTGGGATGGATAATACGCATACAATTAAAAATTATTTAAAGAAATGGCACACGTGTTATACAAATAATTCCAATTAAAAATTATTTAATGAAATGGCACACGTGTTATACAATTAATTCAAATTAAGATGTCCAGTTTGGATGTGCCATTATACAAAAATTATCCTTATTTTAGATTATATGAGTATTGGATTGCTGGGCACTTATTGGATGGTTCAAAATGAAATAATCCAATGGTCTTATTTCAATAAATAAGCTTCATAAATCAGAGATCAGGATTTACCAACCAATATGATTTTGGTCATGTTAGTGATAGAAAGTGTGTATGATTTCAATATGATTTGGACGGTTTAATTTTAGATCATGTATGCCAAAAATGTATAATTTTTGAATTCCTTCGTATGAATCACGGTACTCCGGTCTCCACCAGAGCATCTAATAACTGCTCGAGTTTTTTTTAGTCAGGAGAGAGAATGTATGATAACCAACCAATAACCACGTGAGGTACTGAGGCACCAAGGCTAAAGCGTATTGCTTCATACGCACTAGCATGAAACGGACGGTCTAGTCAGATCTGTGGGACCACCCCACTAATGTATATGTTTCATCCAGTCCGTCCATCAATTTTTAAAGATCATTTTAGAACATTTTGAAAAAGGAAGTAGATTGAGGGCTGAAGTGGACCACACCATAGGAAAGAGTGGAGATTAAAATCTTATCAAGCTGATATTTATTTTTCTTTCCCTTCGTACAGGTCTATGTTACCTTATGAACAGGTTGAATTATAAATAAACATCACAGGCGGGCGTAGAAAGTTTTCAACGGTAAGAATTCAATCCCCACTTATTCCTATGGTGTGGTCCATATGAGGCTTCAATCTACCTGGTTTTTGAGCTCATGGACTACAATGATATGTCAAAATGGATGGACGGCGGAGATAAAATATATACATCACAGTGGGCCCCACAGATCCCCTGACGGAACTGTCCGTCTCTAACTGGTTCCTGGGGGGTAGTACCCCCATACGCACGCACTTCCATAAATTGCATAATAGAATGTATGAAGCCGTCGAAACAGTAGATAGTTTATGAAGCAATAATGGATTTGCTTGTCGATGTGTCGATACCATTTGAAGCGTACTGTGTCCTGCCTCGCCAAGACGGAAATAGGTCGAGCCAGGGGTTCCGTGGACCCACCTTGATGTACTGGTTTAATCCATGCCGTTCATCCACTTTTCTAGAGCATTTTAGAGTGTTATCCCAAAAATGAGGCAGATCTAACGCTTTAGTGGGCCACATCATAGGAAGAACCAGTGATAATGCCTGCCATTATTATTGAAACCTTCGTAGGGCCTACCGTGATGCTATTTTCCATCCAACACCTTCATAAGGCCAAATAGACGTGAATGAATGAAAAACACAAATGTCACAAAACTTCCGTCTCCCATAAGATTTTTGATGGTAGGTGTTCGATCCCACATCATAGGAAGAACCAGTGATAATGTCAGCCATTATTATTGAAACCTCCGTAGGGCCTACTGTGATGCCTATTTTCCATCCAACACCTTCGTAAGGTCAAATAGACGTGAATGAATGGAAAACACAAATGTCACAAAACTTCCGTCTCCCTTAAGATTTTTTATGTAGGTGTTGATCCCATTGTAAGATTTTTTATGTAGGTGTTGATCCCATTGTATGGTCCACTTGAGCCATGAATCTGCCTCATTTTTGAGCTTATACCTTGAAAAGATATAGAAAAGGGCATGAACGCATGGATAAAGCCCATACATCATGGTAGGCTCAACAGAGCTCCTGCCTGGAACGATTCGGTAAAGGCTGGGCGGGACTTTTGATGAAAAATAATCGCATCTAAAAAATCATATCTCTTAGTGATTAATGTGGGTCACACCAATTGAAACAATTTGGAGGGCTAGCATTGCCCTTACATTATTTTCAATCATGTGGTCCATCCGAATTACAAAAGGAGTTGGGCGCTAGCATTGCCCAGTACACTATTTTCAATCATGTACCATTTGAATTATGGATGGAGTAGATTTTTGGACTATTGGCCTAACATGGGACGATACATCTAATGGTTGAGGTAGACTTTAGGTAAACATCAAGGATGGCCCACTTGAGCCACCACCCATATGCCTTCACCGTGATGGAACGGTGGAATGATAATGTATCTTCGGGAAAAATCTTTTTGAAAAAAGTAGGGAATAATATTCCACATTAACGAAGTAGTTTTCTGTCAAATTCTAAAAATGTGACTGTATTAACACATTTGTGGTGCAGCTAAATTATTGTCTTTCCAGCGAAAAAAGAAATAACATAGATTTTATCTATTACCAAAAAGAGAGACCCAAAAAGAGAGACCCAGATAGAGTGTTGGACAAATACAAAAATAATAAAGGGTAAGATAGGGAACACAAACTAAGCTCGAAATAACATCTATAGCTGGATATGCCAGTCTATCTCCAGAAAGAATTTCTATTCATTTTTATGCATTATTTAATGGTTCGGACCATATAATTATGGTGATTTTTACTCTATTGGCAATACCCATATCAGCCCATGGTGTGCTTGCAACAGTCATTCGAATTTTTTTTTTATTGGAAAATATGTGCTGAAAATAGTAAATAAATTTAAAAAATAAAAATAATAAAAATGAAGAAAAGAAAGATGAGTTTTAGTTTGAGTCGAGTCATGATTGAGTCACTAGCCATGAAACCACATTTGCCCTCTTTCGACCGCGTCCTATGTGTAATAGGATTCGTGGATAGTTGGCATCCAGGATATAACGACTATGACCTAGTCCCAACGGTGTACTTATTGTAATAGGATCCGTGGATGGTTGGCCTCTAGGATATAACAGCTATGACCCAGATCCAACGGTCTCAAACCAGTGTGCAGAACTTAAGAGCCGAAATGAGTTGACTCAGTGACGAACTCGGTTTGTAAAGACCCAGAGATAGTTTGAAGAACTAGAGAGAAATTGATTTGTTTTGAATGAATAAAACTGAATTAGAGTAGAACTATTTATAGACAAATGGGTTAGGTCCAATCGGTTTAAACACAACTAGTGTGAGCACCCAAATAGACAAGTCTCTAGTTTGAATTCTCGCAAAATCAAAATGTGCGAGTAGTCAAGCAAAGCAAAACTGTTAGGCAAGTGTACTCTTAGTCTGCACATGGACTCGAACCCAGCTCGGCAAGGCGCACACATGCACGCACGTCCACGGCCCAGCAAGACACGATAATGACATAACCCCCCTCCCCCGGACCAAATTCACATGCCCATGAGAAGGGACTCAAGCCCCATACAAAAGTTCCTTCTTATAAGCTCGATGTTTTTCTTGGTCATTTCTGTTGTGGGGCAAGATAGCCACTAAAAGACAAAATAATGTTTCATAAGAAGGGGAGGGGAATGTTTCAAATTCAAAACACTTCATTATAAGATAGAAGAGTTGTATAATAGTATTGATTGAAATTGCGATAGATGTACCGCAATGCGTCTAAGTGTGGAATATGGCAGAGCTATAGAATGTAGACTAAGTCTTAGGGGGGGGGGTGATTAGGACTAATTAAAAATTATGACAATTTAAAAACCTAATTGCCTAACTTAAATTAATTTACAATTAAACTAAGTAAGACAATTTAACTCTAACGGCTTCCAAGCCAATAGAGGGTCCAATCACATAAGCTACACTAAATATGCAAGTTAAGCAACTAGCCTATATAAGATAGTGCATATGAGTGTGTGAGATGTGATTCCTATCAATCCTATACATTCATCTAATTATGCATTATATTTAAATATTCAAGACATAAGCATAATTAAATAAATGTGCAAATAGCAATCCCAAACACGATCATATATAATGGTTCGGCTATGTGCCTACTCCACTCCTGGCAGATGTACTCAACCCATGAGTATACCGAATTTTACTATCAGAGGTTTTAAATCAAGTTCACCTCAAACCTTTGTAGCCCGACACAAGGACTCTACTATT
Organism: Magnolia changhungtana; assembly: GCA_030180095.1. Taxonomy (NCBI): domain Eukaryota; kingdom Viridiplantae; phylum Streptophyta; class Magnoliopsida; order Magnoliales; family Magnoliaceae; genus Magnolia; species Magnolia changhungtana. The sequence continues at coordinate 5,664,531 of JASAUF010000161.1, read as the reverse complement.
TATGCCTTACACAAGAGAAAAGATCACAATCCCGAACCTAACAGTTTAGGCTACACGTGCCAAGGTCCTAATCCCGAACCTACAATTTATGCTCTACACAAGAGCAGGGATCCTATCTCGAACCCAATAATTTAGGCCACACAGACCAAGGTCTTACACAAGAACCTAGTCGAGTTTGAGAATTCCAAACTCTCAGCCTCAATCCTATACAAGGAAGGAGGCTAACGTATGGACTCTTAATAATGACACTTGTTGAATTGAGTCTCATTTTATAGCTCATCTTGGGTTGCTTGATCTCCTCTCTCCCGTGCTTCAATCAACTCCCCAATGCTTCCCCGGTCATGTTGTCGATGCTTCGTGAAGGCTTTAGCTCCACAATCAATCTCCTTGCATTTGATGTGTCTTCAAGATGACCAAGGTGATGGGAGAGAGTTGAATCTCCTACAATTAATGGGTAGTTGTTTATCCTAGGGGATTCGACTGGATGGGTACTCTAGAGTATTATGGAGACTGTGGATATGCCTATAAATTTGGTCTCAATGCTCTAGAGAAGGCATGAGATTATGTTATTCATAAATAGGAGCTTGGAATGCTCATTGAAGTGATGAATCAAAATAAGAAGAATATGAATCTCGTAGGAATAGAGTCTAGGATGTTAGGTTAGGCTTGGGATGCACTAGGGTCTCTAAAATGCCTATTTCCCTCATTTTTACAAAGATCTGGATGCTCCTTTTATAAGAAAAAAGTTCCAACGGATCTTTAACAGCTAGTTTTCCTATCGAGGAGTCTTTCAGTTAGACCAAATTTTATTTCAATCGGACCGAATTAACTTCGAAACTTGCTAGACAGTTTTGGGCTGTTTCAGTTGGACTAAAGGTGTCATTCGGTCGGACAAAGTCCAACTGAATAGAGACAGATTTTCCTGTTAAGTTTTTGTTCTGCAATAGCCATGTTCAGTCAGACCGAAGGTTGCTGTTTTTCAATGTATGTTTTAGCAATTTTAAACCTTTAAGGCCGAATCTAATGAGATGGAAAATATGAACTTTATGGCTTAAAAGATTATCTAAATAGAGTTTCCTATTTGGGTCAAGATCATCTAGAGGCTACAAAGTTATTTTGGGTCAATGGTTAGGGTCACCAAGGCCGCCTGTTTACATATACTTGCCACTTTGATGCTTCTGCTCCGTTGTGTCTTCGATCTTCACTTTCTAAAGGCTCAACTGACTTTACGACACGACGACTCACATGATTGACAAACCGGTGTGCAAAAATGAGTGCACTAACATTGATGTCTATTTGTCATACCTAAAAATTTAAAAACCCAAGTTTGGAAACTCCGGACCAGAGTTCCTGGGTGTGAATCTAGTAAAAATGCACATGGGTAAGTTCCAATGTGTCTGCACAATTCGATTAACATTCACCCATAATCAATAATCAGAGTATCTTTAAATCAACGACATATAGATTTAAGCAGAGATAATTAAACTCAAAAATATATGGCTAATATTCAAAATATACAACTCCAAAAGTAGTGTCCACCCATATGGGAACTATACAAGTCATAAATACATTCAACAAAACCAAACTATGAGTCCACCCAGCCGGAGACTCCAATATATAAATGATTAAAATGAATAAAGTGTAAAGTTTTCTATTTTTGCCCAACACTCCTAAAACATCACGGTGATGGTGCATGTCAGTCTAAGCCTATCCTTCTGAGAATTTTGATGGTACCCGCATCAATAATATCGTCTAGTTGATATTTTAAAACACCATCCCAGGTGGGAGTGAGTAACTAACATAGTGGTATCATTTTCTAAGTTACAATGTTATCAATACAATCAATCATAAGCAAGATAGTATTACAAAGCATACAATTCCTAAGTTAGTTCTTTAAATGCATGGATGACATAATATATACATGTATGGCCCGAGAACAACAACAATTGTAAACTTTCCACATTAACGCTATCACCAGTGAAGACGTCAATCATATGCGCAATGGTTGGCTTGTAGCACAACCCACAAATGTTTTCCATGATATGCATGCTTAGTCGAGTATTTATTATTCCAACTTCAAATAGTAGATTAGTGAAGCTAGGATTCCTTCATTTTATCAAAAGTAGCTAAACGAATTTGTTAGTGCACAAAAAATGCATTTTCAGACCTCCCAATCCTCTTGCAGCATTTTCAGACCTTTCAGTCCCTCTTGCAGTATTTTCAAACCTCCCAATCCTTGTTGCAGTATTTTCAGACCTTCCAGTCTCCGTTGTAGTATTTTCAGACATTTGAGTCCCTATTACAGTATTTCTGGACCTCCTAGTCCCCGTTGCAGCATTTTTAGACCTACCAATCCCTCTTGCAATATTTTTAGACCTCTCAGTCCCTGTTGAAGCATTTTTAGATGTCTAGAGTGCTCTTTTGTGGAAATAGATGTCAAGAGTGCTGTTGCGTGGAAATAGACTTCATGGAGAGCTGTTGCGCAGAAGCAAACTTCCTAAAGAGTTGTTGCGCGAAAACAAATTTCCCAGAGACCTATTGCGTGGAAATAGACTTCACACGTATGGTTGCCTATAAATACCCCCATCCTCCTCATTTGCGTCATGGAAGATTTTGGAGAAGTGATCGGGAGCTTGGAGAGGAGTTGTTGCACGAAAATAGACTTTCAGCTGAGTTGTTGCACGGAAATAGACTTCTAGCCCAATTGTTGCTTGGAAATAGACTCCAAGTCCTAGTTGTTGCGCCGAAACAGACTTCCGGCCTAACTATTGCGTGGAAATAGACTTCACGAGCCGAAATGAGAGATTTTGGGAGAGAGAGAGAGAGAGAAGAGTAGGTACCCGCGTAACTAAGGCCTCAAGTATTCACATGTTGTGTGGTTAAGGACTCGGGTATTCACATGTTGTGCGGTCTTATAGGTTATTCTGTGATTGGATTTCCTATATGTATATCTTTTGGTCATTGGTGTGAAATAAAGATTTCAGTCCGCACAAATCATGTCTTCGCAATGAACATCTTACAAGCTGAAATGCTGCTAAAATTACTATTGAATTCATTTTTCTTCCTCAATTACATTGATTCAATGTACTTTGTTTTAAAATCAAGGGAAACACGATGATGCAATCGAAACTCAGAATTAATGAAATTTATGATAATGAATGCTCTTTTATTTTCTTCATTATTATTGAATGATGATTCTCCTATCGAAATACATTCGTTTCTTGTCGAAATAAAATTACGATTCTATTGGGAAAAATAACTTATTCAATATTAACTTAGAAATTGTTTGGAGAGCAAGATCATCAATCGGCACCGTAATGGCGCTAAAATGGAGACTCTTAATGGGAACATCCTCCCCTTCATCTCTAAAACAAAGTACGATTTTATTTAATTAAAGTAATTGATACTCTGTTTTGAATAGTAGGTATTCCGTCCTTACATAACCATAATGGCTTTTTTCCCGACGACGTAATTGTTTACTTCACACCCAATAGATTTGCTGTGGATTACATTGATAATACACGATCACTATTACAGAAAGTATCATAGAAGGTTAAATCAGTTACGATCAAGAATATGCAATGTCAGATGATGTCCAGAATGGTCTCCGCTTCACCGACAACACAACATGATAATAAAGGATGGATAGCGGTAACATCTAAAAGATGAAGGGTTCGATCTCCTCCCACAAGAAGTATCATCCCGTCAAGTACAGTTAGATGGTCGAATATGCAAAATGTCATGAGACGCAGTCTTGCCTCAATCACATAATCATTTCATTCAAGAAAGGACTGAAAAATCCATCACTCCATAAGGTCTTCTAGTATTGCCAACTATAACCGTAAGCAAAATCATTACAAATTCAAAAGAATAAAGGGAAAGTCATCGCGACAAGTGAATGTTCGCTTACAACACCTCCTACAAAGGATTTAAAGTAAACTTATGTATTAAGAATACCACGATCTAAGTTAGCTAGTCCTTTGAAGCGATAGTACGCTAGTTTCAAATCAAACAGCAGTTCATCTTCCTCAATAGCACTAGCAATGCAATGCTTATTTCCTCCGTCAATATCAAGACGATTAAAGAATAAAGAAATATAAGTCTTGTTAGCATATATTAATCAACCTAATCAGCCTTCACCAGATGAGCATGTTGCTGAAAAAATCCATAATCTTCCTGCAGCGACTGCCGTGAACAAATTGAATCACAAGTAGAGAGGCCATAACCACAAGCGATTAGATTTCAAGGGCATGCGCATAATATTTCTCAAATCATAACGCAGGAAGAAATCTGACAGATGGTCATCAAAACCATTCATCTAGCAAAGGAACGAAATCAGAATAAAAGGTTCCTATATCAGACACCATATCCCCCTGAAGTAGAAAAAATGTCATTTCCTACTGATTTCAAACACACAGACTTTAAGAAGTTTAATGGGGATGAATCACTAGAAGAACATATGATGCACTTCATAACAATGATGAAAAATCTCTCTAAAGTTCCTCAATATTGTTTATGATTATTCGGGTCATCTCTAATAGGAAAAGCCTTCAGATGGTATTCAGCCTTGAATCCAGAGTCTATTTATACTTGGGAACAGATGCATGATGCTTTTATGGCAAACTTTCTCTCTTCCGAGAGAGAAGTCAATTTGACTGAATTAGCCTCTACTCGTCGACGAGAAGACGAATCAGTTTACGAATTCATCAGTCGATGGAAAGACTTGGGGGCATCATGTTGATATCTTCCGGGAGAACCGGATCAGGTCAAGTTATGTTTGAAAGGTATAAGACCAGAAGTGGCATGTAACCTGATTAGTGCATATTTGTAGACCTTACGTGATCTTGCTACCAAGGCTCATACTCATGAAAAGATGGTTAAAAAAGTGTTCGCTTTTTATATAAAGTCACTATATCAGAATCTTTATGAAACATCAACCAATGCCATTAACTAAGAAGAAAAGAAAGAAGATTATTAGAATGAAGAAAGAAATAACAGTAAAGAAAAATGGAAAGGTCAATCGATTTGGATGATATATGAAAAATGCAGACAATATAAAACCTATAAGAAATAGGCATTTGCAAAATAAGATATACTTCCTATGATGAATTAACTGTTGGCTAGAAGGAAAGTTAAGCTACCTTGGTCAAAGTACAGTAAAGAAACGGAGAAGAGAAGAGGAAAAAAGATATTGTCATTATCATCATATCTTAGAGCATCAGACTGAAAATCGCTATGTTATTAAAGATATACTCCAAAGGATTATTAACAATGGTGAAGTTGTTATGGAAGAATATGATAGAAAGAGAAGAATGACAAGTCAATATAATTTTCATTTGAAGTATGGCATTAACAACCCTTCAAGATATAAAGCGTGATTCTAATAGTGGCATGGTCCATCATGCTTATGCTCGAGAAGGAAAGCAAAATGGATATGAAATAATGTAATAAGACAAGCAGTATTCCAGTCATGTCTTCATGAATCTTCATTCTTACTTCACTAGCCTTGTGAGATTCATGAAGTAAGAATGAAGAATGATCAATAAATAGAGAAATCAAATAATGATATAATTTTCAAATATTCTTTTTAACATATCCTTCCGAATAGCTGTGTGAGATTCTTGATCCTTTGATCCCGAAAAAGGTAATTGTTGATTTCCTGATATGATAATTGTCGATATCAATTTTTGTAGGTCAACATTGGGGCTAGAATCATTACAATGGATAAATTATTATATATTAACACTTGAGCTTGGGATTATTATTGTGATTAGATTATTGCTGCGGCCGACAAAAGTGGCTCCAAAATTATATATATTCTAAAAAAAGGGCCATCAGAAAACTATTTCTAAGCCATGGTCGACTCTCTACAAGATTTATTGAGCGATAATTATATCCAGATTATCAAAAATTACTAAGCTTATAATGCCAATCAAGACACGAAGAGATTCGATATATATATTCTTTAAGACATGCAATATCGTACAGCTTATTGAAGGACTTATTAAGCTATGGATTAGAATGAATAGAGCATTAAAATGCCCGCGGATAGTCATCCAATTAAAATTATTGTTCTTAAAAAGTAAAAGAGTTTTGATTGTAAAGATTCTCAGAGAAAATCTCTGAAAAGGCCAAGCTATATGTCCTGGGGGGGGGGGGGGGGGGGATAGAACTATGCCAAATTAAAATGATAACAGTGGAATTTAAACAAATAAAGGAAAGATAGCACTATAATCAATTCACAATACTGAAATGTAAAGCAACCTCAAATGTATGAGTATTGAGAGACTGATACAAATGTTGTTCTAAGGACAACCTTACACCAAAAACCATGGTTTATGGTAGGACAACCTGATTCCTAGAAAGGTCTTTGTATCAAAAACTCATACTAAATACAGAGGAATAAATAGATAAATAGCAAGGAAATGAAATCTAAATTATTACAACATTCCCCACGATGCTTGAAATGTAAAAGATTACAACATTCATATCCACGCATACATCCCACAATATTGAATGATAAAAGATATAGAAATTAAACCACACATCCACAAAACACAAAGAATTACAGTGGTTCGCCTGTGTGTACACCAACTGTTAAACAACAGCCACACAGCTTGCTACTCCACTCCTAATATCCTTACACAGTGGATATTAGCGTTCACTATGAAAATAGGTTTTTCTCAGGTTCACCTAAAACCCTTACAATTTTATCTTTTAAGTGGGCTTATACAATTCAAAAACCCCACACTCTGAGTTTTCTGGCTCTCCTCAGATAACAAAAAAGAATAAGATATTTCTGACTTAGTCACAAAAGAAACCAACACAATGGAAATTGCAATAATGTAAAATATCTGGATTTCTCCTTTTATTGCAGCACGGAAGAACCAAATCGGAGTAGAAGTTCGAATATAGAAGTTCAATGTTCACACTCACTTTGAAATGGTTCTAAGTTCTAATTGATTTTAAATTAAATCAAGTTGGGCTAGCTCTATTTGATTTTGATTCCAAGAAGTGGAATATCACAATTCCTCTTTCAAATCAGATTGGAATGCAGAAACAAAATCAAATATAAAAAGATAATAAAAAGAGGATATTAGATATGCACAATCTAGCTTAAGAAGTTTACAAACTTATCTCTCAGAGTGATGCCTTGATTTTACTTGAATTGGATTATCAAACTCTGAAAATCGTGCTCTATTTATAGTTACAGAAATCACGTTTACAACTGGTCGTGAGGGCACTACGACTGGTCGTAGGACCAACAACATTTTGAAATTTTAAGCGCGATCGGATAAAACCGTTCCACGACTGGTCATAGGCCTTGCACGACCGGTCGTGAGGTCTCTACGACTGGTCGTGACATGTCCACGACTGGTCTTGTGGAACCTGGAAAGGTTGTTTGAGTTTGAGCCGTAGCTGCTAGACTGGTCGTGAACGAGTCGTGCACTGTTCACACGATCGTTCGAGCAGACTTCAGGACTGGTCGTAGCTCAACCAAAAAATTTTAAAAATTTGCAACAACTTAGGACTGGTCGTGGAATTTCTTGGACTGGTCGAGCCAGTGCCAGGACTAGTCGAACAGAGTCCAGGACTAGTCGAAGAACAGACCAAACATCTATAAAGTAATTCAATTTGAATTATGTATCCGAAATGACCTGCCCTAAGGTCAATCTAAGGTCATTCATACCTTAAACATGAAGTATGAACATCGAACCTTCTTTTCTTTGGATGATGGACGATTTTTGAAGTTCATGAAGCTTGAGATCTCGACACATGATGGAGCTTGAACTTGAGATCTTTTGAAGCTTGAATTTGTAGTAGAGCTTGAACTTCACCTCGAGTCTTGAGTATGAACAGTTGACTTGTCTTTCAATGTTGCTTTTCAACTTAGAACCTTGAAGCTTAAAGGAGTGAACAATGTACTTGATCTTGCAGTTCTTGAAGGAGATCTTTGTTCTTGACTTGAAGCATTGTCCTTGTACATGTGATGCATTGCCTTGAACATATATATCAAAGTGCTACACAAGACACAGATTGAGGTTTTGGCACTACAAAATTTGACAATCAAAGGAGCAAATAACCATAGCACTAACAATCTCTCCCTTTATTAAATTTGCGACAAAACACACTCAATTAAAAATAAGAGTAGCATTATATGCACCAGATATACACAAGAGAGTATAATGAAGCATTACATCCATATCCATGCACCAGTTATAATAACCAGAACATTACTTACTCCCCCTAAGTAGCACACAATCCATATCCAGCATAACAAAACATATTCTCCCCCTTTTTGTCACAATTAGACAAAGGAAGCAATTAAGATGTGGAAAAGGAATAAGAGAGCAAACTAGTTAAGATATGAAAGATATAAACAAATTCAAAGATCACATATCAATAACCAACATAAACCAAATTCATCTAAAGGCAGTCTCAAAAATTGAAAGAAAAGAGTTAAGTATCATAAGAGTTATTACAACCCAAAAAAAAAAAAAAACTTAATCAGATCCAGAAGATGGTGCAAGAATATATGGATCAATTTGGTGTAAACCCTTGTTTAAGCGCCTCATATATTTGCGCATATAGGCAAATTGAAAATCTTGGGTTACACGTATCTAAGCACCTGTTCCTCAAGAGAATGTAACCTCGCATCGAAATCAGAAGGCTGATAGTCAGGGTCAGCCTCAGAATCTGATTCAATCTCATTAAAAATATCATCCATGTTTATATCATCTGGAGGTAAATCTCCACCTTCTTCTTCATTCACTTCTTCAGCACCACCACCACCCACATTCACTTGTCCAGGAGCCAATCCCAATTTCATCTTGTTTATATTTGAGTTGTTAAAAATAAGGTGATGAATATGAGCCTCTACAACAGGCATAACAACTAGCATGTGAGTAGCTAACACAGTCATAAGAAATGCAAATGGAATATCACTGTGTCCAGGATGGAGATGGAACTGAATGATAAAATAACATATCAGAGAAGGAAGACAAACTTTAGTATCAGAGATGACGAAATGTAAAATTTGAACCATGAAAGAGGTGAGTTCGATTTTGTTACCAGAATGCGGATATAGATTTGAAATAAAGATTATGTGAAGAATCCTGTATCTGGGTAACAAGTACTTGGAAGCAAGCGTATTCCCCTTATGAGTCCATTGCGCATCTATATTACACAATGCTCTTGTAAGCACACATTTTTCTGATTCCAACGGTTTGTCAGCTAGAGTATGAATAGGAATACCCTCGTCATTAACAGGTATGTCCATTAGAGCAGAAATCAAATGACGGTCTATCTTAAATGGACCTTCTCTAGTTTCTATTGAAAACATTAAATTTTTTGTCAAAAATTCAGAAATACACGCAAACATAGCCTGTACAATAGACTGGTATGTTGACCCACCCCAATGTAGAATGTTAGCCCATCCTACAGCTTGGAGAAGTGGAAGGAGACCAAAAGGAGCAATGTGTTCAAGATCAACAGGTCGTTCAACAATAACATTGCGCAATCGTAAATCCCGCACATAGGAGGGATCATCTTCGGGTGATTGAAGGTGGCGCCTTGTTAAATGTGTCGATCTAGATGAGGAAGTACCATGGAAAGTTTTCTTTTTCCCTCTAGCATCCATTTGCAACTAGAAAATCAAAGAAGTATGGAGTTGCAAAAGATATGGAATGGATTTTCTCAAAAACAAATTTTGGAGAAGAAAACTCCAAAAACTTCAAGAAAACTTGAAATCAAGCACTCCAAGGAAGAAAATGAAGTGATTAGAGCTTGAATTTAGAAGAAAAAAAATGAAATAATGCACTAACCTTGATGAATCAAGAAGATGGGTACGACTAGTTGTGCTACGGCCCATTGGAGAAAAAAGAGAAAATGAAGAAGAAAGGGTTTTTCCCCCAAATTAAAAGATCCAGCGCGCTAAACGACTGGTCATGGGACGTCCTCAACTGGTCATACCATGACTGGTCGTGTACGTCCTCGACTGGTCGTGCAAAGACAAAAACATGCATTCTTCACATAATTCTAAAATTTAAAATTATAATTTAATAAATATATAAACTATAATACAAATGCATGAATAATTAATTTAAATTGCATATACCAAGATCAATTTTCAATTTATTAAACCTGCTTTTTTCGAGCGTGTTAGTGAAAATGTCAGCAAGTTGAGTCTCGGTTTGAATGTAATCCAAGGAGATTATCTTTTCTTCTATTAATTCACGAATGTAGTGATATCTAATGTCAATGTGCTTGGTTCGTGAATGTTGGATTGGATTTTTAGATATATTTATTGCACTGTAATTATCACAATATAAAACCATTGAATCCTATGCAATTCCGTAATCGCTTAACATTTTATTCATCCATACATGTTGAATACATGCATTTCCAGCTATGATGTATTCAGCCTCAGCAGTTGAGAGTGATACGAAACTTTGCTTCTTGTTAAACTAAGAAACTAAACAATTTCCAATATAGAAACAACCACCACTGGTTGATTTCCTATCATCGATATTACCAGCCCAATCAGCATTTGTGTAACCAGTCAACTGAACACTAGTATCATATGAATACTAGAGACCCAAATTAGTTGAACTTACGACATATCGCATAATCCGCTTAACAGCAGTTAGATGGGATTCTTTAGGATCAGATTGATATCTAGCGCAAATACCAACACTAAAAGCAATATCAGGTCTACTTGCAGTTAAATAAAGTAAACTGTCAATTATACTATGATATAATTTAGGATCCACACTTTTACTTGTAGAGTCTTTTGAGAGTCTCAATGTTGTACTCATAGGAGTATCGAAAATTTTCCCATTCTCAAATTCGAACTTTTTAATTAAGTTCAAAGCATATTTGGTTTGAGAAATAAAAATACCATCAGGTTGTTATTTTACTTGCAACCCTAGAAACTAATTAAATTCCCCAACCATGCTAATTTTGAACTTAGATTTCATTAAATCTGCAAACTTAACAGTCATGTTAGTACAGGTAGATCCATAAATAATATCATCAACATAGATCTGCACTATTAAGATATGATCGCTATGTTTCTTAACAAAAAGAGTCTTATCAACACTTCCCATTTGAAAATTATGACTTAGTAGAAACTTAGTCAATTTTTCGTACCATACCTTGGGAGCTTGTTTCAAACCGTAGAGAGCCTTTTTAGGTGATAGACATGATCAGCATTCTTAGGGTCTTCAAAACACGTTGGTTGTTCAACATAAACTTCTTCATGCAGATCGCCATTTAAGAAAGCACTCACTCTTTACATCCATTTGATAAATTTTAAATTTTCTAAAGCAAGCAATGGATATAAATAGTCTGATTGATTCAAGACAAGCTACTAGGGCAAATGTTTCATCATAATCGATGCCTTCAATTTAAGTGTACCCTTGTACAGCTAGTCTAGCCTTGTTTCGAATTATATTACCAAGTTCATCAAACTTATTTTTGAAAATCCACTTAGTTCTGATAATATGTTTATCTTTAGGTATAGGAACAAGATACCAAACATCATTTCTTACAAATTGGTTAAGCTCTTCTTGCATTGTAACAATCTAGTGTTTGTCCGTAAGAGCTTCTTTTATGTTAGCCGGTTCTACCTAGGATGTAAAGCACACGTAATTACATATATTTTCTAGTTGTCTACGAGTGTGTACACTAGTGAGAGGGTTTTCAAGAATCTGAGTAGTTGGATGATCTTTAACAGTCCTTAGTTCAGAGTTAGTTTGATTTGATGAAGTATCTGGTTTGTCAATTAAAAGAACTTCATCATTATCTGAACTTGAGGCAGGTGTATTTAAGTGATCGTCAATGACCATATTAATGGACTCTTGAATAACACCAGTCCTCTTATTCAGTACACGATATGCTCGATTGTTCAAAGAATACCCTAAAAAGATTCTTTCATCACTTTTAGTGTCAAACTTGCCTAGATTTTCATGGTCACGTAAAATATAGCACTTGCTGCCAAAAACTCGAAAGTATTTGACAGTAGGCTTCTTATCGAACCACATTTCATAAGCCATTTTATTATAAGTATTACTTGTATAAACCCGATTGATTATATAGCATGCAGTATTTGCAGCTTCAGCTTAAAGATTTTTAGGGAGCTTTAGACTATTCAACATTACATTTGCCATTTCTTGAAGCACTCTATTTTTTCTTTCAATAATTCTTTTTTGTTGTGGAGTTTTGGGTGCAGCGAATTCATGTGATATTCCTTAATCGCAACAAAATTTCTCAAAATTGCTATTCTCAAATTCTGATCCATGATCACTACGGATCTTACAGACTTGAGAAACTTTTTCGGTTTGGATTCGTTTGAGGACTCTTTTTACTTCATCAAGGGTTTCTGATTTATCCCTTAAGAAGGCTACCCAAGTGAATCTGGTATAGTCATCCACGATTACCAGTATATATTTTTTGCCTAAGCTCGAGCGATTTTGATGTGGCATTGGAGTTCACCTTTTTGTGAGTACTCATAGTCTGCTTGCCAATCTGGCATTCACCACATATTTTTTTTACTTTCTATAATTTAGGTAGACCTCTTATTAGTTCTCCTTTGCTCAATCTATACAAATTACGGTAGTGTACATGTCTGAGGCGTTTATGCCATAACTCAGTCTCATCGGTATGGACCATATAACATGATTGACTAGATGAGCTTGAATCACTAACAATATAGCAGTTTTCAGAAGTTCCATGACTAGTTAATATTACAGAACCCTTTTTATTTAAAATTTCACAACCTTGGTTAGTAAATTTTACGCTGTTATTGTTATCGCATATTTGAGATATGCTTAATAGATTGTGTTTTAACCCTTCAACATATAAAATATTCTTAAATAAGGGAAGGTTAAAGAGTTGAACCGTACCTTGGCCAATAATCCTGCAGTTGCTGTCACGCCCCAAATCCGAAAATCGGATTCACAAGAATCCCGATTGCCGAATTCAGTGCCGACAGCCTCCGTAGTACCCCATTCTCCGCTCCTAGTATCTTACTCCAGATTTTCGATCCTGGGATCCTACAAGGAGGAATTTTTTTTTTGATGTACATTTAACTCGTAATAAGCATAACCACAAGATTACCCAATTCACAAAGGCAATATCATCATCACATATCCACTAATATAATCATTTGAGTACAGTGCTGAAAGGGAAATACATATATAAAAAATCAAAGCTCCAGAAGACGGTTGCGTACTCCAAGCTCGACGCTGTAGCAACCTAACATTACCTGCACGCATCTATCATGCATAAGCTTATAGAAAGCTTAGAGGGTGGTGTAAGTGTGTGCACAAGGTAAGTGCCAAGTATATAATGCAATGCCTTAATCATACAATGCCGAAAACACTGGTAATCCATAAATTGTACAATGTCGGAAACAACAGAAACATTGACAAGAGCAGGAATTTATCAGAGTAAACAGAAATACTGACAAGATCATAAATCATACGATAACAGAGTAAGCGGGAATATGGACAAGTCCATGAGTCAATCAATATCAGAATACGCAATGTAGGACAACTATGTAAATAGGGAGTCATAAATAATCAAATATCAGATGCCAAAAATATAATGCAATATTCAATTCAGAAGAGCTAATGAATACCATCACTCTCATCTAAGTCACAGGAATACAGAAACATAGCAACCCAAAATGTCATATGCCGAGGTTGTAATGCAATATGCAATATGTGGTGCCAATGAAATGACCATGCTGGAGTGTGAAGTCAGGATGATAGTACGTAGTATCGCAGGCTACAGGATCCACTACAAGGGACTTCTATCCAAACCAGTCTCATACCTAAATTTGGATAGTCAGATTCAATGTGGTAAACTCCTGTTCTCAGGTTAGTCGCGCGCCCCAACCGAAATCCTTGCCATAACGAAGGCACACAACAATTAGTTGCGCACCACCAGCCCGAGTGGATAGTGAATGAATGAATGAATGAGCATGCAACTCCTACTCAATAAGTCCATGTATCTGTACAGTTCATCTCTGGGATCATCACCGGGGTTTAATATACTCCAAATGGCACTGTCTCTCTCCCAGTAGCACAGTCCAAGTGAGCGTAAGAAACCTCACTATCTGCCTGGCTAATAGTCTGCCAATACCTATCCGGCACGTCGATAGCGGACCCATTCACGAGCTGGTCAAACTCAGCCTAGTATTGCCCCCTACCCTCGGGTGAGTAAGGTCACACCCCTTTCCAACCGACCATGACACAGTGGGAGACATGACCTCCTGGTATTCGGCCCTCGTGCGCTCATATATCCACTCGATCTCAGCATTGGAGTCATCTCCTGGTCACGGAGGTTTAGAAATTTTCACCCAAGGACATCTATGGCGACCGTATGCTAGAACTAAACATTTTCGGTGTCCCGTCTGGCCATCCATGATATGCCTGTGGAGGCTACGACCCTGATGTCGCTAGGGCGTACAACACATAATGTAAGATGCATGAGTCACACAATCCAGTCATGCATCAATCCTGCGCATGCCGTGTGCTCATGTGAGATAACCTCCGCCTATCATGGAGTCTCATAATAACATGCTCAATGACATATGCAATGATCAACCACATCTCATAACAAACATGCAGATGATGCATACGGGCATGTATTATGATGCTATGCTGTCACCTACTCATAATCGGTATCAATAACTGGCATCGACAATCGATCTCGACAATGTGGACATTTAACCAACATTGCCCCTAAGGAATGGCCCACATAGAGCCAAACATATCGTGGGCCCATGGCCTCACACAAGGGCCACATACATCAAGTGGGCCGCATCACATAGGCCAGAAATACATCTCAATGGGCCTCGTATACATCAAGTGGGTCACATTAACTGGGCCGCAGCAATGGGCCTCATATAAATCCAATGGGTCGTATTAAATGGTCAGTCGTATCCCATGGACCTCAAATAAATTTTTTTACTTGATAACTTTAAATAATATATCATATATTATTCATGGCACTTTTATAGGGCCTTCTGAGGAACATGAGAGACATGTTCGAGGTCGCACATGTCTTAGGGCCCTCTGGAATGATGCCCCAGATTATTAGAAACCACGTGTTCGGTATAACAAAGAAAAATAGTCGACTGACGAAAAAGGATGGAAATTATGGCAGTTCTTAGGCACCATAGTTAGAAAACTGCGGTTTTTCTCTCTCATGCATGCAAACCAGAGAAAAGTTCCTGCTACTAAGAAAGAAAAAGTTTGGCAATTAGTTCAGGTAACTTTATAAATAATTAGGTTTTATAGAACATTAAAAAATTATTTACTTAAATGCTTTCTAAATGTATTGCTGGAGAAGTTTGAGGACGACCCATGCATAAAAGATTGGGTTTTTAAAATTTTCAATAAAATAGAAGGATTATAAGTCCACCTTGAAAGAAACATACTCTACCCCTTATAAGGGTGATCCTGGCGAGGCTAAGAAGCACTCCCACTGACCGTCGATCAGGAAGAGTAGAATTTGTTGGTCAACTTTTGGGAGAGTGAAGTTGGGAATGTATAAGATAATTATAATTATATATTATTATTATATTATAGTTAGTTTTAACTTTCTCATTCTTCGCCTTTTAGATGCGTGGTTAGAAAAATAAATAAAATCATGATGTCTAAAGACTTCCCCACACCACCTGTACGAAGAGCAACGCAAGGAAGTGCAATGAGGTAAACTCCTATGATAGATTAAAATTTGTTAATAGATACAAAGCTCTGACGAAGCAGAGCCATCATATGTAAAGATGTTCAGAGTAACATATCTCGGAAAGGATGTGAATTTTATAGATAGGAATGTGGATGAGACATTTGTAGGTATATATTCTAAGTAACACATACAAAAAATGTCGCGAGTCTTTCTTTTAGCCTAAATATATTATTAAATATGTTTAATTAATTGCAGTGCACAATGCAAGAGAGGCAGTCCCAACAGTTAGAGGGTTCTCAGAGTAGCACGACTAGAAACGATACAGTCATGGCCATGTGAGGATGATGGGGTTGGGAGTCACTCCATCCACGTGGTGAGGCCTTCAACCTAGCCATCATGACTTTGTTGGCCAGGCTTTCTATGCAGAATAGGAAGCCACCGATACATGATAAGAGGTTATCATGGCCCATCAAGATGTCACCATGGCACGTCAAGAGGTAGCTGCAAAGGTCATCGCAACACTTCAGGACATGGCACAACTTCGGGCGACCTTCGATGCATTTCTGCAGTACATGATCCAACAGTTAGGTAGGCTTGTTGACATGGAAAGTGTACTACATAGTACACAAGTAAGGACTTCTTATTTCACATTTAAAAAAATTATTAATATTTTCTTATACTAATAATTAGAGTAACACATTTTTATATACTATACCTATAGGCACTCCTTCGAGACTTAATGACTGCGGTGCTCCTTCACTTTGAGTCCCATGTATCTTCAATCCTAAATCATTTTTTACTTTTGTTAATAAATTGCAGTAACCTGATCTTATCATGATGATAGATTTTGGTTATTATAGTTTATCATCATATAATTTGGAATGCAATTGCTATTTTATATTCATATTTGGATGAATGAAAAGAGGAAGGAAAAACAAGTAATCTACATGAGTTCCATGAGGAAATGAGTATTTTTGGTGTACAAAGTTACTAATAAATTTCTAACGGCATGGTCGAGGTCTTTTGTTAGTAACTTAGACTCATCTCTGTTTGTTAGTTTAATCCACTAACAGACGATCTCCACAATGCAATTAGAAATTTATAAGGTTACCTGTGCACAAAGATATCCATTTCCTCATGTAGCTTGTGTAGGCTTCTTGCTTATCCTTTTTGTTCTCATTCATCTAAATATAAAGCAAAATGAATTAATTATAATTCAAGTTATATATATGATGATGAACTATATTGGTTGAAATTAATCACGATGATAAGTATGTAGGAAACTCTCTTGTTAGTTGTGGAGAGTCTAGTAAAAAAATAATGTAAAAAAAAAAAAAAAAAACTTGAAGCTAATTTTTTATTAACGAACTACAATAACCTGATCTTATCATGATAATAGGTGTAGTTCATATAACTTGAAATCCAATTAATTTAGTTTATCTTCATATTTGGTTGAATGAAAAAAGGAAGGAGAAAAAAGTAATCTGCATGAGTTACATGAGAAAATATGTCTTTGGTGTACCACGTAACTAATAAATTTCTGACTGCTTGGTTCGTGTCTTTTATTAGACTTAGACTCACCTTCTTTAGTCCATTTATCCCACTAACAGGCGATCTGCACTATGTAGTTAAAAATTTATCAAGTGAGTTATACACGAAGATTTTCATTTCCTCGTGGATCTCGTGTAAGCTACTTACTTCTCCTTCTTCTCATTCATTTAAATATGAAAAAAAATGAATTAATTATAATTCAAATTATATATAAGACGATAAACTATAATGATCAAAATCTATCATGGTGATAAGTATGTAGGCAGCTTTCTTGTTGATTGCGAAGAGTTCGGTCAAAAAATAAATTCTAAAATAACTTAAAGTCAATGTATATTCTTTACAAAGCTTTATTTTCTTTCTATATTATGATGGTTATCTTGACTGGACATATTTTTAAATTATAATTGTGGTAAACCATCATTGTATATCATTATCTTTTTTAATACTTTATAAGTTTAATCAATGTTCAAGGTACATATTTTATAGGAACATGCAAGTATATTATCATCTCATGTATGATTTTTTTTAATTGCATTTTATTTTTCAAATATTTTATTGTATAAATGTAAACTTATGAATTTTATTCAATTTTTTAATCTTTATTTATGATTTTATAGTAAATACTAGGGATAATAAGAAGACTCCTAATTTTTGCCCAATATATTGTGTCTACAATTAGGCAATATATATGGTAATAATATAAAAAAATCAATGTCAATCTTAAGTAATAGTTTTACAGATGTCCTTTAAAGGTAAGATTGGTTGAATCTGAAAAGTAAAATAATTATATTTAATTTTTTTCCTTGCTTTTAACGGTGAAAGATAATGTAAAATTGTAAATGGTTTTGTTAGTATAATAAGTACGATCTGAACATGATGATGCATGAAGCAAAATATGAAATTGAAGAATTAAAGAGACATATGGAAGAGAAGGAGAAGCACATGTTAAAGAAAGAACTCGAGCTTGTGAAAAAAGAGTTAGAAGTTACTAAAAAAGAAATGAATTTGCTTCGAATGACAACAAAATTGGAAAAACGACTACATTCTTTGTCAATTGGAACCGATGTTGATGGGAATGTAAATAAAAATAAAAAAATGATGTGTTTATGTTTGAAAAAACTTTTTTAACGAAAATACAATAGCTGCCTAAGGTAGGCAACTGTTGTATTTTTTAACACGGTGTTATGGCGGCGGATATATTCGCTGTTAAACAATAATGATATATATATATATATATATATGCAAATATATTCGCTCATATAAAAGTATTATATGGCAGACGAATGAATCCGCTAATATAAAAGTTATTTGTTGTTAATGGTTTATACCAGTGGATAGATACACCTTAGACATAATGACGCAATATAACTATTTTTACAGTGGATATAATCGTGTATATGATCTTCAATTGCGGATATAACTGCCGTAATAAACACCGCATTGGACGTATGTTGTCATATATAGAGATGGGTATATCCGTCGGTACATAGTATCATATGGTAGATAGTCATGTATAGAGGAAGAAATATCTTAATAATTATATTGTCTGATAGTCATATATAGAGGCAGAAATACCTTAATAATTATACTGTCAGATAGTCATATATAGAGGTAGAAATATCCGCCAAAATAATTATTACAGTAGCGGATGTGGTATCTACATAGAATCTATACTGACGACTTTTACAGCGAAGGATACTCGATCCGCCACTGATCCAGTAATGGACTTTATACACACACACACACATAGTGACAGAAAAATCTGCCGCTCTAAGTCACTTTTGTTGTAGTGGATGTATCTTTTCAATTAACGCTCCTAACAGGATTACCTTATCCATTTTCATTCCCTTAATCATTAGTTCATGTATTAGATTCTGATAATTGTGAATCTAGTTTGTGACAGGTTTATTGTCTGTAATTTCATAATGAATAAAATTTATAATCGCATGTTTCTTAAATCATGCATCTTCAAGGACATATTTCTTTTCTAGTGCAATCCAGATGTCCTTAGTAGATTCACAGGAAACATAAATATTGCATAGTTCATTTGAGAAGATATTCAAAATATAATATTTATAGTTATTGACATTTTTAAATTCATTTTCGTTGGATAGATCAAATATAAATGAATCTGAAAGAATGTAAAAAAAACTTTTAATGTTTCTAGTACAAAATATTGGAGGCCTTGCACAAAACCTTAGGATTTAGCCTCCCAAACAAACTAGAATTATGGGATAATAAAGCAATGAAAAATAATCAAAGCATAAACCACACCATACAAGAGATTTTTATGTGGAAAACCCTCAAAGAGGTAAAAACCAAGGGACCTCATTTAGATCAATAATCCAATATGAAGTAGAACGTTACAACCTTCTTCACTCACACAGGAGTGCATAAACAATAAGAGAATAAAAGAAAAATGGAGAAATCTAACCAATTACGAGGACGTAGAAGCGCTGAGATATCAAGTGCACAGTAGATCACCTCTACGAGCAGAACCTCCCTTCCACAAACTTCCTCTCTCTCTTTCTCTCACACACACCTTTAATAGCCCTAAACCCTTTAGCAAACCCTTGTAAAGCTTTAGAAAATCCTCTTATATTACCTAGAAAAGCCCTAGGCACCCCTATTTATAGTTTAGGAAACTCCCTTCCGTACCTTGTTGAGAAAGGCTTCAGATTTTCGCAGTCCACACAAGATCCGAACTCAAATCTGCATAAGCTCAACTGGTCAAGCAGTCCACTCGACTGGTCGAGCACATCCCTCGACTAGTTGAGCACCTCAGAGAAAAAATCGGATGGTCGCTGGACTTTGAGTTGAGCCCCACTCGACTCCACTCAACTGGTCGAGCATCACCCACAACCGGTCGAGCAAGGCTCACGACCGGTCAAGTCCTAGTAAGAAATCTCATCAAAACTCTCCCTTTCCAACCCAAGAGGGATTCACCTTCTTCAAGCCAGCCAAGTTTCTACAAACCTCAAACTTGCCCTTGAGCAAAGCCTTGGTCATCATGTCTGACCCATTATCGTTCGTGTGGACCTTCTCAAGCTGTAACACCTTCTGTTCCAAAATATCCCTAATCCAGTGATACCGAATCTCTATGTGCTTTGACTTGGATTCTTGCTCAAGTGAATAGCACTTTGACTATTGCAATAGACCACGTGCTGCTCCTGTTTTAGGCTTAGTTCCTATAGGAACCTCTTCATCCAAAGTATCTCTTTACCTGCTTCTGTGACTACAATGTACTCGGCCTCTGTCGTCGACAACGTTATGACCTTCTGTACCTTGCTCTGCCAAGATACTGCTCTCCCTACAAACATGAACATGAACCCCGATGTAGACTTCCTAGAGTCTATGTCACCTGTCATATCTGTATCTATGTAGCCCTCTAACACAGGTTTTCCGTCACCATAGCATAGGCTCAACCTGAATGAGCCTCTTAGATACCGCAATATCCATTTCATCGCTGCCCAATACTCTTTGCCAGGATTGGTAAGATACTGGCTGATAGCACCAACCATATATGCTATGTTTGGGCATGTACACACCATAACATACATCAAACTTCCTACCGCTAATGCGTAGGGCATCTTATGCATCTCATCCACTTCTACCTTCATCTTGGGACACTGCCTATCGTTCAATCTGAAGTGACCATGCAATGGAGTACTGACTGGCTTCGCTGCATTCATATTGAACCGCTCTAGGACTTTCTTAATATATCGTTCTTGTGACAGTCAAAGCTTCTTGCTGCTTCTGTCACGGGTTATCTTCATTCATAGGATCTGTTTAGCTAGGCTCAAGTCTTTCATCGCAAACGACTTGCCCAACTCCTGTTTCAGCTTGTCGATCTTCTTGATGTCTTTTCTCATGATAAGCATGTCATCAACGTATAAGAGCAGAACTAAGAAATCACCATCTGAGAACTTGCGCGTGAACACATAGTGGTCCTACTCCATTCTGTCATACCCATGCTTTAACATAAACGAGTCAAACTTTCTATATCATTACCGTGGAGCTTGTTTCAGCCCATACAATCTCTTCCTCAGCCTACACACGATATGCTCCTTGCCCTTAACTTCGAATTCCTCTGGTTGGTACATGTAGATCTCTTCTTCCAGGTCACTATGGAGGAAGGCAGTTTTAACATCTAACTGCTCTATCTCTAGATCCATGTTAGTCGCCAACCCAAGCAACACCTGTATGGATGTCATCTTCACCACTAGTGAGAATATCTCCTGAAAGTTTATGCCTTTCCCCTGACCAAACCCTTTCACCACAAGTCTGGCCTTGAACCTCGTCTATGAATTCTTCTGCTCAACCTTCTTTCTGAACACCCACTTATTGCTCAAAGCTTTCTTACCCTCAGGCAATTTCACTATATCATAGGTGTGGTTCTTATGCAAGGATTCCATTTTCTCTTGCATAACTTTCAACCACTCCCCCTTATGCTTGTCGGCTAGGGCCCCAGAATAATCTTCTGGCTCTCTCCCATCAGTGAGCATAATGTACTTATGCGGCGAGTACCTCTTAGACGACTGTTTGTCCCTAGATGACTTCTTCACTTGTGGCTCAATAGGTGGATTAAGTGGGGGCTGCTCCCCTGGTCCATCTTCTGAAGGAACTCTCTCGTCCTCTGCACCTTGCTGTACTCCTCCGTCATCAGGCACCATGGGAAGAATAACCGGATCCATGTCCTCTAGCTCACCTGAACTAGGTTAGTTCTTTTCTAGCTTACCAATGTCTTCTATACACTGATCTTTAAAGAAAACCACATCTCTGCTCCTGATGAGCTTCTTCTCGGTCGGATCCTACAATCTGTAACCGAACTTTTCATCACCGTACTCTAAGAGCACACACACTGCCTGATCTTCATATCGAGCTTAGACCTCTCATCCTTTAGTACGTGAACGGATGCCCTGCATCCAAATACCCTGAGATAACTGTACGATGGATCCTGTCCAGTCCACACCTTCTCAGGTACTTCTCCATTCAACGGGGCTGATGGAGACCTATTTATAGATATACTACCGTGTGCATTACTTCTCCCCAGAACATTTTGGGCAATTTCGCATGGGACAACATGCATCTGATTCTCTCTACAATGGTGTGATTCATTCGCTGAGCTACACCATTATGCTGGGGGGTCTTGGGAACTGTCTGTTCATGCCATATACCCAGGGACTTACAATACTTATGAAAGATGCCAATGTATTCACCACCATTGTCAGTGCGGATGCACTTCAATGATCTACCTGTCTCTCTCTCGACCATAGCATGAAATAATTTAAACACACCAAAGACCTCATCCTTGGATTTCAAAGCATAAACCCAAACCCTCTTAGATGCGTCATCTATAAAAGTGATAAAATATAATGCCCCACCCAAGGTTTTTGTCCTCATTGGACCACAAACATCAGAATAAACTAAATCTAATGCATGCACTTTATTAACATGAGAAGTAGATTTAATAAATGAAACTCTATGATATTTTTCTGATAAAAAATTAATATAGATTTTGAGAGGTATACCTGCCAAGTCTAGAAGGAGCTGCTTCCTCGCTAGTAGCTAAATTCTTTTTTCACTCATATGGCCTAGATGCCTGTGTCACATGTCAATAGTTGAATCTTCCGCTACATTCAATCCACCCTTGCACATATTGACACTTGCCTTGTAAAAGGGTACAACACTTCTTTCCTCTGACTGCCATCAACGAACCCTTGATGAGCTTCTAGCGCACACCAGCAAATCGGCTTTCATAGCCATCATCATCCAACCTTCCTGTCGACATTAAGTTGAGGCGAAGGTCTGGGATATGCCTCACATCCCTAAGAACCAATGTGCAACCCACATCGGTCTTCACACAAATATTATCGACTCATACGATCTTCAATACGCCAGAATTTCCCATCTTCATGGTCCCACAGTCACCTGACTTGTAGCTTGTGAAGAAGTCTCTGCGTGGAGTCGCATGAAAAGAAGCTCCCGGGTCAATCACCTAGTCGGTGTCTTGACTCGTAGCCATGAGACATACATCGTGATCTGCTAAAAGAATAACTACAACGTCGCCATCTGAAGCGACTGCAGTAGAATCTGATTCGTCTTCCTTCTCCTTTCCTTTTCCTTTCTTGTCGTTCTTTTTACTACGACATTCATTCTCGCCATAATTCTAGCAATCAACATCTTTTCTGGTACTCGACTTGCCTCTTGATTTATCTTGGGCCTTCCCGCCCTTCCTGTTCTTTCCTCTCCCCCGTTCCTGTGTCACAAGGG
Source organism: Magnolia changhungtana (assembly GCA_030180095.1). Lineage (NCBI taxonomy): Eukaryota > Viridiplantae > Streptophyta > Magnoliopsida > Magnoliales > Magnoliaceae > Magnolia > Magnolia changhungtana. The sequence continues at coordinate 5,641,008 of JASAUF010000161.1, read as the reverse complement.
CCTCTTGCTGAGTAAACCCTTGAGACTTCCTCCTTGTCTCCTCATTGAAGAGACAACTGGTTACCTGTTCCATGGATATCTTTCCGTCTGACGCGGAGTTACCAAGAGACACCACCAATGTCTCCCAACTGTCAAGCAATGAACTAAGCAATAACAAAGCTTGCAATTCTTCATCCAAGACCATCTTTATAGCAGAGAGTTGGTTCACTATATTGCTAACCTCATTCATGTGCTCGGCCACAGAACCACCATCTTTGAACTTGAGATTCACAAGTCGCCTTATCAGAAAAATCTTATTACCTATTGTCTTCCTCTCATACAGCCCTTGTAATTTCAGACATAGGCTAGTGGCTGAGGTGTCTGTAAACACATGGTGGAATACAGAATCGTCTAACCATTGTCTAATAAACCTCACCACCTTCCGGTCCATCTTCTTCCAATCATCATCAGACATATCCTTGGATTTTGCTGATATGCCAATTGGAGAATATAAGTCCTTGCAATAAAGCAAGTCCTCCATCTTAGCCTTCCATATGGTCCAGTTAGAACCATTGAGGCTGATCATCCTTGATGAGCCACCTTCCATAATTCAAAACCGATCATGTCTGTTCAATGAACTTAGCTCTGATACCACTTTGTTGGGGGCCTTGCACAAAACTTTAGGATCTAGCCTCCGAAGCAAACCAGAATTATGGGATAATAAAGCAATGAAAAATAATTAAAGCATAAACCTCACCACACAAGAGATTTTTACGTGGAAAACCCTCAAAGAGGTAAAAACCCTGGGACCTCGTCCAGATCAACAATCCACTATGAAGTAGAACATTACAACATTCTTCACTCACGCAGGAGTGGATAAACAATAAGAGAATAAAAGAAAAATGGAGATATTTAACCGATTAAGAGGACGTAGAAATGCTGAGATATCAAGTGCACAGTAGATCACCTCTACGAGCAGAATCTCTCTTCCACAAGCTTCCTCTCTCTCTTTCTCTCTCTCTCTCTCTCACACCTTTGATAGCCCTAAACTTTTAGCAAACCCTTATAAAGCTTTAGGAAACCCTCTTGTATTACCTAGAAAAGCCCTAGGCACCCTTATTTATAGTTTAGGAAACTCCCTTCCGCACCTTGTTGTGAAAGGCCTCAGATTTCTGTAGTTCGCAGAAGATCCAGACTCAAATCCGTGTAAGCTCGACTGGTCGAGCATGATCCTCGACCGGTCGAGCGGCCCACTCGACCAGTCGAGCACCTCGAAGAAAAACATCGGATGGTCGTTGGACGTTGAGTCAAGCCCCACTCAACTCCACTTAACTGGTCGAGCGCTACCCACGACCGGTCGAGCGAGGCTCACGACCGCTCGAGTCCTAGGAGGAAATCCCATCACAAAATTGATCTTTCGTTTTCATCTCTTGAAATTCTATCCAATGATCAGTTTGATTTTGGACTTCTCAGTTATATGGTTGATTGTGATGGTGGCCATTGATTACAATAAAGTTCTAGTTACAATACAGTTTTCAACTAATTTGAGAAACAGTCGAACATTGGTTACAGAAATGGTCAAAAGAAGAAGAAAATATTTTTTATTTTTTAACAGATAATAAAACAGACATCTACTATTTCCAATAATTAATTTGGTTTCAAGATGGTTGGAAAATATGTCCTGAAAATACTAGATAAATTTAAAAAATAATAATAATAAATAATAAAAATAAAGATGACTTATAGTTTTTGTCGAGGTATGATTGAGTCATTCGACTTGAAAGAAAATCTGTCATCCTTGAATCTTATCCCAAGTGCAATAGAATTCTTGCATAGTAGGCCTCTAGGATACAATGACTATGACCAGGTCCCAACGATATAGTCGTTGTACATGAGTTCGAACCAATGTGTAGAACTTAAACCCGAAGTAAGTTGACTCAACGACAAACTCAATTTGCAAAAACCTAGAGATAGTTTAAAGAACTAAAGAGAAATTGATTTGTTTTGAATGAATAAAACCATATTAGAGTGGGTCTATTTATAGACCACGATTAGGTGCTTAAAACATCATTTCAAATAGGTTAGGTCCATTAGGTTTAAACCCAGCTAGTGCAACCACTCAAACAAACATTTCTATGGTTTGAAATTCGCCCAAAACCAAAAAGTGTGAGTATACTCATGAAGAAAAACCGTTAGGCGAGTGTACTCTCAATCCAGACATGGACCCATAGCTGGACCTGAACCTAACAAAGCGCAGCGCATGCATGCCCATAGCCCGATATGACTCGACACGTGCTCATATGATTAATGGCATATGTTCAGGCTAAAAATTGTACTCAAAACATCCAACTTACATGCCATGGCCACCCAAGTTTAGAAATATTATAATTTTTGGGTAATTCATTCATTATGACAAGGGATATCAGGTGAATGGATAGAGGCATATAAACAATACAATAGTTCATGCATAAAACTAATGGTAGGCATTCCATCCCAACAATTTCCTATGGCATGTCTTACCTGAGTTTTGGATGATTATGAATTTTGGGTTCAACAGTCAAAATATCATAACGTACTTGATGAACAGGGCTGATCTCAAAGAAATTTCTACCCACAATGATTTTTGTCTGTTAAAGAAACTCCCCATGCACTTACCCACCTGTGAGTTTTCCAAGCTTTTGGGAAAGAAAAAGTAAGCACGGAAGGATTTCTTTTTTTTTTCCAATAATAAATAAACTATTTAGTGGAATTTGCCAGTGAAATGGTAACTGAACGTTGGTAAGCAAGGACATTTTTGAATTCTCAAAATTTAAAATGACCACTGTTAAGTACAGTTTTTGAAATTTTAAAATTTAAAATGTCTTTTTATATCCCTTGAACCTAGATTTAGGTTCCATTTGTAGGAGCAAAAATGTTGCCAGATGTTGACATTATAATATAGAAGGATGCCCTTTCTGTAGTAGCTCGTTAGGATAATAAGTATATTCTGTGGTGCTCACCATGATCTATATGTTCTATCCACGCCATCTAATTTTTCAGCTCATATTAGGGCATGAGCCTAAAATTGAAGCATATCCAAAGCTCTAGTGAGAATCGAATGCCTATAATTGAAAACTTGTCAGGGGCCAAAGAAGTTTTGGATCAAACTCATCTTTTCAACTTCACTTTATCCATGGCTTTGTGACCTTATGAACAGTTTGGATGACAAATAAACAGAACTGCGGACCCTAGGGAGGCTTCAATGGTGGACATCCTTATCCCTACTATTTCTACTATTTCTACTGTTTTCTGTGATGTGGTCCACTTAAGCTTTGGATATGCTTCAATATTGGGTTCATGCCCTAAAATGAGGTGGAAAAACAGACGCACGGTGTGAATAATGACACATACATTAGGTGGTCTCCACAAATCTACTCCCCAATATAGAAGATAGGTTAGATATTATACTCGTCATTAGGCATTGCAATCCTACTCTCCATACATGTGTCTTTTTTTTTTTTTTTTTTTTTTTTTTTTTTTTAAAAAAAAAAAAAAAACACACACACACACACCCACACACTCACGCTTGTGGAATTTCACCACCTATGGATACTCGAACCCTTGACCGAGTGTTGAAACTCCTGAGAGTCTACCTATAACGACTCGAAAAATTCTGTACGATGGCCCGAGTATCACCTCATGCAGAAATCACACAGGATCAAATCCTTTAGAAATTAGACAAAATTAACTAAGTGTTAAACTAGATTAACCACGAAATCCACATGAATCACTTTAAATACGATCTGCAAGACCTAAAACTTGTGGAATTATTGACGCTATGTTACCCTAAAATCTAGGATCAAACTCATTACCCGATTGCTCTCGGGAGCACATTGAAACTCCGTATCAGATCTGGACCGCGCATCGAAAGTCCGAATAATACGAAGTTATAGATTTAGGACCACCTCGCTGGGATTGAAACCATCTCGGAAATTAAATCCAGATACTATCCCACGACTATTCGCTTGAGCTCGGAGCGAGGAGTGTGGGAAAACCTAGTTTTCTTTAGAAATGTAATGACATTTAAGTAATCTGAGACTTGGTATTTGCGGGCCAAATATAAGAAATCAGACCATCGAAATCTGACCCAAATACAACCTCAGATCAGGAAAAATTTCATATACATGGCAGTGTACTTGAAATCCCCGATCGCGATTCAGTGACCGTTGAACTAAAACTGGTCCGTCACGCGTGATCTGGGAATCCAACTAGAACGAAAACTTAACTTCACCTACATCCAGAGTCTGTGAGCTTAAGTCTGACCTTTGGCTCAAGGGGGGCCGCCAGAAGTCCTCCGTTGAGCTGAAACAGGTCCACTTTGGATATAACTTAAGTATACCTTGACCTTAGGTCTATTTCGATGAGATTTTAGGCTATATAAGGACCTTTAAACCCTCTCTCATTCAGCCATACGAATTTGAGAAAAACTCCAGGAGAGAGAAGTGAGAAAAGAGAGAGAAAGAGTGAGAGAAGTGGGAGAATCTCCCTGCTACCTTACCCCGTCACTCTACAAGCTCAACCACCCTATTCTAATCGCTTTATGATTCCGACATCGTTTCTAGGTCCCTAACCCTAATTTATAAGTTGTAAGTTATGAAATAACTAACCTAAAGCATGTTATAGGTTACCACACCGCTGTATACCGAAGTTTAGCAAACCTATCGAATTCGTTACGATTCTACAATAAAAGGTGCGGACTTTAGATGTATAGGTTATAGTTTTCAACGCTTTCAATGTCAGATAATGATAGATTCATGATCTGTATGTCATTGCATATGTACAAAATGTTGTCCGTTTTATTTTTCGATTATACGTTAACTATGTTCAATATACTGTATTCTTCGTATTTTTAGAAAGTACGTATATGTATAAATTTTGAAAATGTGTTTGCCATGATTATTTACTGTATGAACATATTATATATGTGTATAATACTTACTTGGCGAAAGGGTTCGCCCTAATACATGTTTTTGCTAATTTACACTATGTATGTCAAAATAGTGTATTCTAAGTGTTTGTGAAAATGCTTGTAAGAGTAAGTGATTAGATAATCATGCTTTAGGTGGGTGTTGAGATGGGATTCTCAATTACCTTAGAAACGTATATGATTTCCTCCATGTTGGTTGTTTAATTTAATCGCTTACTATGAAATATATGTGTTTGTATTTCCTTTGTAACATTTTATGACATGTTTGTTAACATGATTTTTGTTTATTACACTTTACTCTACATGCTCTGAATAAGGATTAATTGCGATTGGGACTATGATTATAGTCCAGACAATTGGTAACAGACTTGAGTTCGTGGTTGAGATTCATTTCGCCACATGGGATGTGTCTGACGAAACCGAGTCGTACTTCCCGGTTAGCCATGCGTGGGTTCCACGCGAAGTACTTATGCACTTTATGTCGTTCAGTTGGTTGTGCGCTCGTGCTAGTCTGGCTCGTCAAGTAACCCGATCTGTCTAATGTATGTTCACCATGTTTGGATGCCATTGTTTGAACCTAGGGTACCAAACTTACCAATGTAACCCGCTAAGACTCATGAGCTGGGCATGGTGGTATGGGACACCGTGGTCGATTGTCGGCCTTCATGAGCCAAATACGGTGGTATGGGACACTGTATTCGAGCTGTCGGCCTACACTGATTGATGACAAGCCCTTTATAGTGACCTCGAGCATACTCTGAAGTTGCAGAGAGGCGACTAGCCTTCCCGTAGTAACAGAGTATAAGCTAGGCTTGTATTGATAAGGTGATAGGGGAGTGGTGTAACGATTCCGTGTAACAGCCCTGGCAGCCCTTGCAGTGACCTAGAACCACACTATCGTATGAGATTATCTAGGACTGATGACCCTAGAATGGATCACTGTTGGGAATGATATAAGGAAGGTACCTTAGTTTCCCAATACTGATGTTTGAAATGGACTAATAACAACTCGGTAATCATGTTCATCATCGCATTGCATGTGCCTGGAAGATGTGGAGCACTGAGGGTGCCAGCATGCCGCGGACATAAGATGGTACCGCAGAGGGAGTATGTTGGCGAGGGCACGCATCATAATCGCATCTCATCCTTGCATAATCATAGTACTTAGGAATGTTGTTTGTACTGCTTTATCATTACTGCTTGATTGATTTGATAACATGTTAACTTATACTTTGTTGTTCCACTGAGTTAGCTACTTACTCCCACGTTACGGGACTGTTCGGACACCCACGGAAGACGCAACCGACGATCCACGGAGACCACCACGATTATTATAAAGATCAGGATGAGTTTTTCTACATGCAGTTCGCTGGAGGCTTCGCGTAGGCTATCCAGATTTACAGGATTACAGGGTTCATGATCACAGTTGTACCATTTTGACATTTTGATTTGGGAACAAATACATGTATATGGTGGCTCAATTGGTATTCATACTCTTGAGATTGGAATTGTTTTGTTTTATATACATCTATATACATCTTTCAGTCTTCCGCTTGCGTTTATACATGGATCTGGAGTATGAATTACTATTTTGGTATAATCTCACTCATGTTTATTGCACTAACATAGACAACATTCAATTATAAGCATTTATGTTGCATAAGTGATGTTTTGGAACTCGGGTGTTGAGTTGCTACTCGACCCTCGATTTTCAGGGCGTTACACTACCACCCGAGCAAGAGTAAGGATCCACCATGTGTCTGCTTTCATGTTTGTTTGAAATCTAGTCCCTTGATCATTTGGGATCCACCTTTAAGGTGGATGCGGATTTCTTTTGCAGGAAGTTCCTTACGTTGGGATGCTAGGTGGGGTCCACCATGATGTTTTTGAAAAATCCACTATGTCCATCCATTTTTCCATATCATTTTAGGACATAAGACCAAAAATCAGGTGGATCCAAAGCTCAAGGCGGCCATGGAGAAGGAAAACTGGAGAAAGAGTTTACTACCATTACAACCTTCCTGGGCTCCACCTTAATGTTTATATCCCATCCAAACCATTTATAAGTTCATACCCACTGGGATGAAGTGAAAACACAAAACATTGGGCCCGATATGAAGCTTATGTTGCCATATGAATGTTTAAATGGTGGTTACTAAATATCCATTATTTCCTCTTGTGCGACCCATTTGCATCTTAGTTGCGAGGGTTTCTTCTGAGTGAGAAAACATTTGATAGGGTGAATGAGGAGTTTAAGTCTCTTGATTGATCCCATAAAGATGATTTTAGCAACACCCGAGCGTATGAGAGATCAGAATTCGTCTTAAAACTGCCGAAGCTCGGAGGAAGGTGCTAGAGTCTCTTCCACTACCATGTCACTGTTGAGCACTTGACTAAGGGAGAGGAGTACTTCTTCGACCAATAATATTTCCTTGGGTGTTGAGGAAGGTGTTATTTCAATTGGCATAATCAAAGGAGCTTTGTCAGCAACATCAGTCGAAGGAGCTTCCGTAAGGTCTTCTCTGCAAATGAATGGGTGACTATAGGGAAGAAAATATTAGGGTGGCCAAAAGAAGAAAAAGAATCTGAAAAGGGAATATGATTTACAAAAGCAAAACAAAAATATTCATAAAGCCACATTTGAAGAAGGCGTGTTGGCCCTCCATTGTGGTAGAAACATTTGATGGTTGCTTCAAACATACTACGATATAGGTGGTTGAGTATAAATGGAGCGAGGGCTAGTTGTCGTCCCAGAGTTAGCGCCTTAGCCAAGTGAGCATACTCCTTTGTGATTTGAATAACACCTATATAGAGCAAATAACAACAAATCCACATCAATTGAAATGTTGCATGCTCTTGATCATCAACAAAGTCAAGAGATTTGTGATGGATCTTTATAAAGTTGGAATAAGATTTGTGAAGTTGGGATAGATTGGATTGCCGAAAGGAGGAATGTGGATGACGGCGTAGATTTTTATGGACTCATGGGACCACATCTAAAGTGAAAAGTGTTAGTCGATAAGCTCCAAAAAGTAGAAGCAATCGCAAGAAGAGAAGTGTCTGCTGGATAATCATACAGAGAGAGGTTAATACATTCATAGATACCAATTTGTTTTCATGTATCACCCTGTTGTACTTTTACTCGGGTATACTACTCTGACCATCCATTGACCATAATCTTGAAGTCTTAAAAGCATTTTTCATATTTAAAAGTTGATTAGATTGAATGGGGGACAACTAGGGAAGAATATTTCAATCAATGGAATATGTTCATGAGTAATCTCAGGGTTGGAAAGCCAGTCTGAGTGAAAGGTATGCCCAACTTGGATTGATAGGGGTAGTGAAGATGATATCATTAATAACCTCAGGAGAAAGAATGTCTAATTGTTTCATGAAATCTTCTTGGCTAAATATTGGAGCATCGGAAGAAGAAGAAACATCCATAGCATTTGCAGAGACTCTGAAATAGAGGGAATTTTGGAGGAAGGAAATGTGTAAAGAGAGAGTAGTATAAATGAAAATTGGATTCAAAATCTCTCTCTCACACACACACATATAGATATAAGTGTCAAGGACGTGCGCATTAATGAGAGGATAATCATGACTCGTACAACATGATTCTGTGGCATGCATCACAATGATGACCGTAGAAAAGGAGCATAACTACCTTCGATTTTCATCTTAGTCGAGCAAAAGCAATGGGAAGCTAACACATGGAAAGATGGTCAATTGCGTTTATTGTACTGAACAATAAGCCATCGTCACTTTCACCTATTTTCATAAAGGCAAAGCGATCGGGGGGGGGAGGGGGGGGGGGATTGTACCATATTTCTGACAGTTCCTGAAATAGCCAATTGGAAAAGGACACATGTCGTTACATAGGAAACATATAGCATACGAAAGATCTTTAGAGATATTTGGAGCGCTTTCGACCGAAGTACAATGCATTGAGCTAATTGATACACGTTATAGCTGATAACGATGAAGATTGACATGGTGATGATTCAGCTGACATAACCATTACATAAAGGAAAAAAAACGCGTGAGAAAAGCCATAAAAAAAAATATATAAACAGTAGAAGAATTCAACAAAGCGGGTCGACTCATACCAATCAAACTTATGTTTCATAATCATAACTAAGCTTTATCCTAGGAGTAATGGTAATGTTTAACTATAATCCACATCTATGCTTTTGCACTGGACTATTCCTAGTATCAATATAATCACTTCCTCTCTCATAAATGCATCTTACTGTTGCTCCCTGAGATCAACCATAAGAATTTCCTTTTTGTTTGATTGTTTCTGTTTATAAAAGTCCTTTCATACGGAAGGCAAGTTACAACACATCTTCAGAGGAAGAACCCCACCCTCCGCTTGATTATTCTATAACTATCTTACGAGTGGCTAAATAGGGACCGATCTTCTCAGGTCTCGGTCATATACGATTGCATTCGGCATATCTACCTATCGCGATGCTTGAGGTCAAGTTTTTCGGTTTGAAACGAGACATACAATCGATTCTGGCACACCTGCACACATCCCACATGACCAAAACAAAACCAGTGTGAACAATTATATGCTTGTAGGGGCACAAAAGTCTTAAACTAAGTTGTTATTTGTGTTTTCCATTCATCTAGGTCATTGTAGACACCCCACCCCAAGCTGATAAACTAATTGAGTTTGAACTAATAGATGATCATCTAAACCCTAGTCCTAAACCCTAATCATAAAAGCATAAACCTTAGGAACCTCAGTCCTAAAGCCTAAACTCAGCTCATTCAACTCAGTCAACCTAGTCAGCTTAACCCTAAGCCCTAGGAACCTAAAATCCTAGAACCTTGAGTCGGCTTGGTGAGTCAACTCACCTGGTCAGTCTACCCAATCCAACAACCCAGTCAACTCACATAGTTAAGCTCAAAACTAAGCCCGAACCCAAGCCCAAAGCAAGCCCAATTGAAAAAATAGGTAAAACTTCAAAGCAGCAATCTTCACAGCAGAGCCTCCACATGTTTGGAGGAGGTTGCTTGCCAAAGCAGTGAGTCCAAGTGGGAACTGGTGGCGACCAGCTTGCCACCAGCCATGTGACACTCTCCTTCTTTGGGGTGGCATTCCTCATGCATGTGGAATCTCTCTTTTTTATACCTTAAGTGTGCGGTTGAGGTGTATTTACTATAATACCTATCTCTTGACCCAAAACTATACTTTTACCACCTCATCTGACCTATGAGATGATCCCATGTGGCAATCTCTAATCCTAACTCTTCAACCACCTTTTACCCTTACGGTCATTAGGAATTACTAAAAAACTGGGTTTATATGCTATAAATAGCCCCCTCTCATTCTTATTTCAAGCATCCAAGACATCTAGAGGGAACTCATCCACTCTCATTTCAAAGCCTCTTCATCCCTTAGGGCTTTAGCTATCTAGCCATCCTTCCACCAAGGAGAGTAAGAGTGAGAGTGAGAGCTTGACCCTAGTCTAGCCTAGCCTAGCCAGAGCCCCTTCTGAGCCACTTAAGTTCAAATCTGAGCCACTCGATCTAGCTTTGCGACACTACCATTCATTAAACCATTCAACCTTCAATTAATTTCATCAATTCAAATCATTACATCGTGTAACACTCATTTCCTTTTCAACCCCCTTACTCCACATATACATCAACATTACATTGCATTTCATCATTTTCTCTCATCTAACTGACGGTCGTTTGCTCTGACGCTTGCCAATATAATCAAAGCAAGTCTACTAAAAATTTTAGCCGTTGTTTTATCATAAGCATCAATACAACATCAAGCTTTCCATACATACATACTTTGTACCTTGCACTCGATTGTTTCGAATGTATACTTTGCGACTTGCCGATATAATTAGATCATGCCCATCGAAAATTCGGATCAATCAATCACCATTACCATTGCATCGTATTACAATTTCTATATGAGAGAAATGATCTTATTCCTCATAAATCAGTTATATGTAGTGAAGTAAAGACTGTACATTTACACGGACAGAGTGGGTCCCTAACACCTTCCCTTTCTGTAATCACGGTCCTTTATTGGAATCTCTAGAACACAAACTCACGAGTTATCATAGAGTTAAAAATCATCATGTCTCAATCCTAAGCATTTATATAGGGTCTAACTAACTGTAAGATCATAATAATTAGTTAATGAGTCTCTGATGAAATATAACACATTTTTACCCTAAATGAAAGCCCTTAAATGAGGCAACTAGTAGAAAAGAGAGTCGATCTCCCATCCACAGTAAAATCCACCTTGCAACGCCCACAATCAAGTGATCCCATTAACATATTAGATGGAAAATACATTACATTAGGTCCTATGAAGGTTTTGAACGAGTGTCCATTCAATCACCACTATTTCTTGTGGGGTGGTCCACATGAGATTTGGATGGGCTTTAATTTTGAGTCTATACCCTAAAATTAGCTGTTGAAAAGGATGGACTGCTTTAGATATACAATGCATACATCAAAGTCGTCCCCACCTTCGTGGCCTCGCCGAAGTGGTGTTTACCGAGCCTCATCGAATCCGCGTTCAGTTGACGTGGTCCAACAGAACGCCGGTAATACGGCAACAACCATGTGAGCGCACCTCGACCGGTCAAGCCGGAATGTGGAAAGATTCTTATCTCCCCTGTCATTTTCAACTTTCAAGATACGGGAGATCGGGAGGAGATTAGGTGAGACCCGGGACTCACCCAAGACGGTGCGGCCCTTACTGTGGGCCCACCTTGATGTATGTATCCACACCGTCCATCCGTTTAATCAGGTCATTTTAGGACATTATCCCAAAAATAAAACAGATTCAACCATTAAGTGGACCATACTATAAGAAACCGTGGTGATTGACCATTAATGAGCCACAAAACCTTTGGATCAAGCTGATATTTGTTTTTTAACCTTCATCCACGCTTATGTGACCTTATCAACAGATTGGATGACAAATAATCGTTACGGAAACATTACGATGCACCCTAGTAAGTTTTTAATGGCAGTGCGTTCATTCACCACTGTTTCCTACGGTATGGTACACCTGATAATTAGATCTGTTTCATTTTGGAATACTAACCCAAAATGGTCTCACCTTGTCCGCTCGCACATGGAAGATACACCCGAACATCTGCAGAGGTATTGCTTTTTTCATTACATTGGTACATAGCCGTTATACCTCCGGTCAACTTAAATGATTCAAACCTTTTATATTGTGGGGATTGTGTACGCCCAAAACTCATGGGTGCCTAACGCTTCTATCAGGGAAACGACTTGACGTGCATGAGATCAACCCGGTGAATCAGTTAGATCACCCCTTGTTTACCGTTCATTCGAAAAATCTAGATAGTTCAATACTCATCTGGGCCACCCATAGGGAACTATACCTAAACCTCTAACTACACATTGTATGGTCGGCCTGAGATTTGGAATAGTGTGGTTTTTGGGAAGTACTTTTATCCTGATGAGGCAAGTTGGATAAAGCGATTGGATAAATTTTTTTTTTTTTTTTTTTTTTTTTTTTTCGGGTTAGTTGGTTAGTGCACACCATGTCAGTACACACACTTCATGTTAAGCCACCCCCACTAGGGATCGATACCAAGACCTCAAGTGTAAACGAGGTATCTCCACTCAGTCTGTCAGTTGAGCTATGGATCTGGGTGTAAGCGATTGGATGAATTGTAGACAGCACTGTGAGCCCTACACAAAATCTGGACGATGTGCCGTACCCACTGTTTTTTACGGTGTGTCCGATCAGAATGTTAGACCATAGGGCTGTCAGTGGGCCAGGTAGTCCCGATGGGCCCGCCGGCTTGGCGAGTATTGGGCTGGGTTTGAGGTGGTGTTCGGGCCGACGGTCGGGCACGGGCTTAAATCAGGAGTACAACGGGCTGGACTCAAGCTTAGCACCCCCAAAAGTCCATAGCCGGGCCTAACCAGGCCCGATAGATCTTTCCCTAAACCTAATTTTTTCCTTTTCTTTCACTCTCTCCCTCACTCTCACTCAAGAGGCACACAAAAATATCATTTATCCACAAAGATACTCAGGGTTCAAGCATATTCAGGGCTCAGGGTTTGGCAGACTTGGGCTGAGCTTTTTCAGCCTGTCATGGCCCGAGCTGAATTTGGGCTTAGGCTTAGAATTACAAGCTGGGCTTAGGCAGAGCTCATCCGGGCCCTAACCTGGCCCATTCATAGCTCTCTTAGACCATCATGGTTTCTGGCTTCAAGTCTATTGGAGAGGAGCAGATTAGCTGTTACGGGAGTTACACCTTAGTGGATTTTTCTTTCTTAAAAATATTACACTTAAATGAGTCTTTTACCAAGAGTTGGACTTTGGGCCTATTTTCAAAGGTTAAAATAAATTTTAAATTAGATAATTTTAGTCCTATATCAAAGGTCATAGAATTATCTTTCCAACGAGCTCAAGATTGCCCGATCCAACCTGTGCAACAGAAGTTATGATCCCTTTCATGGAATTTTGTAATGCTGGAAACAATAGTGAACACGAGTTAGACTTTAGTCTAACTTTTTAAATGTCAAACACTCTTCAAATGAATTGATTCTAAAGTGATTTGAAAGTTCGATGAATTATATTTCCAACGAGCATAAGATTGCATATATTTGACCTGTATGAGGGAATAACTATTGAAAAGTAAAACAGTCACTAAATAAGATGATTCCAAAGTCATTTGAAAGTTTGATAAATTATCTTTCTAACAAGCATAAGATCTCCTTAATCCGACCTATAATGAGGGAGTTATTATGACTGATTTCATAGGATTACGCGATGTTGGAAGAACTACAATTTAAGCTTTGCCTAAACTATGATCTAGAATTTAGGCACACTTTTGAAAGGTCAAATAGTTTTCAAATGTGATCAAATTCATTTAAAATTTTATCGAATTATCTTTCTAACAAGCATAGGATCGCTTAAATCCAACTTGTAATGAAAGAGTTATGACCATCTTCGTAAGACCGAAACATACCGGAAAAACCATGATCTGGACGTTGTCTAACCGCGATTTGGACTTTGGGTCCACTTCTAAAAGTTCAAACAAATTTCAAATACGATGGTTCCAAAGTTATTTAAAAGTTAATCGAATTATCTTTCTAAGGAGCATAACATCACCTCAAATTGTGCTTTTTTTAGCATTGCACGGTTCTACAAAAACTACTACGACTTCCTCATCATAACTTAGATCGAGGCAATTTTATACTCATTGCAAAGATAATTTAATGAATTTCAAATGATTTTAGAATCATTGCATTTGAAAACCGTTTAACCTTTCAAAAGTAAGTGCAAAGTTGAGATCATGATTTTTCTAGCATCACAGGTCCCGCAAAAATATCATAACTCCTTTATTATATTGGGGGATTTTATGCTCATTGAAAAGATAATCTAATGAACTTTCAAATGACTTTAAAATCATCACATTTAAAGACCATTTGACCTTCCAAATGTCGGCATAAAGTCTAGATTGCAGTCTGAACAAACCCTAAATCACATTTTTTTCTAACATTGCGTTTCTCAAGAAAATGGTCATAACTCGCCCATTACACGTTGAATTTGGGTGATCTTATGTCTGTTGGAAAGATAATTCAACAAACTTTTAAATGGATTTAGAATCATTTCATCTAGAGATTATTTCACCTTTCAAAAGTAAGTCCAAAATTTAGATCTTGGTTTGGATAAAAACCTTGATTATGGGTTTTCCAGCATTGTGTGGTTCCATGAAAATAGTTATAACTTCCTCGTTACAAGTTAGTTAGGAGCGATCTTATACTCATTAAAAATGATAATTCAACGAACTTTCAAATGACTTTGAAATCATTACATTTAGGAGACTTCTTGAACTTCCGAAAGTGGTCCCAAAATAGCAATCACGATTTATATAAAGCCTCGAGCGTTATTTTTCTAGCATTTCATGGTCCAATAAAAATGTTCATAACTCTTTCATTATAGGTTGGATTAGGGGTGATCTTATGCTTGTTGAAAAGATAATTTAACAATATTTCAAATGGCTTTTGAATTATTGCATTTGGAGATCGTTTGACCTTCAAAAGTGGGCCCCAAGTCCAGATTACGGTTTGGATAAAGTACAAATTGCAATTTTTCTAGTATAATTCGGACCTAAGAAAATCGGCATAACTCCCTCATTGCAGGTTGGATTAAGGCAATCTTGGTATCATTGAAAAGATAATTTGACTAACTTTGAAATGGATTTAGAATCATTGCATCTGGAGACTTTTTTTTTTTTTTTTTTTCTTTCAAAAGTGGGCCCAAGTCCAAATCATGATTTTTTCCAGCATCCTACAATCCTACGAAAATGGTAATAACTACCTCGTCAAAGTTCAGATAAGTATGATCTTTTGTTCACTATAAAGATAAATTGATGAGTTTTCAAATAGGGGAGGTAACAAGGAATTGATGGGATTGCCATCAATCAGATAGTTTTCGCTAGGACTTGTTTGACAAGAAATGAAAGGTATTTAATTTGGGGATTATCTTATTCAATGATAATAAAGAAATAATAAGAGAAGAATCATTACAAAGTATTTTATTGATTTTGAGTTCGTTTACGTCTTCTTATTTCCTTTGATTCTAAAACAAAGCACAATGAACCAACATAATGAAGTAATTCAATAGCAATTTCGGTAGAATTTCGGATCGCGGTGTTTATGTCTTCATGAAAGAAGAGTTATGCAGATATGAATATCCTTGTCTTCTTCATATATTTGCTCAAATAGCATTTCTTTCAATAGAATACTCAGATCTCTTTGAAGAACAACAACATATTTGACAAAACATTAGTCATGAGAGCCATGAGTAGTACAGGGAATTACACGGACCCGTGCAACTGAACCTCTGTTGCGCAGTCCAGCGCCATGGGCCGTGCAACTTGCTTCTCTCCTTCTTCGATTTCCTTCTCCTTCTTCAATACCTTGCAGAGGTATTGAGTTTTGATCTTATGTCTCTTTAAATGAAGGGGTAAAGGGGTATTTATAGGCTTCCATACGTGTAGAGTCTCGGTCTTTGTGCTGTGGACCCCATTATGTAATATTCTTCTTACGCACTGCGCAACTAATCTCATCCACAAAACAAGTTGCGCGGACCTGACATGAGTAGCGTGGTCTAGCACAACAGATGTGAATTGCGCAAACCCGCGCAACTCAACCTCTCTTCTGCACCTTGACTTTTCTTTTGTCTCTGATATCTTCTCTTCTCTTAAAATCTATTTTTCATTACTTGTAGTTCTTAACAACGCATAATGGGAATTTCGTACATTTTTTATGCACCAACAGATGCCCCCTCAGTCCTTCTTTGATTTATATGTGAAATCAAATCGAGGATCGATCTTCTTGTTTACCACCCCAAGTATAGGGTCGCGATGTAGTAATAATCTCGGTAAGATCGAGGTCGAATCTACAGGAACTGAACTTTGTACATGATCTGAAAGTAGCCAGAACTAGAACTAGAAGATGTAATCTAAATCAGGAGAATGTAAGAGAATAATGGTGAATTCTTAAACTAAAACTTGTAAAATTCGAAGGTGGGAAACTAGGGTGCCAAGGATCCACTTGTAGCAATTAGGAAGCTACCTTGCAATGATTCAGTGACACAACTGGAATTAGAGTCCTATCATATCCAATTGGTAAGAAGAGATTTGTCAGATCTCTGAACTTCTCATGGATCTAATCATCAATAGATAAGAGTGGTGAAGTTTTGGAAGTGATTCCATCACTAAACCATGCCTAGGAGAGAAGGCAAACAACAACAATTTACCAAACCCATAACCAATCATAAGAGAATTGAGAAAGTTAGGAAGGATTCCGTCACCTTACCATGCCCAAGGGATGATGGTGAACAACAGGACTGGCTAATTTCACAATCTCAATTCAGGAAAAAGAAGATATTCAAAACAATCGCAGATCCATTGTAATTTGAGTCACAACAAACCATTAAATACTAAAAATATTCCTTAATAATCAAACTAGAATCCAAGAGAGTTCAATCAAACATGAATTAAAACAAAGCACACATCCCAATCATGCTACAAGCTTCACCTCTTAGCCCTAGCTAAGAGGTTTAGCCAACCATAAACATGATTAAGCTAAAATCTCTGAAAACATAATAAAATAAGGAAAAGGGAGAGCAACTCTGGCCATCCGATCCTCCACACACCTTCTCTCTCTCTTGCTCTCACATCCCACGTCCACAGCTGCACGTCTACGCCTGATGATTGATGCCTCCACGTTTTCTCCCTTTATAGTCATCCCAATCAGTGGTATTTTACGTAGCAACAGTGCCGCATACACAGCGAAAGAAAAACACAAATAGTCTTATGTTTGGAAACGTTTCGGGATGGTTGATGTCCCTAAACTTGGTATCTGACTTCATGGTGGGGTTCAAGACAACCCTCTACATCTTCTTGACAGTCTGGATCACATATCCGACCGTGATTGTGATCACACAATGGCCCACGGAGGTTCGAACGTTGCAGCGCATGAACCTGCGCTGAGATGTGCATTAGGCCCCTGATTGGCGTTAATGGAGAAATCCACTCTATCCATTAGATTCGTGGCAAAGTTTCAGTCAGTAATGGATGGTTTTGCTCGAGTTTGGTGCGGCCCAAGGGATTAAATCTTCCTGCCGTTCATCATGCGTTTGATCGTGTTCTTCATGCATGCACGTGCATGGGAGTAGATGGACTCCATGGGTTTGGTCGGCCCCACCGTCCGGACACATTGGTCATTTCAGATCGTTAAATCGAGTGATGATGGTGGGCCACAACCCCTCACAAAGGCTGGACGTGTGAACGTTGTAGAGAGAGAAGAGAGAAATTTCTCTTTTAGTCAGGTCAACCAACTTTAACCGGGATTCTTGGTCCGGTGCACCACGTCTGTGCACCTCCTATGCACATGCGCCCGTCCATGTGGGGTCCATCATGATGTTTTTGAGAAATCTGCTACGCTCATCAGTCCTTCCATCCAATGTAAGGGGTTGAGCCCAAGTTTGAAGCAAATCCAGAGATTAGGTGGGCCTCAAATCAGTGATTTATTGGTTGATCTATCCATTGGACCACTTCCACAACGATCTAAGGGCTGAATTTTGACGTGTACAGTTAATTTAGGGTCCTCATGCCAGATATAAAGTTTCAAACCAAACGGATGGTGAGAACCCTATGATCTTACATTCGGAATGATTTTTAGGCCCCTTTAACTTCAATCATTGAGTTTTCTTGGATCTTTGGTGTGTGAATTCTTCGATCTCGGTCCCCTAAGATCCGTCCCTTGCCTTGGTGATTTTTGAGCATCAAATCTATGCCTTTAACACCATTTTCAATCCAAGCTCCTAAATTCACCTTGTAACACAAACATGATTAAAATAGAACGTTTAAGCTTTATTATGTACGTAAAACCAAGCAATAATTGGGGTCTAATATGCAATATTTGACCCTCAATACTTCTTCTGCACAAAAATCCTTTCATGATAGAGAAGGACTTTTCATGAAAATGGAGCCAATTGCATATCGGAGAACAATCGCTCAAACGAATGGGACATCAATCCAATAATCAAGCGTATCCAATATTCAAGCATATCTAATAGAATAATCGCATTGTGTGTGCACTGAGTGTGTGAACTCTTGCAGCACACCAGAACCATGAATTAGTCAAACTGGGCTTTGACCCAAACTCCCCGAAGAAGAAACCATTCTTCTTTCTTTCTTTGTTTTCGCCAGTGACGGACAACCGTCCGTTGTGTTGATCGGTGTGCCATCATCACCACCCATTTGGATGATCCAAACCATCCATTGTACTCATCTGAGGACTCCGACCAAAGCCATAGTCACCACACCATTAGCTTGCACGTGCTTGTGCTCAAATATGGGCAAAAGTAGTGGCGTGCGGGTAGGCTTTACTGAAAACAGAAAGTTTCCGTTTCTAGCTGATTAGTTGATAATCCAAGAGGAGCTCTTCTATGCTATCTTGACCATCCATTTAGAGCAATCTCAGCTCTCTAAACAACCATCGGTTTAGGGTTTTCATAGCTAATGAAAAGGTGGAAAGAATCATTTTCCATTCGTGTGCTATCATGATCCTAACCGCCCATCTGCTTTTAGAATCAATCCAATGCATCCAAATCGGGATATAATATCCCAAATAATCTTAGAACCCTAACAACATGGAGAGAATCCGCAGCTACTTCCCAGTTTTTCTGAAAACCAACTGATTCCTTTCTCATTCAAACCCACCAAGAAAACTCGCTTGAAACTCCGAGTTCTTGCATCCACAAGCTCCCTAGAGCTCATCCAGACCATCTAGCATCACTAGATCGATAGAAGAAGCCATCGCATGAGATCTTCCATTAAAGCTCGGTTATCTTTCTCGTCGAAAAGCTACGACAATTCAATCTCTATCGGGTCTCGTCCCACGATCAAAAACATCAGTTTTGTGGCCCATCAGATGTCTATTTGATCAATGATCTTCATGAAAGATGTAGACTAATACTTGGAGGTTAGTAAATACACAAGTTCTAGCATCGTAGTTGATTTCTTGAGTGAAAATGCTACCGAGTCGAGTTGACTCGCTAGTGCGGAGTCGGGCCGAGTTGACTTTGTCAGGTCTGGGCTACTAGCCCTTCTGGGTGTGGATTTATTGAATAAGGATGGATGGAGAGAAAAGATGATGAAGAGGAAAGAAAGCAAGAGAGAGAGAGAGAGAGAGAGTTCAAATGCGGGCTGAGTTTGTGTAAGACCCGTATCCTAGACCGTACCGTTCCATAGGTTCCCACGGTCTTTTCGGTCGGATTCTGGCAACCTTCGACCCTTAACTGGTGTTGCGCGTGACCTTGATTCACACGTCGTTAATCTGATTCGACTCAACCCGAGACTTGTACCATTGCGACCGTGCCGTCTCCACTGTTCCGATGCCGCGACTCGCGCGCTGAGGTGATACTCTGGCCAGGAGATGTGGGCCAGTGTTCGGTGTGAGGAAAACACCACGTGTACGAAACTCAAGAGAATCTCTACGAGTTCTCACATCAATCCATCAATCACAACATGTCAAGTATATGTCAAGTACACATCAACTTTTCACCCTTTCCCAAGCAAGCCTCAAAGTCAAAAAGTTCTTACACAAGCCATGCCTTTCTTACACAAATGGCTAACAAAGTCAAAAAGTCTCTTACACCCATCACTCACCACATCTATCACTCCATCAAACATCACCCATCTCTCTCTCCCTTTTACAAACCTCTCTCTCATTTTCAAACTTCATTCCCAAGCAAGAGAGAAAATTTCACATGTCCAAGCCTCTCCCATACCTCCAAGAGAGCCACAAGTGTGGCCCACCTCTTCCTACCTTTCCATCTTCCATCTCAACCATCCAAACCCCATCTCCTCTGTTGGAATCGAAGCTAAGGAGCAAAGGAAGCCTTGGGACCAAGAAGAAGCCAGTGGGTGATCGTAGATCCTTGTTTTTCATGCATTTTGTTTGATTAAGGGTCCACATATGTGGGACCCACCTTGATGTATATTTGTATACAAGAGGGGCCCATAGTGGCGGGGTCCCTCCATCCTCACCGATCTCTCTCTCTCTCTTCCTTTTCCTTTGTGTACGATGACTTGTGGCCTACTTGATGTATGTATCTCATCCACACCATCCACATAGTAGGCCACCTTGGCCTTTTTGTTTTTGGTATGGGCCATCCAAAGGTGGGCCACTCAGATGAAAGGGGAAACACAAATAATAGCTTGATCCAAAGTCAAGTGGCCACGTCCCTGTGGGGCCCACCATGATGCGTGTGCTATACCCCCACTGTCCAGCGTCCAGGGATGCTGGACGTTTGTAAAGTGAAGGGAGGGTGGCTAACAGTGAGGTGAACTGACGGTGGGTCCATGGGACCCACTCCCGTCCTCCACCCCTCCAATGGGCCACACTACAATATATGTGCCTTATCCACACCATCCACCATTCTGGACGGTGGGCCATATCCCTATGGGACCCACTTCTGCACCCTTATCCATAACTCACTGACGGACTGAGTGGAGGTCCCTAGTTTCAACGGTGGGCCCCAACTCACATGGTAGACGGAGTGAATGATACCTCATTTTAAACACTGAGGTCTTGGTTTCCCCAGTGGGGTGGCTAACTGTGAAGTGTGAACACGGTGGGGTCCATGGGACCCCATCCATATCGTCCAACCATTTTGGTGGGCCACACCATCACATGTGGTGTCCACCGTCATTAGACGGTGGGACCCACCTCGTGCGGGCCCTCGTTGGACACCCAGATCCATAGCTCAACTAGCAGCAGAGTGGAGATACCTCGTTTCAACACTTGAGGTCGTGGTACGACCCCCCCTAGAGGGTGGCCTGCACGTGGGGCCCACCCGAGTTCGGATGCAGCTGAAACTTGGGCTGACCCTTCATTCAAGTGGGACACCCACGATGGGTGGGCTGGATTTGTAGACCCCATCTCGGTGGGCCCAATAACTGATTTTGAATGTTTTACATGGAGGGTAGCCTCCCAACTGTTGTATCTGGCGTGGCCCACACGAATCACGGAATGACTTGATTTTTGAGACCTAGGCCCACCCTTGAATGGTGCATCTGACTGATGGATTGGATGTTTGGCAAACATCAATGGTGGGGCCCACACAGCTTGACCTCAGTGGAGCTCAACGTCAGCTCGAGCCAACTGTACCTTTTCCCATATGTGTATATATATATATATATATATATATATATATATATATATATATATGGTGGGCCTTACATGAGACCCACCTCTGCTTGTTGCTGGGAAGAAAGAAAAAGGCAAAGGAAAGAAAAAAAGAAAAAGAAAAAGTAAAGAAAAGACATAAAGAAGGGGCACGTGGCTTGCCTTCTCTCTCTCTCTCTATATCTAACTCTATCTCTCTCTCTGACTCTCTCTCTCTCTATATCTAACTCTCTCTATCTCTCTCTCTCTCTATATCTAACTCTCTCTATCTCTCTCTCGACTCTCTCTCTCTCATATCTAACTCTCTCTATCTCTCTCTCTATATCTAACTCTCTCTATCTCTCTCTCTGACTATCTCTCTATCTCTCTCTCTAGCTTCATCTCTCTCTCTAGCTTTCTCTCTCACTCTCTCTATCTCTCTCTACTCAATCTCTCTCTCTAACTCTCTCTCTATTCCAGTACCAAGTAGTGTGGGTCCCATTATCTCACCCACGCCATCTACCTATGGGACCCACCATGGTGCATATGTTGTATCTGAACCGTCTAACCATTGGCGAATTGTTTTAGGATATGGGGTGAATGTGTGAGACCCAAAGTTCAAGTGGGCCCCACCCTGATATGTATGAGGCCCACATGATTAGGCCATCTTGATGTAGTTAGGGCCCATCCATTGAGGCCCACCTGATATACTCAAGGCCTATGTTATGAGGCCCATTCGATGTATTTGTGGCCCGTGGTTGAGGCCCACTTTGATATATAAGGCCCAAAGGTTATGACTCATTGCAATGTACATAAGGCCCATTGTGTGGCTCACTTGATTTATATAAGGCTCATATGATATGGCCCATTTGATGTATCTAAGGCCCATGGGTCGAGGCCCAATGGGGTGTCCTTAGGGTCCATTGCAATGTGTGATTTACCCAGGGCTTGAGTGTTGATATTAGGCGGGCCATGCCTTAGGAGCAATGTTGGTTTGACGTCCACATTAAAGAATAATGTTGGTTAAATGCCCGCATTATGACTCTCCCTAGGGCCCATTGTTAGGCCCATACTTGTAGGCCGTCTAGGCCCATCTTCGTTATAAACAACATCGATTACCATATAACATGTTTATTATAGTTCCATGATTCATGATCATACGCATCATATGTATGCTTGATATGAGAAGTGACTGATCATAGCATATGCCTTCGAGCAGATTGTTTAGGGGCTCCCGGTTAGGCGGTGTTGCCCCACATGAGCGCACGAGATGCGCAAGATTGCTGCATGATTAGATAGTGTGATTCATGCATTCACATTGTGTGATATGGTACTGTACGCCTTAGCGACATCAGGGCCGTAGCCTGCACAGGTGTATCATGGTTGGCAGGATTGGATACTAGAAATTTTGTTCTACATGAGGTGCTATAGATATCCCTGGGTGAAAGTCCCTAAACCCTTATGGTACCAAGAGGTTGCTCCAACGTCTAGATCGAGTGGGTGTAGGAGCGCCGAGTGCTGATTACCAGACGGCTGCACTTTCCACTGTGTCATGGTCGGTTGGAAGGGGGTGCGGCCTTACCCGCCCGAGAGGAGGGGGCAAAGCTAGGCTGAGTTTGACCAGTTTGAGGAATGGGTCCGCTATCGACGAGCCGCGCCCGATATTGGCAGACAAATAGTGAGGTCTTCTCCACTTACCTTATTGCGCGCGATGGGGCAGCAATCTGGTTTACAGTATACTAGACCCCGGTGATATTCTAGATTTGAGTTGTATTGATATGTGGATATAGATGAGGGTTTATATGCTTGAGTTGCATTTCGCATCGCATGGCCTTAGTATGGCCGACATCATTCATGCCTTGTATCGTATAGCCTTGGTACGGCTAGTGGTATTCATGGATTCATCAACATGTTCCGCATTACTATAATACCGCATGACTGTATTACTACATTGCGCACACACTTTCACCACCCTCTAAGCTTTCATAAATACCTGACCGTTGTGTGCGGTGATGTTGGACGCATCGGCCTACGAGGAGGAGCGCGAAGCGAGATCATTTTGGAGCTTTTTATCTATCATCATTGTATTTCCCTTTATGCTCTTTGTACTTGTAAAGTTTTTGATCATAGTGGAAATGTGATGGAGTTTTTGGTTGTTGTTTATGGGTTATGCCTTGGTTATGCTTATGACGAATTAAACTGATGTTGAAAATCCTCCTTGTAGCATCCCAGGATCTGAACCTGGCGTATGGGCGCTGGGAGCCGAGAATGGGGTTCTACGGAGGCCGTCGGCGTCGGATTCGGTGATCGAAAATTTTGTAAGCCCGGTTTTCGAGTTTGGGGCATGACAGTTTGTGACTCGTTAGCTTGACTCAGAAAGAGATCTTAGTTGTCTTGGGCTTTTGGTTCAAGCTCCAAGCCTTACTAGTGATTCCAGAAGCATAGAAAAATAAAGAGAAAGTGGGGATATGTTTGTAAGATAGATAGAGAGAGAGTGAGTTAGACGGCTACTGAGTCAGGACCGAGTTGACTCAGTCCTAGCCCAGTCCAGATCCAGGTGAGAGCAGTCCTAGTGCATTCTAACTCTTCAAACCAGGTTCGAGTATGTTCTAAGTTTGGCTTGGTTGTCATCATTGTAGTAGGCTTCAAATATACTAGGTTAGAACTGAGTTGAGTCAACTCAGTTTTCACTCGGTCCGTTTTTTATTAGATTAGGTCTAATCTGTTCTAACTCAAGGGCGATCCTATGTATGATAAAATTGTGTGGTTAGATCTTTATCGCATCAAGTAGGGAAATCGTCAGATCATCAGTTTGTGATTGAGTTCGGGATGATCTCAGGTTAATGTCAAGTTGAGTTGGGCTAAGTTAACTCAGTTTTGGGTAAGTGAATATTTGAGTTTATAATTTAAATCTTGTGTTATGATGATTGAATTAATCTTCCACATTCAGATACGTTCCCTTAGAGTTGGCTTAGGTTGGGGTCGAGTTGTTTCAAGTCAAGTCTTCTAGCAAAACACCACATTTTCATTTACTTCATTGACTTGGAGCAAGTTTAGGCTGCAACCGAGTTACACTAAATCATATTCTAGTGATTGAGAGTGTGATCTCAACCACATGGGAACAATCCTAACCACATTGAGAGACAATCTGACCTTTGAAGGTGAGGATTCACCCTTCAAGCTTTCCTTCATTATAATAGTTAGCTTAATGTACTTTCATTTATCTTTTATGCTTAACTTATCATTTGTGTTTAGTTTATGTTGATGCAAAAATTTGGACATCCTCCTTATACCAATTGAGACCTACAAGAGAAGACAAATTGAGATCCCGACTGCAGTAGGGGACCCTTCGATGCCAAAGTCAAACAGGCAAGCTAGGTTTATTAGAATGTAGGGTTTTTTCGTGTGATTTGTGCTTTAGGTTGTGTACCTTCCACAATTGGAGATTATCTTATTTATAGCTGAAAGGGACAGTGGTGTAGATGACAATCTCCCTTTTTAGTAGGTGAGTATTGTAGAGGGAATCGTATCCCGAGCATGTCGTGATTACCTTCCGAGATCTTCAGCTAAGATCTCATGTAGATCTATGTCGTGGTTATCTTCTGAGATCTTCGGCTGAGATCTCAAAAAAATCTTTTCGAAAAGATCTGAGTACTGAAATTAAAGGAAACATGTAGTAGGGGGTCAAGGTCGAGCATCCGAGGTGGCCTACATAGCCACCCCGAGTTTACCAACCTGGAATCTCTAGTGAACCGTGGTTGAGTTTTCCTTAATTAACATTGTGTAAATTGCCGACCTGCCAACTTACCCTTTGACATCATAGCCGAACATTGAGACCAAGCTCCCTTCCTTGGTAGAATTTAGACAAAATTAAGGATGACCATCCTCTTCATCTTATCACATGGTATAAGGCTTTCTTGAGTGTAGTAGCTTGGAGTCTTTCTCTGTACTAGGTCATACTTCAGGGGTTCTTACCAAGAGATGATCCGAACAATAGCTTGGAAATGGATGGGACCGTCAACTCAGAAATGGATGGGACCGTGGAAGAGCTTGGTGTCCGATGGAAGCGAAGACATTTCTTCTTCCAATGGTTGAGCTCGAGGAATAAGCGGGTTTTCCAGCAGTGGATTGCTACTTTATGGCCGTTGAGGAGTTCCTTAGACACGCTCGACACTAATTGACCATGCCGACCTAACCTATTCTCCTTGGTTAGTCCATTTTTACCCATAATAGTAGCCCCCATACTTCCGAGCTTGCGCAGCGGGCTTGGGAAATAAGTCGGTTTGGCGAGGTCAGACTATCATGCGCATGGGGTGTCGAGCTTGCTTATCATTAATGCAGAATGAGGCGGTAGGTGCAGGGATCTAAGTGAATCCGCAATTATGGTACGGCGCGCTCGAGGTAACTTATGAAGGCAGGGCACCTGTTCGGTTACCGACCTATGGGGTGTGGACGTGTGGCATCTCTTAGAAAGTTGGGTCGCACATCGAGTGAGGGGGCTCCAAGTGCCCACGCAGGGTGTCGAGGAGCCTTGGCTACCGTATTAAATGCGAGCAGTCATTGTTGGGTTTCCTATAAAAGGGGGATGCCCTAACAGTGTAGAGGCATTTGCTTTTGCAGCCTCTCTTTGGTCATGCTGCCCACTGGACTTGGCGATTTCCAGTTAGTTGGAATCCCTTCCCTCCAGGGAGCTCTGCTTCTCCATTTCCCCTTCTCTTTCATTTTTTCTTCCTGTTATTTCCATTTTTTGGCCAACAATGTATGATCCGTTGGACATCCAAGGTGAGCCTGCGGCGTTCCAGGGCGATTTTGAGTCGAAGGACTAGGACTGGGCAAAATGACTTTTACGTGATCCACCATCTTCAATCATGAGCATGAGCGATAGGGAGATTGCGCTTGTTCTGAGGGCAAGGGCTGCAACTCAGTCCTCTGCTGAGTAGCCCATGGGAGTTGAGGCGAAGTTAACTCTGGCAAGGGAAGAGGCAACCCCATCTTTTGCGGAGTCTGAGCAAGTTGACCCAACTGGGTCGAGTCTGAGGGAATCCGACCTAGTGTGGATCGGGTTGCAATACCACATTTCAAAATCGGTGATGCTCCAAGCTCCCGTATTTAGTGAGATTCCAAGCAATCCCAGGGAGGGAGAAGTGGCAGTATATTTGGTCGCCCTATGATTCAACCTAGGAATCCCTTTCTACCACATTATTAGGGAGGTCATCTTGCGTCTGAGGTTGGCCCTTGGCCAAATAATACCAAATGCCTAGAGGGCTTTGGTAGAGGCTTTCATTCTGTGGTTCCAGCTCAGACAACCCGAGCTGACTACAGATGAATTCCTTCACATGTACCAGGTGAAGGCCAACCCTTTCCTTGAGGGTTGGTACTATTTTTCATCCTGGCTGAAGAAGGGTAAGGGCATTATTACAGACACCCCGACCTCCAATAAAAACTGGAAGAATAAATGGTTTTGGGTGTCAGGGGACTGGGAAGCTCTGACAACTGTCAGGCTCCGACCTCAGGTTCCGATCCGCTTTGCCCAACCAGGTCGGGTACATCCAAATTGCTATTTTCTTTTAGTTTACATTCTTATTCTGCTTCTAACTATTGTGGTCTTTGGTAGTTCTGCCCAAGCATTTGGCCTTAGTGTCCAACTTAGAGAGCAACCAAATCACGCATGCGAGGCAGGTGGAGGCTTCGACAAGATCTTGGAAGTTGTTGATCACTCCAGAGCTCCTTTGTCAGTGAGGCCTTGCCTCATCTATGCTAAGTAACTTCATGCGATTCCTTCATGAGTTTGGGAGTTATGTCGTTTCTTTCATTACTGATCAATAACTTTTACTGTGTAGAGATGGCTGATCGACCTCCTTATGGAAAATGAGTTCGTGTTCCTTTTGACACCAAACTAGCTCAGAAGAAGCCTTCGAAGAGGAGAGCGATTGTCCCTCCCATCAAAGCGGCATGAGGGAAGTTGAGGTTGGGCTCAGAACAACCCACAAAAGGGCAGTCAATCTCGGTTGCCAGCGAGAGGAACGCTTCGGTTGATCTAGCCACCACCACCACAAATTCGTCATCGGCCCCAGAGGTGGTCAATACAGATCAACAGGAGGCTGTCTCAGTAAGGGAGACTGCCTTGGTACTGATTCGCAGTCCTCTGAGGCCTAGGTAGAGCCGTCCTCTAGGGT
This sequence comes from Magnolia changhungtana, assembly GCA_030180095.1. Taxonomy (NCBI): domain Eukaryota; kingdom Viridiplantae; phylum Streptophyta; class Magnoliopsida; order Magnoliales; family Magnoliaceae; genus Magnolia; species Magnolia changhungtana. The sequence goes on along the minus strand of JASAUF010000161.1, from coordinate 5,613,171 downwards.
TCAGCTCCCCGCAGTATAGGTCTAGGAGGGTACCTCATCTAGTCGCCAAGGGGGAGAAGCCCAGGGGGCTTTCAATCTAAATCCTCTTACACGAAAGGTCTCTTGCCGAGGATACTTTGGCATGTTCCTGACGTCGAGATCGCTGAGGTGATAAACGTTCATCTAGTCACCATCATGGGTCAAGTGGCCACATTTTTCTACAAGGTAACTCTATCCTCTCATTGTAGTTGTTTTTATACTTAAATTTTATTTGATGTGAATCTCTTTTCAATTCAGCCCTGTTGTCTTAAACGCCCGTTGTGAAATGACACGCGTCAAGAAGGAGTGTAAGGAGACAAAGGCGAGCCTCAAAAGTAAAACTGCCGAGGCTGAGCAGCTTCGATCTGCCTTAGAGAAATCTGGGGAGGAGCTTGTAGCTCTGAAGATCCAGGCGGAAGAGCTGACGACTCTCAAGGCTGAAGCTGAGGAGGTCCGAAAGGAGAGGGATCAGATGAAGGTTGAGCTCGAGGCAACGCGATCGCTTCTGAAGGAGGCTCGGGTGAAGGCTGCCAAGTGAAAGGCTGATCTAGCTGAGATGAAGGTCAGTCTGACAATGAAATTAGAAGAAGGTGAGGCATCGATCCCGGCAACTCGGGTAATGATAGTGAAGGAATTCAAGGCCTCCAAGGAACGAGCTGAAGAGAAGGAGCTGATGTACAATTTTGGGTATGAAAAATGCCTTGAAGATGTCAAGGAAAAATACCTTGAGCTCGACCTTAGTAGTCTTGAAGAAGGTCCTATTGAAGACCCGACCTCACCAGAAGCCAAAGGCTCAATCCTAGCTGAAGCCGATCAGCAAACCTTAGTGGAAGCTGAGCAGACCTCTCTGGGGGACTAGTCTCTTTTTATAATCCTCATCTTACTCTCATGTAATATCTCTTTTATCAATGAAAAGATGTTTTTCTGTAGTAATTGTTATGCATAGAATTTTAAGTAGATTTAGTAGATTGGTTAGGTGCGCGTTGGTCATAGTAATAGGCCGAACATATTAGTCGACTAAGAGTGTCGGGGGAAAGCTCTTGAGCTCTTCCCTTTATTAGGGGAATTTTACCCCCGTAGAACAGATAGATTAGTTACAATGACCTTTTCACAAAGGGCCCAGTAGTTTACTTAGGAGGATTGTTTTCCCTTACACTAAGAGAAATCCTCATTGTAGATCGTGCAGTCCAAGTAGTGTTACTAATTAGTCGTCCTCAACGAGGACTATTTTCTTTTCCTCTAAGGGAAGTCCTCAGTAGACCATGTAGTATAATCAATTAATAGCCTGACCTCTTCTTTAAAGGTCAGACGATTAGTAAGATGATTATTTTCCCTTGCATTAAATGAAGTCCTCAGTAAACTATATAGTTTGAATAGTGTAGACAAGGAATATAACTTCAAATTTCCCAGCTTCGAGATTTTTATTGTATATTCTGAACAATAGACATGCAGATTCTGACCTAGTAGGTCAATTATTGTAGATTCCAAATAGTAGACATATAAATTCTGACCTGAGATTTGATCATTTTTCACGAATAGTAGATGTTCAAATGCTCAGTATTCCATGGATGTAGCAGAGGTTTTCTCTCCATGTCTTCAAGTCGATAGGTCACAGGTTAGGTCGTGCCTGTTATCTTGTAGGGTCTTTCCCAATTTAGCCCTAGGGTCCCTAAACTGGGCTCCTTAGTATTTTGAAAGATTATACGGAGAACCAAATCTCCTCTCGGAACCTTCTCACCCTTACTCGGGAATTGTAGAATTGGGTGACCTGCTGTTGCCGGGTTGCAACCTTGAGTTGAGCTTGCTCCCTCTTCTCTTCGAGCATATCAAGGACCAGAGCCATCTGCTCGGTATTCTAAGATTCGTTGTATCATTGAACCCGCATAGTAGGGAGTCCTATCTTGACTAGGATGATGGCCTCTACTTTAAAGGCTAGGGAGAAAGGAGTTTTTCCTATGGTCATCTGGGCTGTGGTCTGATTCGCTTAGAGGACATGGGGGAGTTCTTCGGCCCAGACCCCTTTTGCTTTCTCGAGCTTAGTTCAGAGGTAGTTTTTGATGATCTCGTTGACTGCCTCCACTTGGCCATTAGCTTGAGGGTGTCGAGATGATGAATAAGCGTTTCGAATTTCGAGGTTCCCGTTGAATTGCTTCTCGTTGTCCGAGATGATCATATGTGGGATCTTATATCAACAGATGATACTTTTTTAGACAAAACCCATGATCTTTTACTTGGTAATCTTGACCAACGGCTTGGCCTCGGCCTATTTGGTGAAGTAGTCAACTATGATGATTGCAAACTTAGTTTGACCTTTGCCCATTGGCAAGGGGGCGAATATGTCTATCCCCCACTGGGTGAACGACCATGGTCCAGTCATGGGGGCCAGATGCTAGCATGGCAGATGAGGTACCATTGCGAACCTATGACATTTATCGCGTCTCCAGGTATATTTCATGGCATCTTCCCAAATGGTCGGGCAAAAGTATACTTGTCGGATGACTTTATGGGTGAGGGCATGACTGCCGGAGTGGTTGCCACAAATCCCTTCGTGTATTTCCTTCAAAACATACTCGACCTCTTTAAGTTGGAGACATCTAAGATAAGGCAGAGAGAACCCCTTTTTGTATAGGGTGTCTCTGATCATAGTGTACCGAGCTGACCTAGATCGGAGCCTGCATGCCTAGAGTCGATCTTCGGGTAGCTTGCCTTCCTGAAGATATTTAACCATCAGGTCCATCCAGCTCGGGACTAAATTTACTGGAAGAACTATTTCTGGATCAAACTTGTTGATGCTCGGCTTCGCCAAAAACTCGATCAAGATCGAACTTGGGATGTTATCCTCGGCCATTGTGTCCAACTTTGTTAACGCATTTACCTTGGAATTTTCTGACCTGGGGATCAAGTTGACGTCGCACTTGGGGAACTTGGCTCATAAGTTCCCGAGCCTTTTGTAAGTAGGTGATCATTCTTTCTTCATTGGCCTAGTACTCACTGGCGACTTGGTTGACAATGAGCTATGAATCATTGTGGACTTTTAGAATCTGAGCCCCTATTACCGATGCTAGTCTGAGCCCACCAAATAGTGCTTCATACTCTGCCATGTTATTCGATGTATGAAATCCAAATCTTAAGGCATATTACGTGTAGATTTGGTCGGGAGCCTCGAGGACTATTCCGGTCCTACTGCCTTTAGAATTGGATGAGCCGTCAACATATAATGTCCAAGTCGGTGGGTCGAGCTTGACCACTTAATTTAGCTTTGGCAAGTTGGTCAGTTTTTCTGCTCAGACTAGCTTCCAGGTTCTGGTCGCGGGCGAACTCGATAATGAAATTGGCCACTGCCTGACCTTTGATGGTGGTTCGGGGCAATATTTGATGTTGAATTCGCTAAGATCGATTGCTCATTTCCTGAGTCTCCCTAGCACCTCGGGCTTTTGGAGTACTAGGTGGAGGGGTTGATTGATCGGGACTATGATTGTATGGGCATGGAAGTATGGTCGTAGGCAATGAGATGACACGACTAGAGCTAGGGTGAGCTTCTCGATGTCTAGGTACCTGATCTCGACTGGGATCAAGGCCTTGATGACATAGTACACAGGGAGTTGCTTCCCCCGTTACTCCTGGATAAGGGACAAACTGACCGCTGCGACCGAGACTGCCAGGTAGAGCAGCAGTGGCTCCCCTTGCTCGGGCTTAGAAAGTAATGGAGGTGATCCTCGGTATTGTTTGAGTTATTTGAAGGCCAGCTCACAGTCCTTAGTCCAGTCTACCTTTTGTTTTCCTTTCAACTACTTGAAGAAAGGGAGGCACTTGTCAGTAGCTCAGTAGATGAAGCGATTGAGGACAGCTATCCTTTCAGTGAGACACTGAATTTCTTTCATCGTCCTGGTGAGTTCATATCCATCAGAGCTTGAATCTTATTGGGATTTGCCTCAATCCCTCTTTGGTTGATTAGAAAGCCAAGGAACTTTCCCGAGCTAACGCCGAAGGCGCACTTGCTCGGGTTTAACTTCATCTGATATCTTTGCAGAATTTTGAACATCTCCTTAAGGTCGGTGGTATGATATGTAGCTTTAATGCTCTTAACAAGCATGTCATCGACATAAACCTCCATGGAGTTTCTGATCTGGTGAGCGAACATTTTGTTGACTAGTTGCTGTAACACCCTAAAATTTAGGGGTCGATCATAAACTCAACTCTCGAGTTCCAACGCATCACTTATGCAACAAAATGAATGATGATTAAATGTTAACTATATTAGAGTAGTGAACATGAGTGAGATTAAGCCAAAACAACATATCATACTCCAGAGACAGTTAAATTTGTAAGCGGAAGACTGTGATAGATAAATAAAATATATAAATTATGGTGAGTCTCCAGAGTGTGATAAGGTTACCAGGTTAATGAATTACAAGTATAATTTCAAATTATACCAAGTTGTGTAATGTCATCTAGTCAATATCCCAGAAAGCCCCGTCGATCAGGACACTGCTCACAGGAACCTGCCTGAAACAGCATAAAGGAGAAATCCTCCTCATCCCTATAAAAGTTCGGCTCCGCTTCGCAGCATCGCCATCATCTGAAACTCAAACAAGTCTGGTTGATGTGTACAACACCGTCCCGTAACGTGGGAGTGAGTGATCAACTCAGTGGAACAATAAAGCATAGGTTAACATGTTATCAACTCAGTCAAGTAGTAATGATAAAGTAATACAATCAAACAATTCTAAATACTCTTATTAATACAAGTATGAATGCAGTTATGATGGATGCCCTCACCACACACTCCCTCGTGCGACACCATCTTACGTTCGCGGCATACTTGCTTTCCTCAATGCTCCACATCTTCTAGGCACATGCAATGCATGATGAGTATGATTACCAAGTTGTTATTAGTCCATTTCAAACAGCAGGATTGGGAAACTAAGGTACCTCCCTTGTATCATTCCCAAACATGATCCATTCTAGGGTCGTCAAACCTAGATAATCTCATACGATATTATGGTTCGAGAGGCATCGCGAAGGCATCGCAAAGGGCTTGTCACCTGTCAGCACGGATACAGATCTCACCGTATGCGGCTCAATTGCTGGCCGTCAGCTCGAATATAGGTCTCACCATACTCGGCTCAATCGCTGGCCGTCAGCTCGAATACAGGTCTTACCGTACTCGGCTCAACTCATGCTCTAGTTGCTGCGAAGGGCTCATCGCCAATCACAGACTTCAGAATATACTCGAAAACACTACGAAGGACTTGTCGCCCGTCAGCACGAATACAGGTCTCACCGTATTCGGCTCTCACCGTAGGTGTCGATAGCTCAAATACAGTGTCCCATACCACCGTATTCGGCTCACATGTCTGGTTGCTCACTGGTCACTACATGGAGGCACGTAGCCCTAGTGTAGGCCGACAGCTCGACCACGGTGTCCCATACCACCATGCCCGGTGCATGAGTCTTAGCGGATCGAGGTACTAATTAACGGGATTTCACTGGTAAGTTTGGTACCCTAGGTTCAAGCAGTAGAGGCCAAACATGGTGAACATATATTAGACATATCGGGTTACTTGACGAGTCTGACTAGCTCGAGCGCACAATCAACTGAACGACATGAAGTGCATAAGCACTTCGTGTGGCCTAACCACTGTCGCCAACTGAAGTACGACTCGGGTTCGTCAAACACATCATACGTGGCGAAACAAATCTCAACCACGATCTCAAGTTTGGCACCGATTGTCTGGACTATAATCATAGTCCCAAACGAAATCAATCCTTAGTCATAGCATGTGGAGTAAAGCATAATAAATAAAGTAATTCAAGCAAGTTAACAAGCATGTCATAAAGCATATCTATAAAGCATGTTACAAAGCATGTTATAAAGCATCATGTAAACAAGAATTACAAACACATATATTTCATAAGTAAGCGGTTAAAGTAAGCAACTCACATGGAGGAAATCATACAGGTCTCTAAGGTAGTTGAGAATCCCATCTCAATACCTACCTAAGGCACCATCATCCAAACACTTACTCTCACAAGCATTTTCACAAACACTTAGAACACACAATTTCAACATACATAGTGTATGTTAGCAAAACATGTATTAGGGCGAGTCCTTTCGCCAAGCAAGTATTTTATGGACATATGATATATTCATACAGAAAATAATCATGGCAAACACATTTTTAAAATATATACGTATACGGTACTTTCTACAATACACTATTTCTATATACATAGTGTATATTAGCAAAACATGTATTAGGGCGAATCCTTTCGCCAAATAAGTATTTTATCCATATATCGTATATTCATACAACAAATAATTATGTCAAACACATTTCCAAAATATATACGTATACGGTATTTTCTATGAATACCTAGAATATGTAAAATTCCATATTTTACATCTTTAATCGAAATGGAAAAAAGACGGCACTTTGTACATGTACAATTGCATGCAGATCATGAATCTATCATTATCTGACATTGAAAGCATTGAAAACCATAACCTATACACCTAAAGTCCTCACCTTTTGTCGTAGAATCGTAACAAATCCGATAGGTTTGCTAAGCTTTCGTATTCGGTAGTTTGGCCACCTATAGAACGAAGTAGGTTAGCTATTTCATAACCTACAACCATAACAACCCCAAATCAGATTAGGGTTAGGGTTTCTTATCTAGAAACGGAGCCGGAATCACCGGGAAGTGATTGGAATGGAGTGGTTAAGCACTAATAGCAGCAAGGAAACAAGGCAGGGAGATGCTCCCACATCTCCCACACTTTCTCTCTCTTTTCTCTCTCTCAATCTCAAATTCGTATGGCTGTGAGAGAGAGAGTTCTAAGGTCCTTATATAGCCTAAAAACTCACTAAAATAGACTTATGGTCAAGGTATACTTAGGTTATAACCAAAGCAACACTTTTCCAGCTCAACGGAGGACTTCTGGCGGCCTCTCTTGAGCCAAAGGTTGGACTTAAGCTCACTAACATAGGATATAGGTTTAGTTAAGTTTCGTTCCAGTCGGCTTCTCAGATCACGTGTGGCGGACCAGTTTCAGTTCAATGGTCAGTGGATCTCGATCAGAGATTCTAAGTACATGGATATGTTTATGAAATTTTTCCTGATCCGAGGGTGTAATTTGGCCTGATTCGGACAGTTAGGTTGCTTAATACTGACCTGCAAGTGACAAGTCTCAGATTACTATTTGAGATATTTATTTTGTAAAGAAAATAAGTGTTCTCACCCTCTCACGCTCCGGACTCAAGCGAACAGCCGTGGGACACTGTCTAGATTTGATTTCCGAGATGGTTCTCAAGCCCAGTGAGGCGGTCCTAAGTCCTTAACTTCGTATTACTCGGACTCCCGATGTGCGGTCTAGATCTGATATAGAATTTCGAGATGCTCCCGAGAGCAGCTGGGTAATGAGTTTGATCCTAGATTTTAGGGTAACCTGGCGTTAATGATTTTACAAGTTTTGGGTCTTGCAGATCATATTTAAAGTGGATCAAGCAGATTTCGCAGCTAATCTAGTTTAACATTTTGTTAACTTTGTCAAATTTCTAAACGATTTAGTCCTGTAAGATTTCTGTCTGAGGTGGTACTTAGTCCTTTGTAGTTTGTATATAAAGTGATCCAAGTTATACTACTTAGCTAGTTTAAGATAGTGTCTAGGGTGAAAGTACTTAGAAAAATTGAAAGATCAAGGTGGTGAAGGGTGGGATTTGTGAAGGAAATGGGTTCAAAAGCGGTTTTAGACTGTGGGATTGAGTTCTGACAAGTTAATAAGGCATTAGGAGCGACCCATTGCCTAAGGACGTCTAATTCTAGATTGGCAAAAATCTAGGATGTTACAGTTGCTGATACGTGGCTCTAGCGTTCTCTAGCCCAAAGAGCATGACTTTGTAGTAGTAGAGCTCTTTTTCGATGATGAAGGTCATCTTCTACTTGTCATATGGGTGCATGGCGATCTGATTGTAGCCTAAGTACGCATCCATAAAACTAAGAAGCTCGTGCCCTATAGTACTGTTGACCAGATGGTCGATCCTTGGAAAGGAGAAACTATCCTTGGGACAGGCCTTCTTCTGGTCTGTGTAGTCAACACAGACTCACCATTTTCCATTAGACATTTTTACTAAGATGATGTTGGCGACCCAGTCGGGATAGTAGACCTCCTCAATGAATCCAGCTTCTAAGAGCTTACCAACCTCCCCCCCAATAATGGCATATCATTCCGGTTCAAATGCTTATTGCTTATGTCTTACTGGTTAGTGGTCGAGATCAATGTTTAGCTTGTGGACCATTACTTTCGAGCAGATTCCTGGCATGTCTCGGTGAGACCAAGAAAAAACGTCGGCATTACATCAGAGGAAGTCCATGATCTCGTCCTGTAGACCTGGAGTTAGCGATGAACTAACTTGTATTATACAGGTTGGATCGAAATTACTGAGGGAATGACTATGAGGTCTTCGACTTGAGACCCTCTCTTGAGCGACTCTTCCTGGGGATCAAGAGAAGTGATGGGTATCGTGCAGTGCTACATCCTCAAAGTCGTGGAGTAGCACTAAAAAGCTTCCAACTGATCTCTTTTGATCTGCCAGACACTGTGCTCGATTGGAAACTTCATTATGAGATGGTATGCTGATACTACTACTCGTATGGTGTTGAGGGACGATCGTCCGAGGATGACATTGTAAACGAAAGGATAGTCGACCATAGGGAAGTCGATCATCGTCATCATCTGATTTTGTCCTTCTCCCGCAGTAACCAGGAGTAGTATGGATCCCTTAGAGGTGACTTTGTCCCCTGCGAATCTGAGCAGAGGAATTTTGACAGGTCGGAGTCAGGACCTTCTGACTCCCATTTTATCAAAGGCGTCGGCGAAGAGGATGTCAGTCGAGCTATCGGTGTCTACCAAAATCTGAAACACTTTGTGGTTGGCTACCGTCATGGCCACCACTAAGGCATCGTCACGGGATGGTGGAATCCTTGGGCATCCTCCTCAGTGAAGGTCAGTTCGCAAGAGATTACCTTCTGCTCCTTTCGAGGTTTGTAGGTGAGGTGGACTTAATGTTCCGAACTACCATAGTTGATGCTCTAAGCATGAGTTTTTCATGCACGGTTCGAGTCTCCTCCCCCTACAGATCTACCAAATATGGTGTGGATTTCTCATATAACCTCGCTATTGTTTCCATTATTGGGCTACTCGTTCTTTCAATCTAAACGTTCTTCCCTCCTATTGACATACTCCTGTAGATGTCCGTTACGAACGAGGTTCTTGATCTCTTCTTTAAGATCAAAGCAATCGTTGGTGAAATGGCTATGGTTGTGGTGGAAGTGGTAGTAATTCTATTTATTCCACTTGTCAATGTTGGTCTTCATCCGGTTTGTCCATTTGAGGAGTCGTTTGTCCCAAACTTCCATGAGGACTTGCTCAGGCATAGCTTTGAAGGAAGTGTAAGAACGGAATCTTCTCTCAGGTCATTTGCTCGAACGTTGACCCCTGGTCGGATCATCATCTCTTCTACGCTTGTTGTTGGGAGCCGATGCTTGTTCCTCCTTAGGCCGTTTTTCTCTGGTCGAGCCTCCTCCACTCCTGGTGGCTTTTCGCGAGCTAAAAGGCTCTTCGGCATTAGAGTATATCTAACATCGAGTAAGGAGATCGGCTAATGTCGTCAGGGGATTCTTATCGAGCGAGAAGAGGAATCTCCCTACCTTCAGGATGGCCATCATAGCGGCTAGGGCGATCTTATTTGAATAGCCCTCCACTTGCATCACTTTTAAGTTGAAGCCACCGCTTCTAGGTTAAAGCGTTTGATATAGTCATTCAATAACTTGTCCTCCTTTTGAGTGATGGTGAGGAGGTGAGTTGTTGGCTTTCGCCTTTCATTTCCTCTGATGAAGTTGGTAATAAAGGCTTTACTGAGTTGTGCAAATGAGCTGATGGACTTTGGTTTTAATTGTCAGAACCACTTCTGAGCTACTCTTGATAGAGTTAAGGAGAATGCTTTGCACATTATCGTGATCGAGGCACCATGAAGCTCCATCCACTCTCTGAAAGATTCTAGATGCTCGGCCAGGTCGGTGAACCCATAATAAGGAGTAATTTATGGCATCCTGAATTTAGACGGGACTTGAGCTTGCATGATATCGTCGGTGAATGGTGGCTCAGTTTCCTCTAACATAGCTTCTATCGAGGTCGGAGTGTGCACGCGATAGGCTTGTCATATGTCACCGATCTGATCCCATAGCTCATTGGGTTCGGCTTTCCAAGGGTCCTCACTCTCAGCCACTGTCTCGGGAGCCTTGCCACGCCTCTTTATCTCCAACGTATGATGTAGGTCAGAGGTAGCTAGCGTGGTAGTTCCCGAGGCATGAGAGGGTGCACAGTTCGGCACCTCATTAGTTTGTTTATTCCTCTAGGAGCTGGTTGGTGCTTAAGGTGGTGCAGAGACTTCAGTAGCTTTCTGAGCACTAGCCTCTACAGCCCCCTGGTCGGGAGGAGGATTCGGTCATTCTAACATCTGTCTTATATGATCAATGTTACTGGTCAGTGCTTCAACTTGATTCTCCACAGAGACAAGCTAACCTCCCCAGCTTCAAGACCGTTGCACTAAACTTATGGGTGCAGAATCAGCCTGAAGTTAGGCGGTTGAGTCCCGATGGTTTACAGACTATTCTGCCAGCATAGGATCGGGTGCAATAATAGTGGCTTGGGCCTTCTTTCTCCCTTTCTCCATTGTTGGATCACTATAGATGATGGGAACGACTTTCAATGTCGCTTCCCACAGACGGTTTCAAACTGTTGATGCAAAAATCTGAACATCCTCCTTAAACCATTTGAGACTTGCAAGAGAAGACAAAGATAGAGATCCTGGCTGTAGCAGGGTACCCTCCGATGCCAAAGTCAGACAGGCAAGTTAGGTTTAGTAAAACGTAGGGATTTTGGGTTTAATTTGTGTATTAGGTTGTGTGTACGTTTCACCATTGGAGATGCTCTTATTTATAGCTGAAAGGGGCGGTGGGGTAGATGACAATCTTTCTTTTTAGTAGGTGTGTATTGTAGAGGGAATCATATCCCAAGCATGTCGCGGTTACCTTTCACGATCTTCAGCCGAGATCACGGGCAGATCCGTGTTGCGATTATCTTCCGAGATATTCGACTGAGATCTTAGACAGATCTTTTCAACAAGATCTAAGTACTCGGAATAAGAGAAAACATGTAGTAGGAGGCCGAGGTCAAGCATTTGAGGTGGCCTACATAGTCGCCCCGTGGAGTAGTTTACCAAACTGGAATCTCTAGTGAACTGTGGTCGAGTTTTTCCTTAACATTGAGTAGATAGCAGACCTGCCGACCTACCCTTAGACGTCGTATTCAAATACTGAGACCGAGTTCCCTTCCTTAGTAAAATATAGACGAAATTGGGGATGACCATCCTCTTCATCTTATCGTATGGTGTAGGGCTTCCCTAAGTGTAGAAGCTCAGAGTCTTGCTCCATATTGGGTCATAATTCGGGGGCTCTTACCAAGAGATGATCTAAACAATAGCTCAAAAATGGATGAGATCGTGAAAGAGCTCAGTGTCTGATGGAAGTGGAGACATTTCATCTTCTAATGGTAGAGCTCAAGGAATAGGAGGGTTTCCCAGTAGTGGATTATTTCTTTATAGCCGTTGAGGAGCTCTTTGGTCATGCTCAGCACTAACTGACCACGCGACAAAGCACAAATGTCCAAGCTTACCTATTCTCCTTGGTCACATTTTTACCCATAATAGTTTATATGAATGTTTTAACTTCATTTAATTTACACTTGTTTTAGAATAAGACTTGAATTATTGTGTACATGGTAGAATTGAGATGCTTTATAGTGTAGAAACTGCCTCTCTAATCTAGTTAAGTAGACAATCTTATTTGCATATTATTGATACATTTGTAAGTTGATGAAAGTGATATTTTCTTGCGTTTGGAGGGTTGAGTTAATTGTGATTTAGTTGGACATTTGTTTGTATTAGAAATCCAATGTTATATGTTGGTGAATATGTATATTAGAGGTTCCTCAAATAAGTAGCCGGTTGGGAATGGATTAAATGTTATTTGATCATAGATTTGCTATCTCATAAATTATTTGTGCCAATGTGGCTTATGGATTGTATTCTTTTGTTGTGTCCTTGAAGGACTTTGTACTAATGTGGTTTATCAAGATGATTATTTTGGTTGGAAATATATGTTTATAATGCATACATGGTACGTGGGCGTTATCGGGTGCTTAGTTGATTATTTGAAAGATCAGTGTATTGTTCGAATGACCCTTGTTTTATTTAGAATGGTCAACTATTTGAAAGACCCATTCCCTTGCATGAATGAACCAACTGTTTGAAAGGTCCATTCATTTATCCAGTTGGATGTGCATCCCCAAGCTGATTGTATTCATACAATCATTCACTAATTAAGATGAAATTGGCGATTGAATATTATGTGATAAATGGATTGTATCTTCTTATGTTATATTTTGCATTGTGGGTGGATATATAGTTGGTATTGTACTTGTGAGTTGTGAATTGTAAATTAGATATTATAATTTCTTGAATTATACTTGTAAAATGCGAATCCTTTCTTCTTCTTTTTCTTCTTTTTCTTTTTTATTTGCAAGTAGTATCCTTTTATATTCCACTTATGAAATATAAATTGTACATTCTTGTATTCTACTTGTGAAGTTTACGTTGCATATTGTATTTTCCTGAGTTTATTTGAATTCTATTCTTAAATATTGTAATTCCTTGGTAATCTTGGGGATATACCTCACTAGGATAGCTATTGACACTATCAAACCATATTTAGTTGGTGAAGGATACGTAGATTACACACAAGTTGACATTAGTGTGGAGCATGAAGAGCCATATGATCTTACGACTCTAAATATCTTGCATTTTAGATTTCATTTATATTGTTTAGTTCTTTCTTGTAATTTTTTAAAGCCTTGAGTCATTGGTTTGTATAAGCTCGATGGGCAACCATTTGTACATTTAGGATTTATATTCAAAACTTCCCTTTTATGTGTGGTTTGTTTTCCTTCCATCGTGATGCTCACTTTTAAATAATAATAAAAATAATTATTATTATGAAATGTGGGCTATTCTTGAAGGTTAACACTCAGGATTTCTTAGAATGAGTACTAAGCTTGGGTTACGAAATCCATGGCGCTACGAAAGCGTCTCAAGGTGGACTCATGTCACTTACATTTGACCTTTGACCTTTCAAAAGTGGCCTGAAGTTATAGATGGTGTAACTCATGTTGCTTGCATGCATAGTTAACACCGTGCAACTTCGATACGTGGACTAGATCTCCCTTGTTAAATCTTGAATCTAAGTGATTTGGCTTGTTAGAAAGGTAATTCGATAAGCTTTCCAATGGGCTATCAAATGCTTTGATTGGGAACCATTTGGTTTATCATCATCCGAAAGTCATTGGGAAGTGAAGTGAAACTTATGCCATGGAAGGTACACTTTGAGTAAGGTAATGGAGGACCAAACAATTCCTAATCAATGCAATTAATGGCTCATTAGAAAGCTTATCAAATTACCTCTCCAATAAGTCTAAGATCACTCATATTCGAGGTACAACAAGGGTGATTGAGTCCATTTATTGAAGTTGTGTGTTGTTGACTATGCAAGGAATGTGAGTTACACTATTGGAGACATTGGGCCTATTTTTAAAAGGTTGAAGGGTCTCTAAATGAGATGATTCCAATTCTATTTGAAATAATATCAAATTATCTTTCCAATGAGCCCATGATCGCAAGATTTGGCATGTAATGAGGGAATTTGATTGTTTTCGTGAGATTACACAATATTGAAAATGAGAGAGAATGTAAACATCATTGTGGATTTTCAGTCCACTTTTGAAAGGTCAAACGATGTTCAAATGAGAATACTCCATTTGTATTTGAAATTTTGTTGCATTATCTTTTTAACAAGACTAAGATTGCCCTAATTCGACTTGTAACAAGGAGGTTGTGTTCATTTTTGTGGAATCGTGCGATGTTAGAAATGATCGAAGGCGAATAATTTATGAACACCATCATGGACTTTGGGCATACTTTTGAAAAGTTAAATGTAAAATTGTGTGGTGGGATACCATGACTATGCGTGTAGAAGCTTAGTGGAGCTATAGAATGGTGGCTGTGTCTTAGAGGTTGGGTGATTAGGACCGAATACAATTTTTACATTTTAAACACAATTACTTAAACTAATTTATAAATTAAACTAAGTTAGACAAATAACTTTAAGGCTTCCAAGCTAATATAGGGTCCAATCATATATACTACAAATGATATAACATTCAAACAAGTAGTCTATAAATGATAGTGTACATGTGTTTATGAGATGTGTTACCTATCAACTCCTAGCATTCATCTAATCATGCATACATATAATTAAACATTCAATCATATAAGCATAATTAAATAAGTTATTAAAAATAATCCCAACAGAAGCATGTGTAGTGGTTCAAACGCACTCAACCTATGAGTGTACCAAATTTTACTATTGAAGCTTTTAAATTAGGTTCACCTCTAACCTTTACAACCATACATAAGGACGCTAGCATACACTCCTGCCAGAGGCTCTCATAAGAGACTTGAGTTGGTTTTTTATTGGCTAACTAACAACCTCGGTCCTGGTACAGGGACCTATGTTTACTCTCACCAAATGCTCCCTCTGATACTAACATGTACACACCCATGTCCAGTAGCTTACACAAGGACTTTGATTTAGATCATACATAAAAACCAAGGTTCTACATAAGAATCTAGTCGATTTTGGCAATTCAAACTCTACACTCAATCATACAGAAGGAATGAGTGTACATAGACTCTTACAAATGATAACTTACTTATCGAATTAAGCCCCTTTTGTAGTGCCTTCTCGAGTTGCATGATCGATACTCTCTCCTGTTTCAATTAGCTCTCCTTAATCCCTCGATAATAATGTCAATGAGTCATTGATGCTTCAACTCCATGATTAAACACCTTACATGCGATGCCCCTTTCGGTGGCCAAGGCGATGAGAGATTGGGGAATTCTCCTACAACAAGTGAGAATGTTGTTATCCTAGAGGATTCACACAGATGGATCTTCTAGATGATATAGATAATGATATAACTATAGAAGTTGGGTCTAAACTCTAGAAAATTATGAAGTTCAAGCAAATCTTCAAGGTGAAGGTTAGAATTCTCATTAGAGTATTAATCTCAAGGAAGACGACTTAGGACTCATTGGTTCAGAGGCTTGGGATGATGGATATGATCATAGAATTAACTAAGCTTCTATTGCATCAAAACCCTTTTAAATGCCCAATAACTGAATGCTTTTTTTTTTTTATATATATAAGAAATCAATTTGTAATGGCTATAAAATGACTACTTAATGGCTCTGTCAATATGATCGAAATGACCTTCAATAGAATCGAATATCCTTTAATAGGATCGAACCCTCCGTCAATCCCATATATAAATTCAATATATATCTCTATTTATTGTTGAACTCATTATTCGATCATATTGAGTTGGTAGCATGTCGATGGGGTCAAAGATCACTTAAAAACTACTATTTTGGACATAAGATTTCATAGTAGTTTTGCACCTCTAGCAGCGTTACTAATCATGTTCCAATTAGGCTCCTAAAGCTAAGAGATGATTAACAAGGTTTACCTATAGAGTTAGGATCATCTGAAGGTTCAAGGGGTTGTTTTGGATTAAGGGTTATAGGGTCACCAAGATATCTCATTTACATGTTCTTTACTCATTGATGCTCACGTTCACTTGTGTCTTCGGTCTTCAGCTTCCAAGGGCTCAACCGATTATATGACACATGGATTCACATGATTAACAAATAAGGTGCATAAATCACTGCACTAACAATCTCTCCCTTTGTTAATTACGTCATAAAAACCTAACCTAAATAATGTCATGGTCTATACCAATGATATACCAAAACAATGAAAAATATTATATGCCCAAGATTAAATGATTTACAAATTTAAATACAGGACTCGAGGCATGTAACACTAGCAATGTTCTCGCATAATTGCTCCCTCTCTTCATCAATCCATACATATAACAAACAAATCTTACAAAATAGAATTCATTATTTTGGTGGGACTTGATATTTCTCCTCATTTTTTTTAGTATTTGACAAAGAGTTAATTATAATAAATATATTAATAAAAACATTACATAACAACTCTATAAGTTGTACATTTACCAATTATAAGGCACATACTAACGAAAGACTAAATGGTGCATGCTTATTATGGTCATTCAAAGGATATATCAATTGAATTAGGAATGATCAATGATTATCTAAGCTAAAAACATATGATATCAAAATTCAGAAACTATAAAGCTTAAACTACCAATACAAATGAGGCTATAATCCTTGAATTTACCATGAAAGTACAAGGCTAGAATCCGTAGATTTTCCTATGGTACTCACTAAAGAGGTTTAATCCTCTGATTTAACTATAGATCAACGAGGTTAAAATCCTCTTATTTTCAATTCATCTATCATATACCTTTTAAGGTCACCAATTCCTCTTTACAACCCACTTAGGTCTGAATTTCTTAAGACCCAAACTACATTCAAGATGATGAATGATATTCTTAGATGTATCTCCCTTAGTTGATTTTTGTTTCCAACAAGAAATAAATGCATTCGATTTGGGAGATTATCTTATTCAAAAATAACAGAGAAAGTGTATCAAGAACAATCATCATACTATTAATATTAAGTACATTTACATCCTCTGATATCCCTTGATTCTGAGATAGATTATTTAGAGTACAATAAATTAATAGAATTTAAATAATTGATCCGAATATCAAATCCGGCAGCATTTCGTCTTGTGTTTCGATCATCTCTTTAAGAGGAATATTGTTCGAATTCAATTGTCTGATTTCCCTTTTTGATGCTTGTACAGAAGAAAAACTGGAGCTTGAACAATTGGATATTATCTCGACCCTTTATTGTTACTGTCTATATGACAGTTTGGTTACACGGACCTATGCAACCAATATGGATTACGCAGACCCGCGCAAACCCTATCTTCCTTCCACTCCTACTTCAGTCTTTTCTCGTGCTCTGCTCTTCTTCCCAAAATCTTCAATTACTCCAAAATGAGACGGAGAGGGGGTATATATAGGCCTTCACACGTGTGAACCCTCGATCTATGTGTCATGGGCCCCACTTTTCATAAGATTCTAAAACTTATGAGCAACCCTTCTGAAATCCATGGCGTGAACCCGTTTAACAAATATCATCATTTGCATGATCCCACGCAACCAATATGGTGTGCGCAGTCCCATGCAACTACTACAATCTCTGAACTATCTCTTTTTCTTCTTTTTGTGTTTCCTTGTCTTTTGATCTTTTATATATTTATTCCTCTCTTTTCTTCATTCATCATTTTTTATGCCTCAACAGATGCCCCCTTGATCCTTTCTTTAGTTTTGAAGGATTAAAGAATTCGGATCAATTGCTCTTCTTTCCCTGAAGCCATTTGCGCGTACCTGTGCAACCGCCTATGTACTGTACTCGGCCAAACCATCCTATAAATACCCCAACGTCCTCTTCATTCATATCTTTCATTTTGCCACAGCGAAGCTCTGCCGATTTACTGTCTCCCCATGCAACTGTTTTCACTTGTGCGACCCCACGCAATCGATTTTTCTTGCGCGACCCCGTGCAACGGAAATTCCATTGGCACAAGCCTTTGCATTGTTGTGCTGCTCCGCGCAACTTACTTTGTTTGTGCGACTCCGTGCAACAATCTGCCTAAAAACTTAAAAAATTTCTGGTTTTAGAATTTTTCGAGACTTAGAACTTTTCAAAGAAAACCCTAACCCTTTTCTTCATGGCCCGTACCAAGCGGAACTATCGCGTCGTCGAACCTTCTACCGCACTGCCATCTCACCAAGAACTACCAAATCCTCTACCTCCTCAAGCCACTGAACCATCTCCACTTTCTGACCAACCCTCTCGCAAATGCGTGAAACCCACTTCTCGACAACCTACCTTTATTAAGGAGCCTGTGCTCCCGACTTTTAACTTCTTTGATTGTATCTCCTTCTTACCATCTCCTATTCACAGAGCAATTTCAATGGGGGATATCGAACGACCCCCGAGACACGGTCATGATTACGACTAGGAACAGTGGTTGAAGACGACGACACATTTACCAACAATAAGTCTGAAGCCACTGCCACGAGAAGATACCCCCCCCCTCGCCATCCAAGTCAAAGAAACTTCACCGCAACAAGGCTAAAGAATTCCAAGAAAAGATCGAAGAGCATAAGAAGAAGAAACTCCAGAATTCTTGGGAGTCAATTCGAGTAATTCAGGGGATAATGAAATTTGATAATCCCCATGGCAGGGCATGACGGTGGTTGCGCTGAGTCTCCACCGTCATGAATATATTCTTAACTATGAACCGACAGACCAGATGGACGGAGAGAAATTAGCTTATACAGAGTCTTGGTCATCAATGGAGGTATCCTATCGGCGAAGAAGCCGCGACAACAAACTGGCGATATTCACCCGATGATCTTCCTCACCCCTTCGCACAATCCGACTCCTTGTTCCCAACTCATTTCCATGAGACGCTTCAGCAACGTTTTAGAGAACGCGCCGCACCCGCATCTCTATGGACTCCGGAAGAGTTCAGGACAAGGGGTCTCTTGACATCTCGCGATCATTATCACGAATGGGCAACAACGATTTTGGCCAAACACGCAAAGATTCTGATCAAGATCGATCTTTATAATGCGATAGAAGCCACGTCATAACACTTTTACAAGGAACGTACAGTCTTGAAAGGTTTCCTTAACTACTGGTGTCCCATCACCAACTCTTTCCATCTTCCGTCAGGTGAGATGAGTATCACTCTATGGGACCTAGACCGCATTGCTGGTCTACCGATAACCGGGGAATTCTACGATGAGTTCGTGCCAATAAATGAAGAACTGGCCAACATCTCATCCCCGAGTCGTGTGCCTTCAATCTCGAAGACTACTATCGAACTCTTCAAGGAGATGACCAAGTTTCCAAAAATCCACAAGATCTCATCCACACCATGGCTCGCACATTTCAGCAAAGTCCTTCGGTAACTTCCCTCTTTTACAAACTTCTCACCCTTATTGCATCTTAATTTAAGGATTCTCATGCTTTGTTTTTCTTTGTCTTTAGGTTCAATGGTTGTCACTCGCGAGAATTGACAACCCTTCGGAATAAGATAAAGGAGCACCCTGAGTATAGCCACGACGGAGAACTTGTGGCATTTCTGGTGTACTGGTTGAGCATAGTAGTTCTCCCTAGTTTAAAGTGAGCAGAAGCTATTCGCCCTACCATATTCATTGTTGCTGGCGCTATGGCAGAAGGGCTCAAGTTTTCTCTTGCCCCCTCAGTCCTGTGTTCGATCTGCAGGGCTCTTAGGGAAATTGCCTCACATGTTAAAAGCCCCACCGTTGGCTCTTCCTCTTCTTATACTTCGTGGCATTACATCACCAACTGGCTTGGTGTATATTTTCCATGGACCTTTGAAGTTTCAGAGAAGGACTATATCCATCACTTTCATATTCCGCTTTGGTTTTTTCAAAGGAGAACGATGGCGAAGAGATCATACGAATGGGTTATTGATGCAATTTTATCCGATGATAATGTCAACTACTTTCATTTTTGCCCATATTGCTATATAGAGGATACTAATGAAATAGAAACTGGATCACTTGCCCTGGGGGAAAGGGCATTTTTTCTGTCAATTCGATCCTTCGGTCTTCCGCTGAGAGAGGGGGTAGAATTTTGGAGGGAGCCATACTACCCAAGCTGTTTTGCTCATCAATTTGGTTTTAACCAAACTATTCCAGAAGATTGTGGCTTGGTGACCAGAAGAATTCGGAGTTACGGGACCGGCCCTTATAATTGGGCGATGGTATGGAAACAACTTCTGGGTTGCCGAGTCAGATCTTCTTTTATCATCTCGAGCCGCATTCACATTCCTCGTGCCTCTTATAGTCATATGAGATGGTGGGCTCATCAATCATACTTAGTTAATAGATGCTTGTCTGTAAATGAACCCATCTGGATTTCACCTCCAAGACTTAGAGGCCGCAAATTTGAAGAAGGGATAGGTTTTGTTTCAGAGAAAAGTCATGCCCCCTTCCCATGTCATCTTTGCGTCACGATTTCTACAAAAGACCCCATTCATGAACGGAAACCTAATAATACTTTGGAAGGATGGATCACTTATGGAGTCATCAGGGATTTTAAAAAAGTTCCCCGGAATCGTTCTGAGAGAATAACTGAGGAGGTGACAGAAGCTCCTTCCCCGGCTCAAGAGAATGTTACTGAACCTCAAGATCAACTAGCTCCTTCTCCTGTTCATAAAACCGTTCATCCTAGTCCATCCTTGCCAATGACAAGATCTTAGTCGTGCTCTCAAGCTTCCCCCCCTTCACCTTGGGAAGGGGTCACTGTCACCGTTCCTTCACCCCCAGTTAATAAAGATTCTCGACCTGAGAGTAGCAGAATTCCTTCTTCGAAAGGGAAAGAAATTATGATTGAAGAGGTAGAAGAAGGAGAATTAAAAGAAGAGAGTTCCCAAACTTCTTCATCTGAAGGTATTGCTTCTGCTGAATATGATAAAGCCAGTGAAGATGAAGATGATGATTATGAAGATGGCAATGTTGACATTGATGGTGAGGAAGATGTTAATGCAGAAGGCATTTCTACTGGTGAAGAACATCCTTTACCAGCCTCTAAAGTTCAAGAGAATATTATCATCCTTGCGAGGACTTCATTTGTCAGAGAGGAGGAAGAGGAGGAGCATTTAGATTATGAGAATATGGATATCTGCCAAGTAAGGAGCTTTTTGCGGTCTCATATATATGTACACATATACTTTGCAATAATTATCTCATTGTTGTTATGATATATGCATTCTTATTTCAAGTGCTCACATTGCTGCTACCAAAATAGATAATATTTCTCTTGCTGATCTTCCCTATACTGCACCAGTAGTCTCGCCAAGGGTTTCTTTGACTCCTTTAGTGGCGCCAAAAGTGGTGGCTCGTGAAATGATTTTTCCTGAGGAACCAACTAATTACCTACACCAATAACCATAAATTCGAGTATTGAAGCCAGAGCCCCTTCTTTCGTTGAAATGATAGGGTCTATCCCTTCTTCTGTCACAGAGATGAAATTTCCCGATGTTCAGGTTTCGGTGAAAGGTATAGTCTCCCTTTTCTTCATTTATATCCTCACGTCGATTGCTTGCGTGTTTCTTGTTATGATTGCTTTCTTTTATTACATAACAAGAAATCTTCCTGAAAGTGGCACAGCTAGTTCCGGCTCTGTGGCTACAGTATCGAACATACTATGTTTCGAGAAGATCCCCGCATACAAGCTATCACTGATGAGGAATTCCATGTCTACAACAGTTAAAATGTTTAAAGATCTTGAGAAATGGTCGGATCTAAATGCTGATGTAGACGTCTTGGCTGGTGCTGCGAGAATATCCAAGATCAGTATTTCTCCTGTATGCGATGCTCTCCCAAGATTTCATAATTCCATAACTGCTCTGAAGTCAGTTGAGACTGGTTATTCCGCCAAAAATCTTTGAGTATGGAAGACAGTTGACATCTTCTAAGGAGAAAGCCTCCCTTATTGCATCTACTATTTCCCAATATGAATAGGAACAATTATCTCTTTGGAAGCAATTGTCGATCACTGCTGATAGTAGGATAACTATTCAAAATCATATTGCTTTTCCGAAATAATAAATTTCTCAGTTGGAAGTGCAGGACTTGGAAGCAGAGTTGCATATGAAGAATATTCAAGAGAAGATAGGATCTAGTCTGCATTCTGTTGATGTTGAGCAATCTGAGTTAGCTAGGAGTGAAGAATTAGTAGCCTCTTTAGACAGAAAGTTGGCTGATTTCCCGGATCATGCCAAAGTTATTTTTGAAGCTAAATCAGAAGATGTTGCAGCTCAAACTTATCTCAAGGAAAATCTACAAAGATATTTAACAGCACTGGGCATGGCCGAAGAGTTGTGAAGACTTTGTTTTATCTTCTTTTTATCGTATGTACTCTTTTGAATTGTAAAATATATGGATGTATCATGATTTTTTTTGAAGATGTCATAATATGTTGAGAGATCTCGTTGTCTACAACTTTCTGAATCATAGTTTTATTCTAAGCATACTTATTGATGCAATCGTCCAGCATACTTTTGAAATAGAATTAAAAATAAAATAAACATAAAATAAAATAAAATAACAGTTCATTATGCTTGTTAGTATCGAGTTCTTGTATGAATTTGTTTTGATTGGCTAAGCTAAATTTCAATTTAGTTAGATGGCCACACACACAGTTTAAGCTCTTGAGTAGTGGAGCGGCATAGTTTAAGCTCTTGAGTTTATTGGAGCGGCACAGTTTAAGCTCTTGAGTTTATTGGAGCGGCACAGTTCTTTTTTTTTTTTAGACTCATAAGCTTATTGGAGTCGAGTCTAATGTGATGGTCTCTGTAACTCTCTAGAGTTCTTTGAACTTCTCACAGCCTCTATTGGTTCACAAACCGCGATTCATCAGAGGGGCCCAGTGAAGCTACCGGGGCCATGAACTCAGTTGGATTTACACACGTGGTTGGTCGCAGTAATTCTCTAGAGTTCACGGGGCTCACAAGGTTACCTTTGGGGTACCAAATCCAAGACCGCCAGTCCATCAATGAATAGGTTTAAGCCCTTCCTCATGAGTTAGTACTGAAATCAAGGCAGAGATCTGGGGGGTCTTACGCATGGTCGGCCTATCTATAGACATAGCCAAAGAGCTCATGCTACGGCCCACATTTTCTTCATCTGAAAGGTCGAACCCATTCACAGGAGGGCAGTTTCATCTATTTCTCTTGACGCTGTCGGAAAGCTATACAGACGGCATTAGTGTTATGCGTGACTGGCCACTTTTTTAGGACTTTTTGGCCTTTTAGTCATTAGCTCCGTCCGTTGCCCACTTGGGTATGCATATGATGGCCTTCAGGGGATTTTTAGGGCCACTGGCTTTTCATTGCTGCTCGAATGACGATTTTGATAGGTCTTATGCGTAGTTGGCCATTTTTTATAACTTGGCTAGGTTGCCTTATTTAATGACGATAAGTGGCCATCACTGTCTTCGATATATGCATTAATTGATATATCACCGCTGTTGGTAATGCTGATAATGTCTTTGATAATAATATATCGGCTTAGTGATGATGACAGTGATGGCTACTCTTTTTATAATTACTGACATTGTATTCTTGGTATGCATGCTTGGAATTCTTTCGTATTCAATTGTCTAAAGAAGAATACATGACTTTCTCTTGCCCCCTTTTGATATAGAAGCATTATTCTTGATAATCTTTTAGATCAAAATTGTGACTATCATCAAGGACGATATTTCTTGATAAAGCGGGCAGTGACTGGTATACTGATACCCTGTCCATCTTGGTCCACGACCCTGTATGCTCCATTGGAATATACGTCTTTTATGATGTACAGCCTATCCCATTTAGGCTCAAACTTGCCCCCTTGTCTTGCAGGTGACCACTACCGGTCTTTTTAGCATTAACACCATATCTCCTTTCTTAAAAGAGCGGTATTTGACTTGTTTATTAAAGGCAGCCGATATTCTTGCCTGATATAGCTGTACACACTGCTGAGCTACCAGGCGCTTCTCGTTGAGCAGGTCCAGTTCTTTCAACGTTATCTTTGCATTTTTATCATCTATAATTAACTGATGCACTACTATTCTGAGTGACACTACCTATGTTTCAATTGGGATGACCGCCTCTATGCCGTACACTAATGAATACGGTGTCGCTCTTGTTGTTGTTCGGTGGGTAGTCCTATACACCCATAATGCTTCTTGCAACCTTTTGTCCCAGTCTCGCTTGTTTCTTGTTACTATCTTTTTCAGTATTTTCACAATCATTTTGTTAAAAGTCTCTACTAATCCGTTTGCCGGTGGATAATAAGGCGTTGAAAACGAATGGTGAATATCAAACTTTTGACATAGTTTTTTCCATGCCTCTATTCTTAAAGGGGTATAGTTTTTTCCATGCCTCTATTCTTGGATGAAGATCTTTCTCTTTGAATTGCGCATAACGATAAACGCTTCGTCACTTGGGGTCCGAATATGTGAAGGTGATTTATGGGCATCTCCCCAAGCGGCGAAGGGCGAAGCGGCAAATCGATGAAGTTCTTCATGGGGATATCTGTGGATCTGGCACTCATGGCATTGTTTTGCGTAATCTATTGCATATTTGAACATTGTAGGCTAGTAATACCCCATTCGATGTATCCGATGAAATAAATTTTGGCTAGCCAAATGTGCCTCACACTCTCCAGAGTGAGCTTCTCTTAACATTTGACCTGCTTCTTGTTCATCAGAACAATGCAACAGCAACTCATTGTAAGATTTCTTGTACAACACCTCACTACATATGATAAATCTGCTTGCTCTCTGCTTAATTTTTTGTCTTTATGTTGGATCTTCCAGTAAGATATCATATTTGATATAATCTACGAAAGACTGGCGCCAATCATTTGTTGTTACTTCCAAGCACAATATAGGGAGCGCCTCTACGACTTCATTGATGACTTCTAAAGAGGGTAAGAATCTCTTTTTTTCTATAGTTACTTGGAGTAGACTCCGGTTCGGGTAGGACAGGACTACTGCTAGACTAGCCAGAGCGTCCGCCTTTACATTTTCATACTGCGGTACATGCTTGATTTCGACGTGGCAGAATTGCTCTAGTAACTTCTGTGCTTTTCGACAATATGGCAAAAGTTCTTGCTTTCTTATTTCAAACTTAGTCGTTAGTTGATTTATAATCAATTTGAAATCTCTAAAAATCCACAGCGGCTTTATCTTCATTTCTTGGTCGATTTCCATTCCGGTGATGAGAGCTCGATATTCAGCTTCATTGTTTGTGCACACGGTACCTAATGTGAAAGAATAGGGTAATAGATCACCCTGAGGAGTGATGAATATAACTCCTGCACCTGACCCTGATGTTCAAGAAGCACTGTCAAAATACATTTGCCATGGATTTTATAAATCTTCCATCATAACCTGTTCATTAGGAAAATCATTGCTAATGGTTTCACTTTCTATTACCGTATGTGCTACTAAAAAATCTGCCACTGCTTGCCCTTTCACTGCCTTCGCCAGTTCATAGGTGATCGTGTATTCTGAAAGTAACAACATCCATTTAGCTAATTGCCTGATAACATCGGTCTCGTCATTAAGAACTTTATCGGATCTGCTCTTGATATCAGGGTTATATTATGGGAAAGGCAGTAATGTCTCAACTTCTGTACTAGAAAGATAAGTGTCAGGCATTCTTTTTCGATCAGAGAATAATTATATTCTTCCCCCATCAGAGTCCAACTCAGATAATAAAGAGTTATTTCTTTTCCTTCTTTATTTACTTGTGCTAGTAACGCTCTCAATGAATTCTCGGTTGCTGATATGTACAAGATAAGTGGTTTACCTTTTATAGGGACTGTCAACATTGGAGAATGCTTCAACAGTTCTTTTATCGAGTCGAACGTATTCTGACAAGCTTTGTCCCATACGAATTCCATTCCTTTCTTCATCAAATGAGAAAATGGCTGACATCTTCCTGCCAGATTTGAGATAAAGTGACGAATATACACCAATTTTCCTTGCAAACTTTTTAATTCTTTCAATGTTTTGGGTGGCTGCATATCTTGAATGACTTTAACTTTCCCTGGATCAATCTCGATTCCCCTGTGCCTGATAACGAAACAGAGGAACTTTCCTGATGTCACTCCGAAAGTGCATTTGGTTGGATTCATCTTCAGCTATTTCTTTCTGAGTCGATGGAAGACGGATGTCAGATGCTCGCAATGTTCCTCATGGCTACCTGACCTAACTACCAAGTCATCTACGTAACATTCAACATGCTTATGCATCATGTCTTGAAAGATGTTTTGCATTGTCCTTTGGTATGTTGCTCCTACATTCTTCAAACCGAATGGCATAACCTTATAATAGAAGATTCCTAACGAAGTTCTAAACATTGTTGCCTCTTTGTCTTCAGGAGCCATTTTAATTTGATTGTGAAATGGCAGTGAAGACTGCACTAGTTGAAGAAGGAATACGCCAATATATCCTAGAGGGGGATGAATAGGACTTTTAAAAGTGTTTATCATTTATTTTAAAATCCTATTACACTAGTGCATAAATCATTTATGAGAGATTTTCCTATATGATCCAAAATTCTAAACACATCCTTTGAGAAAGTGACAAGATGTTCTTTATCACAGATTTGGGAGATACTAAGGAGATTATGTTTCAGACCTTCTACACAGAGGACATGTTTGACCTTTGGGAGGCCTGGTACAACTATTGTTCCTTATCCAATTATTTTGGTTGAGCTTCCATCTCCAAATGTGACTGATCCTCCATCAAAGTTTGAATACTCACAAAAGTGAGTTTGATCACCAGTCATGTGTCTGGAGCATCTACTATCAAGGTACCACTTCAAATTATTTTCGACTTTCAAGGCAGTGTGAATTACAAGCCAATTATTCTAGTTTGTCACACTCTCTTGGACACTTTTGAGCATGATTCCAACTTTAGTCGAGATCACTCTCTAGGCGGTGAATCCCTTAAAGAGAGACCCGCTTTGATACCAATTGAAATGATGGTGAAGACCGCACTAGTTGAAGAAGGAATACGCCAATATGTCCTAAAGGGGGGTGAATAGGACTTTTAAAAGTTCTTATGATTTATTTTAAAATTCTATTACACTAATCCTAACAACAGACATATATTAGGATTACTCAAATGTAACTCTACTGGCTTCTAAGCCTGGTAGAGGATCCAATCACAAACTATTCAAAAAGTAGCAAGATATAACTTAGTCTATGATGGATATAACAGTAAATGTGTGTGAGGTGTGATCAGATATATAAATATGAATGCATCGACATAAATCACAAACACAGAAGAAGAGCAATCACAAACACAGTCATTTTTATAGTGGTTCGATTACTGTCTACTCCACTCACAGTAACCACACTCAACCCTTAAGTGTACCGGATTTCACTAAGGAGGTTTCACAGCGGTTTACCTAAAACCTAAGGTTTTAAATCAGGTTCACCTTCAACCTTTACAACCTACACTGAGGCTGACTGTTTATGCTCTCACGAGTAAGGGTCAACACAACGCACCCACTTTTAGGCACACTGGCCAAGGATCTTCCATAAGACTCTACTGGAGGTTTCTACACGGTTCACCTCAAACCCGAGGTTTCACAGCGTTTGACCTCAAACCTAAGGTTTTACTGGTTCACCTTCAACCAGATATTTATGCTCTCCACAAAGCAAGGGTCCACACAACGCACCCACCACGTACACTCCTACCAGAGGCCTCCTTAAGGACTTCAAAGGGTGAGAACCACTTAAGACCTAATCCTACAAAGGAATGATCACAAGTGTCCTCTTGGACTCTAGATACTTACAAATAAGTTGATGAGTCCCGATAAGTACAATGCGAAAGATCTCCTCCTCGTTGACGAAGAGTCTTCTGCTCCCTTGATCCTTAACATAAAATAATATACCAATATTCGGCTTCGAGTTGGGTCAGGGTTAAGATGGAATCCTACTCTCAAAAAGTTTTCCTATCAGGAAGATAGAGTGATTCCAATCTTCTAGGCATTCAAGGCATCCCAGCTTAATGCTTTGTCATTAAGGTAGTAGATGGAGGATCCTTGAATGCGAAAGTTCATTCCCCAATCCACTCTATTGAATATCAATGTTGAGGGTGGATTGGAGGATGAACTTCCTTGAGAGAAAGGGCTTTGGGTATATGATCTAAAGTTAAACACTCAAAAGCTCTCTCTACTTTCTCTCCCAACAACAACAAACAAGTCCTTCATATATAGGCAAAAGGTTCCAACAGATATAAAACGTTCACGTTTATGACTGAGTTCGATATCATCGCGCGTATACTCTCGATAGCATCGACAGTCTTCTCGATGACTCAAACTCAAAGTCATACGCTTTGGAAACCTTTTGCCAGTTGGTCGATGAATCGAAACAATTGTCGATGTCATCGAATTTCTAACTCTGATTCCATCGATGATAGGATCGATCCATCGACACTTGAAAAAATGAGAGAGACTTGACTATAAATATTTCTTATTTTTAAGAAATGATCGAGGGTCAGCCGATGTCATCAGAATTTGTATATCGATGATATCGAAGGCAGTGTTGATGCATCGATAAATCCTATAGATTTTCTAGTAAGCTCGCTGGACAGTTTGTGTCCAGTTTCGATGCAATCGACTCAGCCTCAATATCATCGACATTTGAATATCGATTTCCTCGAATGGCCCCCGATCAAAGTTAAAAACAATCTGAAATATCTACTGGAAGAAATGTGCGCCCACGGTCGATATCATCGATGGACTTCCGATCTTATCGATATTTGATTTCAGATCATATCGGAAGGCGCATCAATATATCGAATGAATTTGAAATTTTCTTTTAAAAATATGGGCACCGAAAATCTGTCTGTCGATCTTATTGAGCCACTTTCGATGGGCTCGAGATTTGAGTATCGATGGTATCGATAGGTGTATCGATACATCAATAATTCGTCCAGATATGTTGTGAGGTTGCTGGACATATTTAGTCCTCTTTCCGATGGTATCGATGAAGCATTGGGGACTCGACAGTGCAAGTCGAACCTATCGAGGGTGTTTCGATAAAATCGACAAGGTAAGAAAAACTTAGAGATTTTCTTATTTTGAAAAAAGTTTTCTTACCTTAAAACCCTATGATTTTCTAACTTATTTTTAAGGGTTTTATTCACCTGGTGTTTTGGGACATGGGATGTGAGGCTTTATATTTACTTGTGTCGAGCTTGCACACATCCGGTTGAGGCAGATGCTTGAATTGATCTTCCTATCAGGCTCTGTAGACAGTCTGACTCAACGCTCACTTTTAATCTCCCCCTTTGTCAATTACGTGATAAAAACCCAAAACACCCTAGAATACTCTAGACAAACACACCATAAATTGTGTGTACATGCTTTTTACACAATTTTATAATTTCTAACCCATGTACACAACCCGTAGCTGCTCCCCCTTTCTTGTTGCAGCTGCTCCCCCTAAACACCTGCATAACCATTCAAGCATATACACAATTTTCCGTCGGGGTGTTTGCAAATGTTCTCCCCCTTTTTGTCAGTCATTGACAAAGATATATCAAGAGATATTGACTGAAGAGTGAATTACTTGGGAGAACCAACCAGGCAGAGGCAGATCAATTAATGTATAATAGTTAACTCAGTTTTAAGCAGACATCAATTTCAGAATGTATGGATGCATAGTAGATCAGATAAAATAGTGATATAGCAGATAGAATAATCAATAAAGAACAGTACTTACATACCATATCAGAAACTTGATAAACCAGGGGAACTCAGAATAGAATGATGGTAGTAAAGATAAGAATTGTACTCAGCCATTACCAAAATGAAACTAAAATATCCAAACATATACTGCCACAGACAACAGTAGCTTAACAGTTTATCCTAACAAGAAATTATTTTTAGCCCAACCATTTGAAGGAACCACTAGTTATCATCATGCATTTCCAAGTTTCTTTAATTTTATCGATGTTTAATATCGGTATCATTGATCTGTCATTGACACTGTTTAGATATCATCGAGACTGTCATAACCTTTCATCCCAAAACTAACATGGTTAATACAAGGAGTTTAGACTTGTGGCTGACATATAACCATGGATGTCCTAGTGTGAAGATTTACCTGTGCGGCTCATGTTCACTGAGATTTAGTGAGTGTAGACCCCAATGGATTTTTGAAGGTCACTAAACCTATTTGTATCAAGAGGTTTGGTGAGGATGTCTATGAGTTGCTTTTATGTGGAAACATAGTCCAATGTAATAATCTTGTCATCAACAAGTTCTCGGATAAAATGATGACGGATGTCAATATGTTTAGTCCGAGAATGTTGAACAGGAATCTTTGAAATGTTGATTGCGCTTGTGTTATCACAAAAAAGACTCATCATGAGTTGTTCAATCCCGTAGTCCAACAACATTTGTTTCATCCAAAGGAGTTGTGCACAGCAGCTTCCAGCGATAATGTATTCATCCTTAGCAGTAAATAATGATATTGAATTTTGTTTCTTGCTCTGCCAGGAGACTAGACAGTTTCCAACATAGAAACATCATCCGCTTGTAGATTTTTTATCATCTAAATTTTCTGCCTAGTCAGCATCAGAGTACCCACCGATGATGGTGGATGTTTCAAATGAATACCACAGTTCGAATGAGGTAGTTCCTGCTATGTATTTAATGATCCTCTTAACGGCCTTTAGGTGAGATTCTTTAGGATCAACTTGATATCGAGCACATACCCAACACTAAAAGATATGATGGGACGACTAGCTGTGAGATATAGTGTGATATATCAGAGTACCCAACCTATTATACTCCGGTAGAGATGTCGATTCACACTCTTGTCATTTGCATCTTTGGAGAGTTTGAGTGTGGTGCTCATAGGAGTGTGATAAGATCGACCAAATTCAACACCAAACCTTTTCACCAAATCGTTCTCATACTTGGTTTGACAGATAAAGATTCCATCATGTAGCTGCTTGACCTGCAATCCTAAGAAGAAGTTTAGTTCACCAATCATACTCATTTCAAATTCTGATTCCATGAGGTTGGCAAATTTGTATGCGATATCTTCAAATGTTGAACCAAAGACTATATCGTCCACATAAATTTGTGCAATAAGCAGTGAATCTTTTGTTCTTTTGGTAAACAGAGTCCTAATAACACTCCATCTGTAAAATTTATGGTCCAAAAGAAATTTTGTTAATCGTTCATACCAAGCACATGGTGCTTGTTTAAGACCATAGAGGGCTTTGTTCAGACGATATATATAATGAGGACACTTAGGATCCGAAAATCCTTTTGGTTGTTCAACATAGACTTCTTCAGCAAGATCTCCATTAAGAAAAGTACTCTTAACATCCATTTGAAATAGTTTAAATTTTAATGCACATACAATGGACAGAAGAATTCTGATAGACTCAAGGTGAGCTATAGGGGCAAATGTTTCATCAAAATCAATGCCTTCTATCTGTGAGTACCCTTGAACTACAAGCCTTGCTTTGTTTCGGATCACATTTCCTGATTCATCAGATTTATTCTTGAAGACCATTTGGTTTAAATGACATTTGTATCGAGTGGTCTGGGAACCAATTGTCATACCTCATTTCTTTGAAATTGTTGAAGTTCTTCTTGCATAGCATTTATCCAATGTTCATCTTGAAGAGCTTCCACAATATTCTTGGGTTCAATTTTTGAGGTAAAACAGAAATGGCTATAGATGTTTTCTATCTATCGTCGAGTTCTTACACCATCGTTAGGATCTCCAATAATTTGTTCACGAGGGTGATCTTTTATGATGGGAGTGCCAGATGATGGTTGAGGTTCACAGGGTGATGTAGTTTTGTTATCAGATTTTACTATTAAGCATGAATCTACATCATCTTCTAATTCATTCGCAGGTGTACCTTCTTCATGAGGTTGATCATCGATTACCACATTGACTAACTCTTGAATAGTGAGGGTTCTTAGATTGTATACTCTATAAGCACAACTATTCATTGCATACCTAGAAAGATATCATCATCACTTTTAGACTCAAATTTCCCCAGGTGATCTTTGTCTCTCAGGATATAACATTTGCCACCAAAGACTCAAAAATATTTCACACTAGGCAGTTTCCCAAACCATAGTTCGTATGGAGTTTTATTCAGACTTCCTCTAAGATATACTCTATTTATGATGTAGCAGGCAATATTGACAGCTTCTGCCCAAAAACTTCTTACCATATTTTTCCCATTTAGCATAATATATCTCATTTCCTGTAATACACGATTTTTTCTTTCAACGACTCCATTTTACTAAGGGGTTTTTAGGGCAAAGAATTCATGATGAATTTCTTTCTCATTGCAATATATTTCGAATCTTTCATTTTCAAATTCTCCACCCTGATCACTTCTGATGCGATTTATGTCATACCCTTTTTCATTTTGGAGTCGCTTTGTTAGGATCACAAATTCCTCAAACGCATCCGATTTTTTTCGAAGAAATTCGACCCAAGTAAATCTGGTGTAGTCATCTACCACCACCAGAAAGTATCTTTTCTTGCCATGGCTTTCCACTTTCGTTGGTCCAACTAGATTCATATGTAATAGATCCAAAGGTTTTGTTGTTGCTATGGTGGTTGTCTTTTTGTGTCCGACCCTAATCTGATTTCCTTTTAAACATTCTCCACAGATAACTTTTTCTTCTTTTCTAATCTTGGGAAGTCCCCTAACCAAATTTTTTTAACTGAGCTTTGCTAAATTTCGATAGTGAACGTGTCCCAACCTTTGGTGTCATAGTTTGGATTCATTCTTTACAACCATATTGCACTTTGTGGATAGCACACTCTCACTTGTACTTTTAATGACAAAACAATTATTACTAGAGCGTAAACCTTTTATGAGAGATTTTCCTGTATGATTCAAAATTCTACACACATCCTTTGAGAAAGTGACAAGATGTTCTTTGTCACAGATTTGG
Organism: Magnolia changhungtana; assembly: GCA_030180095.1. NCBI lineage: Eukaryota > Viridiplantae > Streptophyta > Magnoliopsida > Magnoliales > Magnoliaceae > Magnolia > Magnolia changhungtana. The sequence goes on along the minus strand of JASAUF010000161.1, from coordinate 5,580,423 downwards.
GAGATATTAAGAAGATTATGTTTCAGACCTTCTACATAGAGGACATGTTTGATCTTTGGGAGGCTTGATACAGCTATTGTTCCTTATCCAATTATTTTAGTTAAGCTTCCATCTCCAAATGTGACTGATCCTCCATAAAAGTTTGAATACTCACAAAAGTGAGTTTGATCACCAGTCATGTGTTTGGAGCATCCACTATCAAGGTACCACTTTGAACTATTTCCAACTTTCAGGGCAATGTGAATTACAAGGCAATTATTCTAATTTGTTACACCCTCTTGGACAATTTTGAGCATGATTCTAACTTTAGTCGAGATCACTCTCTGGCGGTGAAGCCCTCAAAGAGAGACTCGTTCTAATACCAATTGAAATGGCGATGAAGACCGCACTGGTTGAAGAAGAAATACGCCAATATGTCCTAGAGGGGGGTGAATAGGACTTTTAAAAGCTTTTATAATTTATTTTAAAATCCTATTACACTAATCCTAACAACAGACATACATTAGGATTACTCAAATGTAACTCTACTGGCTTCCAAGCCTGTTGAGGATCCAATCACAAACTATTCAAGAAGTACCAAGATATAACTTAGTCTATGATGGATATGACTGTGAATGTGTGTGAGGTGTGATCAGATATATAAATATAAATGTATCGACATAAATCACAAACACAGAAGAAGAGCAATCACAAACACAGTCATTTTTATAATGGTTCGACTACTTGTCTACTCCACTCCTGGTAACAGCACTCAACCCTTAAGTGTACTGGATTTCACTAAGGAGGTTTCACAGCGGTTCACTTAAAACCTAAGGTTTTAAATCAGGTTCACCTTTAACCTTTACAACCTACACTGAGGCTGACTATTTATGCTCTCACGATCAAGGGTCAACACAACGCACCCACTTTTATGCACACTGGCCAAGAATCTTCCATAAGACCCTACTGGAGGTTTCTACATGGTTCACCTCAAACCCGAGGTTTCACAGAGGTTGACTTCAAACCTAAGGTTTTATTGGTTCACCTTCAACCAGATATTTATGCTCTCCACAGAGTAAGGGTCCACACAACATACCCACCACGTACACTCTCGCCGGAGGCCTCCTTGAGGATTTCAAAAGGTGAGAACCACTTAAGACCCAATCCTACAAAGGAATGATCACAAGTGTCCTCTTGAACTCTAGATACTTACAAATAAGTTGATGAGTCCCGATAAACACAATGCCGAAGATCTCCTCCTCCTTGTTGATGAAGAGTCTTTTGCTCCCTTGATCCACAACACAAAATAATATACCAATATTCAGCTTCGAGTTGGGTCAATGTTAAGATGGAATCCTACTCTCAAAAAGTTTTCCTATCAGGAAGATAAAGTGATTCCAATCTTCTAGGCATTCAAGGCATCCCAGCTTAATGATTTGCCATTAAGGTAGTAGCTGGAGGATCCTTGAATGCAGAAGTTCATTCCCCAATCCACTTTATTGAATATCAATAGTGAGGGTGGAGGATGAACTTCCTTAAGAGAAAGGGCTTTGGGTATATGATCTAAGGTTAAACACTCAAAAGCTCTCTCTACTTTCTCTCCCAACAACAATAGACAAGTCCTCTATATATAGGCAAAAGGTTCCAACGGATATAAAACTGTCACATTTATGACTTTGTTCGATATTATCGAACGTATACTCTCGATAGCATCGATGGTCTGCTCGATGACTCAAACTCAAAGTCATATACTTTTGAAACCTTTTGCCAGTTGGTCGATGAATCGAAACAATTGTCGATGTCATCGGATTTCAAACTCCGATTTCATCAATGATAGGATCGATCTATCAACACTTGAAAAAATGAGAGAGACTTGACTATAAATATTTCAGGTTTTTAAGAAATGATTGAGGGTCAGCCAATGTCATCGAAATTTGTATATCGATGATATCGAAGGCAGTGTCGATGCATCGATAAACCCTATAGATTTTCTAATAAGCTCGCTGGACAGTTTGTGTCCAGTTTCGATGCAATCGACTCAGCTTCGATATCATGACATATGAATATTGATTTCTTCGAATGGCCCCCGAACAAAGTTAAAAACAACCTGAAATATCTACTGGAAGAAATGTGCACCCACGGTCAATATCATCGATGGACTTCCGTTCTTATCGATATTTGATTTCAGATCATATCGGAAGGCGCATCGATATATAGAAGGAATTTGAAATTTTCTTTCAAAAACAGGGGTGCCAGAAATCCGCCTACTGATCTTATCGAGCCACTTTCGATGGGCTCGAGATTTGAGTTTCGATGGTATCGATAGGTGTATCGATACATCGATAATTCATCCAGATATGTTGTGTGGTTGCTGGACATATTTGCTCCTCTTTCCGATGGTATTGATGAAGCATCGAGGACTCGACAACGCAGGTCAATCATATCGAGGGTGTTTCGATAAAATCGATAAGGCAAGAAAAACTTAGAGATTTTCTTTTTTTGAAAAAAGTTTTCTTACCTTAAAACCCTATGATTTTCTAACTTATTTTTAAGGGTTTTATTCACCTGGTGTTTTGGGACATGGGATATGAGGATTTAGATTTACCTGTGGCGAGCTTGCACACATCCGGTTGAAGCAGACGCTTGAATTGATCTTTCTATCAGGCTCTGTAGACAGTCTGACTCAACACTCACATAACTTGACAAACCAGGGCACTTTCAGATTGTAACCAGCATAGCCATCCATGAAGGACATAATGGCATACTGCGTCGTACTGTCAATTAACAGCTCAGTAATTGGCAGTGGAAAGTCATCTTTTAAGCAAGCTTCATTCAGGTCTCTGAAGTCAACGCAAACTCTGATCTGACCGCGTTTCTTCTTTATTAGGACAATATTCGATGTCTACTTGGGATATTTGACCTCTTTAATGAACCCGACTTTAATCAACTTACTTGCCTTTATGCTTGTTTGATCGGCTTTTTATCTTTAGAGATGTTTAATCAATGCATAGCTACCGAAGGCTCTAGACCCGGCATTTCTGCATATGTCCAAACGAAGACATCTTTATTTTCTTTCAAAAGTTGAATGTATTTTTCAGCTTCTTGTTCGAGAAGACCGGCGCTTATGAATGTATTTCGTGGTTCATCTTTTGTGCCCAAATTTATTTCTCGTAAACTACCAATCGTTGGTTATCCCCTGTCTTTTATCTGTCTTGGAGCTATCGTAGCCTGCTTGACTATTTCAAGATCTGCCACTAGTAACCGATCAACGGTAATCATGTTCACCGAAGACTCTACCCCCAATCCTTGAGGCTTTCCTCACTTTTTCTGACTAACCCCGATAGGGATATGGATTCCTCTTCCATAATTCAAGCCAGTGGGTTCTTCATAGTCAAAACACATGTTTTTTATGATCTTTCTGCTTGCCTAACTATATCTTTTAAGATCCTGTGATGTTAGCTTTCTGTGATATTCATTATTCTCGACCTTTTCTTCTTCCTTTATTTCCATGGGAGCATAAGACTCGATCGACTCCGGATATTTTGCACTAGCCTTGACATGAAATCTCTCTAGGATGGGTGGGAATGGCTTATTTCTTTCAGCATATGGTAACAGCACCGTATAATTGGATTGTAGGACTTTCACCTGTTCGGGTGACAATAGTGTTAACGGCGGTTGACTCGGTTGCCTGAGGTGCTTTAGCATGAAGTAGAATTTTTTTCTTTTCTTAAGAAATCTCAAACAATCCCATCTTTTTTGTCTCCCTTTTAACTATTCCCTTATGAACTTTTTCTAGAGCTTTGTTCTTATCACTTTTCCTCTCTTCATTTATGGCAAACCCGTCATAATAACTAGCATCTGTGAAGAAAGCTTCAGCTTCTGTATACGATCTTGCATCGATGATTACTTTATGTTGTACTCCGTTCTTATAGTATTTGAAACACTGGTGTAAGGTGGAGGAGATAATTCCATATTGATGCATCTATGACCTTCCCAAGAGGAGATTATAGGTCGTCATTGCATTAATGACATATAGACAAATCAGTAAACAATTCTCCTATTTCCAAGGTTACTATAATTTTTCCGAGTGCGTGTTGCCCATCTTGATTGAAGCCCTATATCATCATTCCACTAGGGCGCAGATCAGAACAACGATACCCCAATTTGTTCAACATTGTCAGCGGTAACAGATTTACCGTAGACCCGTTGTCAAGCATAATCCATTTTACTTCCTTGCAGCAAATATGGCCCACTATCATCAGTGGCCTATTATGCCCTGTATCGTAAGTCAGATCATCATTAGAGAAGGAAACCACTAGCATACAATCCTACCAGTTTCTGCGCTCTTCATTTTCCATCTCAATGATCAACGTTTCTCTAACATCGTGATCAGATAATGCTTGAATCAAACTTTGCCGAAAATCTTCTGACAGCTTTAGTGCGTCATAAATGCTTAACCAGGCCAGTATACCTTTTAAATGACTTATTACATTGTATATCACTTTCATTGCCTCATTCTTCTCTTCTCTTTTGTCATCATCGCACTTATCTTTAATGACTTCTTTTCTTGTGGCATCAACTTTCTGCTTCGGGGGACTTTTCATTCTTTTCCTTGACTGTAGCATGACCACTGCAGCCTTGCCTGTCATTTCATGCTTTTCTTTCCCTGTTCTTTCATAAGTATTTCCTTGGGCTGTCAATACATTTACTGTAGCCTTTGTATTTCATTCTTTTTCTTTCCCAATCACTATTTCACCTCTATCTATCATCCTTTATATTATTGATTTTATTGTGTAACAATTTTCCGTCGAGTGCCCCACTAGACGATGATATCGGCAGAAATCCTTTTCTCTTGTTCTTGCTGCATCTTCAGGGTGTTTGGATAGAGGTATCTCTATTGTACCGGCCTTTAGTAGCTGGTTCATCATGGGAACCACATCTTCTTTATCGAATGTGAATTCGTCATGGGAGCTAAGCGATCTGAATTTTTTTGCATCAAATCTTGATTCGAATATATTTTTAGGACAGCTCGATTCTTCTTTTCGCCCAATCCTTTTCTCCCCTGCCACTCTCTCTCTTTCTCTTGTACTTTGGTTTCTTTTCTCTTGCACCACTGTATTCATGATCATTCTGCTGGGTCCTCTCCTTACGGCCTCCTGATTGAATGCTGACATTTTCTAAGTCACTAATTCTAAAGCATGTGCTTTAGTTGCTAAGTCACAGAAAGTCTTAATATCTGCGCTAGTGAGCCGAAAGGCGATTCCTATTTCCATTGAGTTTAGGCACATCTTAACCTATTCTTTTTCTTTCGGCAACTGTCTACAGGAGGCCCCAAATGTCTTCCACTCTTCTATGAATTTTTCTACAGGTTCTCCTTCTCTCTACCATACTGAAGCCAATTCTGTAATACTGATGTCGCGATCAGACGAAAAGAAATTTGACATGAAAGCATCCTGCATTTGCTCCCAGGTGCACATCGATCCTGGAGCCAAATTGGAATACCAGCAGAATGCTTTTTGTGTCAAGGATGAGCCGAACAACAGGAGGCAATATTAGGGTATTGTGGTGAAATTCCCCATACTAGTGATGAAGTGCATCAAATGCTCTTCCGGTGATCCATCTCCATTAAATTTCTGAAAATCTAGCTGTTTGAAATTTACGGGGAAATGAACGTCTTCTACCTCTCTTTTGTAAAGTGTCCGATATCTGAACATACTAACATTCTCACGTTCTCTCTCTGTTATGATAGTTTCTTCCATGACTTGCCACATCTCTTCTTGTGTTATCGCCCATGCTGTAGGAGCAAACCCGAGTGATCCTGGTCCTAGGGGTTTATAATGCTCTGAAAATCGGGGGTCGAGTATAACTCAACTCGCAAGTTCCAACGCATCACTTATGCAACATAAATAATGATGATTAAATGTTGTCTGTGTTAGAGTAATAAACATGAGTGAGATTATACCAAAACAGCATACTCTAGATCAATTGTATAAAGGCAAGCGGAAGACTAAACTGTATATATATGTAAGTAAAAGAAACAAAATCATTTCATTCTCCAGAGTATGAACCCATCTGAGTCACCATATACATATATCTATTTTATGTTCAAAAAGTCAAAAATACATCTAAGAATGTAATCCCAGCAAATCCTGTTGATCCGACAGTCTAGTCGAAGCCGCCAGAATACTGCATAAATGAGAACTCGTCCTGGTCCTCGTCATAGTCTGGCTCAGCCTCCTGAGTCGTCAACTCATCTAAACCTGAGACGGAGTCTGGTTGGTGTGTGCAACACCGTCCCGTAACGTGGGAGTGAGTAGCTAACTCAGTGGAACAATAAAGCATAGGTTAACATGTTATCAATACAGTCAAGCAATAATGATAAAGCAGTAAAATCAAACACTCCTAACTACTCTTATTAATGCAAGTATGAATGCAGTCATGATGGATGCCCTCACCACACCCTCCCTCGTGTGACACCATCTTACGTTCGCGGCATAGTTTCATCCCTCAGTGCTCCACATCTTCCAGGCACATGCGATGCATGATGAGCATGATTACCGAGTTTTTATTATTCCATTTCAAACAGCGGGATTGGGAAACTAAGGTACCTCCCTTGTATCATTCCCAAACATGATCCATTCTAGGGTCGTCGGTCCTAGTTAATCTCAGACGATGGTGTGTTTTCTAGGTCACTACAAAGGCTATCAGGGCTGTTATGCACAAAGGTTACACCACTCCCCCATCACCTCTTTAACGATTCATCACTATATAGAAACAGGCCTAGTTCATACTCTCTACACCGCGAAAAAACTTGTCGCCTCACCATAAATTCAGAGTATGCTCGAGGTCACTACAAAGGGCTACCAGGGCTGTTGCGCACAAAGGTTACACCGCTCCCCCATCACCTTATCAATGTAAGCCGATAGCACGAATATAGTGTCCCATACCACCATAATCAGATCACGAGTCTGGTTGCTCACTGGTCACTACGGGGAGGCACGTGGCCCCAACATAGGCCGACAGCTCGACCACGGTGTCCCATACCACCATGCCTGGCTCATGAGTCTTAGCGGATTGAGGTACCATGGTTAACAGGATTCCACTGGTAAGTTTGGTACCCTAGGTTCAAGTAGTAGCGACCAAACATGGTAAACATACATTAGACATATCGGGTTACTTGACGAGCCTGACTAGCTTGAGCACATAATCAGCTGAACGACATGAAGTGCATAAGCACTTCGCGTGGCCTAACCACTGTCGCCAACTGACGTGCAACTCGTGTTCGTCAAACACATCCTACGTAGTGAAATGAATCTTAACCACGATCTCAAGTCTGGTACCGATTGTCTGGACTATAAATATAGTCCCAAACTTAATCAATCCTTATTCATAGCATGTGGAGTAAAACATAATAAACAAAGTAATTAAAGCATGTTAACAAGTATGTCATAAAGCATGTTATAAAGCACTACATAAATAGGAATACAAACACATATATTGCACAAGTAAGCGGTTTAAGTAAACAACCTCATGGAGAAAATCATACATGTCTCTAAGGTAGTTGAGAATCCCATCTCAACACCCACCTAAGGCATCATCATCCAAACACTTACTCACACAAGCATTTTCACAAACACTTAGCATACACTATTTCAACATACATAGTGTATATTAGCCAAACATGTATTAGGGCGAATCCTTTTGCCAAATAAGTATTTTATTCATATATCATATATTCATATAACAAATAATCATGTTAAACACATTTCCAAAATATATACGTATACGGTATTTTCTACAATATACTATTTCTGCATACATAGTGTATATTAGCATAACATGTATTAGGGCGAATCCTTTCACCAAATAAGTATTTTATCCATATATCATATATTCATATAACAACTAATCATGTCAAGCACATTTCTAAAATATATACGTATACGGTATTTTCTACAAATACCTAGAATATGTAAAATTCCATATTCTACGTATTTAATCGAAACAGAAATCAGAAAGTACTTTGTACATGTGCAATTGCGTGCAAATCATGAATCTATCATTATCTGACATTGAAAGCGTTGAAAACCATAACCTATACACCTAAAGTCCTCACCTTTTACTATAGAATCGTCACGAATCTGATAGGTTTGTTAAGCATTCGTATTCGACAGTTAGGTAGCCTAAAGAATGAAATAGGTTAGCTATTTCATAACCTACAACCCTTACAACTTCAAAACTGATTAGAGTCAGGGTTCCTTACCTCAAAACAAAGTCGGTATCGCCGGGAAAGCGGCAAAAACAGAGTGGTGGAGCTAGGGTAGGGGCAGGAAACAGTAACAGGGAGATTCTCCCACTTCTCTCACTCTTTCTCTCTCTTTTCTCACTTCTCTCTCTAGGGTTTTTCTCAAATTCGTATGGCTGTGAGAGAGAGTATTCGAAGGTCCTTATATAGCCTAAAAACTCTCTGAAATGGACTTGTGGACAAGGTATACTTAGGTTATAACCAAAGCGGCTTTGTTTCAGCTTAACGGAGGACTTTTGGCGGGTCTCCTTAAGCCAAAGGTCGAACTTAAGCTCATTAACACCGGATCCATGTAAAGTTAAGTTTTCGTTTCAGTCAGATTCCCAGATCACGTGTGGCGGACCAGTTTTAGTTCAACGGTCAGCGGATCTCGATCCAAAATTCCAAGTACATGTAAATGTTTATAAAATTTTTCCTGATCCGAGGGTGTATTTGGGTCAGATTCTGATGGTCTGGTTACTTACAAATTGACCGCAAGTAACAAGTCTCAGATTACTATTCCAGATATTTATTTTGGAAAGAAAACAAGTGTTTTCACACTCCCTCGCTTCGGACTCAAGCGAACAGCCATGGGACACTGTCTGGGTCTGATTTCCTAGATGGTTGTCAAGCCTAGCGAGGCGGTCCTACGTCCTTAACCTCATATTATTCGGACTCCCGATGTGCGGTCCAGACCTGATACGGAGTTTCAATGTGCTACCGAGAGCAATTTGGTAATGAGTTTGATCCTAGACTTTAGAGTAACCTAGCGTAAATGATTCTACAAGTTTTGGGTCTTGTAGATCGTATTTAAAGCGATTCAAACAGATTTTATGGCTAATCTAGTTTAGCACTTAGTCAACTTTGTCAAATTTCTAAAGGTTTTAATCCTAAGTGATTTTTGGTCGAGGTAGTACTCGAGCTATTGTACGAAAATTTACGAGTCGTTACAGGGTTACTAGCCTTCGGGCTATGGTTCTTGCCCATCATTGGAGGTATTGTTATCTGAGCCTTATTATGCGTGAGGGCTGCTAAAGCTTCCCAAATATTTTTGCATTCTTCCATCAGTATTCTTTGCGCTTGTGCCATCTTAGTCATACGATCCTCAGCAGTCGACGGAGGTCCCTGACTTGTCCTGGCTATATGTACGGCTGCTTCTCTACTTCCGGATGAAGCTGTAGTTGGCATGGAGTATGAATATATCGAGGTGATGGGACTTACGGAAAGAGGGGTTTTGTTAGAGTTCCTCCTACTTCCGTAGTAATCAGGAGATCAGAGCAATACTGAAGCCAGTGAGCCTATAAGCAGCATCTTGTCCTTCTACTCTCTTATCTATTGAGTTTCTACAGTAGACAGAGCCAAAAAATCATATGTTGTGAGGGGAGGAGCAGACTTCACTGGGTATAACGCGGGAGGAGCTAGTTCAGGATTTTTCTTAGCTGTGTTTCGCATTACTGGTCCCTTGATTCTTCGTACAGGCGAGTTTATTTTGGTTGTTACTGTATTTCGAGCTCTTGTCTTTCTAGATGTAACAACAGTCCACTCTTGATCGTCATTCTGTGTCGTAGGTGAAGCAGATATGACTCCAGCCATTGCCGAAGGTTTATCATCTTTTCTTGCAGGAGATTGATTTTTGCGATCCAACGACGTACTTGTTGTGTATTCCATTATGAATTTGGTCGCAGTGAAGTAAAAGTTCACTTTCTTCATTAAGCTTGCCATTGATTATGAATTGCAGTCTTATCATCTTCTTACCTTCAAGATAAAAAATGAAGCTTTAATTAGTATTCGAATAATCTGATATTCTATCTGAGAGATAAAGGGGCGGATGTTCCCACTGAGAGTCGCCATTTTGGCGTCAGAAAGATGTCAAACTATGACAAAAGTCTTATAACCTTCTTAATGTTAATATCAAATAAGATAATATCCCCACTGGAGTCGCCATTTTGTTTCGAACAAGAAACAAATGCATTAGATTTGGGAGATTATCTTATTTAGATATAACGGAGAAAGTGTAATAAGAACAATCATCATAATATTAATATTAAGTTCATTTACATCCTCTGATATCCCTCAATTCTAAGATAGATTATTTAGAGTATAATAAATTAATAGAATTTAAATAATTGATCGGAATATCAAATCCGGCAGCATTTTGTAATGTGTTTTGATCATCTCTTTAAGAGGAATATTGTGCAAATTCAATCGTCTGATTTCCCTTTTTGATGCTTGTACAGAAGGAAAACTGGAGCTTGAACAATTAGACAACATCTCGGCCCTTTATCGTTACTGTCTATATAACAGTTTGGTTGTGTGCAATATGGATTGCGTGGACCCGCGCAAACCCTATCTTCCTTTCACTCCGACTTTCATTCTTCTCTTATGCTCTGCTCTTCTTCCCAAAATCTTCAATTACCCTAAAATGAGAGGGAGAGAGGGTATATATAGGCCTTCACACGTGCGAACCCTTGATCTATGTGTCATGGGCCCTGCTTTTCACAAGATTCCAAAACTTATGAACAACCCTTTTGAAATCCATGGTGTGAACCTGCGCAACAAATATCATCGTTTGCTTGGTTCCGCGCAACCAATATGGTTTGCGCAATCCAATGCAACTACTATAATCTCTGCACTATCTCTTTTTCTTCTTTTTGTGTTTCCTTATCTTTTGATCTTATATATCTTTATTCCTCTCTTTTCTTCATTCATCATTTTTTTATGCCTCAACAGATTTCTACTTAGAGATCTATGTATGATAGGTGATTTATCAATGTTAGTCATACCCTAATTATAATTGCCCTTATAAGCATTAACTCGGCCTTTTTATTAAGCCTGGTAATTGGCTTTAGCAACACCAACATACAGTCGGTCTTTTTAGGAAGGGTTGGAAACTCTTACTTTTTCGCTGACCTTTTAGGGATGTTCTCCATTGATGTGTCAATTTCTCAGTCATGAAGAATGAACCACCACTACCAAAAAACAGGGCAATGCCGACGGCTAAAAACCATCGGCAATGACCTTTTCAGACGGCTAAAAACTGTCGGACGGTCCGTCGGGAAATGGGGCGTGGGCGTTGCTCACCGACGGATTTTAGCCGTCGGTGTCTACGACGGCTAAAACCGTCGGCATTTTCGACGGCTGTGAGCGACGGTTTTAGCCGTCAGCATTTTTGACGGTAAAACAGTCGGCATTTCCGACGGCTGAGGGCGACGACGAAAACCGTCGGCGCTTTCGACGGTTTTGCTTTCTAGAATTTAAGTCCGACGGCTATTCACCGACGGTTTTAGCCGTCGGCGTTTTTCATAAATTTTAAAAAAAAATTATAATATTAATTAATTGCCTAATCATCACACTTATCCAAAACTAGATAACCCATTTCTCCAAAGCCCTAAACCAACCAACCTATTTGAGAAGGCAAGTATACAAAAAAGAACAGGAAGAAATCAAACTCAGATATACCATCCAAATTCCAAACAAAAAAAATTCATTATGTAAATATTTCCTAAAAATCATTGGTATTTACTCAAATTATAGCATTGAAAGAAAGAGAATTCAATGTCCGTGTAAATGTTTCATAAAAAATCAGTGGTGTTTATGTTGATCCACTGTTTCATTGATGATTCCAATCCATGAACACCCAACAGAGAATACAAGGAAAAAAAAAATCAAATTTTAAGCAGAAATTGAGAATGGGTTTTTTAAATATCATGATTTGGTTAATCTACTGGTTTGTTTGCTGAATTAGCTAATACATATGAACATTTGAAATGCTTTTTTTCTTCTTCTTTTTTTCTTTAATCATTTATAAACTTTTTCATGTAAAGTGATAAGAACGAAAATATTGAATAAACAAAAAAAGGCTAAACTGTTGTTAAAGCAAAAAATAAAAATTGATAATAAAATTAGGAATAAAGACTTTCTAATTAATCAACACCAATCAGTATTTTTTAACAAGAAAAGTTCAGCAATTACAGTATGCATACCTTGGTGTTTAAATGGAAGTATAACATTTGCCCTATCTACCCGTTCCTTTTATGATAGCTGGAGATTGAATTGTACCTGTTGAAGGGGATTCATTAAAAAAACTAGAATCAACCCAGTAAAAGACGCAAAGGTGTGCCTGTTTCTGCACTTGTATGTGTTTGAACACGTAGGTGTGGGAGGGTTTGATTGATCATGTACCTTAGGCAAAAGGGTTTGATTGATCACCACACTTCCAGAAGAAATGGCTACAAATTTAATGCCTGCTTGCTCCATATGAAACTCTTCACACTAAATAACAAATTTCACAAATTGAAACATGTTAGAAGGTTCAATTACCAACCAATAAGAGGGATTTCAGGATATATATATATATATATATATATATATATATAGAGAGAGAGAGAGAGAGAGCTCATAATCACTCCTACTCTTCCATTGCGCCGCTTCATCCACACATTAAATTTTCCTCTACAATTGTTCAAGCAAAAGCAGGTTCCCGAATGGCTTTGTCCATCCATGGATTGAATTAGTGGCTCTAAACTGGCAACTATACTGGACATGTATTCAACAGATGCAACCGCCCTAACTTCATAAAGATCTGAATGTATTAACCAAAAGATACATGAAACTTGATCTGCAACCAAATCAAGCAAAGAAATCCATGAACCCCTATAAACAAATATTAGCAGGAGAGAACATTTCTGATATGATAAAGAATCCATCCATTGATATAGTGAATGCCATGAGCAAATTAAAAGTATTTGAGTCTGGTGGGTTGTAAAGTAACACCATAATCCAGTCATCCGATGGGTCAAGAAGCGCAACTGTTTGTCCAGCCATGCTCTCCAAGCAGAGCATTACGGACCCCAAATCCCATATGAGATGGAAGTGTTGGCTTTCATCCCACCTGCAAATTGGTCCATCTGTCCTGTCCACATTTTGTGTAACACCCAAACAAGTGCTAAGCTTATATCCTGATCCCAATCTGCCTTAACGGCAGCATATATACATCTAAGGAGGAAAAAAGAGAATTGAAATTCGTACAAAAAAAAAAAAACACAAACATATATGGAATAAAGATACAGGGGGTGGTCCAAATGATACTTGTGTTATACTTGTGTTACCAGTGCCCAAATCCGGATCACCAAAGACTCCACACATGAGAAGCTTCAATTAACTTTTTCTTACACCGATTAGCACTGCATTGGATAGTAGACATGGTTCAGCTTCTTTTTTTTTTTTTTTTTTTTTTTTCCAAAAAACATTTTTATTAGAAAAGTGGCTGGTGCTATCACATGGTTATCAACACTTATATCTCAATATCTTAGCACATGTGGCAGTATATATGAGATCCATATTGTTCATCTATTTAGCCATTAAGTGAATGGGGTATACCCTGAAAACTCCAACCACCATGATGATACTAGCCACTGATGACAATCTTATATGATTACAAATGGGCAATTGGAAAAGCTTTGGACCAACACACAACATTCAGTAGTAGCAGTCCTCCAGTCAACACAGCTGGATCATCTGATCAGTGTGCTTTGGTGACAGTACGCAGCTTATACATTGAAGAGGCACAATAGATGAATGATCCAGATTTCACACGTGCAATATGTACAGCTTGGGTTTTATAAATCTGGTATCAATGTTGAGAACTAAATCCTTTCCCTAATCAGGATGGACAAGAACAATGGACTTTAAAAGAACTTGATAACGGACCAATGTAAAGGTGCAGCCTACATAATCAGTTACCTGGCCTGATTTTGTGCCAGATCATCTATAGTCCTCACTTCATGCATGGGTTAGTTGCCCCACATGTGCTAGGTTGGAAAATGTGCTGCAGGTAAAGGTGTGTATGCAGAGTGTATGTTGATTAAACCTCTATTTCCTAAAACACAATCATGCACAGGTAAGGAAACATAACCAAAGACGGAGAGACAAATCTATGTAAACACACTCACGGGTTTCATCACACAATTTATCCACGTAAAGTATTTCCTGTTGGATAATATGTAATATATTCACATGCATTGGAACCAAGACTTGTTAAATAACAAGAAACAATAGCAGAGTATAGGGAAATAGATATTGGAGTATAGCAAAATCATTTCATAACCGCGCATTTTCTTCTATCATGTGTAGAGGAAACAAAACAAGTATCCCAACAAGTAATAAACATATCCGGGGTAGACATCCTGCACTACCCCATCCCGAATGTCCATTCCATCCTTAGTTGCTCTTGTACAGTTAGGTTGAGAACAGACCCTAGGCAGACATTTGTTATTATAGATGGACCTGTCTAAGAAGAACATGTTAGCTCCAAGAAGTTACCATGTAGTGATGAAAACGCTCTTGATTTGGGGAAGTAAACTCACCACCTACAGTAAAAGCCGAAGCAAAAGAATACAACATTTTATTCCTTTAGTTGCAATGGGTTACTAGAAGCAATGATTGAGCCATCATAAATTTTACCAAAAATGTAGAGACGATTCTTCTAAGCAACTGCTTGGTGCGAACTCCAAGGCGGTGGGCTATTAGGGCTTGAAATCAACTTCCATTCACGCTTTTCTACATTGTATCGATATAAGTTACCATATACAAATGTCTACCGCAACAAACTTGGTCAGTAACTAAGTGAAACATCATGTGTCTTTCAAATAAAACATTAAAATAAAAAGACTAATCGCATTCAAAACAATCATCCAACATATTTCATATTCTAAAGATCATAAAAGCCCTCACCTTACTACCATTGTAGAATTCACCCCCATACACAATCAGCTCCATCTCTTTCAAAGGATTAATGTTCAGCTGCATGAAAAATAAAATCATCAGGTCTTAAATGCCGTGATACTTTCAGTTCAAAAGAGCAATAATTGAAATAATTCTGTAGAAGAGGCTGCGAATTGTTCTATGCATAGTGCATACAGCTTCTAGAAACAAAGCATGATGAAAAGAAGCAAGAGCAAAATCAATTTGCAAAATCGAGATGGAAGAAAAGGGTGTGTTGCATTCAAGAACAAACTTGTGATAGTTTCACACCAATCACTGGCTTCCAATTGTATCTCCCAAGAAATGATGTTCTAGCTGTTTGCCATTCCATACATACTCTTCTCAAAATCAGCAACAAGAAAGTGCATATATTGCATCCATGGTGATTAAAGGTATTATACAATAATTCAGTTCTAATTGATGACAGTAGAGCATGTAGGTATCTCAATGACTCCAATCAATATCATTCAGCTAGTGGGCCCAACTGAAAATACGCAATGGACCATGATTATGTCCATCAAGCAATCTCGTGCATCCAATAAGCAGGCATTGGCTTATACAAACCATGTGGGTCCCTCATTTGTTCAACTCCACCACAACTCGTATTGGAGTCCACTCCATGTTATTAATCCCCGAAAGAAATAACGTAAAACAGAAACAAAAATTCATGTGATTGGTCATGTTTTGGGACATACACGAGAGGAGACGATTGGACAATGCTCTAATGAATGAAGATTTTTGCAGGAAATTCTGTTTCTAAGCAAATGTACTGTTTGCTGACATGCAGGATTTTGCATTATGGGGGACTTGTTTCAATGATCCAAACTATCTATACGATGGGCCTTATCATGGATGGTTAGGATCAACAAACTATAGTCCATATGTTTGAAAGCACCATCAGTTGTATGCTGGATAATGAGCATGACCCTATAATTGGTTCCCACATGTATGAAATCATAAGCATTAGCTGTTGGAGAGAACAAAATCAAACCACCTCTTCAGGATTTAGTGCTTTCGGTTGGTCTAGTACATTTTCATTGAGCTACTAGCAATGCCACCAGTCCTTGTGCCAAGACATGACCCAGACTGCTTATTGAGTGGACTGCTACTGAATTAGTTTAGTGGGCGTTTGCACAAAATTATTCTGATTAATGAAGAAATTTCATGATGCAACCAAATGCCCCATTACCCCAAAACAAACACCAATTGGATTATCCTAATAATCCATATTATGGGCTGAAAATGGATATTTAAAAACAAAAATCAGCAGCACATATATAACAAATAAGAAGGAAAAAAACTCTGATATGGTCAGGATTGTTTGATTATAGTAGCTTCTATAGCTAATCCACAATGAGACCCACCCAAATAAATGGTTGGAATTACAGGGCAACTCATGTCCAATCAAATAATTTCCCATACACAATATAAGGATAAAAGAAAACATGAACTCTTTGCAAGACTCGCCAAAATAACTTAGGTCCCTGGTGTACATCTATATGCACAATAAGAACTTGAAGAAGAAAATCCATTGTATGTGCAGGAAAAGGTGTATCCAAATCATGTATTGCAATGCAAGAAGAAAGACATTAAAAGACGAATCTCATATCTAGTATATGAATTACAACAAGAAATATCTATCAAATCTATAACGGTGCATTTGGATGCACATGAAATTAAATTGTTGACATTCAGTCCAATCAAGGAGAAGTGAGAGAGATACTGACATTTCCTAGTATTGATAAAGAGGAAGCAGTCCTCAAATTGTAGATGCATTCCTTTCAAGTATGACTTGAAAGAATGTAATTGCAAATTGAATCTCAGTGCATCAACATGGATACCAGCAAAAGTAATCACAATTTGGCCAATGCCTCTTCATTAGACTAATAAATTGCAATTCTATTCAATCGTACATCCAAACGGCCAAAATTTAATTTAAAAAAAAAAAAACCAGATACATTTAAAAAATATGGGTTGGTGAAATCTATGTTCACACCTGCTGCTTTCAACTGCCAAAGGAAAAAAGAACCTCATCAGAATGAAATATGCAGGTCGGAGTCCAGTTTATTCCCCGAACAAAATGGCATTTTCATATGGAGTTCCAATTGCACAAGGAAAGAGGCAGTGCAAGTTGTACTGGTTTCAATCTCCAGGTGATCCGAAACCATTATTTCAACTATGGTTACATAGGCCTAAAGCAACATAGCATGAAAAAACTTCATCATGGAGACTTGATGATCTAAGGTGCAAAGACAAGCTGGGCACATGCACCTGCTGCATTTTCATCAACAACCACCCATCATCCACAAAACCATTCACAATATCACAGACAACATCTATTCTCAACTTTCGTAGCAAGAGCAATGTCCATTGCAAAAAAAAAAAAAAAAAATTAATGGTTTTTTTATGCCAAACAGTGCATGTTAACAAATGGATACAAATATAAAAATGCATACCTTCCAAGGAAAAATAAATCATTTCCTTTTGATAATCCGAGACAGAAAATGGGAATTCTTGAATAAAAATAAATCAAACAAAGCAAACCATCCTTGAATTGTTCCAAAAGCAAATGGGACTTTCTACGAAACTCAACAAACAAGGAGAAACAAAATTGGCTTAGGATCCAGCTTCATGGACTTCTCCTCGCTTCCACCTTGCTTGAGTACTAATTAAATGGATGCAATAGGAGAGGTCTTGGGTACAAACCGTCTCTCTTTCATAAAGACTTGCATTTCAAGTGAGTAACTTGGTTCTAGTCTTTGCAACCAAGGTGAGCCGTGTAATATGTGCTAAAATAGCACCAACTGAAAGTGCTCCTAAAAGCTAGGCTGGTCTACTCATAAGGTGGGCCAAACACGTCTGTTAATTATAGGCCATTAACTATTTTCTTTCTAAAGATCATTTTTCATGAAGAATGTGGTACAACAGATGAGTGGAATGGATTGATTTATGTTCCAGGCCATGTTCATGCTCAGCCCCACCCGATGATGGCTAGTGCCTCACAAGTGTGCCCCATTGCCAGTTCTGCCACGATTCACCTCTTCAATCTCTCATCAGGCCAATTGCAGTAGCATTACTCTTTTCAAAAGAAAAAGCAATCACTACATATCAGTGACGGATGACCTTCAAATGGTGTTCATCTATGGAGGAATCTAATATGCAAGCTTGATAACATAAATACTATGCAGCAATCTCTTGGAACATATGGCAAACATCTGATAATTAAACTGCTGGTTGTCGACACCTGACCAGAAAAATAGCTTAAATCACCCCAGACACTTGTCGCATGTATGCTATGAAGGAAGCTGAATAAGTTTCTCTTATTCATAGTTTAGGAAACCTCTACTGACCGACGTATAATGCAAATGGTAGCTTTAAGGGCCTGTTTGGATGCATTGTCAAAACCAGGGTTCCGAGATGAAGCCCTCGTTTTGATCTGAAACCCTTTTTGCAGCCTGTTTAGATCCCACCCGATGATTTAGGCAGGAAATCAACAATATCTCAAAATCCAATTGATTTTTCATGAAGCGATGATTGCTTGACAGTCCATCCAAATGGAAGGTTTTGTAAGCTACTGAAATTGACTAAGTTGGACTGAGAAACAAACCGACTTGCTAAAATACCCACACATCCACGGACTGATCCGCCATAAAAACCAAAACCACAGGAAAGAAAGAAAAAAAAAATCCCCCGAAAATCGATCTAATCACAGGCGTATGAACAGTAAATGCCAGAAATTGGAGAAAATAGTGCTAATTCTTACATTCTCTCACCGATCAGCAGAAAATACCTTAGGATCTTGGATGAGCGGCTCTAGAATGCGAGGATTTCGGACTATCCGTAGAAAATGCCTTCTCTTTTTCCTATTTTGCCTGAGAGAGAGGGGTCTGGATTTGGGGGGTTTTCTGATTTTGGGGGGAGAGAGAGGGCTGAGAGGTTTGGATTTGCCATTTGGGGAGGTTTTTTGATTTTGGGGGGAGAGAGGGACGAGCGCTTTGATTTTTTTTTGGAAGGGAGATACGTGTCGTGCGAAGACGAGCGCTGACCTCCTCGAGATCCGAGTTCTACGAACGGTTCAAAATGATCAAAGTCACATGGGCTCCACAATGATTTATTTATTATATCCACACCGTTCATAAAATTTAAGATATAATTTTAGAGCAATATCCAAATAATGAATCATATCCAATACTCAAATGGACCACACCAAAAATAGCAGTGGGGATAATGATTTTCACCTTTAAAAAATTCGCAGGCCCACCATAACGTTTATTTTCCATCTAATTTGTTCATAAGGTCAAAAATATTTGGATGAAGAGGGAAAAAAAATCATATTGATCAGAAACTTCTCTGACCCCAAAAGGGTTTCAATGGTAGACGTTCAATCCACCATTGATTTTTGCAGTGTGGTCCACTATTTTTAGATTTGTCTTTTTTTTTTTTTCAGTTCAAGTCTTATAATGAGCTTGCCAAATGGATGGCTGGTTTGGATATAACACATACCTCATGATGCGACCCACAAAACTTGCCAACTTCAATACACCAGCGTGTGTGGTACACCAGCCGGCTATGGCAATGGATTGTGTCCTACCCCGCCCGTATAATGTTCCGTCCGGGCAGGGCTCTGTTGGGCCCACCGTGATGTAGGGATTTCATCCACTCCATTCATCCATTTTCTCATATTATTTCACATATTGAAGTTAAAAATGAGACAAGCTCACGACTCTATTGGGCCACACCAAAGGAAACAATAGTGATAACGACACCCACTGTTGAAGCCTTTCTAAGGCCCATCGTGATTTTTTTTTAATCATCCAACCTATTCACAATGTCATGTAGACTTGGATGAGATGAAAAAACAAATATCAACTTGATCCAAAACTTCTATAGCTCCCAAGAAGTTTTTAATGGTGGGAATTCAATCCCCACTTTGTGGTCCCCTTAAGTATTGATTCTGCCTAATTTTTTAGATCAAACCCTTAAATGATATGTAAATATGGATGGACAGCGTAGATTAAAAACTTACATTGTGGTGGGCCCTACATAACCCTGTTTAGACGGATCATCGTCCGGGCAAGGAAGGATGCAATCTGCTTCCAGGCGCGCAGTCTGCTTTCGGGTTCGCTTTGACGCAGCCACTGGCAAGGTGGATAGTGTCGGTTCTCTGTGGGTCCTACCGTGATGTATGTACTCTATCCACACCATCTATCCTATTCTCAAGATCATTCTAGAGCTTGAACCAAAATATGAGAAAAATCTAAATCTCAGGTGGATCACATGAAAGGAAAATATTATTGATTGAACGTCCACCATTAAAAACACCTAATTTTGGCGACGGATTGTTGTGATACAGCGACGGCTGTTAGCCGTCGGAAATCCCAACGGTTAAAAGCCGTCGGGGAAACCAGTACATGACCGTCGGCGTTGGTCATTTTTTTGGTAGTGCACAATGTTTTGAGACTGAGGTGGATTGGGCCCTTTTTAAGATATCATATTCAAACTTAAGGTGCCCAATATTTCCACAAGCATGGCACACAGGAGAAGCTCTCAAGCTACGATGAGTCCATTTGGATTACCGAATGGATAGAGGCAAAGATGTGACTATCAAGTTGAAATCCTTTAAAGCCCCTGATAGGCTTACACATACTAGATTTACAAATAGGTTCATATTCTTTGGTAACAATATCTTTCCCATATACATCATTCATAAGATCATTCGGATCTCACTCCAACCAGTTAAGCTTTTAAGGAGGAATTCGCTTTAATACCAATTGAAATTGCATCATGGGATGTCATGACTATGCGTGCGGAAGATTGGTGGAGCTATAGAATGATAGCTATGTTCAAAAGGGGAGTGATTATGACCAAATAAAAATTTCACATTTTAAACACAATTGCATACTTAAACTAATATGCAAATTAAAATAAGACAATTAATTCTAAGGCTTCTAAGCCAATAGAAGGTCCAATCACATAAATTATAAATGATGTGACATTTAAGCAACTACTCTATAAATGATAGTGTACATGTGTATGTGGGATGTGCTACCCATCAATCCTAGCATTCATATAATCATGCATATATATATAATTATACATTCAATGACATAAGTATAATTAAACAAGTGCTCAAAGACAATCCCACATACAAGCATGTATAGTGGTTCCATTTCCCTACTCCACTCCCAGCGGACGCACTCAATCCATGAGTGTATCAGATTTCACTATCGGACATTTTAAATAAGGTTCACCTCTAACCCTTATAGCATTACACAAGGACACTAGTATATACTCTCGTCGGAGGCTCCTATAAGAAACTTGAGTTGGTTTTCTTTGGTTAACCAACAACCTCAATCATAATTTAAGGACCTACGTTTACTCCCGCCGAAGGCTCCCTCGAAGACTAACACGTACATACCTATGACCGGTGACCTACACAAGGACTTTAATTTAGATCCTACAGTGAATTCTCTTACAACAAATGAGAATGTTGTAATCCTAGGAATTCACCTAAATAGGTCTTCTAGAATATTTAAACAATGATATATCTATAGTGGTTGGTTGTCAACTCTAGAAAATGGTGGAGTTCAAGCACATCTTCAAGGTGTAAGTTGGAATCCTTATTAGGGTATTAATCTTAAGGAAGATGACTTAAAATTCATTAATTTAGAGGCATATGATGAGAGATATATGATCATGAAATCACTGAGCTTTTATTACACTAAAAATTCATCCAAATGCCTAAGAACTGAATGTCGTTTTATAAGAAACTGATTTGCAATGGCTATAAAACAGATCTATCGATATGATCGAAATGGACTTCAATGTTGTTGAAGGTCCTTCGATAGGATCAAACTCTCTATCAATCCTATCGAGAAATTCCATATATATCTTTGTTGGTTGTTGGACTCATTATTCAATCATATCTTGTGGACCTTTGATTAGATCAAGTCCCATCGACAGCCTATCGATGGTCGATGGGATCGAAGACCACTCGAAAACTATTATTTTGGGCATACAATTTCACAACAGCATTGCACCTCTATTAGTCTTAATAATCATGTTCCAACTAGGCTTTTAAGGCTAAGAGATGATTAAAGGTTTACCTGTAGGGTTATGATCATGTAGAGGTTCAATGAGTTGTTTTGGGTCAATAGTTAGGGTCACCAAGGCACCTCATTTACCTATTTTTTTGCTCCTTGATGCTCATGTGCACTTGTGTCTTTGGTCTTTAACTTCGAAGGGTTCAACTAACTATATAACGCAAAGACTTATGTGATTAACAAATAAGGTGCACAAATCACTACACTAACAAAATGGACTCCAAATGAGATGATTCAAGTCTTATTTTGAAAGCTCATCAAATTATCTTTCAAATGAGCATAAGATTGTTCCAATGCGACCTGTAATGAGGGAGTTATGACTATCTTCATGAGATCGCATGATTCTAAAAGTAAGTGCAAACATGAACATGAGTGCAAACTGAAAGCAAATGTGAGTTTCTACTGAAAGTGAATGCGAGTGTGTACTGAAAGTAAATACATATGTACTCATGCTCGAGTTCTCTTTGTTTTCAACATTGTATGATTTCACAAAAACAATCATTACTCCCTTGTTACATGTCAGATCGGGGCAATCTTAGGCTCATTGAAAAGATAATTTGGTGAACTTTTAAAAAGGACTAGAATCATATCATTTGGACATAATTTGAAATTTCAAAAGTGGACCCATAATCCATGATTTTGTTCACAAATTATTTGCATTCGCACTCGTTTCTAGCATCATGAGATATTCCCACAAAAATGTCACAAATTTGTTGTTGTAAGAAAGATCTTGGGATTGTTGGAGAGATATTTCGACAAGCTTTCAAATTGGACTAGAATCATCTCTTTTGGACACGATTTGACCTTTTAAAAGTTGGGCTTTAGTTCAGCTCATGAATAGTACAAGCTAGGGAGTAGTTTCTTTCTAAGCATACCCATCTAAGTAGAATCCTTGTAGAAAAAGAAGAATCCTCTTCTAAAAGTGAGTTTTTAGTCTTATCTCTATCCTTCCATCCGATTCTTGACAAAAGCTAAGCAAAATCTTTAATAATAATAATAATAATAATATTATTATTATTATTATTATTATTATTAAAAATAAAAAAATATCCTTTAAAAATAAAATTCTTCAAATACTCTTTTTCATCCCATTTCCTTTTATTTTCTTTCCAAACATTCCATTTGGTATAATATGTATAAAAAAAATAAAAAAAAATTTCATTCTTCTGAGGTATAGTCTCCGGGGAGGAGAGTGGTTGGAAAGAAAAATTGATAGATAGTAGTCCGAAATCACAAAAGACCTCTGGAGTGCAGTCGTTGAATGAGAATAGCCGTAATAAAAGAAGTTACAAGCGGAAATCCAAAAGCATTTTCATTAAAAACTAAAAACAAAAACAAGAAGCTTGATAAAATATAAAAGAAAGAAAGAAGGAAAAAAAAAAATATATTCACGTGGGAAGAAAATAAGAACTGAGTAAAGTTCCAAGAAAGGAAACATGTTGGGGCTCTCAAGATTCCCTGGATTTATTTCGTCGAAACTTAATAAAATATAAAAGAAAGAAAGAAGGAAAAAAAAAAAAAACCACGTCGGAAGAAAATAAGGACTGAGATAACTATCACGTGAGAAGCAGTGTACCAAACGAAAGAAAGAACGAAATGAAAAAAATAGGCATCACATGGGAAGAAAATAAGACTCAGATAACTATCAGAGGTAATGCAGTGTCCCTGCGAAAGGATGCGGATTAGCTTCTGAACCTGGCAGCAGGAGTCTAGAAGTGACGTCACCGTGTTATATGGGCCCACTATATGTATGTGTTGTATCCACACCGTCCATCTATTTGGAGAGTTCATTTTAGAATATGAGCAAAAGAATGAGAAAGCGCCAAAGCTCAAGTGAAACCTACCGCGGAAAACAGTGGGGATTGAACCCTTACCATTAAAAGCTTCTTTGGGCCATAGAAACTTTTGATCAAGTTGATATTTGTGTTTTCCCTTGTTCTATGTTGGTTGGATCTCAAATAAAGATCATGGTGGACATTAGAAAGATTTCAACGGTGGGCATTGTCCCCAATGTTTCGTGGGTATACTTGAACTTTGGATCTGCTCGTTCTTTGGTTCATGGCTTAAAATGATCTCTCCAAATGAATGGATGGTGTGGATACATCACGTACACTACGAAGGGGCTCAAAGAAAGTGGTGACGTCACTTCAACATCAGACTCGCTGCTGTAGCGTTCGGTAGGTAATCCGTGTCGCCTATCATAGGGGAGGAAAAAAGGAATCGGATTGCGTACTGAGTAACGGACGCGGATTGCGTCCTACCCCCGCCGGACGGTTATCCGTCCGGGCAGGGCTCTGTGGGGCCTACCGTGCTGTAGGCTTTTCATCCACTCCATTAATAATTTTCTCATATCATTTTAATGTGTGAGACAAAAATTGAAGCACATCCACAGCTCCAATTGACCACATAAAAGGAAGTTGTAGTGATGATGACAGTCACCGTTGAAACCTTTCTAAAGGCCACCGTGATGTTATTTTTACCATCTACCTATTAATAAGGTTATGTAGACGTGGATGAAGTGAAAACACAAATATCAGCTTGATCTGAAACTTCTCCAGCTCCCAAGAAGTTTTTAATGGTGGAAGTTAAATCCCCACTTTGTAGTACATTTACGCCCTTTACATGCCTTATTTTTTGTCTCATATATTAAAATGATTGGAGAAAAATGATTAATGGCGTGGATGAAAAACTTACATCACGGTAGGCCCCACAGAGCCCTGCCCGGACGGATAACCGGGGGTAGGACGCAATCGGCGTCCCTGAGTAACTCAGTACGCTCTTATCGTACTGAGTAAACTCACTTGGGCCCACCGTAAAAATAAGTGGTTTATCCACACCGTCCATACGTTTTTTCAGCTCATTTAAGGGGTTGAGTCCAAAGTTGAAGCATATCCAACTCTCAAGTGGATCATACCACACGAAATAGTGGGAATAATGATTTCCATAGTTGAAACCTTCCTAGGCCCTACAGTTATATCTATTTGTCATCCAAGCTGTTAATAATATCACAAAGACATGGATGAAGGGAAAAGACAAATATAAGCTTAATAAAAAAATTCTGTGACACTCAAGAATTTTGCAACAGTATAAGTTCAATTCACACTGTTTCATATGGTGTGGTGCATTTGAGCTTTGGATATCCTTCAATTTTGGACCCATGTGATAAAATTATCTAATAAAATAGATGGACGGAGTGGATAAAATACATAGATCATGGTGAACCCCACAGAGTTTACTCACTACGCTTAGCTGGTGTAGGTACGTGGGAAGAAATTAAAATCCCGGAAGCGGATTGGCTGGTGTACCACATACCAGCTATATAGCTGGTGTAGGTACGTGTCGACTGCGAAGACGAGCGCTGACGCTACTCGAGCTCCGAGCTGTACTAACGGTTCAAAGGAGATGAAAGTTACATGGCACCACATCGATGTATTTATTATATCCACACCGTTCATCCATTTTTCAAGATCATTTTAGAATACTATACAAAAAATGAATCATATTGAAAGATCAACTGGACCACACCACAAATAGCATCCGAGATAATGATTTTCACCGTTAAAATTTTTGTAGAGCCCACCATAACGCTTATTTTCCATCTAATCTGTTTATAACGTCACAAAGATCTGGATGAAGAGGAAAAACAAATTTCATATTGATCCAAAACTTCCGTAAACCCCAAAAGGGTTTCAATGGCAGACGTTCAATCTCCCACTGCTTTTTCAGTGTAGTCCACTTCGTTAGATCTATTTTTAATTTTTGTATCAAGCTTTAAGATGACCTTGCAAAATGGATGGATGGTTTAGATATAACACATGACTCATGATGGGACCCACAAAACTTGCTAATGTCGATACACTAGCTATATAGCTGATGTGTGGTACATCAGCCAATCCGCTTCCGTGCTAAGGCGAGCGGTGAGGCTACTCGAGCTCAGTTGTGCCAACGGTTAAAAAGAGATTAAAATTATATGGCACCACAGTGATGTATTGATTATATCGACATGGTTTTTCCAATCTAGAGATCATTTTAGACATGAGCCTAAAAATAAGTCATAGTGGAAGCTCAAGTGGACCACACCACAAACAGCAGTGGGACCATAATTCTCACAGTTATAACATTCATAGGCCGACTATAAAGTTTATTTTTCATCCAATCTATTCATAAGGCATACAAATGAAGAGGAAAAATAAATATCTTTTTGAGCTCCAACAAAGTTTTAATGGTAGACGATGAATTCCCGTTACTTTTTGAAGTGTGATCCACTTTGATCTTTGTATTTATCTTATCTTGGGCTCAAAGTATTATCAACAAGTATGCCAAATATAACACATACCTCGTGATGGGATGGGATTTACATAACTTGATGACGTCAATACACTAGTTAAGTCTGTGGTATATGGTAGACCAGCCAATCCCTGGCTGGTGTGGGTAGGAGTTGTATGGAGACAAGCGCTGAGGCTGCTTGAGCTCCTAGTTATACCAACGGTTCAAAGGAGATTAAAGTTACATTGCCCCTAAAATGATGTATTTATTATATACGCGGTGTTAATTCATTTGGTAAGAACATTTTAGAGCATTATCTCAAAAATAAGTTGTATCAAAGCTAAAGAGGACCACAAAAAAAATTACTAGTGAGGACAATGATTCTCACCATTAAAACATTCGTAAGGCTCATCATAGTGTTTACTTTCTATCCAATTTGTTAATAATATCACACGGACATGGATGAAGAGGAAAATCAAATATCATATTGGTCCAAAACTCTTATGACCCTCAAAAGGGTTTCAATGGTAGACATTCATTCTCCCATTGCTTTTTGCAGTGTGGTCCACTTGATCTTTGAATCTATCTAGTTTTTTGGATCAGGACTTACAAAGAGCTTTTCAAATGAACAGACAATTTGGATATAGCACATACCTCATGATGGACCCACAAAACTTGGTGACGTCAACACATTAGCAAGGTCGGTGGTGTATGATACACCAGCTAATCCAGTAATAAGCTCATGGTTCAACTGGTTTGTGTGTTATATCCATGTCGTTCACACATTTTCCTACCTTATTCTAGAGCATGAACGCCAACATGAGGGGTATGTCCAAACCTCAAGCGGATCATACAATAGGAAATAATGGGAAAAAAATAAAAAAATAAAAAAAATAGGTATCCACCGTTAAAATCTTCTTGAGGCCCACCATGATACTTATTTTACATCCACCTTATTTACACAATTACTCTGACTTAAATGAAGGGAAAACACAAATATAATCTTGATTCAAAAATATCATGCCCCTAGAAAAGTTTCTAATGATGGGCTTTTCATCTTTGTTGTTTATTATAGTGTGGTCCACTTCATATTTGGGCTCAAGTCTTAAAATGAACCAGCAAAGTGTAAGAATTCTATAAGGCGGGCCTTAGGGTTGGATAGTGTCATCGGGAGTACCAGTGGACCCTGCTAAGTTGTGATGTATCTAGAATATCTAAAATCATGTAAGGGATGGTGTGCTACAACTGTGTTACACACAATATTCAAGTTGAACTGGGATTACCAAATTATGTAAAGCCTTATGTATGGGTTGCAAACTCTTCAACCCTCTAAATTATATAAATAGGATTGGATCCTCAATCCTACATACAACAAAGCTTTCATTTCCATCCGAGTGCTTCTCTAAGGGTGTAAGGTGTGGGAGAGAACAATATCAAGCCTACATTAATAGCAACCCAATCCGGTACATATTTCAAACAGATTTAATAATTCCCATACCTGATGCACTGCATGGTCACATGTAATTCTGCGTTAAGGTTAAGACAAATCAGACATATATACATCATGGTGGGCCCTATAAAGATTTGGGCTTTCTTTGATCTGTACTGTCTATTTTGGAGTATATACGACAAGGGATGCCAAGTGGTCCTTTGACATGTATTGTCTATTTTGGATTATATGCCAAAAGGGCCAATGGTATGTTTATCCGAATGGATGATTCTGACCATCACTATCACTTGACGTGGATTTGGTAGTTATACATGTCGCTTATCTCTTATAGCAGCCCCACCAATCATATCCACCACGTTACCGCATCACAGCTGATGGTGGTGAGGGCTTGACTGCCGAATCCACATAAATGAATTTAGAACATTGAAAACGTCAATGACTCCC
The DNA here is from genome assembly GCA_030180095.1 of Magnolia changhungtana. NCBI lineage: Eukaryota > Viridiplantae > Streptophyta > Magnoliopsida > Magnoliales > Magnoliaceae > Magnolia > Magnolia changhungtana. Next base: position 5,552,135 of record JASAUF010000161.1, on the reverse strand, counting down.
ATCGTACACTGACTGTCAACGGTTAGGGTCATCACCAGAGGTGTCAACGGTTGGGTTAGGGCTGGGTTAAGCTTTGTTCAAGTGGGGCCTGCCTTGTTCAATAAGAGCCCAAACTCAGCCCGAGCCTACGATGGGCCAAAATTTAGCCTGAGCTCGATCGAAAGAAAAAACAGAAAAATGAAGAGGAAGAATGGCGTTTTAGTATATTTCTGCTGAAGAAGCAAGGGAGGAATTTAGAGTATATGTTGTCGGCGATGGCTGCAATGAGGGGTGGGAAGTGGGGTTATTTGGTGGTTAAGATTATGGTTAGGGTTACGGTTTGGAGGGGTAGGAATCGGAGGGGTTCTTCATGGTTTCAGATTTCGGTTTTATTTTGGGACAAATGAACGAGAGGGTTTTTTACTTTGGTTCGGATTTCAGTTCGATTTGAGGTGTAGGGAAACGAGAGAGGGGTTCCGATTTGGGTTTGATTTTGGAGAAGAGAGAGAGAGAGAGAGAGAGATGTGCAACCCTACGGGTTGGGTTTGGATTAGGTGTTAACCAGGCAACAGCTTGAAGGGATGTGCAACCCTACGGGTTGGGTTTGGATTAGGTGTTAACCGGGCAACAGCTTAAAGGGTGTTACCAATACAAAAAAAAAAAAAAAAAAAAAAGGCATTTACCGGCTGTCAAAAGCGTGATAAAAGTCAAAAAAGCATTGTCAGAACTTTAACCGGCGCTCAAACAATCGCGGGTAAAGGGGCTCGTTGGCAAAGGCTTTACCAACACTTTTTGTAGTCGCCATAATTGAGTAGACTAATTTTCCGGCATTCATTCTCATTTTACCGGTGCCTTTTGGTTGCCACTGGAAATTTCTGAAGAAGCGCCAACAAAAGTTTAAAAAATGTTGGTAAAAGTCTGTCCAAGCGCCGGTAGAAATATTTCAAAGCACGGTTTCTAACCACATTTAATCACTAAAAAACACCAATAAAAATCTATACAAGTTTCCGAAGGGCTGTATGGATTCAAGAGGCCCCGGTTAAAAGCCATACAATTCGTAGTGCAGGCCAATAAATGTATTTAAATATAATTCAATTGAAACCTGTATTTTTTAATATTTGAAACATAAAAAAAATGTTACAATACAATTAAAACTGAATATTAAACAAAAATTATATATAAACTATTTACAACAACAAGTTAAAAATAGTCTTGCATACATTAAAAAAACAAATCTTCTATGTGGTCTACTCTTAGCACGAGTGGTGTCAAAAGGATGAAGTGCTTGTGGGCCTAAATTTAGACACAATTGATCAAAATCCTTCACACATAGGGGAAAAAAAGAAAAAGAAAAAGAAAAAGAAGTCAAAAAGTAACATTCCACGAACATAGAATAAATTAATTAAAAAATAAGCCATTAATTGCAAGGTTGAAACAATATAACAAAGTTATCAATGGGTAGATGAGCTATTCAACAAACAACATTCAACAATGTAACCAACCGGTTTTTTTTTTCCATGACAAATTGAACCAAAAGAAGTTTTTTTTTTTTTTTTTTTTTTTTTTTTTTTAAATTTTACAGTTCAACAAATGCATCAACTAGTTTTAATATTATAAAATGTTTTTTGCGGTTATTGATATGCTATGAAACTTAGACACGGCCATAAATGTCAGTGTAAAAAACAGACAAGGTATCAAATTCGACAATGGCCAAAATAACGAAGTATTTATTCATACCATTAGAAAGTAACATAGATTGGACTCACCAATATAAACACATCAGTCCATATAAAGGTAATTTTTTAACTTACAAACTTGAGAAGGAAATATGCTTCCCATAAAAAAAAATTTAATTAAAATTTTTTTAAAAAAAAAAGCCCCATTAAACTAGTAAATATTGATTTATTTATTTATTAATACATGGCATCCCTGCATTTAAAAGTGAATGGCATGTTTTAAAATAACCAAATTCATTCATGTTAAAATATGTCAATGGTACAGAAAATGTAAGGAAGCCTGTCCAAAGAGCTATTTTGACGGGTGGTTATCATTTAGTGGTCTACATAAGCATTTCAAATTAGCAATACACACACACACACACACACACACACACACACACACACACACACACACACACATATATATATATATATATATATATATATATATATATATAAAGAAAGACATACCTTTATTACAAAGTTTTTGTTGAATATAAATCTTGGCATTCATTGGTTACAACAAAATTCTTATTTCTTAAACCTGAGAAAATTGTAATATTCAGGCAATACCAATTTCTCCATTGTTTAGTTTGGAACGATCAACATAAGCGTTTATGTACATCCAGGCATTCTGCTGATTAACTATTTAGCTTTTTCCTTGATAATTATCCAGAATGAGACATCATATAAAAATAAATAAACAAATACATAAATAATACGAGTTAACAAATTCTAAATAATAAGGGTTGACAAATCTACACTAAATTTTTGAAGATTGCTAACTCAATCATATCTTGAAATTGCATGCATTTATTCAATATGTTATAAAAAGATGCATTCGCATTACTTGTATTGTATTCAATACATATTCTAAAAGGACACATTCACCTGCAAGAGAGGAAGGCTTAGAGGGAATTTGATTAGGGTGGTATGAACAGAGCACTAGTTTTCTAACTCGCTGAAGACAGGCCCTTATGAAATTTTTGCAAAATAGGATTTGTAAAGCCAACAACATTTGAAAAATAGACCCACATGGAGATAATATGTTAGAAGATAATTGAGATGGTTTAGTCATCCTCTTAAAAAAATGTATAGCAATCATTACCTTTTTTTCGTAGCCAATTGCACATCATGAGATACGAGCTGGCAAACATCATTAGATTTCTAGTAGTTATCCAAGCAAGACCCCAAAAATTGAAATCCATGTGAATTCTTTTTTCAATACTACTCATGGACTCGGTGCAAATACATCATTAAATAATCATTACACTTTTTTCTTTTCTTTTCTTTCTAAAAATCTAAAATAAGTATTAAATTGTAAAGCAAATTAGAATTGAAACCAACTCATGAAGATTGTGTGGGATGAAGTCAATCATTAACTACGAGTCCAGCATAGTTCCTGTTGATAACAGATGTCTTAAATCTATTTTCCGCCGTTCGATGACATCGAACCAGCTTTGATGTCATCGAAGTCGGTCGATGACGTCGATTTTTTTCAAGATTTTTAGCCACCGTCATGGGACTATTTTTGTCATTTTTTGCAGATTCGTTTGTAGAAATGCAGATTCTGCGATTTTTGTTTCCCATTTCAGTTCTACTTGTTTCTAAAGCTATATAAAAGGTTGTATATGGAACTAGGAGGTATTCTAAGGGAATTCTAAGGCATTCTAAGTTTTCTAAAAGGGTTCTAGGGTTTTTAAAAGGGGGCTCCAGAGTTTTAAGGGGTGAGAAAGGTGAGGTTTGAGGATTTCTCAAGCCGGGTAAGTTCTCTATCTTTGTAATCTCTTCTTTCAAAGTGAAATTTTGTCACTTTGTGCCATGGTTTTTTCCCTCAAGAGTTTTCCACATTAAATCTCTGTGTTCTTCTTTGGTTTGTTTGGTGCTTTTGGATTGTTATCCTAAATCCATCTCTGTATGATTCCGTAGCACAAATCTCAACAAGTGATATCAGCTACCAGAAAAACGAGCAAAGGCTACGGATAAAATCTGTAGCCATAGACCTATGGCTACGGTTTTAGTCCGTAGCTAGTTCGTGGGATGACCGTAGTCGTAGGTGCCGTAACAATAGGTCTGCAACCTAAGGCTACGGATAAAATTCGTAGCCATAGACCTATCGCTACGGTTTTAGTCCATAGCTAGGCCGTGGCATGACCGTAGTCGTAGATGCCATAACAATAGGTCTGGAACCTATGGCTATGGATTTAATCCGTAGCTATAGGTTCCAATAGCTACGGATATAATCCATAGTAATTATATATGTAGAGAAAACTTCAAACAACTACGGATATTAAAAGTCCGTAGCAATATGCCAAATTTAATAAAGGCTACACTTGTCAGATTAGTGGCTATGGTCAATATTCGTAGCTATTTTGTACATTAAAAAATTATATATAATCGTTTGTTCATTCAACTACCACCTGTACAATCATTCATTCATTCAATTATAATCAATTACAATCTTTCATTCAATCAATTACAATTACAATCTTTCATTCAATCAATTACAATTATAATCAATTACAATCAAATTCATTCAATTAATTACAATTACAATTACAATAATACTGAAAATACAAATCTTTGGCTTCATTAGAGGAATGTGCTCGACTTCACCATGAAATTTTAACAGCTTCGTATATTTCGTCATCCTACAAACAGTCATGTCATTCATAAATTAGAATGTCCATTGGGGAAAAGAAAGACAAAGTGAAAGAAGTGCATCATGTATAACCTTTTTTTTTTCTTAATGAATTTAAAAAATAAAAATAAAATCAAAGAGGAATGAAATTGACACAAAAGAAATGGTCTCACCATATGATTATAGGTTTAGGTTTAGGTTTAGGTTATAGGTTTAGGTTAAGGTTTAGGTTAAGGTTAGGCTATAGGTTATAATTAACTTTAGGTTATAGGTTATAGGTTAAGGTTTTGGTTTAGGTTAAGGTTATAGGTTTAGGTTTAGGTTAAGGTTAGGCTATAGGTTATAATTAACTTTAGGTTATAGGTTATAGGTTAAGGTTTTCGTTTAGGTTAAGGTTGTAGGTTTAGGTTTAGGTTAAGGTTTAGGTTTAAGTTATAGGTTATAGCTTTTGGGAACTTAATTATAGGTTAACGTTTAGGTTTAAGAAATCGGGTTCGGGTTCGGGATCGGGTTTAGGTTTGGGTTTTCAAGTTGAGATTAGGATTAGGCGTAGGTTTGGGTTTAAGGATTTGAAAATACATTTAGGTTTTAAGTTTAAGTTTAGGTTAAAGGTTTAGGGAAAGATTATAGGTTTAGGTTATAGGTTATAGGTTATAACTTCGAGGAATGAGAATGGGTTGTGGTTTAGGTTTAGAAATCGGGTTCGGGTTCGGGATTGGGTTTAAGTTTGGGTTTTCAAGTTTAGGTTTAGGTTTAGGTTAGGAGTTGAGATTATGATTAGGTGTAGGTTTAGGTTTAGGAATTGAGTTTAGGTTATAGGTTTAGGAAAAGGTTAGGTTTAGGTTATAGGTTTTGGGATTTGGGAATAGTTTTAGGTTATAAGTATAGGTTTAGGTTAGGTTATAGGTTAAGGTTTAGGGATTTGGGAATAGTTTTAGGTTATAGGATTAGGTTAAGGTTTAGGTTTAGGTTATAGGTTTTGGGATTTGAGAAGTAGGTTTGGATTTAGGTTATAGGTTTTGGTTATAGGTTTTTGGATTTGAGAATGGGTTCGGGTTTAGGTTATAGGTTTTGGTTTTGGTTTAGGTTATAGGTGTTGATTTAGGTTATAGGTTATAGGTTTATGTTAAGGTTTAGGTTTAGGTTATAGGTTTTGGATTTGAGAATAGGTTCGGGTTTAGGTTATAGGTTTTGGTTTTGGTTTTGGTTATAGGTTTTGATTTAGGTTATAGGTTATAGAGTTTAGGTTAAGGTTTATGTTTAGGTTATATGTTTTGTGATTTGAGAATGAGTTCGGGTTTAGGTTATAGATTTTGGTTTTGGTTTAGGTTATAGGTTTTAATTTAGATTATAGGTTTAGGTTAAGGTTTAGGTTTAGGTTATAGGTTTTGGATTTGAGAATAGGGTTCGGGTTTAGGATATAGGTTTTGGTTTTAGTTTAGGTTATAGGTTTTGGATTTGAGAATGAGTTCGGAGTTTAGGTTATAGTTTTAGTTTTGGTTTTGGTTTAGGTTATAGGTTATAGGTTTAGGTTAAGGTTTAGGTTTAGGTTATAGGTTTTAGATTTGAGAATAGGTTCGGGTTTAGGTTATAGTTTTGCTTTGATTTAGGTTATAGGTTTTGGGATTTGAGAAATAGGTTCGGGTTTAGGTTATAGGTTTTAGTTTTGGTTTAGGTTATAGGTTTTAGGTTTAAGTTATAGGTTATAGGTTTAGGTTAAGGTTTAGGTTTTGGGATTTGAGAAATAGGTTCGGGTTTAGGTTATAGGTTTTGGTTTAGGTTATAGGTTATAGAAGTTATAGGTTAAGGTTTAGGTTTAGAGTTTGAGGTTTAAGTTATAGGTTTTAGGGATTTGAGAATGGGTTCGGGTTTAAGCTTATAGGTTTTAGTTTTGTTTAGGTTATAGGTTTTGATTGAGGTTATATGTTATAAGTTTAGGTTATATGTTTAGGTTTAGGTTATAGGTTTTGAATTTGAGAATGGGTTCGGAGTTTAGGTTATAGGTTTTGGTTTTGGTTTAAATTATAGGTTTTGGGATTTGAGAATGGGTTCGGGTTTAGGTTTTGGTTTTAGTTTAGGTTATAGTTTTTGGTTTAGGTTATAGGTTATAGGTTTAGGTTAAGGTTTAGGTTTATGTTATAGGTTTTGGATTTGAGAATAGGTTCGGAGTTTAGGTTATACGTTTTGGTTTTGATTTAGGTTATAGGTTTTAGGATTTGAGAATGGGTTTGGGTTTAGGTTATAGGTTTTGGTTTTGGTTTAGGTTATAGGTTATAGGTTTTGGGATTTGAGAATGGGTTCGGGTTTAGCTTATGGGTTTTGGTTTTGGTTTAGGTTATAGGTTATAGGTTTTGCGATTTGAGAATGGGTTCGGGTTTAGGTTATAGGTTTTGGTTTTAGTTTTGGTTTAGGTTATAGGTTTTGGGATTTGAGAATGGGTTCGGGTTTAGGTTATAGGTTTTGGTTTAGGTTTAGGTTATAGGTTTTGGTTTTGGTTTGGTTTTGGTTTAGGTTATAGGTTTTGGGATTTGAGAATGGGTTCGGGTTTAGGTTATAGGTGATGGTTTTGGTTTAGGTTTTGGTTATAGGCTTTTGGATTTGAGAATGGGTTATAGTTTAGGTTTACGAAATCGGGTTCATGTTCGGGATTAGGTTTAAGTTTTGGTTTTCAAGTTTAGGTTTAGGTTTAGGTTAGGAGAGTTGAGATTAGGATTAAGTGTAGGTTTAGCTTTAGAGAATTGAGTTTAGGTTATAGGTTTTGGGATTTGGGAATAGTTTTAGGTTGTAAGAGTATAGGTTTAGGTTAGGTTATAGATTAAGGTTTAGGGATTTGAGTTTGTTATAGGTTTAGGTTTAGGAATTGAGTTTAGGTTATAGGTTTAGGAAAAAGGTTAGGTTTAGGTTATAGGTTTAGGGATTTGAGAATAGTTTTAGGTTATAAGTATAGGTTTAAGTTAGGTTATAGGTTAAGGTTTAAGGATTTGAGTTTAGGTTATAGGTTTAGGTTTAGGTTTTAGGTTTAGGTTTAGGTTTGGGTTTTGGGATTTGAGAATGGGTTCGGGTTTAGGTTATAGGTTTTGGTTTTGGTTTAGATTATTGGTTTTGGGATTTGATAATGGGCTCGAGTTTAGGTTAGAAGTTTTGGATTTGGTTTAGGTTATAGGTTTTGATTTAGGTTATAGGTTAATGGTTTAGGTTAAGGTTTAGGTTTAGGTTATAGGTTTTTGGATTTGAGAATGGGTTCGGGTTTAAGCTATAGGTTTTGGTTTTGGTTTTGGTTTAGGTTTTAGGTTTTAGGTTATAGCATTTGAGAATGGGTTCGGGTTTAGGTTATAGGTTTTGGTTTATGTTATAGGTTATAGGTTTAGGTTAAGGTTTTGGTTTAGGTTATAGGTTTTGGGATTTGAGAATGGGTTCGGGTATAGGTTATAGGTTTTGGTTTTGGTTTAGGTTATATGTTTTGGGATTTGAGAATGGGTTCGGAGTTTAGGTTATAGGTTTTAGTTTTGGTTTTGATTTAGGTTATAGGTTTTTGGATTTGAGAATGGGTTATGGTTTAGGTTTAGGAAATCGGGTTCAGGTTCGGGATTGGGTTTAAGTTTGGGTTTTCAAGTTTAGGTTTAGGTTTAGGTTAGGGAGTTGAGATTAGGTTGGGTTTTCAAGCTTAGGTTTAAGTTTGGGTTTTCAAGTTTAGGTTAAGGTTTAGGTTTAGGTTATAGGTTTTTGGAATTGAGAATGGGTTCGGGTTTAGGTTAAGGGTGTAGTCCCTGCAAATACAAATATAAATATTGCCTGTCCAAATGGTTAGGCCCTTCCAATGTCGTCCATAGGAAATGGACAGCTTCATCATGGTCATAACAGCGGTTCTCACCTTTCAAGGACCCCCGCTCAACATCCGGGTAGCTCCAACGCACATCCGGGTCTGCTCCATTAATTTCAAGCAAATACATAAATACGGCCTGTCCAAATGGTCAGGCCCCTCCAATGTCGTTCATAGGAAATGGACAACTTCATCATGTTCATAACAGCGGTTCCCAGCTTCCACGGACCCCCACTCAACATCCGAATAGCTCCAACGCACATTCGGGTCTACTCCATCAATTTTTATGGAATTATGCATGTCCTGCTCATGAGCATGCCTAATATTGTCGATGCATGGGATTCAACACATACCTTTTCATGATTTAAAGAAGGGAACTTGAGGGTTTTCCTTACCTTCCATTATATGCTTCCAAGGTACAGATGGCCCCTAAAACACACATACATCCTGAGAATCACTTCTCAAAACCGTATATTGTTTTGTTTTGAAACTCGTTCATCTCACCTGAAAACCTGTCACATAATGAATAATTGTAACCACAATGATAACTATTGTGAATGCACTATAATGAACAAATTATTATTATTATAGATAACTGTAATTACAACATAGATATCATGCACACGTTATCACGAAACTCGTTCATCTCACCTGAAAACCTGTCCCATTATCATGAATTATCTTACATATCTCATCAATGCCTTCTTCATAGACTCCATAAGTTGAAGGATATGTGACCTGAAAAGGGTTATAAATCAATACTTTGGAATTGCCAATGATTGCTCGTAGTATATTCTTAGCAGTTTCAGTAAATTTGATGTGTAAAATTATTAAGGATAACTCACTCTATCATCATGATCTAAGCCAAAACTTGATGTGCAATTGAGGATGTTTCTAGACTTCTTCTACAGTACCTTTGTCCTTTTTCCCCATCTTCTGAACAAATGATTGAGACATGGAGTAGAACTCGTGAGGTAGGCCTGCTTTCAATAGCAACTAGTTGTAGGTTTAGGTTAGGGAGTTGAAAATACATTTAGGTTATAGGTTTAGGTTATAGGTTTAGGTCTAGGTGTCTTAGATGACAGATATCAATAGACAAGTGAACATGGCAACTCTCACTCCAAAAACCCAAAATCCCAAAAGAAATATTGCTAAGAAATAAAAAACCCAAGAAATACCCATCAAAAACAGAAGTTCCATCAAGAACAATTGATTATGAAGGGGATTTGGACTAGCATTAAAGAAAAGACATAGACATAATGTACATATTAGATCCCCAGTGACAGATTTGTGTAGTGTTAATGTTGAAGATTTGGACTATAATGAACAAATTATTATTATAGATAATTGTAATTACAACATAGATATCATGCACACGATATCATGAACATATTGTAACAACAAATAAATGTAATTATAATCACATAATGTATTGTTTGATGATTGTGTCATTCCACTTTATGAAGATCATCGTCAAACTATAAATCATCAGATTTTATCAATTATATGCATTATTTTAAGATTTTTTTTTATGTGGCCAACAATCTTTTACCTTTACAATTGACTATTGCTGCATTTGGATGCATAAGTTATTGATGATCATATAAATAATACAGAAATAAACAATATTGCAACTAGGCCCTTACTATTCATATGAATGAAATAGGCTCGAAATTGCAATTATATTACTTTCTACTAAGACTTGAAAGGATGACAACCGCAATTTGAGGCTGCTTCCTCTTTTAAGAAAAGGAAAAAGAAAAAGAACATTCCATTACAATCTGTTCCATATTGTTGAACGGGAAACATTCACAACTAAGTTTATCCAGATTCCAAACACACCCAATTCCATCATATCAATGTTATGTTGTGAGTCATAACTTCTTTTTTTTTTTTTTGGATAGTTGGCATTTCCGAAAGGCCTCAATTTAGCACCAGGAAGGCCTATAGTGGATCCAAACAGTCCAGTGATTTTCGATGTGACCTTGGAATACATACCAGGCCTCTTTTTTTAACACTTCAGCAGTAGAATCCTGTTTAATGCGATGCACATCACAGCAAAGCTAATCGATTCTCACAATGAGTGCAGAACAAAATACAAAGAAGAAGAAAATAAGGTAACACTACATCTTCAAAAAATTTACAACCAAAACTCCACATTTACATAGCAAAAGATAAAAATATATATATGGTATAAATACATATGCATGATCCTTTTGCTTCCTTTCCGTTGTCATCAGTAAATAAAAGTAGCTCAAGCAAAACTAGAGAATTTTGCTCAGGCAAATAGCAATTGACCTAATGAAACAACCATGCTGCTCATATCTTGCAACCTCCATCAATACATCTTTCTACACCACATGTCAATATCAAACTGATCCACATCACTCGACTTCAGGACTTTACTCCATTGGCAAGATTCACATATGGAAACGATGCTTTGATGGAAAAATTAGCATAGTTTGCCATTTAAATGGGTAAAAACACGGAATGTATGACATATAACAAGAATTTCCATTGCAAATTCATGCCTATGTTCTAGGGTGCCCCTAAAAGCAATGATAATGGCATTAGGATCTTGAGCCACCCCAATAAATGCCTGCATAAATAGTTTAATAAGGTGTTTGAGTTAAAACAATCAGGGAGTAGAATTTAAACAAAATGGCACTATACAAAAGGCCTATAGATTTCTAGTAGCTATAAAATATATCAATGACTCAACAATGTTCTTCTATACACAATTGTAAATGAAAGCACACTTGTAAGCAGTACTGCACATCAACTATCAACTCTATTATCTCAAACCCCTTGTTCAACATCAAAGAACAATTATCAGCTTGCTAGCCATCAAGGTGGAATGCCATATTTTCACAATAGCCCCAAGTAAAATGAAATGGGAGCTCAATAAGCATTGTGATGCCTGAATACCTTAATCATATCACTGCGCCTTTCACATGTCCAAGTAATTAGTGTTGTTAGATCTGACATGTACACCTGCAAGATACATGAGGAGGTCACCAATCACCATCAAGTGTGATATATGATATGAAAAACTTAAAAATTACTTGGAAATTGCATATGTGGCGTATAAGACTCCAAATTAAACTGTCCAAATTATGCATCCCAATTTAGACACCTCATGGAAGAAAAATGGGGCTTATGTGATTATCTGACAATCAGATTGGTGGGCATTTATTGTACAACTCAATTTAAGAGACTATATCAGAATTCTATGGTTACATGGAGCATAATAATTCATAACCAATGAAATAGTCTAGGAGAAGAAATAATTCTGTGGATAAGAAAATGCAAATCCCCACAAATAACTCTGGTTTCACGTTGCTAGACGAGCCCTAATGGAAGGACTCTCTTGTGGTAGGCTTCTAAAGGTGATTGGAATCGTTCCTACCAACTTGTTAAAGCTAAGATCTCTACCAAGAAATCACACAAGCTTGAAAAAGGTAACAATGATCTGTCCTAAAATAACTCATTTTATATCCATCTTATTCATGAACTTCTAATCAAATTTTAACACTTAGAATAGAGATTTTTGTTAAGTGTACTGAAATTTAAAGGTCTGTGAATCCCACAAATGGGTACTAAGAAGCCCACATACCAGCACATGTGCCAACCTGGAAAGTAGGTGCAAGATCCAAAGTTCCAAACCATCCATCAGGTGAATCCCACCATGTAGATGCCCTCGCCCAAAAAATCAAGCTAGTTTACTCATAATGCGCCGCAATGTTAAACTAGGAGAATTTTTTATTAGTTGTTCATTTATTGCATATATATTGGGCCTTACACCTTCAGGGTGTGGAGTTGGTGAACTGCCTTCACACGCTGCAACTTTGTGGGTTGTATGTTCTTTCGTCAATTCATGATAGATGAATGATGCCTAGGCTGATAGGCCTTTGGTTCAAGACATGGTATGTTGTTATGAAGGTTCCTCTGGCCCAAAAAGGAATGTTTTATGGAGGCCATCTCTACTACGGTTCTTATGTTGATATTGGCATAACAAAATAACAGAATATTTCACAACTAAATGGGTCACCCTAAAAGTTTGGGATATTAATGGGCTAAATCCCTAAGTGCTTGTGCCACGAGTCCTTCGACCACTTTTTTTTTTTTTAAAGGTGCTTGGGCCATTTTTATTTTAAGTTGGGGGCTAGAGAGTGGGGAGTAAATTCAATGTTGTTCAGAAAAGATGATTCTTCACCATCTACTCGTCTTTAGAGTTATGTTTATGTAGCCTTTTTCTTTAAATAAAATTAAAGTTACTTCTCAAAAAAAAGACGAAAAAAACTTGTGGTGAACATATAAAAGAGTAAATGTACACACTTGGAACAATAATACAAGAGTAAAAATAGTGCATACTAGTACATTCACTGTTACATAGTAAAATAGTATTCTGGTACAAGACTATAGATAACTTTATATATATATATATAAAAAAAAAACAACAACAACTACAAGGACTGGAATGGCAAAAGCATCCATATTTAATGAACCTATTTATCCAATGAAAGCAAGCAAATGAAAAGAACATCAGCCAGTAAAGAAGATATTTATCGTATACAAGGAAAAAAACTGACTTACAACAAATCCAGTAATCTCATTTCTCCAATATATGCAGGTATCTCTCCGATAATATTGCAATTCTGCAATATCTTGCAAAATCAGATCAAGTGTGGACTTCAATGGGACCAGACAACAGAGACTAGCATACTTCCTCAAAACATAAGAAGATAAACCTTGAACTCACAGGGTCCTAATGTTTGCGATATTACCCAATCAATCCATAATGAAAATCCCTCGAGAAGTTCAGAAAAAAAAAACCATAAAAGTGATTTTTACAAAAGCCCAAATCCTTTTCCCATTTCAGATTTTAGGAAAGCCCTAATTCCAATATTGTAAAATATGATAATATGTAGATTTGCAGATCTAGAAATAAAAAACCTAAATTTCCATTTGAGAGAAATGAGTACACAGTCGGGGAAGAGGTGAAGGGTGGGATTTCTTTGGCCGCACGGATCTGGAGATGATGCTTGATGCGCCGAGAGAGAGAGAGAGAGAGAGAGAGAGAGAGGAGGGGGGGGGGGGGAGGGCGGGCGGGCAAAGGCAAGGGAGTGCGAGAGAGGGAAAGTGAGAGCGAGAGAGGGCGAGAGGGAGAGGGAGAGGGAAAGTGAGGGCGAGAGGGAGTAGGAGAGGGAAAGGGAAAGGGAAAGGGAAAGGGAAAGTGAGGGCGGGAGTGCGCGGAGGTTTCTCTTAGCAAAAGAATGCACTGAAATTTTGGGGACCGTCATTGCATGGACGGTCCTGTCATGGGCTCGTGGGGTCCACCATGATGTATGTGGTTTATCCAATCCATTCATTCATTTTAGAATCTAATTATAGGCATGATACAAAAAAAGGAGACAGATCGAAGGCCCACATAGATCACACAAATATAAATGGCGACGACTTAATATCCACTATTTCCAATGGTGTGGTCCACTTGAGCCTTCGATCCGCCTCCTTTTTTGGTCTCATGCCTTAAAATGAGCGGTTCAAATGGATGGACAGCTTAGATAAAACACGCATGTTGCAACAGGCCCATGGAGGCTCTTAGGGTATCGTAAAACCTTAAGAGGTCGTGGTGTCACGCCCCAAACTCAGAAACCAGGCTCACAAAATTTTTGATCGCCGAATCTGGCGCTAACAGCCTCCGTAGAACCCCATTCTCAACTCTCAGTGCCCATACGCCAGGTTCCGATCCTGGGATGCTACAAGGAGGATTTTCAACATCAGTTTAATTTGTAATAAGCATAACCAAAGGCATAACCCACAAACAACAACCAAAAACTTCATCACATTTTCACTACGATCAAAAACTTTACAAGTACAATGAGCATAAAGGGAAATACAATGAGAATGGACAAAAAGCTCAAAAAAGATCTGCTCTGCGCTCCTGCCTCAGTGCTGCTGCGTCCCAACGTCACCTGCACGCAACGGTCGTGCATAAGCTTATAGAAAGATTAGAGGGTGGTGAAAGTGTGTGTGCAAGGTAGTAATGCAGATATGCAATATCAGAGTAATGTGGAACATGCTGATGAATCTATGAATACCACTAGCCATACCAAGGCTATGCAATACAAGGCATGAATGATGTCGGCCATACCAAGGCCATGCGATGTGAGATACACCTCAAGCATACAAATCCTCATTTATATCCATATATCAGTACAGCTCAAATCTGAGATATCACCGGGGTCTAGTACACTCTAAACCAGATTGCGGCCCCATCGCGTGCAATAAGGTAAGTGGAAGAGACCTCACTACCCGCCTGCCAATATCGGGCTCGGTTCGTCGATAGCGGACCCATTCCTCGAGCTGGTCAAACTCAGTCTAGCATTGCCCCTCTTCTCGGGCGGGTAAGGCCGCACCCCCTTCCAATCGACCACGACACAGTGGAAAGCGCGGCCTTTTGGTAATCGGCCCTCGGCGCTCATGCACCCACTCGGTCTAGACGTTGGAGCAACCTCTTGGTACCATAAGGGTTTAGAGACTTTCACCCAGGGATATCTATAGCACTCCATGTAGAACAAGATTTTCGGTATTCAATCCTGCCAACCACGATACACCTGTGGAGGCTACGGCCCTGATGTCGCTAAGGCGTACAGTAACCATATCACACAATGCAAATGCATGAATCACACTATCCAGTCATGCAGCAGTCCTGCGCATATCATGCACTCATGTAGGGAAACACTGCCTATCCGGGAGCCCCTAAACAATCTACCCAAAGGCATATGCTATGATCAGTCACTTCTCATATCAAGCATACATATGATGCGTAAGATCATGAATCATGGAACTATACTAAACATGTCATAAAGTAGTGAACTATCCTTACAATGCAGATGGGCCTAGACATAGACGGCCTACACACAACCAGCACGGGCCTATCAATGGCCCTAGGAAGAGTCATAATACGAACATTTAACCAACACTATACTTATAATGTGGACGTCAAACCAACATTGCTCCCATGGCATTGCCTGTCGTAAACATCATTACATAAACCATATTGGGATCACACATTGCAATGGACCTTAGGTACATCCCATTGGGCCTTAAATACATCAAATGGGTCGTATCACATGGGCCTTACATTCATCAAATGGGCCGCATTAATGGGCCTCACCAATGGGCCTTATGTACATTGCAATGGGCCATAACCCATGGGCCTTAGAATGCATCAAAATGGGCCTCGTAACATGGGCCTCATATATATATATATATATATATATATATATATATATATATATATATATATATATATATATATATATCAAAGTGGGCCTCAACCACGGCCACAAATACATCGAATGGGCCCCATAACATGAGCCTTACATCCACATCAAAGTGGGCCCCAATGGACTACCACAGATAAATCAAGATGGGCCTCATAACATACCAAGGTGGGGTCCACTTGAACTATGAATCTAGCTCATCTTTAGCTCATGCCATAGAAATGTGCTTCTAAGATGGTTGGACGGATTGTATGCAACCCGTGCATCATGGTGGGGCCCATGAAAGCCCACCATCCGGTATATTACCTAATATAATATAATATATTTGTATATATATAATATTATATGTATATAAATATATACAATAATATATATACATATATACAGAAATATATATACAATAATATATATATATACACACACACACGCACCCACGCACACACCCACACGCGCACACACGCATGCACCCACGCACACACACGTACACACAGGGGTGGGTCCCATCGTCCAGGGTGGACGGTGGGGATAAAACACAACATCATGGAGGGCTCCACCGTCCGCCTGGATGGTGGAATAAAACACATATCACTGTGGGTCCCACGTTGGGCCCACCATAATGTTTACTTCCCATCCAACCCGTTCATAAGGTCACGCAAACCTAGATGAGGGGTAAAAACAAATTTCAGCTTGATCCAAAACTTCTGTGGCCCCAAAAAGAGTTTCAATGGTAGGCCTTTAATCAAAGACTGCTTCTCCTATGATGTGGGCCGCCCGAAGGCTGGATCGACTGACACTGAGGGGCCCACTTCAGGGAGGGGCCCACCTCATGGACAGTTTGGATGACAAATATACATTATGGTGGGGCCCACGGCTGGAGCCGTGGAGTTACTTCGCTTGCCGTCGCTTCGGCCGGCCCGGTAGCGTAGGCGGCGCCTGCGCGCCACGCTTTCTAACACAAAGAAGCACAGAAGCCGTCAGTATCTCTTCTTTTTATTTTTATTTTGAGTTCCTGTGGTTTTTCACAGGTAGGGCCCACATCAAGTAAATCCAACCCGTCCATTGCACTCTGTGGCTGAAGACCATCCAAACGAGTCCAATATCCGATGTTTTCCTGCACATAAAACTGTCATGGTGACTTTCAACGGTAGAAACTACTATTTAACAGGTTATGGCCCGCCTGAAGATCGGATAGACCTCATTTTTCGTCTCAACGCCTAAAATAATCTGGAGAATGGGATGGATGGCTTCGATTTCAACCAAACATCAAGGTGGAGTCTCTACACGTGACTCACTTAAAAGCAAAAAAAACTCAACGTTAATGTGAGTACACCTCACTGTCAGTTCACACCTTAGTGAACACGTCCAGCATCCAAGGACGCTGGACAGGCTGTGTTCACAAAAATTTCAAGGTGGGTCCCACACAAACGTGGCCCACAAGATTTGGATAGATCTGATATTTGTGTTTTCTCCCTACATCCAGCTTGTCCAAACGGGATGCCAAGTGGGTCCACTCAGTGGACGGTATGGATAAGATACATATCTCATGGTGGGGATCATCTGGGTGGGCTGCACGGCCATATCATCATCAACAACAATGAAAGGGAGGGAGAGAAAGAGAGGAAGAAGCGTGTAGGGGAGGGACCTCGCCACTATTGGGCCCTCCCTTGAACAATACATATATTAAGTGGGTCCTACAACAAGGGGACCCTTAAATCACACAAAAAGAAAAGAAAGGAATGTGAGTCCATGATCACCCACTGCTTTCTCCTTGCTCCCTTAGCTTCATTTTCTCCTTAGCTTTGATTCCAACGGATGAGATGAGGTTTGGATGGTTGAGATAGGAGATGAAGGGGTAGGAAAAGGTGGGCCATACTTGTGGCTCTCTTGGAGTGGAAAAGCTTGGACGTGTGAGGCTTCTCTTGCTTAGGAGAGTGCTTTGAAAATGAAGGAGAGAGAGGGTTGTAAAGAGAGAGAGAGAGAGAGAGAGAGTGTGTGTGTGTGTGTGTGTGTGTGTGTGTGTGATGGTTGATGGAGTGATGGATGTGGTGAGTGATGGGTGTAAGAGACTTTTTGACTTTTGTGGCCATTGGTGTAAGAAAAGTATGGGCTTGTAAGAGACTTTTTGACTTTGGGGTTGCTTGGAAATGGGTGAAAAGTGGTGTACTTGACCCTTGATGGGATTGATTGATGGATGATTGATATGACATCTCGTAGAGATTCTCTCAGAATTCGTACGCACAGCATTTTCCTCGCGCCAAACGCTGGCCCACATCTCCTAGTCAGAGTATCGCCTCGGTGCGCGAGTCGCGGCATCGGAACCGCGGCGACAGCACGGTCGCTAAGGTATTAATCTTAGGTTGAGTCGATTCGGGTGGACGGCGTATAAATAAGTGTCGCACGTAAATGCAGGTTAAGGGTCGAAGGTTGCTGGAATTCGACCGGGAAGACTACGGAAATCTTCGGAATGGTACGGTCTAGGGTACGGGTCTTACATGTGGTGGGTGCAGTATCCTTTAGCTATAGACTAAAGTCGTAGCATATTAGCTATGGTTTATATCCGTAGCAAAAAACTCCCATACTCTGTAGCTTTTTCACATTTTTTTGTAGTATTAATCATTAGCGCACATATCTGAATCTACAAGATTAGCATCAATGGGAAACACCAAGTTTGATATTGAGAAGTACTAGGAAAAAATAATTTTGAGTTATGGAAGATTAATTAAGATGGTTAGTCTATTAACCAAGCAAGGCGAAGCTAAGGCTCTTAAGGAGCAGAAATCGACTATGAAGGATGGAGAATGGAAGACTCTTGATAGTAATGCATTAGCCTCCATCCGTTTATGTCTCACGGATGACATTCTATACAATGTTATGAGGGAGAAAACTCTAGCCAAGTTATGGGCGAAGTTAGAGGATGTTTATGTGAAAAAATCCTCTAAAAATCGCCTACACTTGAAGCTACAATGGTATAACTTCAGGATGGCAGAGGGTGGAGATCTGGAGGCCCACGTCAACAACTTTAATAAGCTGGTTTGCAAATTGTTGGATATATGGAGGAAGTAATCAAAGATGAGGAACATGCATATATGTCATTGAATTCTCTTCCTGCATCGTACTAGTCATTCAAGGACATGATATGCACCGCAAATAAAACCCTGAGTGTCGATATCGTTATCTCAGCTCTTTAAGGGAAGGCCATGAGAAAGCTTAACGGTGATATGGGGACATCTTCCAATACACTGATTACGAGGGACAGGAATTCTAAACAAGGCACAGGATCTTCAAGCTCTATATTCAAATCCAAGGACAAGGGCAAAGGAAAGTTAAAGTACTAGAACTGTGAAATGAAAGGACACATAAAGAAGGATTGTGCTAATCATAAATATAAGAGAGATGAATTTGAGGCATCGTACAAGGAAGTCATTGCTGCCACGTCAGATGGATCAAGTGGATGTGATGGCGATGTCATGTTTGTGTCTACGATCAGACGCCCAAACGATGATCGTAGGGGCAAGTGGATTCTAGACACATGGGCATCCTTCCACGTAACTCCTCATCGAAGTTGGTTCGCCAACTACAGAGAGTACGATGGTGGACAAGCGTTTATGGGCAATGATAGTGTCTGCAATATTGTGGCTGTCGGTACAGTGGCATCAAGATGTTTGATGGGACAGAGCGTACCCTGACTGAGGTAAGGCACATTCCTGACATGAAGAAGAGTCTAATTTCTCTTGGTGCACTCGAGGCTATATGGTACAAGTTCACGAGTATCGATGATGCCCTTAAAGTATCTAAAGGGGCACGGGTAATCATGAAAGCGCAATAACTCGGTAATCTTTACAGGTTGATCGGGAGCACTTTAACAGGTAGAGCTGCAATGGCTATAGCGGATTCCACCTCTGCACGTGTGTGGCATACTGGCCATGGCCACATGAGCGGGCAAGGCAAGAAGGCTGAGATGCACGGACAGAGATACAGAGCAGGTGGAGCAACCACCTGTGAGAAGAATTACACAGCATAATCACAAGATATCGACGAGGTACATGAACGTCTCCAACATCGCATATGCTCTCGTTAAAGACGAGGGGGATCCATCTACTATTCAAATAGCTCTAGGTGAGCCTGGTGCTGAGAAGTGGAAGGTGCCTATGGACGATGTGATGGACTTGTTGTACCAGATCGATACATGGGAGCGGGTGGAGCTTCAGTGGGGTGAAAAGTTGTTCGATGCAGGTGGATCTTCAAGAGGATACAACATAGATACAGAGTGAGGCTGGCAACAAAGGGTTATGCTCAAAGAGAATGGATCGACTTCTAAAAGATATTCGCACCAACGGTATAGCAAGTGTCTATCAGATTCGTGTTGGCGCTGGTTGCCCAATACAATCTCGAGCTGAAAGGATGGATGTGGAGACTGCACTTCTGCACGAGAAATTGAAAGTATTGTTATTCATGAATAAACCAGAGTGGTTCGAAATTTAAAGGTGCTGATAAAAAAAACACTATGTGAAAAATGAACAAAAAAAAGGACAGATTTCGAGACGGTTCTGGACCGTCTCTAAAATTGCTTGGTTTAAAGACACTTTAGAGACGGCCGTAAACTCTCTAAAATTTTAGACGGCCCCTGACCGTCCTTAATATTGTCTTAAAAATTTGTACGTCCACAAATCATTTAAGACGGTTGTTGAACGTCTTATATGCGGTCATTTGAGATGGTCATTGGTCGTTCGCATTAAATATGGTCTTTGACCGTCTTATATGCGGTCATTTGAGACGGTCATTGGCCGTCCGCATTAAAGACGATCTTTGACTATCTTATATGCGGTCAACTGAGACGATCATTAGCTGTCTTTTACTTATAATATGAGACTATCAAAGACTATCTCTATTAGAGACGGTCCTTAGCCGTCCTATAGCCCTGTTAAAGACCGTCTCTATTAGAGACGGTCCTAAACCATCTTATAGCTTATCAAAGACCGTCTCTATTAGAGATGGTTCTAAACCGTCTCTAATTCTCAGGTCAAAAATTAAGAAGCTCAAAAAAATTATGAATTTCGAAAAAAATAGTTAAGAAGCTTAGAAAAATAATTAACAATGTTTAAGAAAAATTTAAATTTTGAAAAAAAAAAACTGTAATTTTATAAAAATCTAGATTTTGAAAAAAAAAATTAAGAACTTTGAATAATGTTGATAATTTTGAAAAAAAAAATTAGATAAAAAAATGATATTTTCAAAAAAAATAATTTAAAATTAAACAAAATTGTGAAAAAATTGACAAATTATAAAAATATATATTTTTTAAAAAAGAAAACTAGATTTTGTATTTTGATAAGAAAAATTAAAAAGTTATATAACAAAAGTGAGATTTAAAAAATGATATTTTGAAAAATAAAATTTTAAAAATTAAACAAAATTGTGAAAAAATTGATAAATTGTAAAAATATATATATATTTTTTAAAAAAGAGAACTAAATTTTGTATTTTGACAAGAAAAATTAAAAAGTTAGATAACAAAAGTGAGATTTTGATGATGTGTTGTATATCCTCGCCGCCCCTATGTTTCTTCAACCCATTTTTGGGCCGGGTATAAAAAATTGTGTAGATTTAAATCTTAAGTGGACCACACCACTGGAAAGAATGAGAATATAGTATCTCGCCATTAAAAATTATAAAGAGCCCATCATAAGATTTTAGTAATGTTTATTTACAAAGAAGATCTAGATGAGTTTTGGATAATGTAAAGAAGATCTAGATGAAGGTAAACTACAAAGATCTAGATGAAGGTAAACTACAAAGATCAAATTGATCCAAAACTTTTGTGGCCTTCAAAAGGTTTTTAATAGTTATTCATCATTGTTTTGATTGGTATGGCCCACCTGAGATTATTGAGTTCTTATGATTTGAAATCACATCCTAAAATATGATGGAAAAATATATGGACGGTGTCGATATACATAAAACATATCAAGGTGGGCCCTACACGGTTAGATTAACACCCATAAAGGAGTTACCTAAAATAGTGAAATGGTACTATAAGGTCACCTCATGGGAACTTCCCATGAGGTTAATTTGTGTGCGCCCCACACCATGATGTGTGTAGAACATCAACACCATGCATTTGATGTGTCCCCTTTAAGTCCAAAAATCAGTCATATATGAAACTCAGGTGGGCCATAACATCTAAAACTATGTGAAGACATCCCTAAAACATATAAAAGCATTTGGTGGGGCCCACATGAGTTTTAGATGTGTATGAAACTTGGTCTGACTCCTCATCCAAGTGGGACACACATAATGAATGGGCTGGATCTATAAACCACATCCAAGTGGGCCCAATAAATGATTATGAATGTTTTAATGGGAGGGTAACCCTCTCAACTATAGTATGTAGTGTGGCCCACCCAAGTCATGGATTGACTTTATTTTTAAGCTCGTGGCCTACCATGGAATGGTGCATCTGACTGACGAGGCAGATCCAAAGTTCAAGGTGGAAATCATCATTCCACACTGTTTTGTGTGGCATGGTCCACTTGTGTTTTGGATTTACTGAAAATTTGGGATCAACACACACCGTTCATCCATTTTTCGAGATTATTTTACAGAATTATCTAAAAAATGAATCATATTCAAAGATTAAATGGACCACGCCACAAATAAAGGGGAACGGATTGGCTACTCCCCCTACACCATCCATTGGTTGGTGGTTGGTGCTGTGTGGGCCCCACCATGATGTATGGCCCCATGACCATTTTTTTTACTTTTAAACCAGCTAGATTTCAAATAAACATTACGATGGGCCTTAGGATAGTTTCAACGGTGGGAATCACCCTCCTGTTGCTTTCTGTGGTGGGGTCCACTACAGATTTTTATCTGTCTCATTCTTTGGCTTGTGACTTAAAATGATATCTCAAAATGGATGGACGGTGTGGATATAAAAAATACATCATAAGTTTTTATATTTTTTAAATTATATATATATATATATGGAAAAGGTTCTATTTGTTGAGCTCATGGGAACTCCCCATGAGGTCGAGCTGTGTGGGCCCCACCATGACGTGTGTCGAAAATCAACAGTGTGCATTTGATGGGTCCCCTTTAAATTATAAGATATCCCAAAAATATGCTGTATACAGAATTCTGATGGGCTATACCATCTAAAATCATGTGAAGACATGCCTAAAACATATAAAAGCACTTGGTGGGGCCTCACTTGAAATTTGGATGCGTCTGAAGCTTGGTATGACCCCTCATCCAAGTGGCACACACATAATGAATGGGCTAGATTTGTGAACCACATCTATGTGGGCCTAAAAAATAATTATGAATATCTTAATGGAGGGTAACCCCTCTCAACTTTTGTGTTCGGTGGTCTGTGGGCCCCACCATGATGTATGTGTTTCATCCATGCCGTCCATCTATTTTTATAGATCATTTTATGATATTACAAAAAAATAAGTTATATCCCAATCTCAAGTGGACCACATTACAGGAAAAAGTGTTGCATGAATGTCGACCATTAAAACCTTTTTGGGATCCATAAAAGTATTGGATCAAGCTGATCTTCTTTTTTTCCCTTCATCTAGGCCTTTATGACCTAATCAACAGATTAGATGTCAGATAAATAGTACAGTGGGCCTTAGGAGGATTTAAATGATGGATATCCAATCATTATTATTTTCCTATGGTGTGGTCCACCTAAGATTTATATCCCTCTTATTTTTAAGACGAAGGCCTAAAATGATCTTTAAAAATGGATGAACAGATTGGATGAAACACATACATCATGGTGGGGCCCACAGACCATCGAACACTAGCCACGAGGCTGGTGTCAGGGGGAGTAGCCAATCCGTTCCACCCCAAAAACCCAATCCCAAGCGTGCCCATCTCCCACAACCCCAAACATATATATCATGATGTGTGTCGAACATAAACACCTTGCATTTGATGTCTCCCCTTTAGCTTATGAGATATCTAAAAAATCATCCATTACGAAACTCAAGTGGGCCATACCATCTACAACTATGTGTAGACATTTTAAAAAACATAAATAGTACAATATTGGATGTCATACCATTTTGGGGCCATAAAAGTTTTGGATCAAGCTAATTTTTGTTTTTTCCCTTCATCTGGCCCTGTATGACCTAATCAACATATTGGATGTCAAATAAACAGTACAGTAAGCCTTAAGAGGATTTTAATGATGGATATCCAATTACTATTGATTTCATGTGGTGTGGTGCACCTGAGATTTCTGTGGTGGGGTCCACTATAGATTTTTATCTGCCTCATTCTTTAGCTCATGACGTAAAATGATATCTCAAAATGGATGGACGGTGTGGATATAAAAAATATATCAAAGTGGGGCCCACAAAACTTAGTGGATGTTGGTCAGTGCTCTATGGATCCCACCATGATGTATGTGTTTCATCCATGTTGTCCATCCATTTTTACAAATCATATTAGGGCTTGACACCAAAAATGAGAGGGATATAAATCTCAGGTGGACCACACCACATGAAAACAATAGTGATTGGTTATCCACCATTAAAACCCTCCCAAGGTCCACTGTACTTTTTATTTGACATCCAATCTGTTGATTAGGTCATACAGGCCCTGATGAAGGGAAAAAAAAATATCAGATTGATCCAAAACTTTATATGGCCCCCAGAAGGTTTTTAATGGTCGATGCTCATTCAACACTGTTTCCTATAATGTGGTCCAGTTGAGATTGGGATATACCTCATTTTCTGTCTCATACCATAAAATGAAATGGAAAAATAGATGGATGGCAGGGATGAAACACATACATCATGGTGGGGCCCACAGATCACCGACCACGTGAATGTAGCCCGCTCGTGAGAGAGACTTAAGTCTCTCTCGCTCTCTGTCCTCTCTCACTCTCACTCTCACTCTCGTGCCCTCTCTCACTCTCTCGCTCTCTGTCCTCTCTCTCTCTCTCTCTCGGTCTTCTCTCCACTGCGCCCTCTCTCTCTGTCTCTCTGTCTCTCTCGATGCTCTCTCTCTCTCTCCACCGCGCCCTCTCTCCACGCATCCTCTAAAGCTCAGTTGATCGTGATCAGGGCTCCAACTCAAACAAGTATCTCTCTCTCTCTCTCTCTTAATCTCTCTCAATTTCAATACTGATTGAAACGATTTGGGGATTTAGGGATTTGGGGATTTAAGGATTTAGGGATTTGGGGATTTAGAGATTTAGGGACGCTTCATTCATGTAATTTCGTGGTTTTCTTTTTTGTTGTTTGGATCTTCTTCTTCTCCTCCAAACGATTTGCCAATAGGCATAACTGCTACATCCCTGGCTGACCGGTTAATGCGAGAAATACAATGAAAATAGGATATTGTGGGCTCGCTGTCTTCTGTAGTGGGTTCTTCGTTTTGAGACGAAGGCTTTATATTAGAGGTAAATGTCATGCTCGTTGTATTGGTTGGAACTAGTACGCCCATCTCGTCAGTTCATGCATCTATTATAGCTTCTTCTTCTTCTTCCTTTTTTTTGTGTGTTCCTGTAAAATAGTCATGGGCAGCTATGCTCCCCATGTTGTGTTCTCACTCCAAAACAGGCACCATACCACTGCTGCTGTAGTATATGCAAGTATTTAAAAATTCATGCATCCTTGTAGGAACTGAAAAACAGAGTAATATAGTTTAATATGTATATACTATGCATGTGTATTTTGCATCTTTCATCATGCTTGAGCAACTTTGTTTTTTTCTTAGAAATCAGGAACTCTGTCCTTGTACATGCAGCAACACATATAGGAGATCCACTGTTCATCTCTTGTGTTGTGTAGTAGATGGTTGTATCTCAAAGATGATACCCAAGGACTGCTGGATGAATGTTCTGAATCTCATATAGGTGGACCAAGTTCACATGTATAAAGTGCATAATATCCACTACGACTAACAATCCAAAAAAGAAAGACTATGATGGTTACTACTATTAGCTATTGCATCACATTCATAACATAACCAAACCTATTCTTTAAAAAAAGATGAGTTTTTGCATTCGCTGACTTTTTTGCAGATTAATGCTTTGCACTCTGGTGGTCAGTGAATCTGATCCTTTCAAGCCCCCTTTTTTTTTGTTTTGTTTTGAATTAATTTTGCAGAGTTTGGTAAATTGTCTTTAAGAGAAGGTAGTTAAATGTTAGCTATATGCTGAGGGGACTTAAAAATTTTTAGAGAGAATTATCATATACATGATTTGCAGATAGAATTATGGTCCCTTGACCATCAAGGTGGGCTACAACAGATGGATGATAACGGATCACTGAAATGTGGACCCTACCTGTCTGGGATGTTGGCCAAAGGAAAACCCATTTACTTCAGCATATAGCTGACATTTAACGAGCATTCTTTGTTACGACCATCTTTGATTGGAGGAATTATATGATCCTTGACCTGAGGATATGCATGCTGTCATGCCCCAAACCCAGAAATTGGATTCAAAGGAATCTCGATCGTCGAATCCGGCACCGACAGCCTCCGTAGTACCCCATTCTCGGCTTCCAGCGCGCATGCGCCAGATTCCGATCCTGGGATCCTACAAGGAGGATTTTCAGGATAATTTTTTTTTTGTAATGGAGCATAACCACAAGTTTACCCGAATCATAAAGGCAACATCATCATCACATATCCACTAATATATTCATTTGAGTATAATGCTGAAAGGGAAATACATAAATCGAGAATCAAGCTCCAGAAGACCGTTGCATGCTCCAAGCTCGACACTGCTACAACCTAACATCACCTGCACGCATCTATCGAGCATAAGCTTATAAAAAGCTTAGAGGGTGGTGTAAGTGTGTGCACAAAGTACTTGTCCAGTATTCAATACAATGCCATCATCATACAATACCAAAATTACTGGAACCCATAAATCGTACATTATCAGAATAAGCAGAAACACTGACAAGATCATGAATTATCAGAGTGAGCAGAAATACTGACAAGATCATAAATCATGCGATAACAGAGTAAGCAGATGTATGGATAAGTCCATAAGTCAATCAATATCAGAATATACAATATAGAACAGCTATGCAATAAGGAGTCATAAAGAGCCAAATACCAGATGCCGAAGATGCAATGCAATATACAAATCCTGCTACGACTGTCTAGGCTATATAAGTACAGAAACATAGTAACCCAAAATGTCATATGCCTGCGGATGTAATGCAATATGCGATGCGAATGAAATGACCATGCTGGAGTGTGAAGTTGGGATGATAGTACGTAGTATCGCAGGCTACGGGGTCCACCACAAGGGACTTCTATCCAAACCAGTCCCATACCTAAATTTGGATAGTCAGACTTAACGTGGTAAACTCCTGACCTCAGGTTAGTCGCACGCCCAATCGAAATCCTTGCCATAACGAAGGTACACAACAATTAGTTGTCACCACCAGCCCGAGTGGATGGTGAATGAATGAATGAACGAGTATGCAACTCCTACTCAATAAGTCCACATATCAGTATGGTTCCTCTTTGGGAAATCACCGAGGTCTATTACACTCCAAACCAGATCGCCGCCCCATCATGCGCAACAAGGTGAGTGAAAGAGACCTCACTATCCGCTTGCCAATATTGAGCCTGGCTCATTGATAGCAGACCCATTCCTCGAGCTGGTCCGACTCAGCCAAGCATTGCCCCCTCCTCTCGGGCAGGTAAGGCCGCACCCCCTTCCAACCGACCACGACACAGTGGGAGACACGACCTAACGGTATACCGCCCTCATGTGCTCATGTATTCATTCGGTCTAGACGTTGGAGCAACCTTTAGAACCAAGAGGGTTAGGGACTTTCACCCAGGGATATCTATAGCACTCCATGTAGAACAGATTTCTGGTGTCCCGTCTGGCCATCCACGATATGCCTGTGGAGGCTACGGCCTTGATGTCGCTAGGGCGTATAGCAATCACATCACACAATACAAGATGCATGAGTCATACAATCCAGTCATGCATCCATCCCGTGCATTCCGTGTGCTCAGGTGGGACAATCTTCGCCAATCAGGGAGTCTCATAACAACCGGCACTATGACATATGCAATGGTCAATCATATCTCATAACAAACATGTAGATGATGCGTATGGGCATATATCATGATGCTATGTAGTCACATACTCATAATTAGTATCAATAACTAGCATCGATAATCGACCTCTACAATGTGGACATTTAACCAACATTGCCCCCAAGGAATGGTCCACATAGAGCCTAACATATATTGGACCCACCGCCTCATACAAGGGCCAAATATACAATAACATGGGCCTCACTCAAGAGTTACACATCATGATGGGCCTTTTACATGGGCCTAACATACATCACATTGGGTTCCATCGCCTGGCCCTCAAATGCATCACAATGGGCCTCATCACATAGGCCTCGTATACATCACATTGGGCCTTAAACATGGGCTAAGTACACATCACAACGGGCCTCAAATACGGGCAGGCCTCGACAATCAGAATTGGTAGTCAGCCAAGACAATCAGAATCGACAATTGGCCATGACAATCAGAATTGGCAATTGTCCACGATAATCAGAATCAACAATCGGCCACGATAATCAGAATCGACAATCGGTCAATCGGCCACGACAATCAAAATCGGTAATCGGCCACGTCAATCGACAATCGGCCATGATCGGTAATCGGTCACGATAATTGGCCTAGATCGATAATCAGTTAATCTGCCATGACAAGCAGAATCGGTCGATAATCGGAATCAGTAATCAGCAGATAAACAAAACGGTGTCCATAGATGATCAGTCGATCAACTATGGCATAAAGATTAGCACTCGGCCGTTGTTATATCAAATCCAATAACATGGAGCCATCCGTCTATGATGAATGGGGCCCACTTATTTGGGTTAACTTGTTGAGGGAATGATGAGAATGGGCCTAACAAGGCCTAAGGGAAGGTCACGATGTGGACATTCAACCATCATTGCCCATTAATGTGGACATTTAACCAACTTGCTCCCAAGGAGTGGCTCACATAAAGCCAAACATAAAGTGGGCCTATGGCCTCACGCAAGGGCCTGATAGACATCACTGTGGGTCACGTCACATGGGCCTCGAATACCTCGGATGGGCTATGTCCCATGAGCCCTGAATACATTACAATTGACCACAGTCCATGGGCTTAAAATACACAATAGGTGGGCCCTACACATGGGCCTAATACAATTAAGTGGGCCTCATACCTGGGCCTCCAATATATCTCGGTGGGTCTCAACCCATGGGCCCCAAATACATCACGTTGGGTCATGCTCATAGGCCTCAAATACATGATAAGTGGGCCCTACACAAGGGCCTAATATATATCACAGGTGAGCCCTACACATGGGTCTCATATGCATTAAATGAGCCACTTATCTAAGCCTCAAACACATCAAATGGGCCACGCGTCATGGGCCCAATACATATCACAATGGCCACAACCCATGGGCCCTATACACATCACAGTGGGTCTCAACCCACGGGCCTTTATACATCACAATGGGTCTCGACCCATGGGCACTAATACATCACAATGGGCCTCAACCCATGGGCCCTAATACATCAAAATGAGCTTAATCACATGGTCCTCATGTATGTCAAGGTGGCCTCAACAATGGGCCTCATACACATGACAGTGGGCCTCAATAACGAGCCCTCATACACATCAAGGTGGGCCTCGATAATGAGCCCTCATACGCATCAAGGTGGGCCTCAACAGATGGCCACAAATGAATCAAGATGGGCTGAATCACATGGGCCATATATATATATCAAATGGGCCACACCACTTGGGCCCCATGCATATCAAATGGGCCACACCCAAATATAAGTGGTGATAATGATTTCTACCATTAAAATTCTCAAGGCCCACTATAACATTTATTTTCTATCCAATCTGGCCATAGGGTCACACAGACCTAGATTAAGAGGAAACAAATTTCCTAATGATCCAAAACTTACGTAAATCAGAAGGTTTCAATGGCAAACACTCAATCCCCACTACTTTTGCCTATGTGGTCCACTTGATCCTAGATCTGCCTCATTTTTAGTCTCAAGCTTATTAAGGCAAGCTTACCAAATGGTTGGACGGTTTGAATGCAACACATGCATCAAGGGCGGGGTCCACATGAGCTATGGATCTGACTTAATTTTTTGTCTCAAGCTTGTAAAGCAAGCTTGCTAAATGGTTGAATGGTTTGGATGCAACACAAGCATCATGGTGGGTTCCACATGAACCATGGATCTGATTCATTCTTAGCTCATGCCCAAAAAATGAGTTTGCAAAATGGGTGGACAGATTGGATGCAACACATGCATCATGGGTGGGTTCCATGAAGGCCCACCATCATATATATATATATATATATATATATATATGTATGTATATATATATGTATGTATACTATAATATATATATATATAATATTGTATATATGTATATTATATATATATACACACACACGCACACACGCCCGCACATACACACACCCATCGTCCCTGGACGGTGGGGATAAACACATAAATCACCGTGGGCTCCACCGTCTGCCTGGATGGTGGAAATAAAACCCATATATCATTATGGGTCCCACGTGGGGCCCACAGTAATGTTTATAAGCCATCCAATCCGTTCATACGGCCACAGAGGCCTGGACGAAGAGTGAAAACAAATTTCATATTGATCCAAAACTTTTGGGCCACAAAAGGTTTCAATGGCAGACGGTACACCCCACTGTTTCGTATGATGTGGGCCACCTGAGTCTCGGATCGGCCTGATCTTTGGAGGGGACCCACTTCAGGGAGGGGCCCATCAGATAAACAGTTTGGATGACAAATAAGCATCATGGTGGGGCCCACGGCTGGGGCCGTGGGTTCCTGTCCGCCCACCCGCATGCTCGAGCCCAGCAGGCGCTACCTACGCCTCTAGCAGCAGTAGAGACGCTGCCTCTTTTTTTTTGTTTTTCTTTTGAAAGCCTATTTTTCTGAGGTTTTTTAATGTGGGGCCGGTATCAGTGGAATCCACCCTAGCCATTGGGTTCTACTACTTGAGACCAACTAAATGAGTCTAATATTCAACATATTTTGGAGTGTGGAAACATCAGGGTATAATTTAACGGTGAAAACCACTGTTTCCTATGCTATGGCCCTCCAAAGGGTCGAATTGGCCCCATTGTTTAGCTCAACACCTAAAATGGTATGAGGAAAGGGATGGAGGGCATGGATTGAATTTATACTTCAAGGTGGGGCCTGTATGAGCGACCCTCCCAAAAGCCTTAAGAACCCTCTCCTTCTTTCCCGTGTTTTTTTTTTTTTTTTTTACTGCTGTGAACCACGTCCAGCATCCCTGGACGCTGGACGAACAACGTTGATGTACAAATCGTTCAAGGTGGGTCCCACATGGATGTGGATCACCTGATCAACTGATATTTACATTTTCCCATCTCTCTAAGGTAGGGCCCACGTGGTTTGGACGGTCAGATAAGACATACATCAAGGTGGGGTCCATCCGAGTAGGCCACACAATCACATTATCACATACAAAATAAATGAAAAAGAGAGGGAGAGAGAGGAAGAAGCACCCACCTTCAAAACTACTCCTTCCGCACTAGGGCAATCTAGCTCCAAGGAGAAAGAATCAATGGTTGAGATTAGATTTTAGAGGTTGGATGATGGGGTATGAAGCTTCATGGTGGGTGAAAAAATGGAGGGAAGCTTGGACGTGAGTTGCTCTAATGGAGTTTGGGGAGAAATGAGAGAGAAATGAGGAAGAGAGAGAGAGAGAGAGAGAGAGAGAGAGATGATAGGTGAGAGATGTGAGTGATGGATAGGTGTACTTGATGGGTGGAGAGAGAGTGTGTTGACTTTAGGGGTTGCTTGGGGGTGGGTGTTTGTACTTGACATGATGGGATGGAGTACTTGACACTTGACGTGATTGATGGGACATTCTCTTGGGATTGCAACGCGCGACGTTTCCCTCGAATTGAACGCGAACCCACATCTCATGTCTTGGGTATTGTCTCGATGCGTAATACGTGGCGTTAGAACCGCGGCGACTGCGCGGTCACTAGGGTATAAGTATCGGATCGGGCCGACTCTGGAATACAGGATATGATACAAGGTTGCACGCAACTGCTGATTACAGATCGCGGGTCACCGGAGTTCGACCGAGAGGACCGCGGAAGCATACAGAATGGTACGGGTTAGGATACGGGTTTTACACATGCTATCTCCAATTTTCATTTGTACAAGTGGTGTCCATGGTCAGTGCTCTAGACAACTGATCTAACGAACACCAAAGTGGGTGGACTGTGCCCACAATATCTCCTTGGTGGGACAGTCGTGACCCACTAATTGGTAGATGGTTGGTTAAGGAAAGAAATACATGGCTTTCAACATTCAATAGTAAAAGAAGGGCAAGATATGTGATGGTTGGTTAAGGAAAGAAATACATGGCTTTCAACATTCAAGAGTCCAGCTGTATTAGAAGGTTTTAATTGTTGCCCCTGGAAAGTGTAGTTTTGTGAAGCGAAAAGGAAACTGTGTAGTCACCTCCATAAATATGGCTCGTAGCAACACACACTAATTAGAATGAAGTTTTTGTAGCATTATTTTTTTTCATGGTAGGAGTATTGGAGACGGGATAATTCTGTTGACTCTAGTACAAGGCTGAAGGTTTGTTGCCTGCTGGTGTTGTGTTCAGTCTCTTTGGTTCTTCAAGTTTTTTACATATGAATTTTACTGTCTGTTATCACTGTCTTACTATCTTCCCTTCATGAATTGTATGGTACTCTACTCGAGTTTGTAAATCTACTCATGCACGCGCATATTTCAATCCAATCGTTTAAATTTCTGGTCCTACTGCAGATATAGCCAAGACTAAATATCACTTATAGATGTTATCAGGCCCCATGCAGTACTTGCTAACAGTGGTGAACTTTGACTATTCCAGACAATTGGAAATCCACATTGCAAACAATCCAGGCTTCAATAAGTGAAAGTCTTCTAATTCAGTTAATAGGTGATGGTGAACAATACAATACCTAATACACTGATTTTAAACCTCGCTTACAACATTGGTGCAGCTCAAAACCTCATACAAGAAAAATACAGGATCTGAATTAAAAAGTTACAGAAAATCAACCAAATTTTGTTTATAACTGCCTTCTAACTTTTCTTATTCAAAACAACAACTAAACTCTCCTCAACAAACTCTAATATGCTTCCAAAGAGAGAAAATGTTGATTTACAACTAACCGGTAAAGAGGATGAATCAAGAAGTATCAACTATGGGGCAACAAAATCTGATTCACCCAATAAAAAATAAAAAACCATAGGGGTAGAGAAACTAACAATTAACAAATACCCCAGATTCTTCAAGTCCACTGGCATACCCATATTGCATATGACATGATGGATATGACTATGAGTATGCATATATGATCCATGACAGAAATAGGTCCTACCCCCTTTTTTTACTGGTAAACCTAAATATGTTTGAGTAGTTTCTAGCCCCACTGATCTATCAGGATGGCCTGTTACGTCTGATTATATCTAATTGATTGTTTCTCATGGTTTCTTATTTTATTGTATGTGTTCAACTTCAATATATCATAGTCAATCTGAGGAACTCTCAGAATAAAAACTAGTCCATTTGGGACAGTTCAAATGAGGCAGCTTGTGGATGTTAAATCAAAATGTTTAAGTAATTTCTAAAGGCATAAGGTCGTGTTTTTTAATATGTTCTTATATTTGTTTGTCTTTTAAAGAATTTGGAAAGATGGGTATTGATTTTTATTTTATTTATTTTTATTTTTTTTTATTTTTTGAATTTTGAACAGGTTGGGCTATTGATTGTATATGGGTACTACAACTTTCTTGCTCTATTTCACCACTAATGTAAGAAAGTGAAAATGACTAAATTGTAATCACTTTCCTTAACATTCAAAAATTGAGGGACTGGGCATATGAAAACCATAAAAATTTGTAAAAATCCCAAAATCATAATCCTCAAAGGCAGCATATGTCATAATTTATCATTAAGAAAACACATACTGACAGCCCCTTAAAGTTCAAACATCTGGTAAGAAAATTATTAGTTGGGATATGACAGAAAGATGCTTGTGTTGGTGATGAGACGCAATCCAAGAGAGGTATTCTCACTTTGAAATATCCCATTGAGCATGGGACTGTAATTGGGATGACATGGAAGATCTGTCATCAATTGATTCCATTTTTTCTACTTATTATAGTTCATAATATACATTTAAATTTTTTTATTGTTTGTAAATTGAAATTAATTGCTTCTATGAATTGTTCCCAAATGCAAACATTGGAGGTAGTAGTGGAAGGAACAGCTATTGTGATGTTGAGAAGCATACATAACATGCAATTCGAAATCTTTGGAAAGCCCTCATGTAATAGTGTGAGAAATCAGCCCCACACTTGGAAGCGAGATCAGATGTCTTGCTCCTTTGTTAATGGAGGTGCTGACATCTGTCCACCTTACTTTTTGGCCTATTGCAATGCAAACAAGCATGCTTATATTCTGATAGATGTTCTATAAAAGTCTTTTTTTTTTTTTTTTTGGGGGGGGGGGGGGGAGGGGGTGAAAATATTCTGATAGTTGCTCTCTATTACCAGCACCAGTTATCTATTTTAATATTAATTGTGTTCCGAACCCGATTTCCTAAACCTAAACCTTAACCTATTCTCAATTCCCTAAAGATATAAACCATAACCTATAACCTAAAACCTACACCTAATCATGTGCATATATTTCAATTTCAAATGTAACTGAAGTATTGACAGAACGTTGTCTCTTATTGCAGTACGAGATGTAACAAGAATATACATTGATTGTGTATTTGAATTTTTTTTAAATGCACTAACTAGAAACGATTTGAGACGACGTTCAATGATACTTTGTTAAATATGAAATTTATGACCTTTAGTAACTTAGTTAATTAAAAAGAACTACGTAGTGGCTTGATCCCAATCTGACTTTTTGGGTACGTAGGCAGCCGTTCGTAATATACTAGAATATCAGTGCAGTCACAAATATTTTTTCTCCTTTGAATTGTAACAGACTGTATCGGTTGCATTTTTCTCTATCATACAGGTTGTGGCTATCAAAGAAATAATATCACCTCCTTATAGGGAAACATTTAATGATGTGTACAGGTAAATTCATTTTTTCTTATTCCTTATATTATTTCCCAGTTATATTTGTGTTGGTTTCAGAGTACAGGTAGCGATAGAAATTGTTGGTCGATTATGGCTTGTAGACAAAGGGATGAGTAACCAACAATACAAATATGGGAGGCCTTCCCCAGGTATCCAGATGCTTTTAGATATATTTATGTTATTTTTAAATGTATTAGCTCGAAATTGATGGAGTAGACTCGGATGTGCGTCGGAGCTATCCGGATGTTGAGCGGGGGTCCCTGAAAGGTGAGAACCGCTGTTATGACCATGATGAAGCCGTCTATTTCCTATGGACAACATTGGAGGGGCCTGGCCATTTGGACAAGCTGTGTTTATGTATTTGCTCGAAATTAATAGAGTAAACCCGGATGTGCGTCGGAGCTATCCAGATGAACGGGGGTCCCAGGAAGGTGGGAACTGCTGTTATGACCATGATGAAGCTGTCCATTTTCTATGGACAGCTTTGGAAGGGCCTGGCCATTTGGATAGGCCGTGTTTATATCTGTATTTACAGGGACCACACCCTTAACCTAAACCACACCCTAAACCCATAACCTAAACCTATTCTCAATTACCTAAACTTATAACCTATAACCTAAACCTATTCCTAAATCCCAAAAGCTATACTTATAACCTAAACCGAACCTAAACCAAAACCTAAACCTAAACATATAACCTATAACCTATAACCTAAACCTAAACATAAAACCTAAATGTATTCTCAAATCCCAAAACCTAAACCTACACCTAATCCTAATCTCAACTCCCTAAACTAAACCTAAACCTAAACCTAAACTTGAAAACCCAAACCTAAACCCGATCCCGAACCCGAACTCGATTTCGATTCCTAAACCTAAACCTTAACCTATTCTCAATTCCCTAAACCTATAGCTTATAACCAAAACCTAAACCTAAACCCGATCCCGAACTCCGAACCCGATTTCCTAAACCTAAACCTCAACCTTTTTCTCAATTCCCTAAACCTATAGCTTATAACCTAAACCTAAACCTATAACCTATAACCTATAACTTAAACCTAAACCTACATCTAATCCTAATCTTAACTCCCTAACCTAAACCTAAACCTAAACCTAAACTTGAAAACCCAAACCTAAACCCGATCCCGAACCCGAACCCGATTTCCTAAACCTAAACCTTAACCTATTCTCAATTCCCTAAACCTATAGCTTATAACCTAAACCTTAACCTAAACCTAAACCTATAACCTATAACCTAAACCTAAACCTAAACCTAAAACCTAAATGTATTCTCAAACCCTAAACCTAAACCTACACCTAAACCTAAACCTAAACTTGAAAACCCAAACCTAAACCCGATCCCGAACCCGAACCCAATTTCCTAAACCTAAACCTTAACCTATTCTCAATTCCCTAAACTTATAGCTTATAACCTTAACCTAAACCTATAACCAATAACCTAAACCTAAACCAAAAACCTAAATGTATTCTCAAATCCTAAACCTAAGCTCACACCTAAACCTAATCTCAACTCCCTAACCGAAACCTAAACTTAAACTTGAAAACCCAAACCTAAACCCGATCACGAACCCGAACCCTATTTCCCAAACCTAAACCTTAAACTATTCTCAATTCCCTAAACCTATAGCTTATAACCTAAACCAAAACCTTAACCTAAACCTAAACCTATAAACTAAATTTATTCTCAAATCTCTAAACCTAAACCTACACATAATCTTAATCTCAACTTCCTAACCTAAACCTAAACCTAAACCTAAACTTGAAAACCCAAACCTAAACTGATCCCAACCCGATTTCCTAAACCTAAATCGTAACCTATTCTCAATTCCCTAAACCTATAGCTTATAACCTAAACCTAAACCTAAAACCTAAATGTATTCTCAAATCCCTAAATCTAAACCTACACCTAATCCTAATCTCAACTTTCTAACCTAAACCTAAACCTAAACCTAAGCCTAAACTTGAAAACCCAAACCTAAACCCGATCCCGAACTCGAACCCAATTTTCTAAACCTAAACCTTAACCTATTCTCAATTCCCTAAACCTATAGCTTATAACCTAAACCTAAATCTTAACCTAAACCTAAACCAAAAACCTAAATGTATTCTCAAATCTCTAAACCTAAACATACACCTAATCCTAATCTCAACTCCCTAACCTAAACCTAAGCTTTAGCAAACTTGAAAACACAAACCTAAACCCGATCCCGAACCGTAACCCGATTTCCTAAACCTAAACCTTAACCTATTCTCAATTCCCAAAACCTATAGCTTATAACCTAAACCCAAACCCAAACCTAAACCTAAACCTAAACCTAAACCTAAACCTATAAACCAATAATCTAAACCTAAACCTAAACCTAAAACCTAAATGTATTCTCAAATCCCTAAACCTAAACCTACACCTACACCTAATCCTAATCTCAACTCCCTAACCTAAACCTAAACCTAAACCTAAACTTGAAAACCCAAACCTAAACCCGATCCCGAACCCGAACCCGATTTCCTAAACCTAAACCTAAACCTTAACCTATTCTCAATTCCCGAAACCTATAGCTTATAACCTAAACATAAACCTAAACCTAAACCAAAACCTATAACCTATAACCTAAACTTAAACCTAAACCTAAAACTTAAATGTATTCTCAAATCCCTAAACCTAAACCTACACCTAATCCTAATCTCAACTCCCTAACCTAAACCTAAACCTAAACCTAAACTTGAAAACCCAAACCTAAACCCGATCCCGAACCCGAACCCGAACCCGATTTCCTAAACCTAAACCGTAACCTATTCTCAATTCCATAAACCTATAGCTTATAACCTAAACCTAAACCTAAAACCTAAATGTATTCTCAAATCCCTAAATCTAAACCTACACCTAATCCTAATCTCAACTTCCTAACCTAAACCTAAACCTAAACCTAAACTTGAAAACCCAAACCTAAACCCGATCCAGAACCCAAACCCGATTTCCTAAACCTAAACCTTAACCTATTCTCAATTCCACTAAACCTATAGCTTATAACCTAAACCTAAACCTTAACCTAAACTTAAACCTAAACCTATAACCTATAACCTAAACCTAAACCTATAACCTAAATGTATTCTCAAATCCCTAAACCTAAACCTACACCTAATCCTTATCTCAACTCCCTAACCTAAACCTAAATCTAAACCTAAACTTCAAAACCCAAACCTAAACCCGATCCTGAACCCGAACCTGATTTCCTTAACTTAAACCTTAACCTATTCTCAATTCCCTAACCTATAGCTTATAGCCTAAACCTAAACCTAAAACCTAAATGTATTCTCAAATCCCTAAACCTAAACCTACACCTAATCCTAATCTCAAATCCCTAACCTAAACCTAAACCTAAACCTAAACTTGAAAACCCAAACCTAAACCCGATCCCGAACCCAAACCTGATTTCCTAAACCTAAACCTTAACCTATTCTCAATTTCCTAAACCTATAGCTTATAACCTAAGCCTAAACCTTAACCTAAACCTAAACCTAAACCTTAACCTAAACCTAAACCTAAAACCTAAACTAAAACATAAATGTAATCTCAAATCCCTAAACATAAAACTACACCAAATCCTAATCTCAACTCCCTAACCTAAACCTAAACCTAAACTTGAAAACCCAAACCTAAACCCGATCCCGAACCCAAACCCGATTTCCTAAACCTAAACCTTAACCTATTCTCAATTCCCCCCAAACTTATAGCTTATAACCTAAACCTAAACCTTAACCAAAACCTATAACCTAAACCTAAACCTAAAACCAAAATGTATTCTCAAATCCCTAAACAAAAACCTACACCTAATCCTAATCTCAACTCCCTAAACTAAACCTAAACCTAAACATAAACTTGAAAACCCAAATATAAACCCGATCCCGAACCCGAACCCGATTTGCTAAACCTAAACCTTAACCTATTCTCAATTCCCTAAAACTATAGCTTATAACCTAAACCTTAACCTAAACCTAAACCTATAACCTATAACCTAAACCTAAACCTAAAGCCTAAATGTATTCTCAAACCCCAAATCTAAACCTACACCGAAACCTAAACCTAAACTTGAAAACCCAAACGTAAACCCAATCCCGAACCCAAAACCCGATTTCCTAAACCTAAACCTTAACTTATTCTCAATTCCTAAACCTATAGCTTATAACCTTAACCTAAACCTAAACCTAAACCTAAACCTAAAACCTAAATGTATTCTCAAATCCTAAACCTAAACCCACACTTAAACCTAATCTCAACTCCCTAACTAAAACCTAAACGTAAACTTGAAAACCCAAACCTAAACCCGATCCCGAACCCGAACCGATTTCCTAAACCTAAACC
Organism: Magnolia changhungtana; assembly: GCA_030180095.1. Lineage (NCBI taxonomy): Eukaryota > Viridiplantae > Streptophyta > Magnoliopsida > Magnoliales > Magnoliaceae > Magnolia > Magnolia changhungtana. Next base: position 5,513,099 of record JASAUF010000161.1, on the reverse strand, counting down.
TTAACCTATTCTCAATTCCCTAAACCTATAGCTTATAACCTAAACCTAAACCTTAACCTAAACCTAAACCTAAACCTAAACCTATAAACTAAATTTATTCTCAAATCTCTAAACCTAAACCTACACATAATCCTAATCTCAACTTCTTAACCTAAACCTAAACCTAAACCTAAACTTGAAAACCCAAACCTAAACCCGAACCCGAACCCGAACCCGATTTCCTAAACCTAAACCATTAATCCTATTCTCAATTCCTCTAAACCTATAGCTTATAACCTAAACCTAAAACCCTAAACTAAAGTATTCTCAAATCCCAAAATCTAAACCTACACCTAATCATAATCTCAACTTTCTAACCTAAACCCAAACCTAAACCTAAACTTGAAAACCCAAACCTAAACCCGATCCCGAAACCGCACCCGATTTCCTAAACCTAAACCTTAACCTATTCTCAATTCCCTAAACCTATAGCTTATAACCTAAACCTAAACCTTAACCTAAACCTAAACCTATAACCTATAACCTAAACCTAAACCTAAAACCTAAATGTATTCTCAAATCCCTAAACCTAAACATACACCTAATCATAATCTCAACTCTCTAACCTAAACCTAAGCCTAAACTTAAAAACACAAACCTAAACCCGATCCCGAACCCAAACCCGATTTCCTAAACCTAAACCTTAACCTATTCTCAATTCCCTAAACATATAGCTTATAACCTAAACCTAAACATAAACCTAAACCAAAACCTATAACCTATAACCTAAACCTAAACCTCAACCTAAAACCTAAATATATTCTCAAATCCCTAAACCTAAACCTACACCTAATCCTAATCTCAACTCCCTAACCTAAACCTAAACTTCAAAACCCAAACCTAATCCCAATCCCGAACCCGAACCCGATTTCATAAACCTAAATCTTAACCTATTCTCAATTCCCTAAACCTATAGCTTATAACCTAAACCTAAACCTTAACCTAAACCTAAACCTATAACCTATAACCTAAACCTAAACCTAAAACCTAAATGTATTCTCAAATCCCTAAACCTAAACATACACCTAATCCTAATCTCAACTCCCTAACCTAAACCTAAGCCTAAACTTGAAAACACAAACCTAAACCCGATCCCGAACCCGAACCCGATTTCATAAACCTAAACCTTAACCTATTCTCAATTCCCTAAACCTATAGCTTATAACCTAAACATAAACCTAAACCTTAACCTAAACCTAAACCAAAACCTATAACCTATCACCTAAACCTAAACCTAAACCTAAAACCTAAATGTATTCTCAAATCCCTAAACCTAAACCTAAAACCTAAATGTATTCTCAAATCCCTAAACCTAAACCTACACCTAATCCTAATCTCAACTCCCTAACCTAAACCTAAACCTAAACCTAAACTTGAAAACCCAAACCTAAACCCGATCCCAAACCCGAACCCGAACCCAATTTCTAAACCTAAACCGTAACCTATTCTCAATTCCATAAACCTATAGCTTATAACCTAAAACCTAAATGTATTCTCAAATCCCTAAATCTAAACCTACACCTAATCCTAATCTCAACTTCCTAACCTAAACCTAAACCTAAACCTAAACTTGAAAACCCAAACCTAAACCCGATCCCGAACCCGAACCCGAACCCGATTTCCTAAACCTAAACCTTAACCTATTCTCACTCCCTAAACCTATAGCTTATAACCTAAACCTAAACCTTAACAAACCAAAACCTAAACCTATAACCTAAACCTAAACCTATAACCTAAATGTATTCTCAAATCCCTAAACCTAAACCTACACTTAATCCTTATCTCAACTCCCTAACCTAAACCTAAACTTGAAAACCCAAACCTAAACCCGAGCCCGAACACGAACCCGATTTCCTTAACCTAAACCTTAACCTATTCTCAATTCCCTAACCTATAGCTTATAGCCTAAACCTAAACCTAAAACCTAAACGTATTCTCAAATCCCTAAACCTAAACCTACACATAATCCTAATCTCAACTCCCTAACCTAAACCAAAACCTAAACCTAAACTTGAAAACCCAAACCTAAACCCGATCCCGAACCCGAACCCGATTTCCTAAACCTAAACCTTAACCTATTCTTAATTTCTAAACCTATAGCTTATAACCTAAGCCTAAACCTTAACCTAAACCTAAACCTATAACCTTAACCTAAACCTAAACCTAAACCTAAAACCTAAATGTAATCTCAAATCCCAAAACCTAAACCTACACCTAATCCTAATCTCAACTCCCTAACCTAAACCTAAACCTAAACTTGAAAACCCAAACCTAAACCCAATCCCGAACCCGAACCCGATTTCCTAAACTTAAACCTCAACCTATTCTCAATTCCCTAAACCTATAGCTTATAACCTAAACCTAAAATTAAACCTTAACCTAAACCTATTACCTAAACCTAAACGTAAAACCTAAATGTATTCTCAAATCCCTAAACCTAAACCTACACCTAATCCTAATCTCAACTCCCTAACCTAAACCTAAACCTAAACTTGAAAACCCAAACCTAAACCCGATCCCGAACCCGAACCCGATTTCCTAAACCTAAACCTCAACCTATTCTCAATTCCCTAAACCTGTAGAATTAAACCTTAACCTAAACCTATTACCTAAACCTAAACCTAAAACCTAAATGTATTCTCAAATCCCTAAACCTAAACCTACACCTAATCCTAATCTCAACTCCTTAACCTAAACCTAAACCTAAACTTGAAAACCCAAACCTAAACCCGATGCCGAACCCGATTTCCTAAACCTTAACCTTATATTATTCTCAAATCCCTAAACCTATAGCTTATAACCTAAACCTAAACCTTAACCAAAACCTATAACCTTAACCTAAACCAAAACCTACGACCTAAAACCTATAACCTAAACTTATAACATATAACCTAAAACCTAAACCTAAACCTATAACCTAAATCTATTCTTAAATCCCTAAACCTAAACCTACACCTAATCCTAATCTCAACTCCCTAACCTAAACCCAAACCTAAACTTGAAAACCCAAACCTAAACCCGATCCAGAACCCGAACTCGATTTCCTAAACCTAAACCTTAACCTATTCTCAATTTCCTAAACCTTAACCTATAACCTAACCTAAGCCTAAACCTATAACCTGCACTTAAACCTAAACCTATAAGCTAAACCTAAGCCTAAAACCTAAACCTAAACCTAAAACCGAAATGTATTATCAAATCCTTAAACTTAAACCTACACCTAATCCTAATCAACTCCCTAACCTAAACTTAAACCTAAACTTGAAAACCCAAACCCGATCCCGATCCCGAACCCGAACCCGATTTCCTAAACCTAAACCTTAACCTTAACCTATTCTCAAATCCCTAAAGCTATAACCTATATTCTATAACCTATAACCTAAACCTAAACCTTAAGCTAAACCTATAACCTAAACCTAAACCTTAACCTAAACCAAAACCAAAACCTATAACCTAAACCTTAACCTATAACCTATAACCTAAACTTATAACCTATAACCTAAACTTAACCTAAACCTAAACCTATAACCTTAAACCTAAAACCTAAAACCTAAATGTATTCTCAAATCCCTAAACCTAGACCTACACCTAATCCTAATCTCAACTCCTTAACCTAAACCTAAACCTAAACTGTAAAACCCAAACCTAAACTTGATCCTGAACCAGAACCCGATTGCTGTAATAATGTAGCCCAATCACATGGCAACAAACAAGAATGTATCCCTTTTAACGCATACCTCTTTTTTACAAAGCTTTAATTTTTGTTGTTGTTTCTATTAACTTGAATGAAAACACTTTTTTGCATTATTTGCTTGCATTAGTTTTATTTTAATGATCACTTTTATTTTAAAAAAGTGCCCATTGTTTTGGAAGAAGTTTCTGCAATTCTTCATGATTTCGAATTATAATGTTTTGTTCGTTGAATATTTTTTTATTAGATAAAAGACACGAAAAGAAAATTGTTGCTGATTTTTTTTCTTTTTTTTATTTATGATGTTAAACTTATATGTATTTATGCGTGGATGAATGTAATGTGGATAAGATTGTTTGTGTTTGGATGGATGCGGTTTATGTTTGGATTGTGAATATGATGAAATATATTATATAACAGGTGTATATCAGGAAGAATACGATGAAATATATTGTAACAGGTGTATATTGCCCGTCTCAAATTTGAAAATGTCCTTTTAAGGATCGTAAGAGACGGTTCATAGCAGTCCTTTTTAAGGATGGTCTATGACCGTCCATTTAAAGGACGGTCCATGACCATCCTTTGAAGGCTCATAAGAGATGGTTAATATCAGTCCTTTTTAAGGACAGTCCATGACCGTCATTTGAAGGCTCATAAGAGACGATTCATAGCAGTCCTTTTTAAGGATGGTCTATAACCGTCCTTTTAAAGGACAGTCCATGACCGTCCTTTTAAGGCTCATAATGTAACGACCCATAAATTTTCATACAATGGCTCGAGTACCACCTCGACCAAAAATCACTTAGGGTTAAACCCTTTAGAAATTTGACAAAGTTAACAGAGTGCTAAACTAGATTAGCCAAGGAATCCAATTGAATCGCTTTAAATACGATCTGCAAGACCCAAAACTTGTAGAATCATTGACACTAGGTTACCCTAAAATCTAAGATCAAACTCATTACCCGTCTGCACTCGAGATCACATTGAAACTTTGTATTGAGTCTGGACCGCACATCGGGAGTCCGAATAAGACGAGGTTAAGGACTTAGGACCGCCTCGCTGGGCTTGACAACCATGTCAGAAATCAGCCCCAGACAGTGTCCCACGACTGTTCGCTTCAGCCCGGAGCGAAGGAGTGTGAAAATACACTATTCCTTTAGAAAATAAATATCTGGAATAGTGATCTGAGACTTGAAACTTGCGGTCAATTTATAAGAAATTAAACCGTCAGAATCTGACCCAAATACACCCTCGGATCAGGAAAAATTTCAGGAACATTTACATGTACTTGAAATTTCGGATCAAGGTCCACTGACCGTTGAACTGAAACTGGTCCGCCACGCGTGATCTGGGAATCCGACTGAGACAAAAACATAACTCTACGTAGATCCAAGGTTAGTGAGCTTAAGTCCGACGTTTGGCTCAAGGAGGGCCGCCAGAAACCCTCTTTTGAGCTGAAACAATGCTGATTTGATTATAATATAAGTAAACCTTGAACATAAGTCTATTCTAAAGAGTTTTTAGGCTATATAAGGACCTTAGGGTAGCCTCTCTCACAGCCATACGAATTTGGGATAAACCCTAAGAAGAAGAGAGAAAAAGAGAGAGAAAGCTTGAGAGTTGTGGGAGAAACTCTCTCCTACTATTTCCAATCACCACACGGGCTGCACCACCCCTTCCTTGACGTTTTTCCGGCGATATCGACTCCGTTTTAAGGTAAGAAACCCTAACCCTAGATCTGTTTTGGGGTGTGAAGGTTATAGGTTGTGAAATAGCTAACCGGTTTCACTCTTTAGGCTACAATACCGCCGAATACGGAAGCCTAACGAACCTAGCTGATTCGTTGCAGTTCCAAGGAGAAAGGTGAGGACTTTAGGTGTATAGGTTATGGTTTTCAACGCTTTCAATGTCAGATAATGATAGATTCATGATCTGCATGCAATTGCACATGTACAAAGTGCATTCCATTTTCTGTTTCGATTAAAGTTGTGGAATATGGAATTTTACATATTCTAGGTATTCGTAGAAATACCGTATACGTATATTTTTTGGAAATGTGTTTGACATGATTATTTGTTGTATGGATATACGATTTATGGATAAAATACTCATTTGGCGAAAGGATTCGTATAAATACATGTTTACTAATATACACTATGTATGTAGAAATACGGAATTGTAAGAAGTACCGTATACATGTATATTTTAGTGATGTGTTTACCATGATTAATTGTTGTATAAATATATTATGTGTGCATAAAATACTTACTTGGCGAAAGGACTCGCCCTAATACATGTTTGTTAACATACACTATGTATGTTGAAATAGTGTATGTTAAGTGTTTATGGAAATGCTAGAATGAGTAAGTGTTTGGATGTAGATGCCTTAGGAGGGTGTTGAGGTTGGATCCTCAACTACCCTAGCGATATGTGTGATTACCTCCATGAGGTTGATCACTTAGACCGCTTACTTGCAATACATGTGTTTGTATTCTTATTGATGAAGTGCTTTACAACATGCTTTATATCATGCTTTATAACATGCCTTATAACATGCCTACTAGCATGCTTGAATTACTTTGTTTATCATGCTTTACTCCACATGCTATGGATGAGAATTGATTGAGTTTGGGACTATGTCTATAGTCCAGACAATCGGTACCAGATTTGAGATCGTGGCTGAGATTCATGTCGCCACGTGGGATGCGTTTGACGAACCCGAGTCGTACGTCAGTTGGCGACAGTGGTTAGGCCACGCGAAGTGCTTATGCACTTCATGTCGACCAATTGATTGTGCTCTCGAGCTAGTCAGGCTCGTCATGTAACCCAATATGTCTAATGTATGTTCACCATGTTTGGTCGCTACTGCTTGAACCTAGGGTACTAAACTTACCAGTGAAATCCCTTTTAACCATGGTACCTCGATCCGCTAAGACTCATGAGCCGGGCATGGTGGTATGGGACACTGTGGTCGAGCTGTCGGCCTACGCTGGGGCCACGTGCCTCCCCGTAGTGACCAGTGAGCAACCAGACTCGTGAGCCGATTATGGTGGTATGAGACACTATATTCGAGCTGTCGGCCTACACTACTTGATGGGTGATGGGGGAGTGGTGCAATGATTCCGTGTAACAGCCCTGGCAGCCCTGACCGTATCCGGTGTAGTGACCTCGAGCATACTCTAAACCTACAGTGAAGCACCGAGCCTTCCTGTAGTAACGGAGTATAAGCTAGGCCTGTATTGATAAGGTGATGGGAGAGTGGTGCAACGATTCCGCGTAACAGCCCTGGCAGCCCTTGCAGTGACCTAGAAAATACACCATCGTCTGATATTAATTAGGACTGATGACCCTAGAATGGATCATGTTTGGGAATGATACAAGGAAGGTACCTTAGTTTCTCAATCCTGCTGTTTGAAATGAACTAATAACAAGTTTGTAATCATGCTCAGCATTATTGCATGTGCCTAAAAGATGTGGAGCACTGAGGGATGAAAGCATGCCACGAACGAAGAGGGTGTCGCATGAGGGAGTATGTCAGTGAGGGCATCCATCATAATAACATTCATACTTGCATTAATAAGAGTAGTTAGGAGTGTTTGAATTTACCGCTTTATCATTACTGCTTGACTGTATTGATAATATGTTAACCTATGCTTTATTGTTCCACTGAGTTAACTACTCACTCCCACGTTACGGAACGGTGTTGCGCACACCAACTAGACTCTGTCTCAGGTTTAGGTGAGCCGATGACTCAGGAGGCGAAGCCTGATTATGATGAGGACCAGGAGGAGTTCTCTTATATGCAGTACTCTGGCAGCTTCGACTAGGCTGCGGGATTGACGGGATTTGTAGGGATCACTCCTTAGTTTATTTTTTTGACATTTTGTTCACAAAATAAATATATGTATATGGTGACTCAGATAGATTCATACTCTGGAGAATGAAATGATTTTGTTTCTTTACATACATGTATATACAGTTCAGTCTTCCGCTTGCCTTTATACAAATGATTCGGAGTATGAATTACTATTTTGGTATAATCTCATTCATGTTTATTGCACTAACACAGACAACATTTAATCAACATTATTTATGTTGCATAAGTGATGCGTTGGAACTCGGGAGTTGAGTATACTCGACCCCCGATTTTCAGGGTGTTACACATAAGAGACAGTCCATGACAGTCCTTTTCAAGAACAGTTCATGGCCATCCTTTAAAGGCTCATAAGAGACGGTCCATGACCGTCCTTTTTAAGGACGGTGCTGGACCGTCCTTTTTAAGGATGGTCATGGACCGTCCTTTTTTCATCAATAAGAATGACAGTTTTCAACCGTCCTTTAAGTAATAAGACGCATCAAAATTTGACGGCCCATGCGACGGTCCATGACCGTCCTTTTTAAGGACGGTGCTGGACCGTCCTTTTTAAGGATGGTCATGGACCGTCCTTTTTTCATCAATAAGAATGACGGTTTTTAACCGTCCTTTAAGTAATAAGACGCGTCAAAATTTGACGGCCCATGCGACGGTCCATGACCATCCTTTTTGGTCATTTGAGACCGTTTTAGACAGTCCTTTTTTCACTGTTTTGGCGTAGTGAAAGTTTACATGAGGTCGTGGTACAACCTGTCGCCTAGGCAGTGGTATAAAATTTGATTCCTTCATGGTGAGTCAGGAATTGTATGTTAATGACATGTATATCGCCAATCATGTCATGTTTAGAATCAACGTACTAAAGACTCGGTTAAGTGAGACATTCGAGATGAAGGATTGGGGGCTGCAAAGATAGTTCTTGGCATTGATATTTATAGAGACTGGAAGAGGAGCAGGCTTCGGTAATCACGCATAGAATACCTTGAGTATGTACGTGATGGACCAGGCAAAGCTAGTGAGCATTCCCTACATGGTTCACTTCAAGTTTTTCTCAGGACATGTCCTAAAAACATATGAGGAAAAGCAGGATATGTCTCATGAGCCTTATTCGAATGTGGTTGGTAGTGTATATCATGGTTTGTATTAGACTGGTTATTTCATAGGAAATTAGTGTTGTGACCAAATACCCCGGCAAGCAACATTAGGAAGCGGTGAAATGGTTACTTTAATAGTTTGAGCTACAGAAGACTACGTCTTATTTTTTAGAAGACAGGAGCAAAGGTGATTGGGCATGTGGATTCAGATCCGGCAGACATGCTCACCAAGATCGTTCCTTCAAAGAAGTTATAACACCCCATACTTTTCAGTACTTGGGTGTTACCATTTAAATCAAATTTAACACAAGTGCATATGTGGACACATTATCTATAATTGATACATCGCTCGATTGCTACGATTCTTCCATCATAACTGGCTTATTTGAGATCAGCCTGCCATTAATCGACCCTTAACTTCTCAGTGAAGGATTACGCCATCAACGATTATTCAACTCGCAATTGAAGTGTGTAATATTGCACATAAAACATCTCAGATCGAGCTTGGCCTTAAATTAGCATGAACAATCTTCATCATAGCCATGAAATATGGCCGACCATGCCATCAACATCGAGATCAATCATTTGGTTTAGATTATACACTTGTTCAATCGCAAGATCGACCATCTAGTCATCCATTGTAGATGATGGGATGTCATGATCGTTAATCATATGATCGTTGGTGAACACCCACTAGCATTAAAGTATATTTGAAGGCTAATCTGGATCATCTAATCCACTATCTAATAGTCCATGATGTCTGGTCAGGCAAAGTCCCCACTCAAATGTGTTGGATTGGCTATTTAATTCAAGGTGTACTATTAGACTTTGTGTAATTACTCTTAGAACCCGATATCATCAAGTAATTAGTTGTGTGAACTGATCGATGTCTTAAAACAAGTTAGCCGTTGGACCTTAAAATCATCCATTGAATCTCGAGATTATCTAACGGTTTAGATTATAGACCTATTTAACCGCGAGCTTGGCCATTTAACCATCCATTGTGGACCATAAAGTGTCCTGATCTCTCAGAAAAATTCCTAGGACTCTTTCGATCGTTGGAGCATGGATCGAAATCAATCCAACCGCTAGAGTAATAGAAGTCAATAAAAGAAGGCAAAATCACTTGGTATGGCCCACCTAAGCTTTGGACCTACCAGATATCTGGTTAAGGACTTTGATTGGGCCCTCCAAGTGGAATGGACAGAGTGGATTTACAAAGCACATCACGGTGGGGCCCACAATTGCTGTGTATGTACACCTGGGTGTGGTACACCCGTTATACATCGGACCTGCCAACCCGGTCAAACATGGCTGACATGACAAACTCCCAAAAAAGGAGAGGTTTTTCCTCTCTTTCTCTCATTTTCCCACCAATGGGCGTTCTTAAACGGAGGGTGTCCATGTGTTGGTTGGTGGCCCACCATCAGGACCCGTTTGGACAATATGAACCATCCATCAGGTGTGGCTCTCAAGTTCAACCAAAACCCAACAATTTCACATGTTGAAACCCATGAACATGTGCACAATTTCTGACTTAACTGGGCTGGCGTGCACACAAAGTTGTGTTTCCAACCCTCTCAAAACTAACTATTTGTGATCTATATGGACCACCTTGAGACAATTCAAGCCATTCAAATTGCAGGCCTCTCATATCCATCCGGGATGGTGGACCCAACATAAATGCATGTATACGTGTGTGTGCTAAAATCTGGCCTAAAAACACCCTCACATGACCCGTTCTAAAAATGGAAACTATCCCCATGACTTTCTCCAACCAGCTGTTGTAATCCATGTGAGAATCCCTCCTCCAATCGTAGCCCTCTGTTTTAGACAAATCCAAACCATCCATTCACTGTTCACGTGAAGCAGGGTTTTCTATTGAAAAATCGATGCTAAAACCGTCGTTCCATTAGCGGTTTCTAGAAACCAGAGACCTAGGTCGAATCCTAACGGTCCATTATCCATCCAATGATGGTGGAGAGCTAGCTTTTAATATAAAAGAAGGATGAAATCATGCAGCTATGCCTTCCTTTCTTCTCCTTGCACCAACATGAGAAAATCAAGCTTGATTATCTTTCCTTCCAACCCATTGAGAAAGCCTCACTAGAGCTTCAGTTCAAAGCTTCCCTAAGCTCCTATGGACCAAGCAGAAGGGCTCAATATAAGAGAAATAAAGAAAAACCCCCTGTAGTAAGACATGTCATTAACACATGGTCTTCTTCCTCATTGGAGAATGGTTAGGTGAACCGTGGGTTCCAGCTCTATTTCGTCCACCATGCAAGCCATCTGAGTTCATCCTAAGTACCAGGACTCCATTGTGGCCCAACCAACGAAGGGAAACAACGGTTCGAGCCAAAACAGTGTCTACACCTTGTAGTTTCAAAGCCGCACTAAGCTGTCATGGTGAGATTTGGATGAGTGGGAGCTGCTCTTACCGGCCATAGTTGACAGAAAGAAAGAGAAGAAAAAGATCGAAGAAGAAAAGAGAGTGAGAGAGAGAGAGAGAAGAAAATTAGAGAAAGAAAAGGGAAGAAGAAAGAAGAGAAGACATGAGGGGGCTGTTGTTCGGCTTCATGTCGCACTAAGTCGACACAGCTCAGATCGGGTTGAACCCGATCTTCTAGTGGTATTGCTGGACCGAGTCCGATCTCTTCCAAAAGGAAAAGAAGAAAGGAAAGAAAATAGGGAGAAGAGAGAAAGAGAGAGGGCGCTGGGTCGATGGTTGTTGACGAGTTAACTCGGCTGAAGCCCACCGAGTCTAGCTGGGTTGATCTGGGCTTGGGACTAGTCCAGACATTGCTGGAGTTCCAGCAAAAGGAGAAAAGAAAAATAGAGGAAGAAGAAGAAGAAGAAAGGAGAGAGATGTTGCCTTCTTCGCCAAGTTTTTATCGAGTCAACCCACTGACTCGTTTGAAACTCAGTGAAACCAAGTCTACTATTGGTTTGGTCCAGAAAGAGGAGAAAGAAAAGAGAACGAAAGAAGAAAATCAAGGAGAGAGAGGGAGAGTTGGTTGTTCTCCTTGATTGGCGAATCAAACTCGTGTTAGGTTGGATCGAGTCTTCACCAAGTTAAGTGAATTCCGACCCGCCAATTCTTAGGGACAGTTGGGTCTAACTAGCTGTTGGTCATAGCTGTATTGAGGGGGGCAAGAAGAACGGGACTAAGCAAGAGAAAGGTGAGGCGTTGCCACGTCTGGTTCGATTCAAGAGGTGAGATTCGTCTCTAAGCCTTATTAAATCACACTAAGTCGAGCTGCTGAATCAACTAACGTGAGTCAACTTTCCTCCCCAAAGTAGATTATTTTGGTTTATTATTATCATTTGTATTACCATGATCATTGATATTATTAAGCATGATTAACCATTGATTGATTCTTCATACTAGTATAAGATATTATAAATAAAACTATGATTATTAGACATTTATATTTTATTTACTATCTTTAAATATTATCATGAATAGATTCATTATTGATAGCTATTATTAATATCATTAGAAAACATTATCACTTTCATTATGGGATTAGTGTAATTCTTGTTAATATGATTATTATTATTAGTCATTATCATATTATTGTTAGTAAATATTCTAGTTTTATTACCTCTATTATTTAATAGATTATTAATCATTATAAAAACATTAGATATTGTTGGTATATTTAAATATCAACTTGTGAATCATCATTATTAATATTGATTGATTAATACTTCTATTATGAATATTATTTTATCCATTGTAAAAGAAAATTTTTAGAATTCAAATCCTAGAATCTAAGCATCAAACTAAACTTTAGGATAAGACCCTAACCCTAAGTAATCCAAAACCTAGGTTATAATCTTAACCATAGGTGGTTTGTAGAAATTCGATCTAACCGCACAATTTCATAATTCGTGGTAATATTCAACTCTAAGGGCGCATGCATGCCCTAGCAACTTCTATAAGCAATTTGACTCGTAGGTGATGATTTCTTCCCCTTGAGCTTTCCACTTTCCTATTAGCTTAAGTAATAATTTTTATTTTAATTGCGACTGATAACCAATATCTTTAATTGATTATTACTTGCGCTAGTTATTGAATCTGATTGTCAAATTTCATGCTCACATTTATCTTGTATGAGCTTTTTGACACTACAAAATTTGACAATCATAGGAACTAAATAGAATAGCATCTACAACATCGACTTGGGGATGCTCATCCAGTCGGACTTAGGCTCGTCACACATGCATATGACAGGTCAACAGCGTACCATATCACGTGCATACATCACGTACAACATAATGACCAAGTCATCGTACATCACATAAGTGGGTCAATAATCGATGGTCTGGGAGCTAGCAAAACGATACCACACTAAGGCCTCAGGGCACGTGCTACAAAATCTAAAATTAGCCACTCGTTATCGCCCGTATACTATGAATGCATGATTAGTTAAACCATTATTTTTTCGATTACAACTAACTAATTTAAGAAAGCTCAAAGGTCACTATGTGGGCCTCATCACCTAGCGTAGGCCGATAGGTCTGACATAGTGTCTCATTCCACCATCCTTGACACATAAGACTCTTATATTAGGATGTTTAATAGAAGCCCATCGACAAATGGTCAATCATAACTCAATATGCGGGACTTACCAACACATGGTTATATGGGAATGAACCGTCAAAGCCACACAAGGTAAATATCAAATCATAGGACAAATACCAAATCGAAGCGATAAAAGGTCGCACGAAGTAAATACTAAATTGAAGCGGTAAAGAGGTCATGTAGGGCGATATTAAATCAAGGCGATAAAAGGGTTATCCCCAAAGCCACGTAGGCACAACAACCTATGGATGATAAACCCACGTTAACATTCCACCACCAAAGGTAACCTTCAAGTCGAGGGTCCATTTCCAACACATTCTGTCGTGTTGCATCCTAAGTATGGGTTTACATATATAAGTGAATTTTTCAAGTACTTCAAGTTGAAATACTATTCAACTACTTCAAGTTCAATATTCAAAGTACTTCAATATCAAGCTTCGTATACTTCAAGATCAACTATCAACCGAAGCAAATGATGATTCAATGTTCAAATTTCACTTATAAGGTATGTAAGACCCTAGATTGACCATATTTAGGTTATATTGATTGCATACTTAAATTGGGTCATTATATATTTCTATAGGCTCTTTCTCAACTAGTCTTAGCCTATGTTCGACTAGTCCTAGTACTGGCTCGACTAGTCCAAGAAATTCCTCGACAAGTCCAAGGTTTGTTATTAAGGCTTGACTCAAAGTCCAAAAACTAAATTGGGTCCCACACGACCAGTCGAGTGCAGGGTTCGACCGGTCGTGCAGGCCACTCGACCAGTCAAGCAAGCCACTCGACCCGTCGTGGAACGGTTTTATCTTATCGCACCCAAATTTTCAAAAATTTGTTGGTCCTTCAACCAGTCGAGCTGTCCTCTGGACCAGTCGAGTGAACAGTTTCTGCACTTATAAATAGAGTATGATTTTCAGAGTTTTTCATTCAATTCAAGTAAAATCAAGACGCCACTCTGAGAGATAAGCTAGTGATATTCTTAAGCTGTTTAGTGCTCATTTAATATTCTCTTTAATTAGTTTTTTGCATTTGATTTTGAGATTCTACTTTCCAATCTTATTTGAAGAATGGATTTTAGTTTTCCCTTTCTTGGAAATAAAATCAAATCAAGCAAGCCCAAGGCGATTTAATCTAAAATTTAATTAGAACTTAGAACCTTTTCATAAGTGAGTGTGGACATTGAATATCTACGTTGAACATCTACTCTGAATTGGTTCTATCGGGCTTCATCAAAGGAGAATATCCAGATAAGTATTTTACATTTATGTTTTTGGTTTTTTTGAGATTGTGTCAGAAAAAATCTCTTTCTTTTTTGGTTTGTCTGAGGTGATCCAGAAAACTCAGAGTGTGGGGTTTTTGAATTATATAAGCCCACTTGAAAGACACAATTGTGAAGGTTTTAGGTGAACCTTGAAAAACCTATTACATAGTGAATGCTAATATCCACTGTGTGAGGATATTGAGAGTAGAGTAGTTGTGTGGCTGTTTTTTTAAACAGTTGGTGTACACACAAGTGAACCACTATAATTTCTAGTCTTGTGGTGGTTGATTGATTGTGGCATTATGTACATGTTGTAATTTCCTTTTTAGCATTTGTGAAGAATGTTGTAATATTTTATGCAAGTGTGGGAACGTTGTAATAACTTAGTTTATATTTTTTGCTATTTTTATTCTTTATTCCTTTGTATTGGTTTGAGATTTTGATACACAGACCTTTCTAAGAATCAGGTTGTCCTACCATAAGCCATTGGTTTTTGGTATAAGGTTGTCCTTAGAACAACATCTGTATCAACCTCTCAATACTTGTACATTTGAGGTTATTATTCATTTCTGCTTTGTGGTATTATTTAATGTTATCTTTATTTATATTTGTTTAATTTCGTATTTAATTTTTTAATTTGGCATAGTCCTATTCACCACCCCCCGCGTTAGGACTCTTAGCTCGACCTTTTCAAATGGTATAAAAGCCTAATAGCTCGCTTTATTTTTTGGATTAATTTCCTAAGCTAATCGATCTGAGCTTTTTAAGATGTCAAATTTTGATAGCCTTTCAGTCACTAGGCCTCCACCATTTGATGGCTCCAATTATGCCTATTAGAAAGCCAGAATGAGGATTTTCTTAAAATTCATGGATGAGAGCGCATGGCAAGCCACAGTGACCAATTGGACCCCTCCTACCACTGAAGTGACTGGCACTGTTGGATCTAAAACTGTAAAAGTAACACCTTACTTTTCTTGGACTGCTCTTCAGAAAAGTGAGAGTATTGTCAATGCAAAGACTTTAAATGCAATCACTTACGCACTATCACCAGATGAATTCAAGAGAATTATATCCTGTGATACTGCAAAGCAAGCCTGGGATATTTTGGAAATGACACACGAGGGAACAACAATTGTCAAGAAATTTAAAGTCCAAATCCTTACAACCAAATTTGAGGAAATACGTATGGAAGAAAGTGAAACTTTCATGGACTTCTATATAAGATTGAATGACATTGTTAACTCTATGTGGGGTCTTGGTGATAGAATCGCAGAAAATAAAGTCTGTACAAAGATAATATGCTCATTGCCTGAACAGTTCAATTCAAAGGTGATTGTGATCCAAGAACTTCATGATACGGATAAAATGAGGGTCGAGGAATTGGTTGGTTCCTTACAAACATATGATTTAAACTTTAAAGCTCCTAAAGGTAAATCCATCGCCCTTAAGTCTTCTAAAAATATTTCTCAAGAAAATAACAGTTCTGATTTATAAAATTCTAAAAATGATATGGCTCTTTTAGCTAAAAAGTTTTATAAGACTTTCAAAAGTAAAAAGAGGGTTGATTTGCAAAAACCTAATGAAAAGAAAAGATCTAGATCTAAAACTTGGAAATCTTTAAAAGACAGTAATGATGGCTACATGGGATGGGCATCTAGCGAACAAATGTCTTAAGAAGGACAAGTTTAAAAAGAAAAGTATGTCGGCTACATGGGATGAATCTTCCTGCTCTGAAGCTTCTTCTAAATTAGAAGATTCTAAAACCGAGTCGGGTAATGATGTTAAAGCCCTAATGACTCTAGCCAAGTTCACTTTTTCAGATAATGATGGTTCAAGCAGTGAAGAAAATCTGAACAGTGATCATGAAAATGAAGAAGATCTTCAAGATGCTTATGATGCCCTATACAAGGAAAGTTGCAAAATTGTTGTAAAGCTTAAACTTCAAAAAGAAAAGTGTTCAAAACTAAAAGAAAATTTTGATAATCTACTCATAGAAAAATTACACGTTTCAGATTGCTTTGAAAAAACTAAGTGCGACTTAGATTTCAAAACCTCCCTAGTTGAAAACCTAAAATCTGAAAATGAAAAGTTAAAACTTGAAGTCTCTTCACTTTTGAGTTTAAAAGACACATGGAGGTATGCCCAAGGTGATCCCAAGTTAGAAAAATTCATATCTAGATCCAGAAAATGTGGCGATCGATCTGGATTGGGCTATGACAAAAGTATTCCTCCCAAACATAAGAATACTCCACCAAAATTTGTGAAAGGGGAGTCTTCTAACTCAAAAGGGAAAAGTCTAAATCAAAATTATTTGAAAATTGATTTTCAAAACTTAAAACATAAAAGCAATCATATCAACTATAAAAATCAGAATCGTAATCCATTAGCTGAGAAAATTGTTGATTTACTTAAGGAGCTCTTAAAATCTAACTCAGTGGGTCAGTCTTATAATAACTACAAACATAAGAAGATCAACTATACTCCTAAACCTAAAAATTTAATGAAATGGGTCCCTAAGGTTACTTGTTTGGTTTCTCACACCGCTTTCAAAGCTTCGAGCCATTCAAAGTGGTACCTAGACAATGGTTGCTCCAGAAATATGACAAGTGACAAAGGTCTGTTCACCAATCTTAAGGACATGACCGATGGTTCAGTCACATTCGGCGATGGTAGCAACTGTAGAATTGTTGGCCAAGGTACGGTTCAACTCTTTAACCTCTCTCTATTTAAGAATTTTTTATATGTAGAAGGGTTAAAATATAAATTATTAAGCATCTCTCAAATATACGATAATAATCATAGTGTAAAATTTAATAACCAAGGGCGTGAAATTTTAAATAAAAATGGTTCTGTAATATTAACTGGTCACAGAACTTCTGAAAACTGCTACATTGTTTGTGATTCAAGCTCCTCTAATCTATCGTGTTACATGGTCCAAACCGATGAGACCGAATTATGGCATAAGCGCCTCGAACATGTACACTGCCGCAACTTGTATAGATTGAGTAAAAGAGAGTTGGTAAGAGGTTTACCCAAAATACAGAAAGTAGATAAAATATGTGGCGAATGCCAGATTGGCAAACAAACCAGGAGTACTCACAAAAAGGTGAACTCCAATGCGACATCTAAACCACTCGAACTTCTCCACATGTGTCACGCCCCAAACTCGGAAACCGGGCTCACAAAATTCCCGATCGCCGAATCCAGCGCCGACAGCCTCCGTAGAACCCCATTCTCGGCTCCCAGCGCCCATACGCCAGGTTTCGATCCTGGGATGCTACAAGGAGGATTTCTAGTAATCAATTTAATTCATAATGAGCATAACCATAAGCATAACCCACGAACAATAACCACAAGAACACCATCACAAACTCCACTATGAACAAAAACCTTAAGTACAATGCGTAGGAAAGGAAAATACAAGATAATGCTAATAACAAAACTCCAGAAGCTCGGCTGCACACTCCAACTGCGGCGAGACTACGGCTGCGTCCTGACGTCACCTGCACGCATCAATCGTGCATAAGCTTATAGAAAGCTTAGAGGGTGGTGTAAGTGTGTGCGCAATATGAGCGTGCTCAGAATGCATGATCAGAGTAATGTGGAATCGTGCCAATGAGTACATGAATGCAGTCAGCCGTACCAAGGCTATGCAGTACAAGATATGAGTGCAATCGGCCATACCAAGACCATGCGATGCAAGATGCAGCTCAAGCATGCCAATCCTCATGTCAATACAGTTATCGGTCCTGGATAATCACCGGGTCTAGTACACTCTACGCCACTTCACGTCCCTATCCGGACGCACAACCGGAAGAGCGAAAGAGACCTCACTATCGCCTGCCAATATCGGGCCCGGCTCGTCGATAGCGGACCGATTCCTCAAGCTGGTCAAACTCAACCTAGAAATTGCCCCCTCACTAAGGCGGGTAAGGTCACACCCCTTTCCAACCGACCACGACACAGTGGGAGACGCGGCCTCCTGGTATTCGGCCCTCATGCGCTCGTACATCCACTCGGTCTCGACGTTGGAGTCATCCTCTGGTACCATCGGGTTTAGGGATTTTCACCCATGGACATCTATGGCGCCCGTATGCTAAAACCAAACATTTCCTAGATTCAATCCAAATCACCCACGATGTGTCTGTGGAGGCTATGGCCCCGTGTCGCTAGGGCATACAAGAACTACAATCACACAATGCAAGTGCATGAGTCACACTACCAGTCATGCAACAGTCCTGCGTAAACCATGCGCTCATGCAGGGAAACTCCGCCTATCAGGGAGCCCGTAACAGTTTGCCCGAAAGCATATGCTATGATCAGTCACCCCTCATCTCAAGCATGCATATGATGCGTATGATCATGAATCATGGGGCAGTACTATACTTATGGTATGATAATGGGGGTTGCTCAAAGTGAAGATGGGCCTAAACGGACTGCAGAGTACAAATATGGACCTATCAGTGGGCCTTAAGGAGTGTCACAATGCGGACATTTAACCAACATTGTACTTACAATGTGGACGTCAAACCAACATTGCTTCCAAGGCACGGTCCGCCATAAATATCATTACACAAACCATGGGGAAGCACACATTGCAATGGACCTATATACATCTCATTGGGCCTCGACCCAAAGTCCTCAAACACATCAAATGGGCTGCCTCATATGGGCCTTTCATAAATCAAGTGGGCCGCATCAATGGGCCTTAAGTACATTGCAATGGGCCATGTCCCATGGGCCTTTGAAAACATCACATTGGGCCTTAACCCATGGGCTCCAAATACATCACAGTGGGCCTCAACCCACGGGCCCTAATACATTACAATGGGCCTTAACCCATGAGCCCCAAATACATTACCATGGGCCCCATAACATGGGCCTTACATTCACATCAAGGTGGGCCTCAACAATGGCCTCATACACATCAAGGTGGGCCTCAATAGACGGCCATAAATATGGTAAGGTGGGCCTAATCACTTGGGCTTTGTATATACCAAGGTGGGGTCCACCATATATATATAATACAATATATATAATATATATATACAATATTAATAATATAATATTATATATATATATACACACATATACACACATACACTCTCACACACACGCTCACACACATGTGCACGCTCACACACACATGCACACACGTACACACTCACACACGCACGCACACACACCCATGTAAAGACACCCACCGTCCCTGGACGGTGGGGAAACAAATACATTACAAGGGCTCTCACCGTCCGCCCTGACGGTGGGATTAAAACACGTACATAACTGTGGGTCCCATGTGGGGCCCACCATAGCGTTTATCTTCCATCCACTCCGTCCATAAGGTCACACAGACCTGAAAGAAGGGGAAAAACAAATTTCAGCTTGATCCGAAACTTCTGTGGACCCCAGATGGGTTTCAACAGTAGAGTTCAATTCTCACTGTTTCTTATGATGTGGGCCACCCGAGATCTAGATTGGCCTGATTTTTGGAGGGGGCCCATTTCAGTCAGTGGCCCGATGGGTGGTGTGGATACAAAATATACATCATGGTGGGGCCCACTACTGGAGCCGTGGGAGCTCGCCGTTCTGCCACGCCGGCGTCGGCCTCAAATTTCCGGTGTCACGCCAAGCAAAGCCTCCCTCTCTTGTTTCTTTTTTTTTCTTTTTTTTTCAATAAACTTATTTTTTTGCAGTTTTTGATGCGTGGGGCCCACATTAGATTAATCCACCCCGGCCACTGGTTTTCATGGCCCGGGACGGATCAAACAAGTCCAATATCTGGCGTTTTCCTGTGCTTAAGAACAGCAAGGGGGTTTTCAATGGTAGAAACTCATCAAGCTTCAATGTTATGGCCCACCTGCGGAATCCGGATTGACCCCATTTTTCGGCTCAACGCCTAAAATGGTCTGAGAAATAGGATGGACGGCCTGGATTAAAAACATACCTCATGGTAGGGCCTGCATGAACAGCCCACCCCCAAGACCCAAAACCTTTCCTCTTTTTTTTTTTTTTTTCTCCTCTCTGTTTATAAATCACTTCCAGCGTCCCTGGACGCCGGACGGCTTAAACATAGCACATGTATGTATGGTGGGCTCCACATGGATGTGGTCCACCTAGATAAATCTTATTCTCTTTGTATATATATATATTTTTTTATCATCAAAGGGGTAGGGCCCACATGGCTTGGATGGCCATGGGGTCCACTTGATAGACGGTTTGGACACTACATACACTCATCATGTGTGCCACAAAATGATCAAAGAGAGGGAGAGAGAGAGAGAGAAAAAGAGAGTGGGACACGTGAGATGGAGGGCTCCGCCACTATGAGCCCTCCCTTGCAAGCAATCATACATTAAGTGGGTCCCATTACACGTGGGCCCAACAAATCGAAAATCAACGGTGGAGATCCTTTCTCCACCAAATGTAAGATCTATATGACCCTATCCATACAAGGAAAGTAAATATCATGATGGGGTCCATGGAAAATGGCCCCATCACGGAATGATCATGAGGATCAAGGTGGGCCATTGGCCACACCTAGGGTCCAAAGTGAGATCCACACCATTGATCGGTAGGCCTCACTTGGCCCATCATAAAAATATGAAAACTAGCCTATAGGAGCACCCACCGGTTGATCTCTTCGGTCCGTTGGAATGCCACCCTCCTTGTGCTCCTCTTTGATGGTGGAGATGAGAAATGGATGGCTAGGATGATGGGTTTTGGAATGGGAAAGGTGGGCCACACAAACTCTCTTTTCTCACTTGGAAGCCATGGACGTGTGGGCTATCTCCTTGCTTGGAAATGGTGTGAGAAAAGAGGGAGAGAGAGAGAGAGTTGTAAGGAGAGAGGGATGGGAGATGTGAGGTGAGTGATGTGAGGTGATGGATGTGGTACTTGACTAGGTATGGGTGTGTAAGAGAGAGGGTAAGAAAGAGTTGACTTTGGAGAGAGAAAGCATGGGTTGCTTGTACTTGACATTGAAGTGATTGATTGATTGATGTGATTGATTGATGGGATTGATTTGACATTATGTAGAGATTCTCTCGGGATTGAGAAAGCGCGGCATTTCTTCGAAATAAACGCCGGCTCACATCTTTTGGTCAGGGTATCGGATCAGTGCGTGAGTCGCGGCGTTGGAACCGTGGCGACGGTGCGGTCGCAATGATATAGGTCTCGGATTAAACCGACTCGAATCTAAAGGATACGACTTACGATCGATCGCAACGTCGATTATCAGTCGTGGATTGCCGGACTTCGACGGAAATGATCGCAGGATTCATCGGAACAGTACGAACTAGGATACGGGTCTTACAACATGGATCTTATTGGACCAACTAGAACAGAGAGTCGAGGTGGTAAGAAGTACATTCTGATAATTGTAGATGACTTTACCAGGTACACTTGGGCAGTCTTCTTGAAAGAGAAATCAAAAACTCTCGATGAAGTAAAGAGGGTACTTAAACGTATCCAAACGGAAAAAGAATCACAAGTCTCTAAGATCCGTAGTGATCATGGTTTGAAATTTGAAAATAGCAGTTTTGAGAAATTTTGCAGTGATCAGGGAATATCACATGAATATTCTGCGCCCAAAACACCACAATAAAATGGTATAGTGTAAAGGAAAAATCGAGCATTTCAAGAAATGGCAAATGTAATGCTAAATAGTATGAAGCTTCCTAAAATCTTTGGGCTGAAGTCGTAAATACTGCTTGTTATATAATTAACCGCGTTTATACTAGAAAATTAAATAGTAAAATGACTTATGAAATGTGATTTGATAAAAAGCCTACTATCAAATACTTTCGAGTTTTTGGCAGCAAGTGCTATATCTTACGTGACTGAGAAAATCTGGATAAATTTGACACCAAAAGTGATGATTGAAAAGGCTGAGTTATTAAGTCCTAGAGGGGGGTGAATAGGACTATGCCAAATTAAAAAATTAAAAGTGAAATGTAAATAAATTAAATACAGATAGCAATAAACAATCTCACAATGCTGAAATTAAAGACAACCTCAAATGTATGAGTATTGAGAGGTTGATACAAATGTTGTTCTAAGGACAACCTTACACCAAAAACTAAGAGTTTATGGTAGGACAACCTTATTAGAACGGTCTATGCATCAATAACTCAAACTGATACAGAGGAATAAAGAAATAAATAGCAAGGAAAGAAATCTAAGCTATTACAACATTCTCACACTTGCGTAAAAGAAATTACAACATTCTAAACAAATGCAAAAAGAAAAATTTCAACATCCACAAAATAAAATAAACAATCAATCAACCACAAGACCAGAAATTATAGTGGTTCGATTGTGTGTACACCAACTGTTAAACAATAGTCACACAATTACTCTACTCTTAATATCCTCATACAATGAATATTAGCGTTCACTATGAAAATAGTTTTTTCAAGGTTCACTTAAAACACTCACAATTGTGTCTTTCAAGTGGGCTTACACAATTCAAAAATCCCACACTCTGAGTTTTCTGGATCACCTTAGACAAACCAAAACAGAGATATTTTTCTGACACAATCTCAATGAAACCAAAAGGATAGAATTTACAAAATTGTAAAATACCTGGATATTCTCTTTTTGATGCAGCCCGGAAGAAACAAATTGGAGTAGAAGTTCAACGTAAAAGTTCAATGTCCACACTCTCTTATGAAATGGTTCTAGGTTCTAAATGATTTTAAATTAAATCAAGTTGGGCTAGCTCTATTTGATTTTGATTCCAAGAAAAGGGCAAGTCTCAATCCCTTCTTCAAATATGATTGGAATATAGAATACAAAATCAAATATAATAAAGCTAAATTAAGAGAATATTAAATGAGCACAATATAGCTTAAAAAGATATCTAACTTATCTCTCAGAGCGACGTATTGATTTAGCTTGAATTGTATATGAAACTCTGAAATTCGTGCTCTATTTATAAGTGAAGAAATCGTTTGCTCGACCGGTCCTGAGGTCTCCACGACTGGTCGTAGGACCAACAGATTTTTAAAATTTGGGAGTGATAAGATAAAGTCGTTCCATGACTGGTCGAAGGACTTGCTCGACCAGTCAAGCGGCCTCCACAACCGGTCAAGTCCTATCCACAACTGGTCGTGTGGAACTCATTTTAGTTGCTGGACTTTGAGTTAAGGCTACAGGACTAGTCGAAGAATTCATGGACTGGTCGAGCCAGTGCTAAGACTAGTTGAACATAGCCTAGGACTAGTCGAGAAATAGACTAAGCACTTATAAATTGAGCCAATTGAATTATGTAAACAAAATGACCTACCCTAAGGTCAATCTAGGGTCATCCAAACCTTGTTAGTGATATACGAACATTAAAACTTTTTTCCTTTGGTTGATAGTTGATCTTTGAAGTTCACGAAGCTTGAGATCCTTTGATATGATGAAGCTTGAACTTGAGATCTTTTGAAGCTTAAAAATGTAATACATTGAAGCTTGAGCTTGAGGTTCAAAGTATAGGAACATTTTCTTGACTTGAAGCTTTGAAAACTTGAACCATTGAAGCTTGAAATATTGACTTCACACTTGATGTTGTACTTGAACATGAACATGTAATCTTACATTTCTTGAAGTAAAGATCTTTGTTTTTTATATATGCACAGTCTTCATTATATAGATAAGCTACACAAGACACAGATTCCAAGAGATTTTGGCACTACAAAATTTGACAATTATAGGAGCTAAAAACCATAACACTTACAATGATGGGATATTTTTAGGGTATGCTCTGAATAGTCGAGTGTATCGGGTTCTTAACAAGAGGACTGGTGTAATTCAAGAGTCCATTAATGTGGTTATAGACGATCACTTGATTACACCTGTCTCAAGTTCAGAAAATGATGAAATTCTTTTAATTAATAAACCAGACTCTTCATCAAGTAAAAATAACACTGAACTGAGGACAATTGAAGATCATCCTTCTAATCAAATCCTTGAAAACCCTCTCATTGGTGTGCGCACTCATAAACAACTTGAAGATATGTGTAACTACGTGTGCTTTACATCTCAAATAGAACCAGCTAACGTAAAAGAAGCTCTTACTGACAAAAACTGGATTGTAGCGATGCAAGAAGAGCTTAATCAGTTTGTAAGAAATGATGTGAGGTATTTAGTTCCAAGATCAAAAGATAAACACATTATCGAAACAAAATGATTTTCAAAAATAAGTCTGATGAACTTGGTAATATTATTAGAAACCAGGCTAGGCTGGTTGTACAAGGGTACACTCAAATTGAAGGCATCAATTATGGTGAGACCTTTGCCCCAGTAGCTCGTCTTAAATCAATCAGACTATTTATATCTATTGCTTGCTTTAGAAAGTTCAAAATATACCAAATGGATATAAAGAGCGCATTATTAAACGGCGATTTGCATGAAGAAGTGTATGTTGAACAACCAACGGATTTTAAAGACCCTAATCATGTCTACCGCCTGAAAAAGGTACTCTATGGTTTGAAACTAGCTCCTAGGGCATGGTATGAAAAGTTGACTAAGTTTCTACTAAGTCATAACTTTATAATGGGAAGTGTTGATAAGACATTATTTGTAAAGAAACATAATGATCACATACTAATAGTACAAATCTATGTTGATGATATTATCTATAGATCTACCTGTGCTAACATGACTGTTGACTTTACAGATCTTATGAAGTCTAAATTTGAAATGAGCATGGTTGGAGAATTAAACAGCTTCATGATGGTTTCTTTATCTCTCAAACCAATTATGCTTTGAACTTAGTTAAAAAGTTCGGATTTGAGAGTGGAAAAAATTTTGATACTCCAATGAATACTACTTTAAAACTCTCTAAGGATTCAACAGGTAAAAGTGTGGATCCTAAGTTGTATCGCAGTATGATAGGTAGTTTACTTTATTTAACTGTGAGCCGACCTAATATTGCATTTAGCATAGGAATTTGTGTTAGATATCAATTTGACCCTAAAGAATCACATCTAATTGCTGTTAAGCCCATTTTGCCATATGTCGCTAGTTCAGCAAATCTTGGTCTCTGGTATCCACATGATACTAGTGTGCAATTAGCTGGTTAATGGATGCTGATTGGGCTGGTAACATTGATGATCATAAATCAACTAGCGGTGGTTGTTTCTATGTAGGGAACTGTTTAGTTTCTTAGCTAAGTAAGAAACAAACTTCCATATCGTTCTCAATAATTGAGGCTGAATATATTGCTACTGGTAATGCATGCACTCAGCTTGTGTGGATGAAAAGAATGTTGAGCAATTACGGAATTGCGCAAGAATCCATGATTTTATATTGTGATAACTCAAGCGCAATTAATATCTCTAAAAATCTAATTCAGCATTCACGAACCAAGCATATTGACATTAGATATCACTATATTCGTGAATTAGTGTAAGACAAGATAATTTCTTTGGATTATATTCCAACCAAGACTCAACTAGCTAACATATTCACAAAACCGCTCAACAAAAGTAGGTTTACAAAATTGAAATTTGATCTTGGTATGTGCAATATGAACTGATGATTTGTGTCTTTTTGTATCATAATGTATATATTTTATTTTGAAATTTTTTAGAATTCAAAATTTATGAAAAATTGTAAATTTTGTGAGGTGCACGACCAATCGAGTACATAATCGACCAGTCGTGGCATGACCGGTCGAGCATGTACTCGACCTGTCATGAAACACGGGTTTGACCTTTTATTTGGGAAAAAATCATTTTTTCTTCATTTGGGACTTCTTCTCCAACGAGCCCTACCTCAACCGGTCGAACCCATCTTCGATTCCTCCATGGTTAGTGCGTTATTTTCAATTTTCTTCTATATTTAAGTCCTTTGCACTTCCTTTTCTTCATTTGTGTGATTTATTTCATGCTTTATGATTGTTTTGAGGGTTTTCTATCAAAAATTCTAATCTACTAGAAACCCTTCTTACCTCTTTTGCAATATGTTTATTCCTTGCTTTCCTTTTTGCAAATGGAGGGTAGAACTAAGAAGAAAGGATCTCGTGATCCCTCTTCATCTCGTTCGGCTCCTATCATAGTGCGTCACCTTCGGTTGCCCGAGGAAGATCCCAGTTATGTGTGGGATATTCGATTGCGCAATGTGATAGTAGAACAAACTGTTAATCCTGATCATTTGGCACCATTTGATGTTGTTCCTCTCCTTCAGTCTGTAGGATGGGATAACATATTGCATTAGGGTGGACCTACATACTGCTCCATTATGTAGGCTATGTATGCTTGCATTACTGACTTTTCTACTGAGAATCTGACATTTACTATTACGACCAGAGAAGGTCCAGTTGATATGGACCATCATCTTATTTCTGGGTTAATGGATATATCTGTCAATGACGAAGGTATTCCCATTAGTTCTCTTGTGGACAAACTTTCTGAATAGAAACGAATGCTCACTAGAGATTTATGTAATATGATGCGGAATGGAGTACTGGGAATGCGCTCGCCTCTAAGTTTATGTTACCCAGATATAGAATCCTTCATAGGATTTTCATTTCAAATGTCTATCCTCGATCTGGTAACAAAACCGAGCTTACTAATTCATGGTTCGTATTATTCATTCTATCATTTCTGGAGTCTCTATATGTCTTCCTTCTCTGATTTCTCATAGCATAATTCAGTTCCGTCTCCACCCAAATCACAGTGACATACCCTTTGCTTATCTTATGACTGTGTTAGCCACCTATAGTTTAGTGGTTGAGCCTGTTGAGGAAGCTCTCATTCATCATCTACCCTTCAACAATTCTAACATTAACAAGATGAATTTAAAGTTGGCCCCATGCCAAGTTGATGGGGTGCTAGTGGAGCTGTGGAAGCACATGAAGAGGAGGGTGATTTGCCTCCAAATGATGTCAATATGAATGACATTTTTGATGAAATTAAATCTAATTCTACTAATGATCCTGATTTTCAGCCATCTGATTATGATGCGCGTTTGCGCTCACTTGAGGAGAAGGTTGAAGGTATGCGTGCGTCCCAAGAAATGTAATTTAAATATATGCTCAAATATCTTATGT
The DNA here is from genome assembly GCA_030180095.1 of Magnolia changhungtana. Classification (NCBI taxonomy): domain Eukaryota; kingdom Viridiplantae; phylum Streptophyta; class Magnoliopsida; order Magnoliales; family Magnoliaceae; genus Magnolia; species Magnolia changhungtana. The sequence continues at coordinate 5,485,513 of JASAUF010000161.1, read as the reverse complement.
GCATTAACAAGGGACTTCATCAAATTGATCCTACCATACCTGCTCCTTCTTCTGCTTCGGATTAGTATTTTTAAGTATTTGTTATGTAATAACTTTTAATACTTGAATTTCTCTTGTATAATGTGTTTGGACATGCTTACTTATTATTGTGGACTTGGTTAACTGGTTAACTTGTTCATATCTTCTCTTATTTCTCATTACTCTTCAATTTACTTCCTTATTTATTTACTTCCATATTTGTTCGGAGAATTTTATCATGCCTCATTATGATAATTGTGTGAAGAATGTGAATAGGTAGCATTTTTTTATTAAGGGGGAGTATTGATGAGTATTAATTTGACCAGGTTATAACTGATGCATGATTCTTTGACCAGGTTGTAATTGGTGCATGATTCTTTATTGCGCGGATTATGCTTATCTTATTTTAATAAAGTGTGTTTTGTCACAAATTTGACAAAGGGGGAGATTATAAATGTTATTCTATCTGGTTCCTATGAATGTCAAATTTGGTAGTGCCAAAACGTCTTGGAATCTGTATCTTATGTAACTCATCTCCATATTCAAGATCATGCAATTCATGTACAAGAACAAAGGTCTTTACCTCAAGAACTACAAGTGCAAGATCAAGAGATATACAAGTTCAAGTACAATATCAAGTGATAGTTCAAGGTTTCAAAGCTTCATCTATAACAAGACAAAGTGCTTAGTTTTGGAACTCAAAGCTCAAGGTGAAATACTATTCAAGTACTTCAAGTTCAATATTCAAAGTACTTCAATATCAAGTTTCATATACTTCAAGATCAACTATCAACCGAAGCAAATGATGATTCAATGTTCAAATTTCACTTATAAGGTATGTAAGACCCTAGATTGACCATAGGTTAGGTCATATTGATTACATACTTAAATTGGGTCACTATATACTTCTATAGGCTCTTTCTCGACTAGTGTTAGCCTATGTTCGACTAATCCTAGTACTGGCTCGACCAGTCCAAGAATTCCTCGACCAGTCCAAGGTTTGTTATTAATTTTTAGGATTTTTTGTTAGATCTTCGACCAGTCATGGAGACTACTCGACCAGTTGAGTGAACAGTGCTCGACCAGTCGAGCAGGCTTAACTCAAAGTCCAGCAACTAAATTGGGTCCCACACGACCAGTCGAGTTTCACGCCTCAAACACGGAGATCGGATTCACATGAATCCCAATCGTCGAATCCGATGCCGATAGCCTCCGTAGTACCCCATTCTTGGTTCCTAGCGTCTATACGCCAGATTCCAATCCTGGGATCCTACAAGGAGGATTTTTATTTTTATTTTTATGTACATTTAACTTGTAATAAGTATAACCACAAGATTACCCAATCCACAAAGGCAACATCATCATCACATATCCACTAATATAATCATTTGAGTACAATGCTGAAAGGGAAATACATAAATCAAAAATCAAGCTACAGAAGACCGTTGCACGCTCCAAGCTCAACACTGCTTCAACCTAACATCACCTGCACGCATCTATCGTGCATGAGCTTATAGAAAGCTTAGAGGGTGGTGTAAGTGTGTGCACAAGGTAAGTGTCAAGTATTCAATGCAAAGTCATAATCATACAATGTCAAAATAGGCGCAAGGTCGTGAATCATATGTTATCAGAGTAAACGAAAACACTGACAAGTCCATGAGTCAAGCAATATCAGAATGCGCAATACAGATCAACTATACAAATGAGGAACAATATCAGAATACGTGATACAGATCAACTATACAAATGAGGAACAATATCAGAATATGCGATATAAATCATCTATACAAATGAGGAGTCATAAAGAGTCAAATATCAGATGTCGTATTTAAACCATATAAATGCAAAAACACAGGTAACCTAAGATGTCATATGCCGCGAATGTAATGCAATATGCGGTGCGAATGGAATGACCATGCTGGAGTGTGAAGTCAGGATAATAGTACGTAGTATCGCAAGCTACGAGGTCTGTCATAAAGGACTTCTATCCAAACCAGTCCTATACCTAAATTTAGATAGTCAGACCCAATGTGGTAGACTCCTGATCTAAGGTTAGTCGTGTGCCCAATCAAAATCCTAGCCATGTGAAGGTACACAACAATTAGTTGCGCACCACGCCTGAGTGGATAGTGAATGAAATGAATTTATGAGTATGTAACTCCTAATCAATAAGTCCACATATCAGTACGGTTCCTCTTTAGGATCATCACCGAGGTTTAGTACACTCCAAATGGCATTGCCCCTCTCCTAGCAGCACAGTCTAAGTCAGCGTAAGAAACCTCACTATCCACCTGGCCAATAGTCTACCAATACCTATCCGGCACGTCGATAGCAGACCCATTTATGAGCTGGTCAAACTCAGCCTAGTTATGCCCCCTGCTCTTGGGCGGGTAAGTCCACACCCCCTCCCAACTAACCACGACACAGTGGGAGAGGAGGATCCACTCGGTCTCGACATGGGGGCATCCTTGAAAGTGCACCTACTTGTACCCTAGTTTGTCAAGTTACGTGAACGGTAAGTCAGACTGGCTACAGAACTTGATAGGAAGATTATTTCAAGCATCTGCCTCAACCGGATGTATGCAAGCTTGCAATAGGTAAATCATAGCCTCACATCCCATGTCCCAAAACACCAGGTGATTAAAACCCTTAAAATAAGATAAACATCTTAGGGTTTTTTTGGTGAGAAAACTTTTTTAAAATAGAAAAATCTCTATGTTTTTCTCGCCTTGTCGATCTGATCAAAACACCCTCGATATGATCGACCTGTTCTGTCGATGTCCTCGATACCTTAACGATATTATCGATGAGAGGACCAAAAGTGTCCAACAACTAAATATTCATCTGGACGGATTTATCGATGTATCAATACACATATCGATATCATCGATATAAGTACAAATATGTCCAGCAACTTCATAACATATCTGGACGAATTATCGATGTATCGATACACCTATCGATATTATCGATATTCAAATCTCGAGTCCATCGAGAGTAGCTCGAGAGATCGACAGAGATTTTTTCAGCGCCCTTATTTTTTAAAGAAAATCTCAAAAGTCTTCGATAGCATCGATGCTCTTCCGATATGATCTGAATTCAAATGTCGATAACATCGAAAGTTCATCAATGATATCAATCGTGGGCGCGCATATCTTACAGCAGATATTTCAGGTTGTTCTTAACTATGATCGGGGGCCCTTTGATAGAATCGATATTCAAATATCGATGATATCGACACCAGATCGATTGCATCGAACAAAGCCATAAATTGTCCAGTAAGCTTAAGATAAATCAGCTGGATTTATCAATGCCTCGACTCTGATCTCGATATCATCGACATTCAAATTCTGATGATCTCGATGGTTCCTCGATCAATCTTGAAATCCTGAAATATTTCAAAGTCAAGTCTCTCTCATTTTTCAAATGCCGATGGATCGATCCTGTCCTCGATGGAATTGGAGTTTAAAATCCAATAACATCGACCATGGTCTCGATTCATCGACCAATTGGCAAGAAGTTTCAAAAGCATATGACATCGAGTCTGAGTCATCGAGCAGACCATCGATGCTATCGAGAGTATACACTCGATGATATCAAACCTGCTCGATGATATCGAACTCTGTCATAAATGTGACTGTTTTATATCCGTTGGAGCTTTTTGCCTATATATAGAGGACTTGTCTTTTGTTGCTGTAAGAGAGAAAAGAGAGCTTTTGTGTATTTCAACTCATATCTTATATCTAAAGCCCTTTCTCTCGAGGGAGTTTATCCTCCAATCCACCCTCATCATTGATATTCGATAGAGTGGATTGGGGAATAAACTTCCGTATTCAAGGATCCTCTAGCTACTATCTTAATGGAAAATCATTAAGCTAGGATGCCTTGAATGCATAAGATTGGAATCGCTCTACATTCCTGATAGAAAAATATTTTGAGAGTAGGATTCCATCTTCACCTTAACCCAACCCTAAGCCTAGTCTTGGTATATCTTTTGTATTATGGATCAAGGGAGCAGAAGACTCTTCGTCAACAAGGAGGAGGAGATCTTCGGCGTTGTGCTTAACGGGACTCATCAACTTATCTGTAAGTATCTAGAGTCTAAGAGGACACTTGTGATCATTCCTTTCTAGGATTGGGTCTTAAGTGGTTCTCACCCTTTGAAGCTCTCGTAGGAGGCCTCCGGCGGGAGTGTACGCTGTGTGTGCGTTGTGTGGACCCTTGCTCTGTGGAGAGCATAAACATCTGGTTAGGAGTGAACCAGTGAAACTCCAGGGTTAGAGGTGAACCGAGTAGAAATCTCTGGGTGCGTTGTGTGGACCCTTGCTCTACGGAGAGCATAAACATCTGGTTAGGAGTGAACCAGTGAAACTCCAGGGTTAGAAGTGAACAGAGTAGAAACCTCCGTGTAAAGGTTGAAGGTGAACCTGATTTAAAACCTTAAGTTTAAGGTGAACCCTGGAAAACCTCCTTAGTGAGATCCAGTACACTCAAAGTTGAGTGCGGCAGCCGGGAGTGGAGTAGACAAGTAGTCGAACCACTATAAAAATGACTGTGTTTGCGATTGTTATTCTTCTATGAGTGTGTTCTATGCCAATGCTTTCATATTCATATACCTGAGATCACACCTCACACACTTACACAGTCATATCCATCATAAACTAGTTTGTATAACTGTTTACCTCTTTTATAGTTTGTGATTGGATCCTCTACCGAGCTTGGAAGCCAGTAGAGTTATTTTTTGAGTAATCCTAATATATGTCTGTTGTTAGGATTAGTGTGATAGGATTTTAAATAAATCATAAAAACTTTTAAAAAGTCCTATTCACCCCCCTCTAGGACATATTGGCATATTCCGACTTCAACTCAAGCGGTCTTCACCGCCATTTCAATTGGTATCAAAGTGGGTCTCTCTTCAAGGGCTTCACCGCCTAGAGAGTGATCTTGACTGAAGTAGGGAATATGGCCAATGGAGAGGGCTCATCAGTCACTAGACCTCCTGTATTTGATGGATCAAATTATGCTTATTGGAAGTCTAGGATGCACTAGTTGGATCATGATGTTTGGACATAATTGAAACCGGATATGTGCCACCAAGTGATCAAGTTGTTCTTAAAAATGGCACAATTATCCCCAAACTTAAATCCAACGAAATGTGGACTGTATTTGAGAAAGAAAAACAAACGTCTGAAGCAAAAGCAATTAATGCTATCTACTGTGTTGTGTCCCAAGAAGTATTCGTGCGACACATCTAAAGAGGCATGGGGTCTACTAGAAACAACCCATGAGGGAGTAAGCACAATAAAAAGGTCCTAGATACAACTCTTAACATCTCAATTTGAACACATCAGAACGGAGGATGATGAGACCTTCATGGAATTATTTAAAAAAAAAAGTTGAATATCACTTGTAATTCCATGGGTGGATTAGGAAAGAAAGTTCTGGTCTAAAAATGTGTAGGAAAATGGATGAAATGAAAGTAGAAGAACTTAATAGTTCCCTATAAACTTTTAAACTACACTTCAAACAAACTCCTAAATCTAAAAAATAATATCCTCAAAAGTTCAAAGAATACTTTAAATGAGGAAGATGAAAGTGAAAGGGAAAATGAAGATGAGGAAGTGGCTTTGTTGACTCAACGGTTTTGAAATCATGGCCGACCATTTAACAAAAGATAGCTGGACAACAAACATTCTACAGGTAAATCTGGTAAAAAGACCAAGGAACCACAATGTTATACCTGTCGAAAGCTTGGAAATCTGACTATTGAATGCCCAAATAGAAAAATCAAGGGAAAGGTAATGGTAGCCACATGGGATGATACTGGAGAGTCAAATTCTGAATGTAGTGACTCAGAGAGTGATGGAGATAGAAAATCCTTGAAAATTCTTATGGTCTCCATAGCCTTCATCATTCCCGTGGAAACAGAAAACCGAAGATCCTCAAGCCACTGAATCATTTCCATCTAATAACGAGGAAATAGAGAAAGAAGAAGAAGAAAAGGATCAACTGCAGGATGCCTATAATCAACTCTATATCCATAGCATCAATATCCTTAAAAGACTTGGAATAAATGAAAACAAAAATAAATTGCTGCAATTAGATCTAGGCAAAACATTGGAAATAAATACACACTTGATTAATGATCTACAATAATACCACTCTGAAAATGATAAACTAGAAAGAATCAATCTGTCCCTTAAATCTGAATCATTGAAACTTACTAAACAGATTGAACTATTGAAAGATGAAAATGAGCATATAAAGAATGAAAATCACACACTCATGTTTGATATAGAGAAATACAGAAAATCTGCTGAAGTAAATTATAAATTTTCCCAGAATAGTGAAAAACTAGAAAAACTCTTAGGGATGGGAAGACTTGTGAAAGATCAGAGTGGATTAGGATATGACAAATTCAAATCGATATCTAAAAATGCAACACCAATGTTCAAGAAATTAGCTGCATCAGGAAGTAAAACAAAAGCCACTTCTATTTATCATTCATGTGGAGACTCTGGTCATTATAAATTTGAATGCTTGTCACCTAGTGGACTCAACTCATTTCTGGTCTAAATCATACTGATAAATACAGAACAACCAGAAGAACAATACAAAATGTCAAGAGTCCACCTAGGGATATGGCTAGAAGTAATACACATCCATCACCACCTAGGATGACTGAGAGAATGAAGGAGCTACTAAATCAAGTGGTTGAACTAAATTAGAAAACAAATGAATTTGTGAAACATGGAAACATGGTTCAACTACTCAACAATTGAGCTAGGAAGATGGTTAAAGGGAAAGGTAAGGATCTCTCTCCCAAGGCTAAGAAAAGGGAAAATGTTAGATCACCTCAAAACAATTCCGATTGGAAACAAGTTGCAATCGTCGATCGTATTATTCTCAATAGTATTGTTCAATCCTATGGGGTAGATTTCTTGCTAGAGACTATTGGCTGGCAGAATATGCTTAACATGGGCAGTCCATACCAGTTTGAAATGATTCAGCAGTTCTTCAACAGTTGTCACGTTGTTCGGGATTATCCACCATGTCTTCGTCTGGAATTCATGCAACACACCAAACAACTCCAACAGTCCTTGGTCGTGTTTTAAACATTGGTGTGACTCAGATCCCAGTCACTGGTAGATGGCTAAACAAATTAGGAAGGTGGGGGAAATCAGTCGAGCACTATGTCAGGGTGCAATAATTCCTAAAAATGAGAAAAATGTCCTTCTGGTATAACATCTACGAATCTTGTTCAGGATTCTCCACAAGATCTTCAATACAAATGTATACCCATGTGACGCTAACAACACTGACCTGAGTCCCTTTGTACTCAATGTCTTGTATGATGTATATCAAGAGGTCCTTGTGTGTCTGCCAACTCTTATTCTAGATCAACTGATTAGGGTAGTCAAGGAAAACCATCTTGAAATACTTCCATTTCCATCCCTTATCTGCAAGCTCACACACTAGGTAGGACTGCCGAAAACAATAGACCTGGTATATCCCAAAGTATGGTTCGACCACAATGCGGTTCGACAAGTGTATGCCTCAGTCTCATCTCATACTAAGAATCCTCCGCCGGTTGGAGAGAGCAGTCAGTAGCCTAATGAAGAAACACCATGGGGATCTAATCAGACACCTCTTTGTAGCCCTGGTTCTGTCACTAATCGTCAACGTTATATACTTGAACGTCAACTACTAAACAGTCTCGATGGAATTGACGAGTGGCTTCATAACTGTGAACGATGATTGTTAGGGATAGAGGACAAGATAGAAGCCCTCCAACTCTCAGTGCAACAAATTTTGGAGGTGCTAACAACTGATAGTTCTCCTATGCTTTAAAAGACGACAACTTTGAAGGGTAAGTGTGTCCAGTCATGAACATTGTAATCGCTTCTTAAAGGTCTCCCTATTCCTTAACTGGCACACTCTAGCGTCTGATTGTCTATGTTCTTTTTTAATGCCCATGGTTGAACTGAACATACTGTTTTTTTTTTTTGGCTTGGTTCTGTTGAGGGATAACTGTTAATCTACTGCTGTCTGTGGCAGTATGTGTTTTGGATAGTTGAATAATTTTTGGATATGGCTAAGTATAATTCTTATCTTTACTGCCATGATTATGTTTTAAGTTCCCCCTGGTTTATCAAGGTTTCTGATATGAATTACATATGACTTTATTGCTTATTCTATATGCATTCATATCTTCTGAAAATGATCTATGTTTTGAAATGATTTCATCTTTATACATCTCTAACTGCTTAGCTCCCCCATGCAATTCACTCTTCAGTCAATATCACATGCTATACCTTTGCCAATGACTGACAAAAAGGGGGAGAACAGTTTAAAACACCCCAAGCAGAAAATTGTATATCTAATGTTGTTGCAGGTATAAGGGAGAGCAGCTGCACCAAGAAAGGGGGAGTTTTGAAGTAAGGGGGAGCAGATACTTCTAGAATATGTACATGGGGTAGAAAAATTGTAAAATTGTGTAAATGTATGTACACACAACTTAGGGTGTGTCTAGAAGTGTTCTAGGGTGTTTTAGGTATTTTGTCATGTAATTGACAAAGGGGGAGATTGAAAGTACACCTACTTGTGCCCTAGTTTGTCAAGTTACGTGAATGGTAAGTCAGACTGGCTACAGAACTTGATAGGAAGAGTATTTCAAGCGTCTGCCTCAACCGGATGTGTGGAAGCTCGCAATAAGTAAATCATAGCCTCACATTCCATGTCCCAAAACACCAGGTGATTAAACTCTTAAAATAAGATAGACATCTTAGGATTTTTGTGGTGAGAAAACTTTTTCAAAATAGGAAAATCTCTATATTTTTCTCGCCTTATCGATCTTATCAAAACACCCTCGATATGATCGACCTATTCTGTCGATGTCCTCGATACCTTAACGATATTATCGATGAGAGGACTAATTGTGTCCAGCAACTAAATATTCATCTGGACGGATTTATCGATGTATCGATACACATATCGATATCATCGATATAAGTACAAATATGTCCAGCAACTTCATAACATATCTGGATGAATTATCGATGTATCAATACACCTATCGATATCATCGATATTCAAATCTCGAGTCCATCGAGAGTGGCTCGAAAGATCGACAGAGAGTTTTCTGGTGCCCCTATTTTTTAAAGAAAATCTCAAAAGTCTTCGATAGCATTGATGTTCTTCCAATATGATCTAAATACAAACGTCGATAACATCGGAAGTCCATCGATGATATCAATCGTGGGCACGCATATCTTACAGCAAATATTTCAGGTTGTTCTTAACTATGATCAGGGGCCCTTCGATAGAATCGATATTCAAATATCAATGATATCGATACCAGATCGATTGCATCGAACAAAGCCATAAATTGTCCAGTAAGCTTAAGATAAATCAGCTAGATTTATTGATGCCTCGACTCTAATCTCGATATCATCGATATTCAAATTCCGATGATCTCGATGGTTCCCCGATCAATCTTAAAATCCTGAAATATTTCAAAGTCAAGTCTCTCTCATTTTTCAAATGTCGATGGATCGATCCTGTCCTCGATGAAATCAGAGTTTGAAATCCGATAACATCGACCATGGTCTCGATTCATCGACCAATTGGCAAGAAGTTTCAAAAGCGTATGACATCAAGTCCAAGTCGAACAGACCATCGATGCTATCGAGAGTATATGCTCGATGATATCGAACTCTGTCATAAATGTGACTGTTATTTGCCTATATATAGAGGACTTGTCTTTTGTTGCTGTAAGAGAGAAAAGAGAGAGCTTCTGTGTGTTTCAACTCATATCTTATATCTAAAGCCCTTTCTCTCGAGAGAGTTCATCCTCCAATCCACCCTCATCATTGATATTCAATAGAGTGGATTGGGGAATGAACTTCCGCATTCAAGGATCCTCCAGTTACTATCTTAATGGAAAATCATTAAGCTGTGATGCCTTGAATGCATAAGATTGGAATCGCTCTACATTCCTGAAAGGAAAATATTTTGAGAGTAGAATTCCATCTTCACCTTGACCCAGCCCTAAGCCTAGTCTAGGTATATCTTTTGTATTGCTGATCAAGGGAGCAGAAGACTCTTCGTCAACAAGGAGGTGGAGATCTTTGGCATTGTGCTTAACAGGACTCATCAACTTATCTGTAAGTATCTAGAGTCCAAGAGGACACTTGTGATCATTCCTTTCTAGGATTAGGTCTTAAGTAGTTCTTACCCTTTAAAGCCCTCGTAGGAGGCCTCCGGCAGGAGTGTACACTGTGTGTGCGTTGTGTGGACCCTTGATCTGTGGAGAGCATAAACATCTAGTTAGGAGTGAACCAGTGAAACTCTAGGGTTAGAGGTGAACCGAGTAGAAACCTCTAGGTGCGTTGTGTGGACCCTTGCTCTATGGAAAGCATAAACATCTGGTTAGGAGTGAACCAGTGAAACTCCAGGTTAGAGGTGAACTGAGTAGAACCCTCCGTGTAAAGGTTGAAGGTGAACCTGATTTAAAAACTTAGGTTTGAGGTGAACCCTAGGAAACCTCCTTAGTGAAATCCAGTACACTCAAGGGTTGAGTGCGGCTGCCAGGAGTGGAATAGACAAGTAGTCGAACCACTATAAAAATGATTGTGTTTGCGATTGTTATTCTTCTATGAGTGTGTTCTATGTCAATGCTTTCATATTCATATACCTAAGATCACACCTCACACACTTACACAGTTATATCCATCATAAACTAGTTTGTATAACTGTTTACCTCTTTCATAGTTTGTGATTGGATCCTCTACCAGGCTTGGAAGCCAGTAGAGTTATTTTTTGAGTAATCCTAATATATGTCTGTTGTTAGGATTAGTGTGATAGGATTTTAAATAAATCATAAAAACTTTTAAAAAGTCCTATTCACCCCAAGAGGGTTTCACCGCCATTTCAATCCTCTGGTACCAAGAGGGTTTAGGGATTTTCACCCAGGGCCATCTATGGCAGCCCGATGCTAAGATAAATTTTCGGTGTCTTGTCTTGCAATTCACGACATGCCTGTGGAGGCTACAGCCCTGATGTCGCTAGGGTGTACAGTAATCATAACACAATGCAAGATGCATGAGTTATACAATCCAGTCATGCATCAATCCTGCGCATGTCGTGCATTCATATGAGATAACCTCCGCCTATCAGGGAGTCTCATACTATCCTGCCCAATGACATATGTAATGGCCAATCACAACTCATAACAAACATGCAGATGATGCGTATGGGCATGTATCATGATGTTATGCTGTTACATACTCATAATCGATATCCACAATAGGCCTTGACAATGTGGACATTTAACCATCATTGCCCCCAGGGAATGGCCCACATAGAGCCAAACATATAAAGGGCCCTCGGCCTCACACAAAGGCCTAATATACAACACAGTGAGCATTACTTAAGGGCCACATATACACAATAGGTGGGCCCTGCTCATGGGCCTCAAATACATGACATGTGGGCCCAGCACATGAGTCTCGAATACATCAAATAGGCCATGCATCATGGGCCTAATACACATCACAATGGGCCTTGCCCATAGGCCATGAGTACATCACAATGAGCCTCAATTACGGGTGTATATATATATATATATATATATATATATATATATATATCATATAGGTCTCTACAATCAGAATCAACCTCAAGACGGCGATTCATAGGCGGATGGCCGATGATGGTCCAAGCAATATCAATGGGGCCCATTTGTTTGGGGTAACCCACTAGAGGATGACGAGAATGAGCCTATCCAAGCCTAAAGGAAGGTCACAATATGGACATTTAAACATCACTGCCCATTAGGATGGACATTTAACCAACATTGTTCCTAAGGAGTGGCCCACATAGAGGTGAACATAAAGTGGTCTCATGGCCTCACACAAAGGCCTAATACACATCACTATGGGCTGCATCACATGGGCCTCGATTACATCACAATGGGCCACGTCATATGGGCTGAAATTATATCATAATGGGCCACGACATATGGGCCGAAATTACATTGCAATGGACCTCGCTAATGGGCTATAAATACACAATAGATGAGCCCCATCACATGGGCCAAAATACAAACAGGTGGGCCCCGCACATGGGCCAAAAATACATCATGATGGGCCGCATCAATGGGCCGCACCAATGGGCCAAATGTATCAAGTGGGCCGCATCAATGGGCCTCATGTATATATCAAGGTGGGCCTCAACGGATGGCCACAAGTACATCAAGATGAGTCTAATCACATGGGCCTCATGTATATATCAAGGTGGGCCTCAACGGATGGCCACAAATGCATCAAGATGAGTCTAATCACAATGGGCCTCATGTATATATCAAGTTGGGCCTCAACGGATGGCCACAAATGCATCAAGATGAGTCTAATCACAATGGGCCTCATGTATATATCAAGGTGGGTCTCAACGGATGGCCACAAGTGCATCAAGATGGGTCTAATCACATGGGCCTACTACACATCACTATGAGCTGCATCGCAATGGGCCTTGCCCATGGGCCTGAGATTCAAGCAAGTGGGCCCCATCATATGGGCCTTAGATACAAGGCAAGTGGGCCCTGCCACATGGGCCTCAAATATACATTAGGACGGGCCTCAAGTGGACTTGGACCACACCAAAAATTATATCAATGGTTGTAGGTGTAACACATGCATCACTGTACACTATCATCCCATGGGGCACATGGGCCGCTAATGATGATTAGTACTGTCCAAACATCGTCTGTATAAGTCAGTACAATCCAAATGTTGTCCAACACCGTCCAACACAATCTGGACGGTGTGGATGAAATAAATACATCGTGGTGGGCTGTACATGGCAAAACAGGTGAACGTCTTGGAGAAACACATGCCCCACGGTTAGCCCTCAGGTGCTAACGTCAACAGCAGCATGAGTTGCTGGATGGCTCAGATATATAACACATCATAAAGTGGGCCCCAGCAGGTGGTCAGTGTGCCTGCTACACACACATCAAGGTGGGCTGTATAAGTGGACGGCATAGATGAAATACGTTCAACATGGTGGGGCCTGCAAAAACATAGTAGGTTGGCGCACCATCTAGCAAGCCGGATGGTGCAGGCCAAACATATACATCGCAGTTGACCCCTCAGAACGTCTAGATGGACGGTGCCGAAATACAATACATATATTAAGATGGGTCCTACCTCAGAAAAAATAGATGGACGGCGTGAATATACATGAGGTGGGTTACCAACCATCCTGGGGCCGATGGACGGATAGTATAAAACACATACATCAAAGTGGGCCTGACAAATGGGCCACAAAATACATCAAAGTGGGCCCGACAAGTGGATGGTATGAATAAAGCACATACATCAATGGCAGTCCCACGTCCCACATGTGGACAGTGAGGATATAACATATATATCACGTGTGTGCCACCGCCCCATGCTATCTGGACGGTGAGGATGTAACACGTTCATCAAGAGGATCCCACCGTCCCATATATCTGGATGGTAAAGATCAAATACATAAATCAGGCTGGGGTCCACTTGAACTTTAGATCTAACTTATTTTTAGTCTCAAGCTTGTAAGATAAGCTTGCCAAATTGTTGGACGGTTTGGGTGCAACACATGCATCAAAGGTGGGGTCCACTAAACTATGGATTTGACTCATTCTTTAGCCCATTATGAGCTTTCAAATTGGCTGGACGGGATGGATGCAACACATGTATTATGGTGGGTCCGATAGGGATGGATAGCATAAATATTACACATACCTCATGGTGGGGACCACAATGATGGAAGGTGTGGAGCACACACATCAGTGGGTCCCACGTGGGGCCCACCACAATGTTTATTTTCCACCCAATCCTGTTGATAAGGTCATACAGACCTGGGGTCCACCGTAATGTTTATTTGCACCCAACCTATTGACGAGGTCACACGGACCAGGGGCCCACCAAAATGTTTATTTTCCTCCAATCTGTTGATAAGGTCATGTGGACCTGGGGCCCACCGTAATATTTATCTGTCATCCAAACTGTTCATAAGGTCATGTGGACCTGGATTGAGGAGGACAAACAAATTTCGTATTAATACAAAACTTTCATGACCCATAAAGGGTTTCAATGGTAGACGTTCAACCTAACACTGTTTCCTGTGATGTGGGCCACCTGAGTCACGTATGCGGCTGATTTTTGGGTGGCCGCTGCCCTGAAGGGGGTCCTATCAAATGGACGGAGTGGATGCTCATCACACATCATGGTGGGGCCCACGACTGGGGCCGTGGGTCCCAGCCTATCCGTCAGCGCGCAGGCGCTACCTGCGTGCGTTCTGACAGCAACAGCTGACGCTGTTGTATATAAATTATTTTTTTTATTTTAATTTTCTTGGGAATTTTTATATTTGGGGTCCATATCAGGTGAATCCACTCCACCCATTGGATTCCATGGCCCGAGACGGACCAAACAAGCCCAATATCCGGTATTTTTTTTGTGTATAAAAACGTCAAGGAGTATTTCAATGGTAAAGACGTTGTTTGATATGCTATGGCCCACCAGAAAATCGGATCAACTTCATTTTTCGGCTCAACGCCTAAAATGATTTGGGAAATGGGATGGATGGCGTGGATTGGATCCATAAGTCAGAATGGGGCTTGTATGAGTGGTCCACCCAAAAGTCTTAAACCCCCCCCCCCTCACTTTTTTTTTGGCAGATACACCTCACTATCTGTTCACACTCCAGTGAAAGATGTCCAGCGTCCAAGGACGCTGGATGGACCGTTTACACATATTACTCAAGGTGGGTCCCACGTGTGGGTCCCATGTGGACGTGGCCCACTTGATTTGGGTCAATCTTATATTTGTGTTTTCCCATCACCGTTAAGTAGGGCCCACATGGCTTGGACGGCCATGGGGTCCCTTTGATGGACGGCTTAGACATCACATACATCAAGGTGGGGTACATCCGAATGGGCCACACGGACACATCATCACACTAAAATAATGAAAGAGAGAGGGAGAGAGAGAGAGAGAGAGAGAGAGAGAGAGAGAGGCACCCACCTATGATCTCCTCCTCCTTCCGGCAAAGCATGCGAGAGCTCCCAGGGGACAATTCCAACGGTTGAGATGAAACTTGGATGGTGGAGATGGGAGATAGAAAGTGGGCTACACCAAGCTCCTCCAATGGAGAGCCATGAACGTGGGTTGCTTGGGAGGAAATGAGAGAGAGAGAGAGAGAGAGAGAGAGAGATGAGTGAGAGGTTGTAAGAGAGAGAGAGTGGGTGATGATGGGTGAGTGATGGAAGAGTTGACTTTGGGGTTGCTTGGGGATGGGGTTGTACTTGATATGTTAGGTAATGAATACTTTATTGATGGGATTTGATGTGATGTTCTCTTGGGTTTTACAACACGCGGTGTTTTTCCTTGAACTGAACGCGGGCCCACATCTCCTAGCCTGGGTAACGCCTCGGTGTGCGAGACGCAGCATCAGAACCGCGGCGACAGGACGGCCGCACGGGTACAAGTCTCGAGTCAAGCCGACTCTGAAATACTGGATATGACTCAGGGTTGCGCGCAAATCTTGATAACAGAACGCAGGTCGCTGGAATTTGACCGGGAGGACCGCGGAAGCCTACGGAACGGTACAGGCTAGGATACGGGTCTTACACGAGTGCAGGGTTCGACCGGTTGTGTAGGTCACTCGACCAGTCATGGAACAGTTTTATCTTATCGAGCCCGAAATTTCAAAAATTTGTTAGTCTTTCAACCAGTCGAGCTGTCCTCTGGACCAGTCGAGTGAACAGTTTCTACACTTATAAATAAAGTACGATTTTCAGAGTTTTTCATTCAATTCAAGCAAAATCAAGACACCACTCTGAGAGATTAAATGACCATACATCTCATAAACTGATGTCAAGAAGTGTGTCTCACACACCTATAATGGTCATGGTCTAACAAGATACTAAGATCCATACATCACAACTCTCTCAAATCAATGATCGTCATGTCTAATCTCAAGTTCCTAATGACTATCAGAGAAATCATTCATCAACAAACTCAATGAATGAGAGCAACACTAAATTTGTCTAAGGTATATCACATATCCAATATAAGACCCATGGTCACCACAATCAACGGCCGAGATCCATCCAAACACATCCACATGGCTAGTGGGTAAGGGCACAAATAGTTTTTTAGGACACTAACTCTAATAGTTAGGGAAACACCCACTAAGTTGTTACTCGAGATCAACTAATCTACTCCCCTGTGGGTCATGTCAGGCTGACGGGCTTTTTGAAGGCTAAGTCCAAGCCCAGCCCTGGGGCCTAATACTTCATCCCAAGCCTAGCCCAAGGCGGAACAGGCCGGAAGCCCATCCGGCCAGCCCGGCCCATCAACAGCCGAAAGAATTACTGAAACATTAATTCGAGAAAACTGCTCATTTAGGGAGGGTTCAAATCATTGTACCATTTCAAAATGTGGACCTAGCGGTCGCAAAACGTGAGAATCCTGAGGCAAAACGAACTAAGAAGATGAGTAGTAGGTGACCGAGTGCACAATTGTATCGAATCCCCCTGGAGGGCTGAATTCTCGTGCTTCCATATTTGTACCGTACACGTGGCACATTTATGTAATGATCCAAACCAACCATCCTGCAGGATTCTCCGTTGATTTTACCACTAACCAAAATCTGCGTCGATCGGACCATCCTGACCATCTAATTATTGAACCGTTTCTTACAGAACATGATTAATTGCTAATCTTGTCCTTTATGCCCAAACCGGATTCACAGTGTAAATCGTCCAAAGAGTTCCCACTACCTGTCGATGCCAATGGATTGAACGGTTTTGATCTCACCCACATGCTTGTCGTTGATGTCTTAAATATGTAAATCAATAGGTATGATATCATCGACAGACTGCTCAATGCCATTTAGCAGAGTTTAATGCCATCGAACACCATCGGAAAAAAATCCGAAAAAATCATATTTAGTCACTGAAATGTTTTGGTGTTTTCTCGATGCCATCGACAGTCTATCAATGCCATCGAAGTCTCATTAAAGGTGTCATCGAACACTTATAGAATTGTGTAAGTGTGGGATTTATTTATGATTTTGATTTTGATTCTTATATATGTTATATATACGGGTGTAATCGGGAATTGAAATATCCCAAAGCTTTCTAATTCATTCTAGGGTTTTAAGGGCATAGCTTTGGATGATTCAAGACTTGTTTGGATCGGGTAAACTCCATCTCTTGTAATTTTTGATTTCATAGTGCATTACCGTTGCTTTGTGAGATGGTTTTTTCCCGCAAAGGTTTTTCCACGTTAAATTCGGAATGTTTGTTATTGTACTTGATTATGCGATTGGCATATTTTGCATGATTCATCTCTGTGTGCTTCCGTGGTTCCCCTAACAATGCCTATAGATGGCTGATTTGGATTTGAATTATTTTATATATGCTCCCGCGGATGAGAATTGATCCATAGCTCTATTTTGCTCCTGCTTGCATTGGGTAAATTGGACAGTTGAGTTGATCAATCCAGATCATTTAACTTTTTTCCACATATATCATATAGTCTAAAATGTGAAAATCATTAGGGTCAGATGATATGATTCATCTATAAGTTGGATTTCTTTTGACAGCCGTCCATTTTCAAGACATGGATTGAATGGTTATTATTTTTCAATAAAAGAGTTTCTTCAGAATCATAGGCAATCCATGATAACTCCAACAAATAAATAGCTCAGTTTGTCAAGTAGTCTTCTTTAATTATTCATACGTAATCTTGACCATTCATTTTATGGGCCATTGATCCCGTGATAATGAACAATGCTGATAACCAACCAACCAAAACCCAGTTAAAAATCCAGTTTGAGTTGAAGTTTTTGGGTTTAGTTACACAAACGTAGCCCATTTAATTACATGGTTTGGGCTTGCCCGCCGTGGAGCGTAGGATTACAAATATATTTGTTTTATCCACGCCACTTAAGGACATGAGCCTATAAATGAAACAGATCCAAATCTAAGTGGACCACACCACAAGGAAACAGTTGCGATTGAACGCCCGCCATTCAAAACTTCCTAGGGCCCACTAATGTCTAGTTGCCCACAGACATGGATGAAGGGAAAACCAAATATCAGTTTCATCCAAAACTTTTGTGGCTCGGGATGTTCTTAACTGTCGATGTTCGATCAACCCTATTTCCTGTGGTGTGCTCCACGTAACATTTGGATCTGCCTCGTTTTTTAGCTCATACTTTAAAATGATCCAGAAAAAATGATGGACAGTATAGATAAAACATATAAATTATGGTGGGGCTGATAAAGCACTGTACAGTAGCTACTGGCCACCCTAGCGTCAATAGGCAATTTGCGTCCCCCGAAATGCCTATTATGTCTTACATGCATAAGTAGGGCTGTTCAAGCAATCTAACCATCTAATTAATGCCTGTTAAATGGACGGCCAAATGTAAAAATAGCAATTTAGATGCCTATTAAATGGATGGATAAATGTAAAATTATTGGTCTAGAATTTGCCCATGTGATTCATGTGTGAAGATGCGGGTGTATTAAAATTGATTGGGTTTGGTTCAAACCAAAACCACTGACCCCAGCATTAAGATGGAGCTGTGTTTGGTCAGGAACATGACCTACCATCTATTGAGCCAATTGTCAAGTGCGATGTCAGATGATTGGCGGAGGTTAGGAATATTCCTCCAATGAGTTCTTTTTGTCTTAAAAATTAAAGACTTTCAAAGGTGCAACAATTATGTGGTTAAGCGAAAATAAGTCGCAAATGGACGCAAAAGGAGAACTTACCACTAACTAACCTGGCTAAGAGCAACGAAGTGCTTCATGCAGTAGCATACTAATGAGCGAGGATCAATTGATGCCGAAAATTACAAATTAATATCAACCCAGCATACAAGCATAGGTGGAGATTAGTTTTTAAGATCTTCTTTTAGATCCAGCTCGCAAGCTTAGACAGAAGGGAATTACAATTATAGCTACATTAGTCCAGCATAATCACAGGGAAAACTAAACTATTCCTAAAAGCTAAACTAGGTGTCCCGAAGGATTGGATAAATAGTGTCTCATTGACTTATTAACTAATAATTGGGTTTATTTGATTGATTGTAGATCCTCCCCTTCATGCTTTCTTCTGCTATTTATAGAGTTCTGAATGCTAACGTGAGGATAACTGTTATACATGTGGCGATCTCTAATGTCGCCAGCCGTAAAGTAATGGTGACCTTTCTTTGATAATGGCTGCCCTTTGTCGAATGTGTTCTTGTCTCATCAGTAACCTCACACACGTTCTCTAGCATTGACGTAGCCCTAAAGATCATGGATCCTTATCTCGAAATCACATGCTTAGCACGCATCTTTGAAGATTTGCTCCATAAAGAGTTGCCCCCCGCATATCTTGCCCGCAACATAGAGGTGCCATTTGTGCCACGTGGCCATATATCTACACCGTTTATTTGAGATTGCCCAAATCATGTCCAAACACTGCTCCCCACGTACGTTTCTCTCTTTTCAGCTAAGAATTGAGACAAACATCTGAATCATTTTCATAAGCATTTACTGCAATGCCACATGGTAAGCTTCTCATTCGTCAAATTTCAAACGGCGTCTCTATTATATCATTCATTTCGCAGTCTGCCATCAAGTGTCCCTTAGAGAATGTATTTTAGTATTCCTACCATAGTTTTTATCTTGAAAATCGCTACAACCATAACTCAACAATTAATGTTGCGCATGCGGCGGATGCTTATAATCCTTCATTTTCTTTTCTTCCTCATTTTTTGCAATTTTGATTATGCAAAACACTAACTTCCTTTTCTTCTAAAAACTACCAATGCTCCCAAGAAGTCTTCTGAACCTTCATCATCTCCAGCCTTTCCTCTTCTTACTTTGTTGGAGCCGCTTCGCCCTTCTGCTTGCTCAGAGGTAATATTCTCTCGTGACTCTGATAATTCTGATTTGACTCTATTCCTTGGTCCCACATTCTATCCTTCTTCTACTTCCAATCTATCTGATATTATTCCATACTTTCTTGTGCATGAGAATGAAAACTTCTTAATTGGTCATGAGTCTTTTGATTGGACAAATTGACATCTTGGTAGAACTCCCAGATTATGGCCAAAACCTCTCAAGAAATGGGTGGCCTGGTATAAATGTGTCAAGGGTTTTCTCTATGGAATGTGTAAATGTTGGATCCTGAGTGAATTGTGCTCACGGGTTGACTGAGGTTTAAATTTGATAGAAAATGGTTATATTTGATAAGAGTCACAACTAGCCAATTAATCTAACTCCACAGTTGACTAGACCTTGTAGAAATGTTAGGATAAAAAATATGTGGATTCCCCATCCTAAAATGGCTCATTAATCCGTTGAAAACTCAGAGTAAAGGATCGTGGTTACAGAGAATGAAGGGGTTAGACATATGCTCTATCCGTACAAACGTACGGTCTCTACTTCACAAGAGCTCATGAATTTTTTGAGGATTAAAATTAGTTCTGGCATACTAACGATGCGGAGTGTGTGCAATGTCGTGTTAAATGCAGCGCCTGTCACAAGTTATAGTTTTGGTCGGATAAATCCAGCCGACCCAACCACTTGTCGAAGCGATTAACCGATCAGTCCATATTTATGATGGGAAGGATCCGACTATGTTAACAAGCCGCAGAGCATACGTTTTAACAAATCGGGTGCTGAATGCAATGTATACAATGTTATATCTATGAAACTGTATGTAAAGCTCTGTGTAATGTAGTGTTTGATGCAATTTCTATAACAGGGTGTTGCCTTGGTTAGATAAATCCGCCCTGACTCTTCCACATGCCGAAGCGTAAACTAATTGATTAGAGTTCCTGGTTAGAAGGTTCTGATTATATTGGCAAGCTAAAAAGCATATGCTCATAATCGATTAAGTGTGTAATGTTATGCAATGAAATGTAGATATCAGAGATGTGCAAGGGGTTGAGAAGGGAATGTGTATTGCACAGTGCTAATGTATAAAATACACTAAGTTGATTTGTAAGTTGGATGACGAAATGGACGAGAGTGTTGCAAGGATTGGGTTGAGCTGGTAGGACTAGGGTCTTGATGCCTCAAGGGGCTAGAGTTTTAGCTAGACTAGGCTAACCTGAACTAGACTCCTTCCTATCACTCTTATTTCTCCTTGGTGGAGGGTTGGTGTTCACAACCCCAAGTGTAGGGTTGCGATGTAGTAATAACTCGTAAGAACGAGGTCAAATCCATAGGGACTAAACTTGTACGTATTCTGAAAAGAACTAGAACAAGATCTAGATCTGAATTTTGGAATAAAAGAGAGTAATTGTGAATAATGTTTAAACTATCAAGTAAAGGAGGGAACTAGGTGTCAAGGATCCACTTGTAGCTATCAAGATGCTACCTTACTTGATTTAAGAAACACAATTGAAATTGGAGTCATATCCTATCCAATTGAAAGATAAAGCAATTTAAATCAAATTTGAACTTTTCATTGACCTAATTCTCAATGTAAGAGAATTGTGATGATTGGAAGGGATTCCATCACCCTACCATGCCTAGGAGACGATGGTGAATAATGGAATTTACCGATCTCACCATCTCAAAATAGGAATAGAAGATATCCAAAACTACACAGCGTCTATTGTAATTTAAGTCATAATAAATCATAAAAAAAATTTTAAAAATTCCCTTAATATCAAACTAGAAATCAATAAAGTTCAATAAGAACAAGAATCAAAGCAAAATAAACATCTAAATACGCTACAAGCTTCACCTCTTAGCCCTAGCTAAGAGGTTTAGCCAACCATAAACATGATTGAAACCAAATCTCTTAAATAAAGCATGAAAAATAAACTAAGGAAGAAGAAAAACTCTTTGGCGACTTCTCCACCCTTGTGTATGCTCCTTAAGACATTTTCAAACCCTAAAAGATGTTTTGGAGCATCCTAGGAAGTCTTATTTATAGTTGTGGAACTCCAACTTTTGCACCAAGTTGAAAAAATCTAGAAACCGCCTCAAATTTATGCACTCTGCGCAATTTCCCAAAATATGCTCGGAGTTTAAAGTGTCTCGAATTTACGTACTCTGCACAATTTCTAAAAATAGACTCAGAGTTTTAGAATGTACCTTTTTCAGGACAATTTCAATAATATGTTTGTTTTCAGAACAATTTCAGGATTCTTTTTCCTCACTTCAAAATTTTTATTCTCTTCATTCCTCACTTATTTTTCTTAGATATTTGACATGTGAATTCTTCATTAATGACTTCCAAACCTCCAAATCTTCATTTAGTAATCTTTTGAGCATAAATCTTCCTTTTGGCATCAATTTCACCTTTAAGCTCTTGAAATCACCTCGCACATGAAAACATGCATAATTAAATTGATTAAGCACTATTATATTTATAAAACCAAGGTATAAATGGGAGAAATATGTAATATTTCACACTCAACAGTTGGATGGGTTGAGATGGCTTAAGGAAGGCCCTCTGGACTCTCTGATTTTTGGATCCCTTTCCCTGATTCTTGAAATGTGAAGGGGAATGGGTTATTTATAGCCCCTTAGCCTAGTTTTCTGATAATTCTTAACAAGTCCAGAGTTAAAAAGAGTTTGGAATGCTTGAATTTGGGACAACTATATGGCATGATCTTAAGAGTTGAATTAGATGGCGTGGATTGTAATTATGGTGTAAGGGAGGGATACCAGAGTCTTTTTACATCGCCACATGCTTGGAGCTTGAAAAAGGAGAACTTCACATGTGTTGGGGGTCTCCTGTCAGGCTAGAAGTTTTCCACATGGCGGATGGCACCCAAGGCATCACCAAAGCCACAGGTGGCTCCCTGCTTTGGCAGGTGAGTCTCCCCAAACATGTGAGAGCTCATGCTCTTTGTGTGTCCTACTGTTACCTCCCCAAATTTTCAATGGGCTTAACCCTGTTATACCCTTGGGCTTGATTAAATGGGTGGATTGTGTGAGTTGAACAGGTGAGTTGACCGAGTGAGTTGAATCAATGAGTCGGGTGTTGGGATTTCTAGGGTTTAGGCTCCTAAGGCTTTAAGTTTCTATAGTTAGGGCTTGGTTTGGATCTTGGCTTAGGTTCATGGTTTAGGGTTAGGGTCAGTGTTTGAATTATCTCCGATATTATCGAAATATCTCTGATATTATCTTTATCTCCAGCTCAGCGATACCGATAACATTAGTAGAGATACTGATAATACTAGTAGTATAAAGAATTTCAGGTATTAGCAATGTATCGCTAAGTATCACCAACATATCAATATTACTAAGTAATCACCAATATTTTCAACTACCTAAATTTTAGGTGTCGCTTGTATTGTCAATGCATCAATATTGCCAATGTATCACTAACATTTTCGTCTATGTAAATTCTAAGTAATGCTTGTATCATAAGTGTATCGATGATATTTAATATCCCCAACGTATTGATATCATAAAAATTTTGTTTATTAGAAAAATATTTATTTCAAATTTTTTTTCATGGGCACATGGTTGTATGTAGTGTTCAATTTGTCATTGATAATATTAATAATATCTCCATATTATCGATATCGCAAAATGCGCGATATTGAGACCACAATCTTTCATTTCATTGTCAATTGTTGATATTTTTTGGTGAAATATCATGTGTTGTTGATATTTTGCAATATTGTTGGATGTTTGGACTGTTAAATAGGGCGGATGGGGTAGTTGGACTAATTTCTTACAATAGTACATGCTTTTAAGGCCCCATTAAATGGAAAATTGTTATATATACATTCTCTTTGCAAATTTTTTATTTCCAAATATTCAAATATGTACATTTTAACATGCCCTGAAGTTTTGCTGAAAATTCCACAATTTTCCCCATGTTTTCCCACATTTCCGGTTATCAACAATATTATCAGCGATATCGATATTGTTTTCGTATCCTTGGCCAACGAAACTTGTAGCGATACCGATACTTCGAACACTGGTTAGGGTTAGATTTATTTATTTTTAGTTTGGTTTAGCTTCATGATTTAGGGTTTGGTTTAGGGTTAGGGTTAAGTGTTTTTTAGTTTGGTTCCATCCAACTTGATCAACTTGTTAGCCTGAGGTGGGGTGTCTATAGATACCTATCTTTAGTAGAAGTTGTATGCAACTAAATGCCAAAGCAAGTGGACACCCCACCTTGCTAGTCAACCATGGATGTAGTTTGGACTCATTACTTGCCTTTGTGTATGTGTAAGCTGATTGCATAGAATTAATAATTCACACATTTTGGGAAAAGCATTGCGATTGTCTGTGCACTTCTTGTGGTATTGCGGGTAACCAATTGCAACCCTTTCACTCCTTATCGGTACTGACATCAGAATGTATTTGGAAAGTAGTGCCCCTATGCTTTTTGGAACCTTACTAGGACCCGTCTACTCGATAGATCTGGAATGTCTGTTGCTTCCCTGATCACTCAGGAGTACTTGTTTTGCTTCATTGTCAAAGTGGTTAGCTCTCATATGCTTTTTATGGCCTTACGAGAACTCATTATGCTGACTTGGACTCAATTAAGTTTCTCAAGTATCCAGGACTTGGGCAATCTTTTCTGTGCAATCTTCTAGTTTTGACACTTCGGTTACAATTCATCTTTCTCCATCATTCGGATGTTTATTTTAACTAGGCTTTGGCCTATCATGTATTCTTATATTAGCATCCGATACGATCATTTTGTCACTAGAGTTCAGATCAATTATACTTCATGTGCATGCAAATCTGTTGGTTCTAGGGAAATCGATGTCGGGTCTTATTTGATTTTGCATTGACCCCTACAGAGAGGTATAGAAGACCTCTTAGTGCCTCAGAAGCTTGGCGCTCTCTTTGAAAAATACATTTTTAGAGATTTTAAATGTTGCATCACCTTGGGAAGTGATAATATGTGGGAGTTTTATTGCAAATGGATTTTGTATGAAAGGTCCAACTTACTTAATTATCACTACCGGGGATGTCTATGGATTTTTAGTGAGCTGATTTTTATTGAAAATATTTTTCACAAATTTTAGATTAAAGATTTAGACTATTGGATCACGAATCGACAATCATGATTACAACAAGCTTTTATTGGAGATATTTTTTAATTTTTTTATTGAAGATCTAAACCATTGGATCATGAATTGACAATCACAATTATAACTGGTTTTTTTATTGAAAAATATTTTAAAAATTTTTTTGATTAAACATCCAGACCGTTGGATCACGGTCGCGATTATGATGGTTTTTATTGAAATTTTTTTTTTTTTTAAAACATATGGATTGAAGATTCAAACCGTTGGATCACAAATTGATGGTCACGATTACAGCTGGCTTTTATTGGAGATATTTTAAGAAATGGATTGAAGATGCAAACCGTTGGATCGTGAATAGACGGTCATGATGAAGGCTGATTTTTATTGAAAATTTTGGATTGAAGATTTAGACCAATAGATCGCAAATCATTGATCGTGATTATGACTTATTTTTATTAAAATTATTTTTTAAAATTTTGGATTAAAGATCCAGACAGTTGGATCACAAATGGACGGTTGCAATTATGACTAGTTTTTATTGGAGATATTTTGAAATTTTTTTATTTTCTCTCTCCTCCATCATTCTTTCTCCAAAGTATCTCTAATTTCTCCTCAATTTCTCATGAAATCTTTTCATTTTGAATTTCCCTTCATTTTCCATCATTTACTCTCACTTTTTCACTTCCATCACCTCAAATCTCCAACCGTGCAAGATTCTATGCCAAAACCCTTCCCAATGCTCCCTCTTTATACTTTCTTCGAGAGGGGAGAGATGGGCTAAGTCCTGTCATCCCAAAAGTTTCTAGCAGCGGGGAGGGTGTCATCGGCTCCTCCTCCATTCAACGTCTTTAAGCTCCCTCTCTTTATACTTTCTTCTCTTCTCTTTTCTCAAGTAGTTTTTCTTCCTCCCAACACTTCCTTCCTTGGCATTCTTCGTCTACTAGCGCATTTGAATAGCAATGAGGAGGCCTTGCTTGGATTTGAATCAAGGTGAGTGACCGCTTCCTTATTTTCTTTCCCTTTCATGCTTCATTTTCCTTTCTTGCTCTCTCTTTCTTTTTGTCTTCAAGCTTTCCCATTCAACAACAGGAGCGATTTTCTGGCGGGGCCAGCTAATTTTGGTGGGTGGCTACTAAGCTTAAAGCATTCAAACTCTAGAGCTCTCTCAGATTTATAAGGTGGCAGCATAAGAGTTTTGGCATTCCTTCCCATTTCTTTCCTTTTTCTTTTCTTCCATGTACCCTTCTCATGTATGTTGGAATTTTTCATGAGAAGTTCATCCTTTTGGCTATGTATCAAATGGACCCAAAGTAAAGATCCGGGCCTTATGTGCATTCAAATAGGCCCGGAACTGTATTTTGGCTCTT
The DNA here is from genome assembly GCA_030180095.1 of Magnolia changhungtana. NCBI lineage: Eukaryota > Viridiplantae > Streptophyta > Magnoliopsida > Magnoliales > Magnoliaceae > Magnolia > Magnolia changhungtana. The sequence goes on along the minus strand of JASAUF010000161.1, from coordinate 5,459,060 downwards.
ATGTAGGCTTTCTACCTCTTCTCTTTCTTTTATTTTTCCTTGAGTTCGTTTATTTTCTTTTTAGTGACAACAAAAGGGACTAGGTTTACATCATATTTTTACATTTCTGGGATGGGCCTCGACATTCCCCAAGGGCCGCTTTTAGATATTCAATGGAGAGGAGATTGCCCTACCTATCCTCCATACACTTAAATGGCCCTCCACCCTTTTTGGGCCCATATTGGTGTTGATGCATTTGGCTGGCCTCCTTGTCATTTTGATTTCAAGTGGATACCCGAGTTCATGATTTAGACCCATGTGGATGCTATGGTAGGGACTTTGGTCCTCTATTTTTTATTAGGTTGTGTATCTTCTTTTGAGGCCATTTGCATATGTGGAAGAGGGGGCTTTAGGCATCCTTGCCTTGCATTGGGCCTTATGGGCCTTACTTGTCTAAGTAGGCCCACTTGAATTCCTAGGAATGAATGTGGTACATGAGGTTGCTTGGGCCGGCCTTAGAATGAATCTTTGGGTTTTGCACGGAAGTAATCAAGCCATATTTATTCATATATGCTTGAGTGGGCTCTTGACTCTTTATCGGGCGCATCATGGTTGTGAGTGAGGTAATCAAGCCCTCTTTAGATTCAAGTAAGCTTTGGGCTTCTTTGTGAGCCCATGTTCATCGATGTCATGCATGGACTTGGTTACTGAAATTGCATGGATTGTCTATTATGGTACGTGCAGAAGCTTGGTGGAGCTTAGAATTACGATTAATACCTAGGGGGTGGATATGACTATTTTAAAATCCTTTGACTAATTAACAAATGTATCAATTCAAATCAATAAGAAAATTAATACTTAGGCCTCCAAGCCAAAGTGGGTCTAATCACAGACTTCAAAAGATGCAACAATAGTCTACAAGGAGATAATGATTGTATGTGTGGGATGTGGTAACTATTCAACACCTAACATACATTTAATTACACATTCATATAATTAAAAAAAATTAAACTCACAAGCATAAATAGAAATGTGTGCAAATAATAATTCCAAACACAAGCATGTATAGTGGTTCGACTACTTTCCTACTCTACTCCTGGCGAATGCACTACTTTACTCCCGGCGGATGCACTCTCCTCTAATGTATCAGAATTTTATTATCATAAGTTTTAAATCAGGCTCACATCTAACATTTACAAGTGTACACTCTCACTGGAGGCCTACACAAGGACTTAACACACATACACCCCCATGTCGGTGGAACACATTTCCACCCGTGTCAGTGGCTCTCAAAAGACACTTTAGTTAGTTTTCTATTGGCTACCAACAACCACTAGCGGTCCTAATCCAAAGCCCTATATATATTCCCATCGGAGGCTCCCTATGGATAGTATCATGTACGTACCCGTGTCCGATGAATGTGGTCCTAAACTAAGGCCCTATGTACACTCCCTCCAGAGGCACCCTTTAGAGACTAATATGTACGCATCCATCTCTGGTGAATTTATCCATACATAAGAGTATAGGTCCTACACAAGAAATTATTCGAGTTTGGGTCATAAACTATACACTCAATCCTACACAAAGAATGAGTACGAAATGAATTCTAACAAATAACAACTTTATTTGTCGAAATGAGCTCATTTGTAGTGTCTTACTTGAGATGCTTGATCAATGCTCTCACGTTCTTCAATTAGCTTCTCAATTTCTCCCCCAATTGTTGATATCGATGCTTAAGCTCCTATGATCAACCGCCTTACATATAATATTTCGATGAAGTGACCAAGGTAGTGGGAGGATGGTGGAATCTCTTACAACTAATGGATAGTTGATTTCTAAAGAGGATTCACCTAAATGGATCTTCTAAATGATATCGATGAGGATATATCAATAGGCTTAATATCTAATTTCTAGAAATTGGTGGAAATCAAACTTATCTTCATGATGGAGGTTGGAATCTTCATTAAAGTGATAAAACTCAAGAAGATAACTTGAATCTCATAGGTTTAGAGGCTTAAGATGAGGGATATAAGTGGGGAATCACCTAAGCTTTAATGATACAAAAAAATACATCCCAATGCCTACTGCCTGAATGGTCTTTATATAAATTTTGGTTTATAACGACTATAAAATGGGCAGAATAATGATATCCTCGATCGATTGACCAATCAAGCTTCGTCGAATTTGGATAGAGAACTCACTAAACAATTTTGGTCATGTTCGATCGATCGAGTTTTGCTTAAGGGTTTGCTAGTTTAGGCAATTTATTTTACAACGGCTCGGGACTTCTATAGCCTATCTAAGCATCTTTAAATGGAGCTTCTAAAGCTAAAGGATGATCAATTGAAGGTTTACCTATTAAGGTCATGATCATATAGAAGTTAGGTTGTTTTGGGTATAAGTTTAGGGTCACCAATGCACCTCATAATTTACTTATTTTTCACTCCTTGATGCTTCATGTCCTCTTGTATCTTTGGTCTTTAACTTCCAAGGGCTCAACTGACTCACTGACACAAGTACTCTCGTGATTGAAAAATAGGTATATGAATAAGTACACTAACAATCTCCTCATTTGTCAATTACGTGACAAAAACCTAACATATATCTTGTCATGCTCCATACCAATGACAAAGTAAAAAAATTAAAATTATTACATGTCAAATTACAAATGATTTACAATTCAAAGTTAACTCAGTCATTTCAACCTCGATCATTTCGACTCATAATACTTTGAGCGCTTGTGACTCTATCATAAAACCCAATTCAATAGACTCAACTCATCAATCTTTATGTATGACTTGATAGAGACCCATTCAGAATCATCTACTTGACTCACTAACCCGAGGTTAGTGACATTAACTCATTGTAAAACACATTGAGTCCCCTCATTGGTCTAAATAACTAGGGTGACTCGAACCTCCTGACCTCGATTCACTGCAATTAGTTAAGTCGACTCACTGAGTCAAACAATAAACAAACAGATGATTAATTTAGAAATAAATAAACAAATGATTAATTTAGTTTTGATTACATCAGAATTTTTCTAGGCCCATAATGATTTTTGTGTTAGATCAACACTGTCCATCAATTTTTTCAAATCATTATAGAACATGAGCCCAAAATTGAGGCACATCCAAAGCTCAAGTTGACCACACCATAGAAAGCAGCGGGGATTGAACGTCTAGGGTTGAAAACTTCATGGGGTCCACTGTGAGGCTTATTTCCCATCGAGCCTTTTATAAGGTCACACGACCTGAATGAAGGGAAAACACAAAATCAACTTGATTAGAGCCTTCCCTGGCTCTAAGAAGTTTTCATTAGTACGTGCTCAATTCTCATTGTTTCATGTAGTGTGGCCCACTTTGGCCTTCGATTTGCCTCGTTTTTGTCTCATGCCCAAAAATGATATAGAAAATTGGATGGACAATGTGGATATGATACATACACCACGATGGGCCAAGGAAATTCCACATGTCAATACTTTTGGTTTTCTTCTCTCTAGAATGTGCTAGTTTTCTTCTCTCTATAATGTGCTTGCTACACAAGCAAGTAATGGAATATCTTGACCTGTGAAATTTACGTGAGCCTGCTATTATGTATTTCTTAGATCTACACTGTCCATCTGTTTTTTTAAAAGATCATTCTAGGATATAAACCCAAAAACAAGGCAGATCCAAAGCTCAAGTGGACCACACCATAGGACACAGTAGGAATTGGATGCCTACTGTTGAAAAATTCTTGGGGCCACAAAGATATGCTCAAGCTAATATTTGTGTTTTCCATTTATCCTGCTTTGTGTGACCTTATGAACAGATTAGATGGCAAATAAACCACATGAACCCTAGGAAGTTTTCAACAGTAGTTGTTCAATCCCCGTCGCTTTGTAGTGTGGTCCACTTGAGCTTCACACGTGGTTCATTGTCTAGAATGATCTGGAACTATTGATGGCAGTGTGAATCAAATACATAAATCATGGTGGCCTAAAGAAGTTCCTGCTTGGTATGTGGGCTTAGATGGGAATAAGCGGGATGGAATTACATTTGGCCCCGCGTAAATTCCATCTAACATTTGGGGACGATGGGCTGGGATTATGTGGGATGGAATTGCATTTGGTCCCATGCCATATTTTCAGTGGATTTTGAAACCCACTACACATATGGGCCCTATATTGATAATGTGTTTTATCCATGACATTCTAGTTATATATGTGTACAAGTGACCGACATTCATTGTGAATTTAACTTGTAGATTATAATTCTAGGGTCCACCCAACAAGGTCTTGCTTAATTCAGTGTTTTTCCAATAACACGAAATTTATCCCAAATATGGGGATTAGATGGCCAAAATACCATGGTATTTCCGGACATGCAAGCATCGTGCAATAATTGCAATTCCATGCCATTTAATCTCACGGACCAAAAAAGATTGCATGTAGTACGTAATCCATTGGAGAGAGAATCTGTGTTTTATAAGCTGGTGTCATCGGAAATGACATGGACCAGTGCCTTCAACACAAAAGATTCCCGTTCAAAAAAGAAGGGGCCCTCACCAATTGATTCGGCATAGAAATACAAGGCTCCGAAAGTGTGGAAGGCTTCAACACATTCTCGTCTGCGATTTTCTCGGGGTTATTACCAAAACCCTGACGAGCATTGCTATCAATGTAAAAGCCCCCAAACCCTAAGCGTAGAGACCCCAAAATCCTAAAAGCCCCACTCTTTTTCCTTCACCTATTTGAAATGAACCTGTAAGGGTTTCAAACCCAATTGATTAAATCAGACCCATAAGTTATTACCAAACCTGTTTCTTTGGTGTGGCCCACCTGAGTTTTGGATATGCCTGATTTTTAGAATCGTGTCCTATTGTGTCCTTTCAAAACAGATGGATGGAGTCAATTTGTCAAGGGCATCTCTATGAGCCCCACGCAGCCCTGGGTCACAGGCAATTTTCTTCTCATTTGTTTACAGGCAACTCTCAGGAAAGAAAATGAAGCATGAGTGTTGCATATGTTAGGATGGTTTGTAGCTTCTTTTGTTTTTAATGCAGTGGGGAGGTCCTTTTCCTTGTATGTATTCATAGGCATAAATGGTTGGATGTTGATTTTGGTGGTTTCTGGATCTTTATATGGTAAGGGTTTTGTATTTTCATGTTGCACCATAACCATCCACAATTGTCCTTTTTCTAGATTCATATTCTCTCTTTAGGGAGCCCACTTCTTGTCTGCGTGGGGGGCCTATGGTTTATTGCAAAATCAGAAACAGTTCATCATAGTGGCAATCATGCAATGCTTCATGTTTAGACCCGTTTTAGGCGCACCAACCTAGATCAATAAAAAGTCATCACGTGTCGGCACTACGGATTCGATACTGGCGAAAATCATACTCACATTGAAAATATCTTTGATTGATCTTATCTTCGATGATACATATTCTATTATTAATGCGATGGCACAAAACCTTACGCATACATTTTTGGGGAGTGAGATATTGCATGCCATGTGGCCATATTTAGCAAGTCAATTAATGAGGGAGCGTGCTCGACACATCTATAAAAATCCACCACGGGAAAGAATCCTATCATGAATTTGGTTTTGATTCACTCGATACGGTCGCATCTCAGTCCTTTTAAAATATACTTTCAGCTTTCCTGGACGAGCCATCAAAAAAGGGAGCATTGGCATTGCTCGTCGATGCCCCTTTTCATGGTGTTAAAACCAGGTTTTCTTATTTACCGACAGCCATCAGCGTTTATAAAACAAATATATGAAAGCCGATTGCCTACGTGTTTGTCTCTCTAGTCCTCTCCCAATCATATAACCATCTGATATAATTCGAAATTCTGAAGGAAAAACCAAAAGAAAAAGAAAACGTTGTGATAATGATAATGAAGAAATGTACTACAAGTGGAATTGGAAATCACATAGGATTCATGAGCGCTACAAAGAAAGTGTAGTTGGACTAAGTGAGTGATTGAAGAGAAAATTGCATGTGTATCAAAAGTTGTCATTTTTAGTCTCGAATTTACAATTCATATAATTAAAATACTTGAAAGCTCAAAATGGTTCATAATCAGTGTGAGAGTTGCTGCCATATTGACATTCCTGAGTAGCAAAATTATTTCTAGGCAATGCATTCATGATTCATTCAAGAATGTTTCAAGCAACTTGCTAGAATAAGAGTACAGGATCAAACAATTGCAAAAATCCATGGTACTCGAGCTCAAGCAATATGAGCCAACATCTCAATCATTTGCTATGTAATGCAATTGACATTCTATCAAAGCACTTACAGGAGTACAAAATTGCCCTCTCTTAATATTGACAATTTTTAAAATGGCCAATTTTGTGCTCTTTCCGGAAAGAGTTAGGACAGGAGTCATCTTTCTTTTAATCATTAGCATTTGCAATTATAATTCGAATACCACAACTATATTTTATCTGTTGATGTAAAATACTCAATAGCAAAAAATTCACCCTCCATCTTTGTTTGCTCACCACCTTTTACAATTGGCACAGATTTTCCAGCATGAATTTCATAGTGTCCTATGCTATGTCCATTTAAGTTCCGAACACTTAACTGTCACAAAAAAGTAATGACTCTTAAATAGCATAAAAATAAAGTGTGATGGGACATATTGCCTGCAGAAGAAACAGGGCAGGTTTTGAATCCATCCTAATGGGCCATAAACAGAAAGGAATAGTGATTTAGGGACCCTCTTTATGCATAATGACACTAGTCAGAAATTAGAAAATGTATAATCTCATATCCAATCCTAAAAGAAAATGCATGATGTTGCTCTGAATTTCATTCCTCAAAACCATGATAATAATTGAGGAAATAAATTAACCAATTAAAATCTAAAATGGTTCTGAATGAGGTGAAACCTCCCATTGAATGAAGTTGCCTGTGTGGCAATCCAACCTAGTGGCAATAGCTATGCATCCAAATGACTATTTTATATAAGAGACAAGGCTTACAGTTTATGTAAAATGATCATTTTCTGTGTAATTTTCAAGATTCCATCCTAGAATACCGGTGGTGAATCTTCTCAACTACAAATGGAAAATAGTTGCACATTTAAATTGTAAAATCTAATAGATAACTACAATATGAGAATAAATTACTTACCTCGCCAGTCACAATATGCTGCAGAAAGTAGTCCTGGAATTCTTGGTAGACCTCCAATGCTATATTCCAGAAGTGTTTATTTTGCTTGTAATTATGTCTGTTTTAAGGTTGTGTTATGATGCAGGATTGAAATGAATTTTGAACTGAATGATTTGTGAATGTTCACTATGATGGAGAGAGAATGACAAGTAGTCAGATGTTAAGGAGATATAAAAACTACTTGCTTCCGCTACTAGACTATTAGTTACGGTTAGATCATCCACATAGAAGTCTATTCGTTGGACAGTTGGAAACATTTGTTGGACCATGGCCCACCCAAGTGACCTTCCATTGATTATGTGCACCGGATGATAAGAGCGGTCTATGCACCAAGTCCCGGTTTGTCATTTACACCCAAAATTGATGCTTTAGAGGAAAAAAGAAATTCATCTTAGGAAATAAATCGCTACGCGGAAGAATGATAGGAAAACAGAGAAACTTAATAAGGTACCTTGGAACACCACCCTGCCCACATGTCATTGTACTGGCCAAGGGGTTGTCCATCACCCATCAGCCCAAAGTACATGGAAGGGCCTATGAGCTCCCGGTTAAACCCTGGATTCATTAAGCTTTAGTGAGAGTAAAACCCCTTTTATAAATGAAAATCCTTAACCCCCTTATCCCAGCAGTCTATTTGATTTACCTTATAAATGTAGGACATCAAAAAAATAAACATGGATTGTGATTCAGGTGTCGAAACTGATACTTCAGAGTTAGAATCTGAATGTGCTTGGGACCAGTGACTGTTGGACCTACTTGGAACTATAAGTAATGTGGTGAGCTAGAAATTTCTAGAAATGCACAAAAGAAAGAGAAGTCTATCCTATTTTCCATAATCCAGGTTGGGTGGTCTCATAGCTAACCAGATACTCGAAGGTTAGAATCATCACTGAAGCATGATTATGGGACAAAAGATCGTTTATGATAGTAATGAGAATATGGATGGTTAAAATCATCTGAAATCTCAGCAAGAGGGCCCCAGTGATGGTGACACACTAGATCCAGAGTTGCAACAGAGGCAAAACAAGCTCTTCAACTTTCATCTACCAACCCATAGCTGGATCAATCCATCAAATAAGAGAAAAAAAAAAAAAAAAAAAGGAATCTAGTCTTCGGAAGGCACAAGCAAATAAATACAAATAAGAAATCAAATCCCAACCTTATTTCAACTTCAACAATAATTCCAAAGAGTGAAATGCTCAAGTCATACAAAATTCTTAAAGAAAAAAAAAAAAAAAAAAAAAAGACACTTCCTATTTGAAATTCAAAGCATTGAATCAACTCCCAAAAGACATTCCTGAAATAGAAAAATTCACAACAAAAATACTACAACGTGTAAGCAAACCTTACATTTTTTTAAGATCCGCATTATATAATTAAAGTTGGTAATATAGACAGAAGAAGATGGAAACTATTCTGAGAAATTAGATTATGGAACTTGCATCTAGAAACCTTAAATTTTTTATTTTTTTTTAAATACCAACCTAAATTAGATTACGGGATCTTTCGTAAGCTGAAATTCCCTTCTTAATATGCCACCGTGGCGTGTGGGACATCCAAGCTAGGTAGCAGTTGGACCCCACCATGTAGATGGCCTGGCCCATGAATGAGGCTGGTCAATTCATTGGGTGGGCAACACGTGAAGGAACAAAATGGAAATGGCTGCCTGATAAATGTACGGATTTATTGGCTATACAGATTATGTGCAATACAGATGTCCTAAACATGTGCCAAGTTGGCACATGTGTCCATGTGTGGTCTTAGAAAAACTCAAATTATGGAGGGACAGGTATGTGAGGCTGTTTTTATCAGATTTCAGATTATTTTCATTTTCTCTCTCCTCAGATACGATATTTAAGCGTGCATGTTTTTATACCGTATTTCTAATTCCACAGTAAGCTAAATTTTCTAAACCACTGTATGTCGATCTCAACACCTTCAAATTTTCTTATTATCAAGAAATGTAGCTGATATATAAAAGAAAAACTTATTATCTGTGACATTCAATGATTTTCCTATGATTCAGCAGTCTCTAAGATGCACGTCAGAGTCATACTTGGGAACCCCTACATTGTTGGAGTGGAATTTGGCTCTGTTTAGAAAGAGAAAACCTGAAATGTTCATCACTTTCTTTCAGCTTATAACTTATGAAGAGTCCTAGAATCCTGGGTGCTGTCGAAGTTCATCATTCTGGTCATCTGTATTCTCAAGGATAGCATACTTTGCAGCTCCATTGGCAGTCGGAGACCCAATTTCTTCAGCATTTTCACTTAGCTGGCCTTTCTGTAGTTTTTGATATCTGAAAATGATGACATGGGAGATGGAGATATTAGACAAGTCAATGAGTGTTTTAGATATCATGTTTGAACTCAAACTGCAGTTAAGGTTTTAAGAGTCATTTGAGTCGGGTGCAACTAGGACGAGTTGACTCAGACTGAACAAGTTGAACCAAATCTAAAAACCAGGACTGCAGTATGGTTCTCAAAAAATTTAACTGGTGGGATGTAATATTTACAGATCCAAACCATTTGAAAATCATGGGAAATCAATTTCTCAAAATGGAAAAGAAAAAAAATGTACACGTGAATGGGTCATACAGTTTATTAGATTGCTCTGTGCCTATCACCTATGAAGTTTGTCAGGGACAGAAACCTGACACTGATGGTCATTTACAAACTTGAGACTCATGGTAAAGGCCTTCAAAATCGTAAAAGATTCTAGATGGTCCAGGAATCTAGGATATAAATCACTACTCACAGTCAGATTTAAGGAGATATGAAGAGTTCCAGGATATAGTTGGGCTACTGATAGAGCCTAGATTCATCTGATATTTGATCTTTCAGCACTACTGTAAATTTGTAAAGTTTACATAATAAACATGTGCTTTTAATGGTCATTGCGAATTGAACAAGTGAGCAGTTTATGAAGCTTAAATTTGTTAGGATACACAACGCATAATGCTATCAGTTAATTGACGAACAATTATATTCAATTTCACTGTCAAACTGAATTCACAAAGACATGCAATAGCGCATCTCAATGACTCAATCACCACTGTTAGAAAATATATGCTTAATGCCATCTTAGACTGCATGGAAACAGAGAAAATTTCCTTAGTATCAACTCAACCTACATGAAAACACATCATAGTGGATATGGAACTTTGAATCATGAACATTTTTACCAGAATATATACCATATAATGAACACCAAGTTAAGAGTCAACAACCAATAATTTATAAATGCAGAAAAGAATTTTTTTTTTTTTTTTTTTTTTAAAAAAAAAAAAAAAAAAAAAAAAAAAAAAAAAAAAGATGTGCATAGAAGTATGTGAAAGAAAGATTGGCCAACTTACTTATACCAGTTGAACAAACTGACACCAACCATTGTTGTGAGGAGTCCAATCCCCTTCATCAAGGTAAACTCATCATGAAAGTAAAACATTGCAACCTGAATGAGCAAAAAAATGATGGTCAAATCCCCAATTCCAGCTAAAATAAAATTAGAATGTAAATTATTACAAAACCAATGACAGCATCAATGATCTCCCAAATCACTGAGCAAGGATAGATACAGAAAATAATTTAGTAAGATGATGAAGTACACAACTCCATCCATAGGGAATGTGTATCTGCTCTCACCAGCCAAGGGAGGATACCATTGAAATGAATCAGCTACTCAAAGGCTATTGCAAGAAATGGGCTGTAAGAAGACTACCAAACATTTCATAGGGTGGAGATCCTTGAGGGGAAGGAAAAGTTGATACAAAACATGCATTAAGTTATATATAAGACTACCAAGCAGTACAAAAAAGAACAAATAAATGAATTTCTTCAAAGGAATAAAAAAAGAAAAGAAAAATTATGAACTTCTTGCCATTTGCAACCTGGCTGAGTGTAACAATATCCGTTATCTTCCAGCTCATTCGCTTTAAGTGTGTAATATGAAATTGGAAATGGTGGGTCCTTCATATTTTCTGTAGAAACTAGCTTATTTGCACAAGAATTCCAAATCACCACCTCTAATTTAGTCATTTCACCTCATTTCCAAGTTTCTTATTTCAACATTAAATTTGGAATGTGATAGTCTGTGTTGAGAATTTAAAATTTTAAAGAAAAAATAAATAAAAAAAATAAAAATAAAAAACCCATTAAATTTGGAATGTGGAGGTCCGTGCAAAGAAATGTGTTTATGATTCAAGGAATTTTGGTCATTTCTAATTGAAGAGACAACATATAATAGGCAAGTAGACTTTTCACCCCCAAAATCAGATCATTTTTTAGAAAGAAGCAACTAAGTTGATGCAGAACCGATGCATGAACCAAATAATTTGCGAGATCAAGTAACAAAATTAAGACAATTAACAAAAAAAAGACACAAGCATTTCCTTAAACACCATAGATATCATGAACAAAAAAAAAAAAAAAAAAAGGACATAATGCATAATCCTAAACTAAGTTACCAACATCGTCACACAAGATTATTAAATAAAAGAAAACTAGGATCTAATGGATGTAGAGACATCCAATTAGCATAGGGTATAGTCTACTTCATGGTAGGGGGCCTAATACAACCTAGGGTGAATTAGGATTAAAGAGATTGAGATATATAGGAAGTAGGGTTTGGATTATTGATGGGTATGGGAAAGTGAGGTTTAGAAGAAGATAAAGATCTGGGATGGGAGAATGAAGAACTTGAAGAAAATAGCCGGATGGAGGGGAAAAGAGATGACGATATGGGATAGATGGAGACCTCGCACCTCCGTTGACGAAGATTAGCCTCACACCAATCTCCCTTCCAAATCACATGGAAGTATCTTCAAATCCCTTAAAGATGGAAAAAGAAAGCATGAACTTTTCTCTTCTTTTTTTATTACAAAAACCTAACAAGGGAGAGGGTCACATGCCCAACCTCTTTTTATATCTTTAAGAAAGTTGAAAAATAACAATTAACACCCTGTTTTGTGAATTTTGACAAAAATAGCTCTAGTCTAACTAAAATCAACTAAAACACTCATAATGATATCAAAACATAACATAAACAGAACTAAATACTATAATGTTGATAAAATCTAAGAAAATTAGTATGGACGATCCATGATCAATGGCCTGATCATGTGATCCAACAGCCCAATCGTCACGTCCCTCCAATCCAATGGTCTGGATCACTCCATTAAGCAGCCCATTTGCATCTTCCCAGTGTCGGGTCTTCCAGATACTCGCACATGCACATGGGGTCTTCAGCGCGATCACGGATACTCGCATAACCACAAGGAAATCGGTGCGGCCCGCCTCCTCCTCTGATACGTACACAAGGGTGTACATGAAGTGATGTCCTCATCATAAGTTGTTCAAAGTACATCACAAACCATTTTCAAACATTTGATCAGGCCTTTGAAAATTTGAATAAATCTCCTCCCGCTTTCTTTTCAGTTTGCATGTCAAGAGTGCATCTATTGCTTGCATTCCATCAGATACACAGTTGACACAAAGTACACTCTAATAACCATAAATAAAATATATAGAAAAGGAGATCAACAAGAGGATAGCTTACTCTACTAATTATTCTATTACAGATAGGATGTTATGAAATTCAACAAACATCAACCAGTGTCACGCATCAACATATACTGCTTAAAACTTCAGTACCAACCTGAGAGCTAAAACTGCCCTTGGATTACCACAACTTTCTTTAGGACCAGTAAGGAGCCTAGACTGTGACATGTACAACCCAGCGATCGAAGTGACAATGTTGCAAGCTCGTCACAGAAGAGTAAGATCATATCCAAGAAAAAAAAAAAAAATTAATAGAATAATTTTTATTAAAAAAAAAAAAATCATTTTTAAAATAAAAACCTAAATCTAGTTACAACAGGCGAAATAGAAACCAGAAATGCTGAGATTAAGCTTAAAAGAACTGAATTTTTCAGGAAAAATCGAAAAAAAAAAAAAAAAAAAAAAAAAAAAGAAGAAGAAGAAGAGGCGATATGAAGGAAACAGAGCTGAAAAGAAAGATCAGAGACGGAAATCACCTCTTTCAAGTGGCCACAGATCGATGAACGGCTGAATCTCCAAACCCCATCCCCATCCCCTGTCCAATTCCCGATTCCCATCCCCAATCTGTAAACCCCTTTCTGGAAAACCTCACAACAGCCTCGACAACCCAAATCGCAGCAGCTTCCCGCTCCATCTCCGGCCCACACCAATCATCCCATTGCCGCCTCCCCCAGCCTCCGGCAAAACCCCAATCGCGCACCACCTGACATGACCCTAGCCAAAACCCATCATCTTCCCCAGCTGCACTTATAATCAGCCGAGCTCTCTCGAATGAATGTCGAGAGAGAGAGAGAGAGAGAGAGAGAGAGAGAGGCGAGGGAGCGAGAAAGAGGTGGTAAGAGGGGGGTAGCCGAGAGAGAGGGAAAGAGAGGGAAACCTTCCTACGAGCCGGCGCCAATGAAAGCCATCTCGCAGGCTCTCAGTGGGTCCAACCGTGATGTACGTGGTTTATCCACTCCAATTCATTTTGAAAGTTCCTTTTTTGGAACATGATCCCAAACATGAGTCAGATATAAAGCCAAATGTACCACAACAAAGATCAGTAGGTATGCACTTAATCTCCACTGCTTCTGATGGTGTGGTCCAACTGAGATTTAAATCTGCCCGATTTTTTAGACCACATCTTAAAATGGGCTGGAATATGGATAGATGGCGTTGATATATATCAAATCATGGATGGGGTGACAAGGAGGAAGTGGTTTATTGTGATTCACCGACAGCTAAAAGCCGTCGGAGAAACTACCACAACCATCTAACCTACCCAGTTGCAACATGTACCCAAATCAAGAGAATAGGCATCAAGCAGATTAACTCCCTAATCATACATCAATCAATCAGATTTAGAAGAATAAGAAAGCTCAAATTGGTGGGATCCAATCCCCACAGTTCCACAATCAAAATGATCTCATAAGAGATGGTTTGATTGGGTTATTTAGATGTAAGGTCTTGAAAGCTCCAAATATATAGATTTCTTATTCAGAATGAATACTGTAAACATAGAGAAACCATGATAAAAAAGGAAACCAGTGAGGGTTTTGCTGTCTTGACGACTTACAAAAGAAGCAACGATGAAGAACTTGAGGCTCACGCCAAACTCGATGTATCTTTTTTATCTTTAGTTTTATCCTAACACAGTATAAACTAGCCTTAGCATAGATTGTTAATATATGCTTAGATTAAATATCCATAACTCTAAGTTGTTAGATCTCAATCAACTGAGTTCTTGGACGATTATCTTTCCGGTCGCATCCTACTAACAATTCGCCTCGATCATTTGTTTTTACTAGTGAATCAAGTATTTATATCTCATTTTATTTATTTCTTTGGTTTATTTTGATACTCTATCAATTGCAACGAGCTTTATTCAAATATTAATAAAATCGACATGATTTTAGCCTTCTTTTTATTTATTTGTCCATCTTCATTCGTTTGAAAAATATTTCTTACAATTATTGGTGGAAAAAAAAAAAAAGTTTTAAAGTCATAAAGCAAAAAGAATCCATCAAGAGGCTCACTCAACCATATTCTTTTACAATTGCTTGATTGTTGATCACAATCGATGGCTGGCTTGGTAACTAAATTTCTGAATCCGATCTAAGTCATTTCCCCATAGCCCTGGGGCTATCTCGATCTCTTACGTGCAAAATCTGAGGGACTAGTTTGTCAGTACAAACTCATCAGTGTTCGATCAAACGTTAAATCTAGTACAACACTAGCACACATGCACTTCCTAATTGTATATGTAAACTGAATGCATGCCCTCAATCATACATGTAGCCTTGTGTTTGATTGAATTGTGGAAACACTCCACTTTAAAATATTTTATGGTACCTCAGTTTTGCAGCTTTTATAAGAAGGATCCTTAGTTCCATGATCTAGCTGTTGATAAACTGACCCTAGTTGAATGACCCAGTTATAAACCAAGTTACCAAATCACATAATACCAACACATGTCAATCCTGGAAATAGCAGGAAGTGACCGATTAAACCAGTCACATGAGAGACCGATATAACATAAATTTATTTTTTTTCCGACAATCAGATAGAAAAATCATATATATATATATATAGAGAGAGAGAGAGAGAGAGAGAGAGAGAGAGTCCAGGTCTCCTGCGCACCGTGCCTCACGGAGCTTAAATATGAGCTCATGTAGGAGCCGTTGGATCTCTGTATATGGCTAGGATGTAGCATTCTTGCACAGGAGACTCTCTCTGTAGAGAAACTCGCGCAGCAGATTTTTCGGACGCACCATGTCGTCCTTCTGAAGTCACGTCTCCAAGTTCCGTGGGTCACACCGTAATGTGTATTTTGTATCTACACCATCCATCCATTTGGAGAGACCATATTAGGGCATGATCCAAAAAATGAATTAGATCCAAAGCTCGAGAGGACCCCGCCACAAAAAACAGTGGGGAGAGTGACGTCCACCGTTAAAAAGTTATGAGGGTTATACATGTTTTCGTTCAGGCAAATATTTAACATTTAAGTTTATCTTAGTAGGAATGACATTATGAACGGTATGGATGGGATATAAACATTATGGTAGACCTAAGGAAGTTTCAATGGTAAGAATTTACCTACACACTTTTTACTAAAGTATGGCATACTTAAGCATTGGATTTATATTATTTTTTGGCCCATCGTCTAAAATGATCTTTCAAAACCGATGAGCGTGGTGGATCTTCCCTAAACATCACAGTGGACCCCACCTAACTTACCATGAATTTCCTTTGGAATCCCTGTGGGTAATTACTACCTATAGGGCTAACAGACTAAAAAGCTTTCAACTGCTACAAGTTGAAACATCTGACGTTGAAACCTTGTTGGATCCAACCATGATGTTTATATGTCATCCAAACCGTTCATATGGATGTTACCACTCAGATAAACTATAGGTAGAAATATCAACCAGATACAAAACTTCTTTGGCCCTATAAAGTTTCCAATGGTGACCATTCAATCCCTGTTGTTTCATGTGGTATGCCCACGTAAGTTTTGGATCTGGCTGATGTTTAGAGGACTGTCCTATAGTAGTCTTTTGAAACTGATGGACGGAGTGGATTTGTCACCAAAATCTCTGTGGACCCCACAGCTTCCAATCGAAGGCACTGGAATCTGGGGCACGCTCGCGTGCCCTGATACGAATTCGGACACAGTTTTGTTAGTAACGCTGGCTACTGGTTGGTTTGGTTAGTAACACCAGCTACTGGTCGGTGCACCGTGGGTCCCATAATGATGTATTTGTTTCATCCACGCCGTCCATACATATTATTAGATCATTTTATGGCATGAGTAGGGGTGTACACGGGTCTGGAACTAGCTTAGGTCCAGTGGTTCAATTACACAAGGCCCGAACCCGACGGGCCCGTCACCGTCTCTAGCCCGACGCCGACGCGAGTTCGGGCCGAGTTCGGCTCAACCTGAGTTCGGTTCAGCGTTCGAACCTTACAACAAGTTCATGGGAAGGGCTTTGAAAGGTAATCCGCGTCCCATTACAAATCCCTCGATCAACGGTTTAGATAGTTGAACTATAGACTCCACAAAAAATCTAACTAATCCTGGACATTTACATACATTTACATACATTTGACAAAGCATAAAATAAAACATTTTATACAAATTAAATACAAATTACACGGGTGTCGGGCTGGCCGGGTCGGGTTGGGCCAAGGCGAAGTCGTTTCGGACCGAGCCTGGCCGAACCAGAGGTATCCGAACTCGGCTTGAACTCACTTTCGGGAAAATTGTCCGTTCGACCCGAACTCGGCTCCGGGTCGGGTCGATCGGGCTTTTTCTGTCCGGTCGAATTAGCTAGATCATTTTATGGCATGAGGTAAAAAATGAGGTACATACAAATATTAAGTGGACCAAATCACAGGAAACATTGTTGATTGAATGCCCACCATTAAATACTTTTTAAGGGACAAAAGTTTTCGATTAAGCTGATATTTGTTTTTTACCTTCATACCGGTCTGTATGACCTAATCAAAAGGTTTGATGTCAAATAAACATTACAACGGGCATTATGAGGTTTTTAACGGTGGACGTCACTCTCCCCTCTGTTTTTTGTGGTGGGGTCCTCTTGAGCTTTGGATCTGATTCATTTTTTGGATCATGCCCTAATATGGTCTCTCCAAATGGATGGACGGTGTAGATACAAAACACACATCACGATGTGGCCCATAGAACTTGGAGATGTGACTTCAGAAGGACGGCATGGTGCGTCCGAAAAATCTGGCGCGAGTCTTCTCTACAGAGAGAGTCTCCTGTGTAAGAATGCTACATCCCAATCGTATACAGAGATCCAACGGCTCCTACAGGAGCTCGTATTTAAGTTCTGTGGCACGGTGCGTAGGAGAATATATATATATATATATATATATATATATATATATATATATATATATATATATATATAGAGAGAGAGAGAGAGAGAGAGTAATGGTCTCCTGCAAACCGTACAGCATGAGATCTTTATGCGCACCAAGCAAATGGAGTGGGAGTGAGTAGGTTTGGGGTGGGCTTTATGGTGATGTTTTGTGAAATCCACTCCGACCATTAGGTTTTTTATAGCAATTTAACTGGAGGTTTAAAAGAATAAACAGATTCGTAATTCAGGTAGGCCATACCAAGAGAAACAGCAGTAGAAGGATACATCTACCGTTAAATTTTTATGAGGCCAACTGTGATATTTATGTGAAATCCACTCAAACCATTACCTGACTCCTATAAATACATTCACAAGGACAAAAATTCATGTCCATCCTAGATTTATGTGGGGCCATACAAGTGAAACAATCTGAATGGTGGGCGTATCATGCACTGTTTTCACTCATATGACCCACCTGAATTGTGTATGTGGGTGAGCTTTTAGCACTATGGTTAAATTCATGTACACAATAGGTGGGCCCAAACCAGCTCTCCCTGCCTTACCTGCCTGTCCACGTCCTTGTGCATGCTGACTCTTCCAAAAGCTACCTCTTGCTGGTGAGTACTGAAAGTGTTGTGTGAGCCCCATTATAACATATGTGTTTTATCTATATTGTTCATCTGTTTTTCTGAATTATTTTATGTCATTAGATCAAGAACGAGGCGGATCCAAAGCTTAGTTGAACCACACTGTAGGAAATAGTGGTGAATGAACGCCACCATTAAAAATTTCTTCAAGGCCACAACAGCTTTGAATCAAGCTGATAATTGTGTTTTCCTTTCATCTAGGTGTACATGACCTAAACAACCGGTTGGATGACAAATAAATATTACAATGGGCCTTAGAAAGGTTTTAATGGGGGGCATTTAATAACCATTGTTTTTTTGTGGTGTGGTCCACTTCAAATTTTTACCTGCCTCATTTTTATAAAACACTAGGGGTGTACACAAACCGGGCTAGCCCGGTTAGCTCGCTTGACCCAACCCGAAAAAGCCTGACTCGGCCTAACCCGGAACTGAGTTCGGGTCAGGACAGGCCAATTTTTTAGGCTCGAAACTGAGTTCAGGCCGAGTTCAGATACGTCCCAGTTCAGCCCGACTCAGTCCGAAACCCGACTTGCCCCGACCCAACTCAGCCCGACCCGACCCAACTCGGTCGGGTGTGTGTGTGTGTGTGTGTGTGTGTGTGTGTGTGTGTGTGTGTGTGTGTGTGTGTGTATAACCTAACCCTACCCGTCCCTTTCCCCTTTTTCTTTCTGAGATCGCCTGACCCCACGGTCGCCACTAAACCGTGCTCCCTCTCTCCCTGCCCGTCAGCCCGACCCCACCAAATCTCTCTAATCTCTCTCTCTCTCGTCTCTCTCTCTCTCGTCTTTAATCTCTCTCTCTCTCGTCCGACCAACTAGCGGACGCTGTCCGACCACAATCCGAGCGCCCCTCGACACCCTCACTCTCTCTCTCTCTCTCTCTCTCTCTCTCTCTCTCTCTCTCTCTCATCCAATCACGACTCAAGGCGCCCCCTTGACACCCTCACTCTCACTCTCTCTCTCTCGACCAACCTCACGGTCTTACCTCTTTAATCTCACACACACACACACACACACACACACACCACTACTCGACGCTCTCACTCTCTCTCTCTCTCTAATCTCTCTCTCTCTCTCTCTCTCTCTCTCTCTCTCTCTCTCTCTCGTCAACCAGTGAAAGTGAAGTCGTCCAACCAAGGTATGATCTCTCTCTCTCTCTCTCTCTCTCTCTCTCTCTCTCTCTCTCTCTTAAATGGATACAAATTTCCCTATTTTTTTAATGAGTTTTGTGCAATTTATTGAATGGATTTGATTTATGTTATTTGGATAGAAATAGGTTGTTAAGTTTGATGGGCTTGATAGAATGGTTATGGGTTTGAATCTCTAGTACATACAAGCAGAGCTATGGTTAAGGCAATCTGAACTATTTATCTAGTGGGTCCTATTGCGAATGACGTGCACTTGAAAAATATAAGGTCCTTTGTGAAATTATGACTAGTGTGGATTGCTGATCACGTTTGTTGCAGTGATTGACTATGGATTGCTCTTGAAAAAAGTTCATTCTTCAAATTATTTCTCTTAATGTGGCCCACTTGAACTACGGATGAGCCTGAGTTTTCAGACTTTAGACTTAACTTTTGGTGTGGCATTAGGTCAATCAGACCTTGATGAGGGGAAAACAAAAATATCAGCTTTATCTAAAACTCCTATAACTCTAAAGAAGTTATATAAAAATAATAATAAGTGTCCAATCCCACTGTTCCTTGTGGTGTAGACCACTTGAGCTCTGCTTGTCTAAAATGAGCTGGCAAAATGGATGAATGGTGTGTATAAAACAAATACATTAGGGTGGGCCCCAATAGTCATGTGTATGAACTTGCTGTGAGGTTCAAAACTGCCCGAACTCGATGGTTCGAAATTGGCCCGAACTCAGGTTCGAAACTGGCCTGAACTCAAAGGTTCGAAACTGGCTCGAACTCGGCCCGAACTCGCCCGATTGCTGCCGGGCAGAGTTCGGGCTGGAGATGTTGGCCCGTTGACCAGGCCGAGCCGGGTTCAAGCTTGGTGCGGTTGTTGAACGGGCCTGGACAGGCTGAGGCCAGTTCGACTCGGCCCGACCCGTGTACACCCCTATAAAACACGTCGTAAAATGAGTTGGCAAAATAGATGGACGAAGTGGATATAGAATACATACATCAAGGTGGGCCCATGGGAAGGGTGGCATCCTCTTGGGCAGTCCTCGTTTCACCTAATCCGCTCACCGGCATGTAACCCGCCGATCTTGCTGCAGCGTGCCAACAAGGTGGGGCCATCTTAATGTATGTGTGAAATCCACTCTGATAATAAGATGCCTGACAATAATTTATCTATAGGGTTAAAAAATCACCCACATTCATAATTTAATTGGACCATATAAGTGGAAACAATGAAGGGAAAACCCACTGTCTAAATTGTTTGGCTTGGTATGGCCCACATAAAGCACATGAAGGTCTAAAATTTGATCCATATGCATATATCTTCACGAGGCATCTAATGGTTGGAGTAGATTTCATATAAAAGTCACTGTAGGCCCTGCAAAAATTCAACAGTAGGCATATCCTTCTCCCAATGTTTCTCTTAGTATGGTCCACTTGAATCATGAATCTATCTGTTGTTTGGACCTATCATTAAATTACTATATAAAAAAAAAATAATGGTCAAGAGTGGATTTCACCAACACATCACCATAGAACCCACTCCAAGCCTACTCACTCCCACTACAATAGCTTGGTGCGCACAAAGGTTTCCTGCCAAATGTGCGCAAGAGACCATTACACACACACACTCTCTCTCTCTCTCTCTCTCTCTCTCTCTCTCTCTCTCTCTCTCTCTCTCTATATATATATATATATATATATATATATATATATATATATATATATATATATATATATATATATATATATATATATATATATAAAAGTTATATGCCATGAAATAATCTACTATTACATCTATAGAGATCAATTAAAACAAATAAAGGAAGGGTTGAGATCTAAACTATTACATCTACTAGAGATCAATTTTTTTGGCAAAACAAATAATAATATAATATATATATATAAAAGTTATATGAGATAATCTAAACCTATTACAAATAAAGAAGTAAAAACCTCATAAAATCATCTGCCACTGGCAATTAGTAGTCAAACGGCATTTTTTTGGCATCACCTCACCGACGTCAGTAAAATCATGGATCTATAGGCCCACCATTTATAGGGCTGTCAATAGGCTAGAGTCGGACCAGGCGAAATAAAATTTTAAATAAGCAGGGATTTCAAGCTTGCCCAAATTGCAGCTAAAGCTAATTCCAGGCCCAACCCATTGATAGCCCCATTACCCCAACACACTCAAGCCTTAGTGGGATTTCACCAATTATTGATACTCGAACCCTTGACCGGGCGTTGAAACTCTTGAGAGTCTACCACCAGAGCAAGAATAAGGATCCTAGCCCTCGTTAATCCATTATTTTAATATAATATTGATCCCAAAAAATCTAAGGCATGGCCTGCTATTTGAACGGTTTCATCTGCGTTACTCAAATTTCACTCATCAAATTTCTTAAATTTGATTGTGTAGCTCACTTGAGTTTTGGATCCGCCTTATTTTTTGTCTCCGTTTCTAGAGCACATGGAAAAATGAATGGATAGAATAAATTTTTCACAATTATAACGGTGAGCCCATCTAGCTTTTCAAAGGTGGGCAAACTGATGGATAGCACGGATATACAACACATACAACAAGGTGGAGTACTCCACGGTCAGGGAAACACCCACTATGATCCGCTCTCGCTAGAGTGCTGCTTTAGTGGATTTCTGACTGTCGAGCCCACCATGATATATGTGCCTTACATCCACGCTGTCCATCTATTTTGACAGCTCATTTTAGAGCCACATCCCAAAAATGAAGCAAATCCAACGCTTAGGCGGACCACACCACATGAAACAATGGTGATTGAATACCCACAGTTAAAAACTTATTGGGGGCACCGGGATGCTTATTTGGAACCAACCTGTTGATAAGGTCACAAGGGGAGCAGATTGAGTGGTGTGCAACACACCACTGACCTTGGTAGTGTGTCGACGTCACCAAGTTATGTGGCTTGACAATGATTATTGTTATATGTGCATGTCCATCCATTTTGTGATTCTGTGAGATCATTTTATATCATCAACCGAAAAGAAGCAGATCTAAAGCTTAAGTGTACCACACCACAAAAAGCAGAGATGATTAAATGTCACAAAAGGTTTGGATCAAGGTGATATTTGTGTTTTCCGTGTTTTCCTTTCCCCTAAGTTTTTCTGACCTTATAAACAGGTTGCACGGCAAATAAACATCATGATGGGCCCTAAGAAGGTTTCAACTGTGTTTATTACTCACCCTACTGATTACTGTGGTGTGGTCCACTTGAGCTTTAGATCTATTTCATTTTTGCATACCATGCCCTAAAATAATCTCGTAAAATAGATGGAGAGTGTAGATATAATACATACATCGTGGTGAGGCTCACGGAACACTCTTTCTCTAACAAAAATGCCTAAAATTTGATTGGTTGAGAAATTTTGGCCTCTAATTTGTGAAAACTTGCTTCTTGGAATGGGATCAATGGGTCATTTCATTTTAAACCATCCAATAAGTGTCCAATGACTTCATTTTTAGGTGACCTAAGTATTAGGCTTCAATTCAGACATTCAACCATACGTGCAGTGAATGGCCTAATTTTAATTGCGGGTGTGTGAATATGTATGTGTTAGGCATGCCAGAGTTGTATTCAACTCGAATTGAATCGAATGCCTCGTGACCTTAAGCGCCTATTTATTTAAATTAAAATAAAATATGTAAAGATTGACTTGATTACTCAGCCACTAATTGACAAGGAATCAAACGATTTATGAAAGAGAGGGTTAAGTCTTTTGGATGAGCTCTTTTTGCCTTGAAAACAAGGACTTTGTCACAATAGTGATAGCTTTGTCACATTCATCAACAAAATAAAATTTAGAGAGAAAATAAGAAATATAAGGTCAAATGTTAATTTTATTAAACTAAATATGAATTCAGTACAATTAGTAAAAAGAAGAGGAGTTTACAAACAAATAAGATTTATAAAAAAGTCAATTAGGGAGAGATATATGTAATGGAAAGAAGTAAATTAATGAAGTACAAGAAATAACTAAAAGCAGTTTGAGCGGTCGAAATAGCTCTGAACAATTAACAGTCTTTGGACCTTAATGGTTATGAGATGGTCATCAAAACTTAAATGGTTGTGAAATAATCGTGGTTTGACCAACAGGCTGTGGCCGAAGAAATCACAAAGGACTTAGGAAGTTGGGGATTCTAACAACATGGTCATAGATAAAATTAAATAAAATTTGACTTGTTACGGTGAAGTGTTGGACAGAAGTGAAGAAACTAAACTAAAGCTAAACTAATCGATCCAAACTTGTTATAACATGATGTTGAATACAAGTGGAGACGCTAAACTAGGCTAAGCTAAGATAAGATATGCGTCTATGTGGTGGGAAAGATTTGATAGGCAATGTTGAGCTAAAATAGAGGGTTATAATTTTTAGATTGGCGAGGGCTTAGAGCTCTTTGTTCTCTGTTGCTTTTATAGACTTGGGTTTGGCGGAGGCCTTGTGTATGGTCATTTTTCTTTTGAAGTTGACGGTCTAATCAATTAGTAGCCTTGGCTCGATACGATTTTATTTTTAGAAGGATCCAACCAACCATTGCATTGTTTTGTTTGCTTTAATTTCCAGACCACTTTTTCTTCTTAGTGCGTTGCTTAGGGGTATATGACTGTGTATTGCCAATTAAATCTGACCATGTGTCCTTGATGTCACCCCTTTACATTATGAAAAATTATGCATTCTCTTTGGGCATTTTACATGTGTACAACTGATGTGTCATGCCCCAAATCCAATTTTCAATGCTCGTTTGCCGTAAACCAAATCCAGTGCTAATAGCCTCCATGACATCCCAATTTCGATTCCTAGCTTACGCTAAGTTCCGAAATCAGAATCCCACAAGGAGGATTTTTAGGGTAAATTTTTTTTTTTTTTTTATAAGGATAAGCATAACCACGAATGTACCATAAGCCAAACATCATCACATATATCCATTATAAAAGGATTGGAGTACAATACTAGAAAGGGAAATACAATACATATATAAAAACTCCAAAAGGTCAGGCATGTACTCCTGCCTCACTACTGCTGCTGTCTAGCATAACCTGCACGTAAACAATGTGCGTAAGCTTACTACGAAGCTTAAAGAGTGCGTGTGTATGTGCATAATAGGCATGACAAGTATAAAAATATCAGAGTATACGGAAATGATGGAGAGCTATACTGTTAAGTCATGAATGTTAACGGTCATACCAAGGTTATACAAGGTAAAAAGCCTATTGAGCCAAATGCCACATATAGTAATGCAATATAAAAATGCATGATGAAGAAACGAGTCGTAATGCGTAGTGTCGTATGCTGGTAGGGGCCTTACACCCAGGGTTACAACACATGTTAGTTCCATACCTAACATGTAAAGTAATTCCAGGATGATAGACTCATAATCCCGAATAGTCCCATACCTATTAGAGATAGGGCCCACGATTGTATAACACTTAATTATATTTACGCATCTACAATCTCGAGTGCTACATGAATGTATAGTTACCATATGTCACCTGTCAATCCTGATGTCTAGTCCACATCTCATAACAGTTCACAATTGGATCATCACCGGGGTCTAGTATACTTCTGACACTGGTTACCGCCTATCACGTGCAAGACCAAGCGAGTGCAAGAGACCTCACTATCCGCCTTGTCAGTGGTATACGAAAACACACCCGGCTCGCCAATAGAGAACCCATTTCATGAGCTGGTCAAACTTAACCTAGCATATAGCCCTCTTCACTCAAGCGGGTAAAGTCAAACCCCCTTCCAATCAACCACGACATAGTGGGAGATGCGGCCTACCAGTATCCAGCCCTCATGAGCTCATGAATCCACTCGGTCCAGATATTGGAGCATCCTACTAGTACCATAGGGTTCAGGGACTTTCACCTAGGGACGCCTGTGACTTCCTGTAACCTCAATAGTTTCTGGTGTCCATACTCATAAACGCCAGCTATATCCCGACTGCGGAACTACTTCCTTGGTGTCACTAGGGAATAGATGTAACGTGCCATACATAATACATTATTCATGAATCAAACTTTCAAGTTATGCATCAAGTCATATGATGATCATGCAGGCGACCATGTCTCATACAGGTCCCCTAAGTATATAAATCTGAAAGGCGTATGCTATGATCAATTAGAATTCATAATAGGTATACAGATGATGCGTGTGGCATATGAATGAGCATAATATACCTTATATTAAGCATATTATTAGTGTCGACCTTATCAGGGCCAGGTATAATAGCATGTGTCACGCCCTAAACTCGGAAAGTGGGCTCACAA
Source organism: Magnolia changhungtana (assembly GCA_030180095.1). Classification (NCBI taxonomy): domain Eukaryota; kingdom Viridiplantae; phylum Streptophyta; class Magnoliopsida; order Magnoliales; family Magnoliaceae; genus Magnolia; species Magnolia changhungtana. The sequence goes on along the minus strand of JASAUF010000161.1, from coordinate 5,433,399 downwards.
AATTTCTGATCGCTGAATCCGGCGCCAACAGCCTTCGTAGTACCCTATTCTTGGCTCCCGACACCCATATATCAGGTTATGATCCTAGGATCCTATAAGGAGGATTTTGAACATGAATTTGATTCATAATAAGCATAACTATAAGCATAACCCACGAACAATAACGAGAACACCATCATAAAAATCCACTATGATCAAAACTTGAGTAGAATGCGCATAAAGGGAAATACAATGATAATAATGACAAAACTCCAGAAGCTCTGCGACACACTCCTACTCCTGCTTAGATACGGCCTAACGTCACTTCCACGCAACGGTCATGCATAAACTTCTAGAAAGCTTAGAGGGTGGTGTAAGTGTGTGCGTAATATAAGCGTGCTCAGGATGCAATATCAGATTAATGCGAAAACATATTGGTAAGTCCATGAATGCTAACAGCCATACCAAGGGTATGCGATGCAAGGCATGAATGTTATTAGTCATACCAAGGCTATGCGATGTAAGGCATGAATGTTATCGGCCATACCAAGGCTATGTGATGCACAGCCTACAGGGCTAATGTATATGCGAGGTACAACTCAAGCACACCAAATCTCATTTAAATCCTCATATTAATACAATTTATCTCTGGAATATATATATCACCGGGGTCTAGTACACTATACACCAAATCGCCGCCCACTGGACGCGCAACCATGCAAGTGGAAGAGACCTCACTATCCGCCTACCAATATCGGCCCGGCATGTCGATAGCAGACGCATTTATGGGCTTGTCAAACTCAGCCTAGTTATGCCCCCTACCTTCGGATGGATAAGGCCACACCCTCTTCCAACCGACCATGACACAGTGGGAGACGCAGCCTACTGGTATATGGCCCTCGTGCGCTCGTGTATCTACTCGCTCTCGATATTGGAGTCATCCTCTGGTACCATCAGGTTTATAAATTTTTACCTAGGGACATCTATAGAGCCCCGATGCCAGTAACAATATTTTCGATGTCCAATCCTGTCATCCACGATATGCTTGTGGAGGCTATGGCCCTGATGTCGCTAAGGCGTACAAAAATTATATCATACAAATGAGAGATGCATGAATCATACTGTCCAGTCATGCAGCAATCCTGCGCGTACCGCGTGCTCATGTGGGCAACTCCTCCTATCAAGGAGTCCCATTATAATCCGTCCAATGGCATGTACTATGATCAATTACTCCTCATATCAAGCATATATATGATGCGCATGGGCATGGATCGTGAAGTTATACTAAGTGTGTTATATGATGATGATGTACTCTCCACATATCAAGGATGGGCCTAAACGGCCTACTCATATCAAGAATGGGCCTAACGATCATGGGGGCCCAACGGTTTGGGTTAGCCCACTAAGAGGAGGTGAGAATGGGCCTAACAATGGGCCCTAGGGAGAGTTAGAATGTGGACATGTAACTATCATTGCTCTTACAATGTGAACATTAAACCATCATTGCTCCCAAGGCATGGCCCATCATAAACATTATTACATACAGTATGGTAGAATCACACATCACATCGGTCCTCATATATATTGCTTTGGGCCTCACACAAGGGCCTCACATACATCGCATTGGGCCTCACTCATGGGCCTCACATGCATCACATTAGGCCTTATACAAGGGCCTCATATACATCGCATTGGGCCACATCTTATGGGCCTCAAATATATCACAATGGGCCACATCTCATGGGCCTCGAATACATCACAATGGGCTATGTCCCATGGGCCTCAAATATATCACAATGCGCCACGTCCCATGGGCCTCTCATACATCACATCGGGCCTCACTCATGGGCCTCATATACATCACATTGGGCCTCACCATTTGGGACTCACATACATCATACTGGGCCTCACTCATGGGCCTCATATACATCACATCGGGTTGCATCACATGGGCCGCAACAGTAGGCTTCATATACATCAAGTGGGACCCATCGTCCTAATTGGACTATCTACACCATTCATCTATTTTTAAGGATCATTTTAGAGCATTACCCAAATAAGGAACCATATCGAAATATCATCTGGACCGCACCATAATGATAATGATTTCACCATTAAATAATTCACAGGGCCCACCATAACGTTTATTTTCCGTCCAATCTGTTCATAAGGTCACAAAGACCTAAATTAAGAGGACAACAAATTTCATATTGATCCAGAACTTCTGAGACCCCAAACGAGTTTCAATGTTAGACATTTAATCCTCCACTGATTTTTGCAGTGTGGTCCACTTGATAGACAAATCTGTCTTATTTTCTGTCTCAAGCCTTAAGACGAGCTCACAAAGTGGATGGATTGTTTGGATAAAACAGATACATTAGAGGTGGGTCCCACCGTCCAGCAGCTACCGGACGGTGCAGGATAAGACCCATACATCAAGGTAGGCCCCACATGGCACCGTCCAGATGGACGGTGCTGATATACAAGACATGCATTAAAGGTGGGTCCCACCCATCCAGCGAACGGACGGTGGGGATGAAACCCACAGAACTTCTGATGTCAATACAGCAACCATATGGCTGTGCTGCTGGCCCACCAGCAGATGGACGGTCTGGATTTAACACATACCTCAGATCAGACCCACATATCTTGCTGACATCCATACAGATGGACGGTTTGGATATAACACATATCCAAGATTAGGGCCATAGACTTGCTGACGTCCATACAAATGGACGGTTTAAATAAAACACATATCATCAAGGTGGGCCCCATCCCACACGTGCAACACGTGTGGGTGGGTCCCACGTCCATCAAATGGACGGGCAACGTTGATATAGGACACATATATCATGAGGTCCCATAGAGGGACAGTGTGGATGTAAACTACATGCATTGAGATGGGGTCCACTCATCCTGATGGACGGCTGGATCATGGCTGGCCCCATGCAACATGGATGAAACACATGCATCATTGGTGGGTCCACACATGTGGCCTGCCACAGCTTTGGGATAAAGCTAATATTTATGTTTTCTCTTTAACCAGGTCTGTTGGACGGTACCAACAATGTTGGACTGTCCAGCCACCTGCTGGAGGTCAGCGAGGTGGGTCGCACGGGTGGCCGGCATGGATATAGAAATACACACATCACGTGGGGTCTACAACTCATGGGAAAGAGAGAGAGAGAGAGAGAGAGAGAGAGAGAGAGAGAGAGAGAGAGAGAGATCGGTGGAGATGGGAGGAGCTCCGCCACTATGAGCTCCTCCATCTACATGCATACATCGAGATGGGTTCCACCACATGTGGGCCCTCAAATAGAGATTAAAGATGAAAATCTTAAGATCACCCAATGATTGCACTCCTTGGATCTTTGGAATGTTTAGCTCTTAGGCTTCTTCTTTGATGGTGGAAGATGAGAATTGAAGGGTTGGATTGGAAGGTTTTAGGGTAGGAAGTGGGCCACACACTTGGCTATTTTCTCTCCTTAGGGTTGCTTGGAAAAATGGTAGAGAATGGAGTGAAATGAGAGAAGAGTGATGTTGTGTAAGAAGGATGGGATGAGAGGGATGGGTGGTGTAAGAGAGGGATGGGTTTGTGTAAGAGAGAGTTAACTTGTGGGGGTTGAGGTGGCATAGGGTATGGATTGCTTATCTTTATTGGTAAGAAAGGGATGAGAGAGGCATGGGTTGTGTACTTGACTAACACTTGATTGATTGATGTGAAAGGTGGTAGAAATTCTCTCAGAATTTGCAACACGCGGCGTTTCCTCGAGATATACGTGGGCCCACAACTCTTAGCCTGGGTATCGCATTGGAGTGTGAGACGCGGCAACGATACGGTCGCTATAGTTCAAGTTTCGAGTCGAGTCGACATAGATCTAAAAGGTGCGACTTAGGGCTTATTTGATTTTCCAGCTCAATGGTAAATGCGTGTAAACGCATCATAATTATTTTCTCATGTATTTACCGCACTCTTCCCTATATCTGATTTGATCGCTTACTTGTTTACCTAAAAATTGAAAAAGATGTAAAATATTTGTGGGTCCCACCGTGATTCATGTTGCTTATCCACGCCGTTCATCCATTATGGCATGAGCCAAAGAATGAAAAAAGTGATTCAAAAGCTTACCGTTAAAAACTTCTCAAGGCCATTGTTTCTTTTGGTGTGGGCCACTTGAGTGTTGGATCTACCTCATTTTTTGGTTCATGTCATTGTCGAGGATTTTCAAATGGGCGAAACAATAATAATTACCCATTTACCGGGTATTTACACCTGCATTCAAAAATCAAACAGGCACTTAGGGTTGCGTGCAAACATTGATTACAGGTCGCGGGTTGTCAAAATTTGACGGGGAGGATCGCGGGAGTCTAAGGAACGATACGGATTAGGATACAGGCCTTACAACATATTACTAAAATTTGGTACACACATATTCTCATTCATGGAGGTTGTACAATAAATGTGATAATAAACATTAAATAGTTTAAGATAAAGACGGTGGACCCAAATGACAGTCCTAGTAAAAACTTAAATATTCATGTGGCATGACTCACTTAAACTTGCATCGGCCCCATACTTAGGCATATCCGCATAAAATGAGTTAGTACAATAGATGTATGGTTTGGATAAAGCATATACGTCAAGGTGGATTCCAGTGACCAACGACATCAAGCTAACATTGGCAATTTTCTTTTATACAGGTCTCTCTCACCTTAGCAATTGGTTTGGTTGCAAAGCAAATTACACGTGGCCTCAGGAAACTTCCAACGGTTGATGGTCATTTACTGCTGTTTCTTAGAGTTCCGTTGGAGCTTGGGTCTTCCCTGGATTCGGGGTTTGGTGTGACCTTGTCACCAGGTTGGATGACAATCAATCATCATGGTAGAGCCATTGGAAAATTTCAACAGTGGACATCATTGTCCCCACTGTTTTCTTTGATGTGGTCCACCAAAGATCTGGTTTTATTCTGATTTCGGACTCTAGTCTTACAATGATAGGGCAAAAGAGATGAACGGTGTGGATATTACACATGTTACATTGGTTCCACGGTTAACCAATGTTGATAGAAACACTGATATACGTGATTTTACAAGTCAGTGTCACCTGCTGAACAGGTTGGATGTCAAATCACACTACAGGCCCTAAGAATATTTAACGTAGCCGTTTAATTGCCACTAATCTAAAGGTGGGGCTCACAATAGTACTTGATCAAGATGATATTTGTATATTACTTTCATCTACAGTGGGGGTATTGGATGAACTGCTTGGATGTGTGTGTGTGTGTGTGTGTGTGTGTGTGTGTGTGTGTGTGTGTGTGTGTGTGTGTGTGTGTGTATATATATATATAATGGTGGGTCCACACCGGGTCCCACCTCCCGTTTCATAGTTTAAGGGGGCGTTTGGCGCATGGTATTAGATGGGATTAGGTGGGATGGAATTGCATTGTCCGTGCCAATTCTACTCAGGGCCTGTTTGTTTTTTGCAAGCGATGGTAAATACACTGTAAATAGTAATTATTACGATTTCATCGTGTTTGAAAATTCATAGGAATTTGTGCCTTTGAAACTGGTTCAAAAGAGATAATTTTAAAATTTTGAACTGCAAGGTAATTCATATGATATATTCGTTCCGTCCATCTGTTTTACTACAATATTTTGTAGCATGAGACAAAAAATGAAGCAGATCCAACAGTCAAGTGGCCCATGCCAAAAGAAACAGTGGCCCCACAAAGTTTTTAACGGTAAGTATTTGATTCCCTTTTTCATATGTCGTGGTCGACTTGAGTTTTGGATATGCCTCATTTTTTTACTCATGCTATAAATTCAACTGGAATAATGGATGAACGGTGTAGATAAGCGAAATGCATCACAGTGAAACCCACAGATATTTTGTAATATTCTTGGTTTTTGTGTCAAAAAGTAAGCAGTCAAATCAGGTATGTTGTAAATGTATGGGGAAAATATACATTACTTTTTTACACGGTATATACCAGTTCACCAGGAAATCAAACAAGCCCTCAGTGTTTGAGAAGACTAGAAAAGCTTGGAATTAGATTAGATGGAATTGCACTGGGTCCCGTGCCAATTCCACTCAATGTTAGCAAGTTGTGTAGGTCTCACCATGATATGTGAGCTATATCCACACTGTCCACCCATTTTTTGAGATCATTTTAGAGCATGGGCCAAAAAAATCAGGTAGATTTCAAGCTTAAGTGGACCCCAGCATAGAAAGCAGCGGGGATTAAATACCTACAGTTGAAAACTTCTTTGGGGCCACATAAGTTTTGGATTTGCCTCATTTTTAGGCCCATGCCATAAAATGAAGTTACAAAATAGATGAACAGTTTAGATATAACACATATGTGTTATTCTCAATAGTTTCAAATGATGGTGGGTATATCCATTCAATGAACCACCGTATTACAAACATAACATTAAATTAAGCTTATCCCACGGTAACGGGGACAATCCCTGCCACGTGTAATAATTATATTTTTTGAATCCCATCCCACCTGATCCTTCCTAATACCATGCGCCAAACATGACGTCCCTCTCTGGACACTGACATTAAGAAAGGACGTTTTCAACGGTAGGTATTCAATCCCCGCTGCTTTCTATGGTGGGGTCCACTTAAGCTTTAGATCTATCTGATTTTTCTGGCCCGTGCTCTAAAATGATCTCAAAAAATGGGGTGGACGGTGTGGATATAGCCTACACATCATGGTGGGACCTACACAACTTGCTAACATTGGGTGGAATTGGCACGGACCTAATGCAATTCCATCTAATCTAATTCCAAGCTTTTCTATTCTTCCCAAACATTGAGTGAAATTTGCACGGATCAGGTGCAATTCCATCCCACCTAATCTCATCTAATACCATGTGCCAAATGCCCCCTTAAAGTTATCTGGTAAAAAGTATTATTGGTATGGATCAAACATATATATCCAAATAGGTCCCATGAGTGGACCATCTATTGTTTGGGATGTCACTTTCAAGGTTACGTCATCTCGTGAAAATGTCATACGGCAATAAATGCCATAGTAGTTAGTTTTCAATGGTCTACATCTTTGTCCTAACTAATTCCTATGGTGTGGCCCATTCGAGATCAGGGTCAGGCCTATTATTGGGAGCAAGGCCTAAAATGCTCAAGTAAAACAGATAGATGGTTCAGATGCCACACATACAACAAGTGGGTCTTATGGGTCGGGTGACCTCTTTGGTTTTTTGTTTTCACCGCAAAACCTACTAGCATGGAAATAAATGCCATAGTACATCTCTAAGAAGGTTTCAATGGTGAGCATCACCCTCACCACTGTTTCCTACGATGTGGCCCATTTGAGGTCTGAATTTACCCCATATTTGGTTTTCAACCATAAAATGATACAACAAGGAAGATGGACGATTTGGATTAACCACATGCTTCAAGGTGGGTCCATGAGTGACAAATTTCTCTCACACTGTTGACAAGTAGAGAGCCTCTCTGCATGTCTTTGACAGTGACTACTCATTTCATTTTTTTTTTCTTTGTAAATACATAAGTAGGTCCATGTAAGCGATCAACTCCGTCTATAAGGTTGGTCAGCTCATGGTCGGCCTACCGAGCTTTGCATATCCATTAAAACCCAAGAACAAGTAAATGGAGAGAGAAAAGAAAACATGGAATTCCAGCCATTGAATAAACTTCCACCACTATGGGACCCATATATACGAATTATATGCACATCTAGGTGGACCATACGTTGACCACACTAGGTAGCATGGACAGGTGGGTCCCACCTTCTAGTGGAAAAATGGAAAAATAATATGAATATCAACATATATGTCAAGATGGAGTCCATTTGATGGGCCCGATATCAAGACAATGGGTAAATGACCCGTGCACTCACCTTAACAGTTGATTTGACACCGAATGTATATGAATGGTTGAGATCGCCTTTACTTCTTCCTAACCTCCTCTAATCTCTCATTTAACTATATATTTTCTTTCTCTGTATCGTTTTTTTTTTCCTTTCGATTTCTTTCACACAGTCATTGAGATGAACGGGAGATGATTTTATACACGAGGACGGCATGGTCATCATTGAATATAGAGGCAATGAGACATAAGATAGGCATGGTGCAGTAAAGGTGAGGCGTAAATGCATTAGATTTTTATTTTTTTTAAGTGACTTTTTACTATTCCAAATATTTTATACTAAGTGGGCCCCACGTCACGTATGCACACATGTACGGTGCATGCCATGCATTGATTCTAATGGGGCATACATCTTTCGATCTAGCTGTCAAAATGAAACATGCTGCGTGGTGTTAGAATCACAGTGTCAGTGTGGTCAATTGGGTATAGGTCTTGGATCATTAATGTATTAAAACAGAGTGTCTGATCGGAACTTGTTGATCAGGTCTATCCAGATTGTGCCGATATTGAAAATTAGGTGCTCGAATAGTCTTTTAAGGTACGGGTCTCACATCATATGTTCTTGTCTTGTGTCACCGAGACGATAATTGTCTGCAAAGTTTCGGTCATACTTAAGTTTCTTGGTGCTATGGTATTCCTAGCATTGCACACATCTATGGGAGAAATATATTTCAAATTCTCCCAATCCCTCTTTTGGCTCCATGCGTATATTTTTTCTACTTCAATACAATTATTCCAATACGTGACGATATCCTACTTGTTGGAGTTGGTCTTAATTTGAATTATTGTATACCACATGTGCCATTTTTATAAATAATGTTTAAGCATGTGCGTGTCAATCATGACAGACTATATATGGCAACCACAAGACCATAAAAGAGTTAAAATTTTATTTTGTTGGAGAGAGTCAGTTTTTAAAAGACTCTCTCTCTCTCTCTCTCTCTCTCTCTCTCTCTCTCTCTCTCTCTCTCTCATGTGGCTGAATCACATCCGTTCTTTCTCTTTATATATATATATATATATATATATATATATATATATATATATATATATATATATATGTGAATGCTTTCTTTGCATGCACCTATGATGCGTGGAACTTGTGCGAATTTTTTTTAGAACTCATCATACGTGATGTTAATCCAAAATTTGAACGGTCTACGTGAAGCAGCACTCATGAAACCCCCCGGGCCCAATTTTTACTTTGATCCAAAACTTTGGTGGGCCTTGAAAGATAAAAACAATTTTCTCCCTTAATTTGCATTTCTCTTTGCTATTGCCCACCAGAAATTTAGATCAGGGTGAAAATTTTTTCCTTGGGGTTTCATGGGATTCCGCATCATGTGAACCATTTAGATTATACGCCCATGACACGTGTGCAAAGGTGCGCACGTGCGTAGGCTCGACTGGTCGAGTACCACCCTCGACTGGTCGAGCCTGAGGAGAAAATCCCCATCAAATCTCCCCCTAAAAATAAAATTGACTTTGATGATGTGAATGATGATTGCTTAGTCGTGTATTATATCCACCCCATCCATCCGATTTGCGATATCATTTTAGTACATTGGACCAAAACTAGAGTGGATTCAAAACTATAGTATAGTACTACACGAGATGAAACAATTGAGATTCAGTGACTACCGTTGAAATATTTATTCGCCCACAAAAGCTTCTTATCATGCTTTTTTATTTTTTATTTTATTTTTTATTTTATTTATTTTTAATACATCATCCCATTATGAATGACCTTATAAACGGTTTGGATAGCATATAAACATCAAGGTGGAGCCCGGAAACATTTTAATAGTAGAAAAATCTTTTCACAACTTTCCATCTTGTATGGCCCACTTGAGTTTTGAATCCACCCTATTTTTAGTAGTATGTTCTAAAATGATATCACAAAACAAATAAATGAGATTGATTTCTCACAAACCTCACGGTGGCCCCGAGATAGCATCCAAGTAGCCACCATGCTACATGCACTGTTAGCACCCCTGTACGAAAGCGGATTCACGTTCTACCGTGCCCATGAGCTTTGAGTAGCCACGGTGATGTATGGGTTATATCCACACTATTCATACATCTTTCGTATCATTTCAGAATATAATCCAAAAAATTAGGCAAATATAAGACACAGGTGGACCACACAATGGGTATTAAACTATTACAGTTGAAAACTTCTCTCGGGCAACAGAAGTTTTAGATCAAGCTGATATTTTTTCTTTCTCTTAATCCAGGTCGAATAGGTTGGATGGAAAATAAATAACACGGTGGCCCTAAAAAGTTTCAACAGTGAGAATCATTATCACAGCTGCTTCCTGTGGTGTGGTCACTTGACCTTTGGATCTGCCTCAATTTTATAATAATTCTCTCAATTGATAAGGAAAAATAGATGGACGGTGTGGATAAAACCCAATCATCAAGCTGGCCACTCAAAGCTCCTGCCGTTCCTAGATGGAGACGGGTTAAGGGACGCGGATTTCCTACAAAAGCTTACGCGTGAAGTTCCTGCGCAAGGATGCTGATGGCCCATCGCCATGTTTGTGGGAAATCTACTCTGTTCGTCCATTTGCTGAGCTTATTTTAGAGAGGAAAAATTGGGAAAGAAATACTTACCGTCGAAACCTTCTTAGCTCCACCTTGGTGTTTATATGACATCCAAACCGTTTATAAGGTCTTTACCACCTAGATAAACTGAAAATACAAAAACTTGATACAAATATTTTATTGCTACAAGAATGTTTCAATGGTTCTCACTGAATCCCCACTGTTTCCTCTCATGTGGCCTACTTGAATTTGTATTAACCTCATTTTTATTCAAACTTCCTAAAATGAGCTCAAAAAACGGATGAACGGGTAGATTTCTTACAAAACATGGTTTTGGGCCCCACCCAGCATCCTCGCGCAGGAACTTCAGCGTCCGGGGGTTAGACGCAATCTTGCAATCCGCTCTCCGGCTTTCGCAGCCAGCTACGGCGCTGTAAACATAGGTGGGCCCACGATGATATTTGTGAGAATCTACCCCATTTATCTATTTTTTGAGCTCATCTCAGGAATCGAGACCAAAAGTAAGCAGGATACAGTAATCAATGGGGCCTCACTCAAAGAAAAGTTGGGCAGGAAAATTCCTACCGTTGAAACCTCCCTGGGTCGACAGTGATAATTACATGCCATCCACACCGTTCATGACGTCCATAACGTCATTCCTACTGGGATCCATGCTCTTTGAATTTATTATAATAGTTATCACATCCAAAATGTCCACATGTCAAGTTTGCACAACGTGCAAGTTGTTCCAAATGTTGGCCCCACAAAAAAAAACACATAATAAATAAATGTGTTTGATTAATTCTTCATGTAGGCCGTACCACATAAATCAAAGGACAATCATTGATTTGATACAAAGTGCATATGTTGCCCACCTGATGAGTGGTGGATCGGCTTAATTTTTTGGCTAGATGATGATCGGGATGGGTTCAAAGGCTGATGAATGGTTTGGATTTAGATAATTTTTTGGCCCATTCCCTAAGGGCGTGTTTGGATGGGCAAATCTCTGGGATTGGATTGTATTAGAGTGGATGGCACCTCTTCGATGTCATAATGGGTGCGTCAATGGATTGCATGCAATAGCATGGGATTGCTGGAAACGGATTGGCTACTCCCCCTGACACCAGCCCCGGAGCTGGTGGTCGGTGTTCTGTGGGCCCACCATGATGTATGTGTTTCATCTATTCGGTTCGTCCATTTTTTAATATCATTTTAGGTCTTTTTTCCAAAAATGAGAGGAATATAAATCTCAGGTGGACCACACCACAGGAAACAAATAGTGATTGGATATCCATCATTTAAATCCTCCTAAGGCCCACTGTACTGTCTATTTGACATCCAAAATCTGTTGATTAGGTCATAAAGACCCAGATAAAGAGAAAAAACAAAGATCAACTTGATACAATACTTTTATGGCTCCCAAAATGTTTTTAATGGTCAAAGTTCATTTAACACTGTTTCCTGTAATGTGGTCCACTTGAGACTGGGATATAGCTCATTTTTTATATGTTAACATAAATTGATCTAGAAAACTAGATGGACGGAATGGATGAAACACATACATCATGATGGGGCCCACAGAGCACCGACCATCAGCTCCGGGGCTGGTGTCAGAGGGAGTAGCCAATCCGTTTCCGGGATTGCTGGACAAGGATCTCCTGCGAAAGCCTTTCGCAGGACGTTCCTGCGCTGGGAACCCAGGTGGGGCCTACCGTCACATTTTTTAGAAATCCTTTCCATCCATCTGTTTTTTAAGTTTATTTTAGGATATGATGCCAAAAATGAACCGTATCCAATGCTCAAGTGGGCCGAAAAAGTGATAATTGAACGTCTACAGTTGAAATATTCATAGGGCCAAAAAAGTTTTGAATCATGGTATTATTTGTGTTTTCAGTTCATCCCCGTCCAAATGACATTATTAACGGTATGGATGGCATTTAAATGTCACTGTCGAACCTAGGGAGGTTCCACCGGTAAAAGTTTCCTAACCACCTTTTCCTCTAGTACAGCCAACTTGGCTCTTTTATCCCTCTCAATTTTGATTCGAGGAATTTACGACTGTACGACCCATTTATGGCCCATCCAGGAGTCTAAGCCCACCTCATTTTCCCTTGCGAGAATACGCCCCAGCTGTACGGACGCCTTTCCAAAGGTCGAAAATGCCCCTGCTTTTTCCTCAAAGCAGATCGGCTGGTGCTCGAAGACCAGCGTTGGCGCTCCTCGAGCTCCTACGAACGGTTCAAAAGAGATCAACGTTACATGGGCCCTACAGTTATGTATTTATTATATCCACAACGTTCATCCATATTTTGAGATCATTTTGAAGTATTATGCAAAAAAAAAAAAATCATATCCAGAGAGCAACTGGACCACACCACAAAAAGCAGCAAAAAATTGATTTTCACCGTTGAAACTTTTGTAGGGCCCACCATAACATTTATATTCCATCCAATCTATTCATAAAGTCACAGATACCTGGATGAAGAGGAAAAAAAAAATTTAATAATGATCCAAAACTTCTGTAACCACTAAAAGGGTTTCAATGGTTTCAATTCCCTACTGCCATTTAAAGTGTGGTCCACTTGATAGTTAGATCTGTCTTATTTTCCATCTCAAGCATTAATATGAGCTCGCCAAATAGATGGACGGTTTGGATATAACATAGACCTCATGATGGGACCCAAAAAAAAATAAAGATTCGACGTTGAAAAAAAAAAATCTGAATTTTATTTTATTTGATACAGATTTTTAGCTATGGATTATAACCGTATCTAAATTAACCAAAATCCATAGCCAAAGACGCCTGTCGTGGTGCTGTGAAATAGCCCCCCCACGAATCAACGACCTATCCGTGAGGACGCTTTTAGGTTTGGGGGCCCTATGGTTACGGATTATAAGCTTAGTAGCCATTAGTAGTGCAATTTTTTTTTTTTTTTTTTTTTTTTTTTTTTTTTTTTTTTTTAACATGGAAAACTTTATTCTAACAATAATTTTCTCTAACACATTTATATAAATATGTATATATAAGCATATAATTTTTTTTTCCCTTTTTCATATCTTTCTTTATTCATTTGACAAGAATATCTTCTAAACTAACATTAGTTACTCGATGTACCCTATATGATTTTGGGGTATGAGAAGCTACTTTAGCCAACCAACCTGGTTATTTTCCAAGATTCCATCAGGTCGATGGTCGAAAATCCATTTCATTCACTTAGCGGTCAATTTCATTCATGACCGTGAAGTGAAGGGGCATGACTGTGAAATGCATTGGAAATGACCGTGAAGTGCATGGAAATGAACGTGAAGTGAGGCGAATGGACCGTGAAATGCGCGGAAATGACCGTGAAATGAAGGAGCATGACCGTGAAATGCGCTGAAATGACCGTGAATCAATACGGAATCGGCGGGAATGACCGTGATATGCATGGAAATGACCATGAAGTGAAGCGATTAGATCGCGAAATGCGCGGAAATGATCGTGAAGTGAAGGGGCATGACCTTGAAATGCGCCGAAATGACCGTGAATCAATATAGAAGAGGCGGCAATGACCATGATATGCATGGAAATGACCGTGAAGTGTAGTGATTGGACTGTGAAATGCATGAAAATGACTGTGAAGTGAAGGGGCGTGACCGTGAAATGCATCGAAATGACCGCGAATCAACACGGAATAGGCGGGATTAGGATTGGGTTTAGGTTTGGGTTTTCAAGTTTAGGTTTACGTTTAGGTTATGGAGTTGAGATTTGGATTAGGTATAGGTTTAGGTTTAGGGATTTGAGAATACGTTCGGATTATAGGTTATAGGTTATAGGTTTAGGTTAAGGTTATAGGTTATAGGTTATAGGTTTAGGTTTAGGTTTAAGTTTAGGTTATAAGTTAAGGTTTATGTTTAGGTTTAGGTTTAGGTTATAGGTTTAGGTTTGGGTTTAGGTTATAGGTTATAGATTTAAGTTTAGGTTATAGGTTTAGGGATTTAAGAATAGGTTTAGATTATAGGTTATAGGTTATAGGTTAAGGTTTAGGTTTAGGTTTAGGCTAAGGTTTAGGTTATAGATTATAGGTTATAGATTTAGGTAATTGAGAATAAGTTAAGGTTTAGGTTTAGGTTATAGGTTACAGGGTATAGGTTTAGGTTTGGGTTTAGGTTATAGGTTATACGTTTAAGTTATAGGTTAAAGGTTTAGGTTTAGGTTATAGGTTAAAGGTTTAGGTTTTGGGATTTGAGAATAGGTTTAGGTTAAGGTTATAAGTTTAGGTTAAAGGTTTAGGTTAATGTTATAGGTTTAGATTTAGGTTTAGGTTTAGGTTTAGGTTATAGGTTTAGATTTGAGAATAGGTTTAGGTTATAAGTATAGGTTTAGGTTAAGTTGTAGGTTAAGGTTCAGGGAATTGAGTTTAGGTTATATGTTTAGGTTATAGGTTAAGGTTTAGGTTGTAGTTATAGGTTTTGGGATATTTGAGAATAGATTTAAGTTATAAGTATAGGTTTAGGCTTAGGAATTCGGGTTCGGGTTCAGGTTTATGTTCGGGTTTAGGTTATAGGTTATAGGTTTATGTTAAGGTTTAGGTTTAGGTTATAGGTTTTGGGATTTGAGAATAGGTTTAGGTTATAAGTATAGGTTTAGGTTAGGGCGTAGATTAAGGTTTAGGGAAATGACCGTGAAGTGAAGGGGCATGACCGTGAAATGTGTCGAAATGACCGTGAATCAACACGAAATAGGCGGGAATGACCGTGATATGCATGGAAATGATTGTGAAGTGAGGCGATTAGATCGCGAAATGTGCGGAACTGACCGTGAAATAAAGACACGGGACCGCGAAATGCGTCGAAATGACCGTAAATCAACACGAAATATGAGGGAATGATCGTGATATGCATGGAAATGGGTGTGAAGTGAAGCGATTGGACCGAAAAATGCACGGAAGTGACTGTGAAGTGAAGACGCGGGACCGCGAAATGCGTCGAAATGACCGTGAATCAACAAGGAATATGCGGGAATGATCGTGATATGCATGGAAATGGGTGTGAAGTGAAGTGATTGGATCGTGAAATGCACGGAAGTGACCGTGAAGTGAAGACGCAGGACCGCGAAATGCGTCGAAATCACCGTGAATCAGCACGGAATATGTAGGAATGATCGTGATATGCATGGAAATGAGGGTGAAGTGAAGCGATTGGACCGCGAAATGCACGAAAGTGACCGTGAAGTGAAGACGCGGGACCATGAAATGCGTCGAAATAACCGTGAATCAACACAGAATACGCGGGAATAACCGTGATATACATGAAAATGGGGGTAAAGTGAAGCGATTGGACCGCGAAATGCACAGAAGTGATCGTGAAGTGAAGACACGGGACCGCGAAATGCGTCGAAATGACAGTGAATCAACACGAAATATGCGGGAATGATCGTGATATGCATGGAAATGGGGGTGAAGTGAAGCAATTAGACCTTGAAATGTACGGAAGTGACCGTAAGTGAAGACGAGGGACCACGAAATACGTCGAAATTACCGTGAATCAACACAAAATATGCGGGAATGATTGTGATATGCATGGAAATGGGGGTGAAGTGAAGCGATTGGACCGCGAAATGCACGGAAGTGACCGTGACGTGAAGACGCAGGACCGCAAAATGCATCGAAATCACCATGAATCATTTCGCGGTGATTCTGTGTTGATTGTGATATGCACGGAAGATTTCGACGCATTTCATGGTCCCGCGTCTTCCGTAGCGATTGGACCGTGAAATGCGCGGAAATGACCATGAAGTAAAGGGGCATGACCGTGAAATGCGCCGAAATGACAGTGAATCAACACGGAATAGGTGGGAATGACCGTGAAATGCATGGAAATGACCGTGAAGTGAAGCGAATTGACCGTGAAATGCACGAAAATGACCGTGAAGTGAAGGGGCATGACCGTGAAATGCGTCGAAATGACCGTGAATCAACACGGAATAGGCGTGAATGACTGTGATATGCATGGAAATCACGGTCATTCCGTCTATTCTGTGTTGATTCACGGCCATTTTCGACATTTCATCATTTCCTTCATTTCATGCGTCATTTCATGCACGGTGGTTCGCTTCACTTCATGTTCATGTCATTTCATGCATATCACGGTCATTCCCACCTATTCCGTGTTGATTCACGGTCATTTTTCAAAGATTTCATTTTTACGGTCATGCCCCTTCACTTTTCGATCATAATTTTCAGCGCATTTCACGATCCAATTGCTACACTTCACCGTGAAATGCGTCGAAATGACCGTGAATCAACACGGAATAGGCGGGAATGACCGTGAAATGCATGAAAATGACTATGAAGTGAAGCGAATTGACTGTGAAATGCGTGGAAATGACCGTGAAGTGAAGGGAATTGACCGTGAAATGCATGGAAATGACCGTGAATCAAAACAGAATCGCCGGGATTGATCGTGAAATACATGAAAATGACTATGAAGTGTAGCGAATTGACCGTGAAATGCATGAAAATGACCGTGAAGGAAAGGGAATTGACCGTGAAATGCATGGAAATGACCGTGAATCAAAACGTAATCGCCGGGATTGACCGTGAAATGCATGAAAATGACCGTGAAGTGAAGCGCATTGACCGTGAAATGCATGAAAATGACCGTGAAGTGAAGAATTGACCGTGAAATGCATGGAAATGACCGTGAATCAAAACGGAATCGCCGGTATTGACCGTGAAATGCATGTAATTGATCGCGAAGTAAATGAAATGAGCGAAATTGACAGCGAACTGATTGAAATTGACCGTGAAGTGAATGAAATGGATTTTCGACCATCGACCTGATGGAATCTTGAAAAATAACCAGGTTGGTTGGCTAAATTAGCTTCTCCTACCCCAAAATCATATACGGTACGTCAAGTAACTAATTTTGGTTTAGAAGATATTCTTGTTAAATGAAAAAACAAAGAAATGAAAAAAAAATGTGAGAAATTTTTTTTATATGCTTATATATACATATTTATATAAATATGTATTAGAGAAAATTGTAGGTAGAATGAAGTTCTCCATGTAAAAAATAAAAAAATAAATAATTTTTTTTTCATATATTGGCACAGACTCAGTTTTGGCTACGGTTATAATCCGTAGCTATAGGGGTCATCAGATGGGCCAGATCGGTGCGCCCCCGCCGGATAGGGCAGCGAGTGGTGCGGGCACCCTAGTTCGGCGCGCCCACTCCGAACAAACCCCTTTGGCTACGGATTGTGGTAGGTATGGCTACGGTTATAATCCGTAGCCAAATATTTGTATCCAAGAAAATAAAAATCCGTTTTTTTTTTTTTTTTTTAACATCGAATCTTTGTTATTTTTTGGGTCCCGTCATGAGGTCTATGTTATATCCAAACCGTACATCTATTTGGCAAGCTCATAATAAGGCTTGAGACGGAAAATAAGACAGATCTAACTATCAAGTGGACCACACTTTAAAAGGCAGTGGGGAAATGAATGTCTACCATTGAAACCCTTTTAGGGGTTACAGAAGTTTTGGATCATTATGAAATTTGTTTTTTCTCTTCATCTAGGTCTTTGTGACCTTATGAATAGATTGGATGGAAAAATAAATGTTATGGTGGGCCCTACAAAAGTTTCAACGGTGAAAATCAATTTTCTGCTGCTCTGTGGTGTGGTCCAGTTGATCTTTAGATATGATTTTTTTTGGGATAATGCTTCGAAATGATCTCGAAATACGAATGAACGTTGTAGATATAATAAATACATAACTGTGGGGCCCATGTAACATTGATCTATTTTGAACTGTTCGTACAACTCGGAGTTCGACGAGCGTCAGCGCTTGTCTTCCCGCTTGAAGGAAAAAGCAGGGGCATTTTTGACCTTTGGGAAGGCGTCCGTACAACTGGGGCATATTCTTGTAAGGTAAAATAAGGTGGGCTTAGTCTCATAAATGGGCATAAATGGGTCGTACAGTCGCAAATTTCTCATTTTGGTTTCATCTCCTAAAATGAGCTCACAAAACGGATGCACCGAGTGTATTTCTGAAAAACATCACGGTGGACCCCACCTAAGTTTCAAGCACAAGAACTTCCTACAAAGCCTCTCGCAGGAAATCCTCGTCTGAGATTGCTATATCCAGCGAAACATGTAGTGGCATGTTTGGACAGGCGGACGTGATTTGCCCAATCCAACCCTTATCGTGTTTGGATGGGCATGGGATTGCAACAGATCCCATGGGATATACTACAAACAGATCCCGTCAGTTATGTGTGATGATCTTGTCTGTTCACAACATATAAGTAAAAGCCACATCTACAATCAAACACACCACACCACCCAAACAACAAGAATGGAATTGCAACCATGGATCTGTGCGTGAGGTCACATGGTTATATCTTTCATCAAACAGACTAATCTGGTGTAAATCATAAGTAATGAAATGAATATACTCAAATGATGAACCAAAAAACTCAGGCCGACCACATCTCGAGCAATTATACATCGTTCCCATTGGTGTGACCAATAGGAATCTTTGATCAGATCTATACTTAGTATTTATGGTTTAAATAACGGTTTTCACCTGATATACGGAGTGGATTTACATACACAAACATAGTGGGCTCCACCTAGGTGTTATATACTTAGCAAGAAACAGGTGCGGTTGACAATATCGGTCTCTCATTCGGACTAGGATTCAGAGTGACCACTCCAGCCGACTTCATAACTTGAATAGATCTGTATACTGACAATGAGTATATGTTTTATCTATGTCGTCCATCTATTCTGACCCCTCACTTTAGCCCATGAGCCCATAATTTTGACTTATCATTTTACGGTGTGATCCCAACAATTAGAGGGATATAAATCACAGGTGGACCACGCCATGTGACAGTGGTGTGATACATATCCAGCTCAAAATATGGCAGCAAAAAATGTAACATATATGAGAATGACAAAAATGAAACCAGTGTTTCTCAGAGATAAGTCATACAGCAAAAAAATAAAAATTAAATTAAAAATAAATAAATAAAATCACAAGTCACATATAAAAAGTTACAGTAGTCTGTGTTGGGCTAGAATTTAAAAATAACAATCATTGTAAGAAAAAAAACAAGGGATCTAACCAGAAGTGCACAGAATATCTCGCGATCTAATGGGGGAAGATCATCAGTCGATGTGGCCCTAGAAATCATGACCTGCGTCGCCTGCATCGTCTGTCGGATAGATGATGATGAAGAACGTCGGATGTCCAACTCATCAGAAAATGCAGCAACCTGAAACGCATGAGATTCTATGCGAGGAGTCAACAGTGCACAGGGCTTACTGAAGTGACCGTCCCAGCATGCAACAGCTTCCTTCCAGTTCTTAAAAGTACGGTGTCTCGCTCCTGAATAGCCCTCCACCTCCAATCGAGCGTTGTCCCATGTCAAATATATACTTGGCTGACATCCCACCAAGACGACATAGTACCTCTCCTTTCCCATCTGCAATGACATGGATGAAATTGGCACTAGATTCATGTTTTGGAATATAATCCCAAATGATGTTTACATGTAGTCATGTCATGCCGAAAAAATCCGGCAATAGTAAAATAAAACTTACTCCTCATTAAAGAAGGTAGGTTGTAAGTATGTACCTTTCCAAGCAACAGCAAGTGTGTGGTCTTATCCGTCTTAATGTGCATAATGCATGCATGTGAAGCCATAAACGAAAGATGTTAATTACATATAAGTTGTCACCATCGCATTAGTCATATAGGTTTATACTGCGCATATACCACTGTATATGCATAGTCTTAAAAAAACCAACAAAAAAAGGGGTACGAAAAGAACTAAACAGTATGCGAAAATGAAGTGTATCAGAGTTATTACATGCCCAAGCAGAATATTAGAAAACACAACCCAAAGAAAACAACAATTCCTCATATTGATCCGACACCTCCATCACCAAAGTGGTCACGGAGTGTTTTCTTCAACCACTCAATACGCCGCTAAAGTCGCAGACTCACAAAGAACGATGTCAGTTGCTTGTCCATACTCAAGAGTTGACCAACCTCGATAAACTCTGAGTTAGTCAGACCTTCGACCTCTTCTAATACATCAGGTACTTTGGAAGTGCGATTCACCTCTTTGCTGAGGCTGAAATTTAGCATTGCATATGCAACGGTTTGTAGAGATGTCCCCCGTACATCACAGGGATGAGGAGGGCACGATCATTTCCTTGTTGTGTTCTCACCTCAACTGGTGTCTGAATCAGCAATTTGAGTGGGAGTGCTACGGGAGCCGTGTTGTCCCATCAATGGACTGTCCGGCAAAATTGGGATCGTTCTTGTGGAGTTTGTTACAAAATCATCTAAGAGGTCAACTGTATCATCGAGACCATCATCGAGTTCTCTCCACGCATCATTGATCTCTCGTTGAAGACGAGATGATGAAGCAGACGCAGCCATACTCCTACTGCCTTGCACGTAACGTCCCGTTGCCTGATCGGAATCGACGATAACTGTAAGGTCATCCATCCTATCAATGCGTTTCCCACGGAGTCTTTCAGCACGCGGGTGAGACTGCAACCGTAGAATATCATTCGTAAAGTATGTAAGTATTACATACTGATGACTATAACATCATTTAAATTTTTATAATTAATACCTTTAGATATTGCTCCCAGACTTCATCGGGAGCCGTGACCACCATCTGCTCGTTGTCCCATCCAAACTCGCTAGCCGCCAGCATATCCTTCACTGTATTATACTTTTTCTTGTAATACCTCAGACGGTTCGACACATTCTGCCACCTGAGGACTACATCAGTATGCTTCGTCATGACTTCTGCAGCAATTTGGTAGGCCTCATGTTTGAAACCATTGTCAGCCTTCCATCCCAATGCCACTTGTTCGAGAAATACGTCGAACAAAACCTGATCCATTTCAGTAGTCCATTTGATTTTCGAGGCTCGGGACGGAGGCTCTGCTAGGGATTTCACCGTTTTGGCGCATGGCAAACTTCGGGTTGGTACCACTGGTGTTTTTGACCGGTGATTGTGTTGGTGTCGAGCCTTCATTACACATGGAGTCTGTCATACCACCTGAATACCAAGTACATATGATGTTTTGCATATGTCAATCAAAAACATCAGAATGACAAATATTATAACAGAATAATTAACATAAATTGAACCGGTGAATCCAGGTGATGAATCTCCATATGTCAGATTTGTCATCACCACAATTCTAATGTCAAGTATGTAACGTTTAATGAAACAAAATGTCTCTAGAAATAAGTCATGGAAATTATTCATGTCAACATAGACTATCTACTCCTACTATTTCGTTGCGCATCTCCCCACATTCTGGTTGCAATATCATCGCGCACGCGATTCCAAGCATCCTTGTCATGCTGAGTTACTCGCAGCAACCATTGTCGCTCATCATTCGTTGATACCTCGTGAGGCATTGGGTTACTCTCCCCATCGGCAACAGATATACCAGCATATTCTCGATCTTCTAGAGATTCGTGTCTGGTACGTCTAAAATTGTGTAAGACACAGCAGGCTATCACAATTTTAATTTGTGTGTGGTATTCATACTGCATGGCCCTCTTCAAGATAGGGAATCTGCCTTTCGTAACTCCAAAATAGCGCTCAATCGCGTTGCGTAACTGTGCATGTCGGTAATTGAACATAAAACTGGGTGAATGTGCATATCCAGCGTCAACAACATAATATTTTCCTACACATTAGATTCAATGTCCCATTGAGTGAACAATCAAAGAATTCAAGTAGTTGAAATAGATTAACAGTCTCTTAACAGATAACTACTACCAAGTGAGACAAGTAATGGATCATCTGGTCGACTCAATGCGTTGTGTAACACCCTCACATCTAAAGCAGAACCCTCCCAACCGGCCAATACGTATATAAAATTCATATCAAATGAACACGCCGCCAATATGTTTTGGGAGATGACCCCCTTCCGATTGCGGAAGCTTGGATGGTTGACTACGGGCACCTGAGCTGGAATGTGTATACCATCAATTGCGCCGACGCAATCCTAGATGCATTGGATCATATGTCATTTTAGCTAAGGTTGTGAATGATACAGTAGTGAAAAATATATATTTATAAATCCGACTCACCATACTTCAGTACTTGAAAGTAAGCAGCCCAATTTGCATTTGTCTGAATGTTAGAGGGAGTCGTTGGTCCGGCCTGTTTAACGAAAACGGGATACATTGATACAACTGCATCCAGTACATGGTAAGAGTGGCAACTCATTGTTTTACCAGATCGAATGAATTTATGACCAATGACACGATTTCAAACATTGTGCCCAATGTGTGGAGGAAAATAACTGTCTGTTCTTCAATACTCATACGTCGAGTATCACGCAACATTGTCTTTTCCCGTAGCTGGGTACATAATTCGAAGAATGTCTCTTGATTCATCCTAAGCTGCATGACACAATCCCGGTCACTGGCCTTAATGATAGAGTTGATGAACCTGGCTCGCTCATCATCTCCATGACGAGTTGGCTATTTGAACATGTGAGAACGACAGTATTCCCCGACAGCCGCTACACAAGCCATCACCACCCGAACAACCATGACCCATCCGAATCTTCACTCTCTATCGCCAACTGATAACCAACACTATCAGGTTCGTATGGTTGTTCAATATTATAGTGAAAATCTATTGGTTTACACTACATTATTAATCCTCAATGTTATTTCCCGAATGTGATAGCATCATGTAAATATAAACTATGAAAAGGACATCTTAATATAGGATATATATATATATATATATATATATATATATATATATATATATAGAGAGAGAGAGAGAGAGAGAGAGAGAGAGAGAGAGATGCTCCCCTGCACACCTATGCACATGCGCACCTTTGCACACGTGCTATGGGTGTCTAATCCGAACGGTTTATGTGATTCGGAATCCCATGAAACCTCATATGCCAAAGTTTCACCACGATCTAAAATTCTATTGGGCCATAGCAAAGAGAAACGCAAATCAAGAGAGGAAACTATTTTCATTTTTCATTTCCCATCAAAGTTTTATATCAAAGTAAAACTTGGGCCCGGGGCGTTTCATGAGGTGTTGCTTCACATGAACGGTTCAGATTTTGAATCCCCATCACGTATGATGGGTTCTCAAAAAGTTCATACGTATATATATATATATATATATATATATATATATATATATATATATATATATATATATATATATATATATATATATATATATCACGCCTTCAACTTGAAAAGTGAACGCTCTCCTAACTCGTCATGGGACAGTATCCTCAATGTTACATGATTCAATAGTCAAGGGACAGTATCCTCAATGTTAATCTTAAAGATGCGTGCATGCCATCAAAACCTTCTTCAGGTTACCTTGTAGCATGTATGTGCTGTCTGATCAACTATAAGGTTATTTCCAACAAGATAAATAGGAGTGTATTTATCAATATAAAACGCTTCCTTTTACACAAAAATGTCTATTTATAGAGCATTTTACTGGAAAGTTGATTGATGTTAACCAAATCACCAAAGTTATCCTTGATGACCTGATGTGGTACCATTTAATTAGGTCATATGCTCTTGCCAGATGTCAATGCATATTTAGAAGGAAAGTGAGTGCGTGAGGTGCACCTCAGTCCCTTGATATGATCAATTCCATCATGATCTATATGTTATATCTACACTGTCCCTTCATTTTACGATATTATTTAAAGGCATGGCCCTAAAATTGAAATATATTCATAACTCAAGTGGAACACACCAAAGGAAGTAATGGGGATTGAACCTGCCCTTAAAAACTTCATTGTAGGCCTCGGAATTTTGGGATCAATGTAATATCTGTGATTTTCCTTCGTATTGGTTAGTGTGACCTTAAAAACAGTTTTGGTTGGCACATAAACATCATAGTAGGCTGTAAGAAGGTTTCAACGGTGAGCTTCTTATCCCCATTGCTTTTTATGGTGTGGCGTGGTCCACTTAAAACCTATGCAGAGTTATCACGTTCATTGAGACCATAAAAATCAACGTTTATATAAGCAATTTCTACTCACGATGACAGAGACTCAAGCTCCAATGTGGAGTTAAACCAGCGAGGTGCTGATGCAAGACCCTTTTTCTCCTGCAGAATAAAAAAAAAATAGACAAGTAATAAAAAAAAAAAAAAAAAAAAAAAACAAGATGAACCAAAAGGAACAAAAAAAAGTACACATATATGACCTCACCTATGGTTTGCAGATTCTACAATTTGCAGATATTTGAATCGTCACCAGTGCTGCAGTGCCAGGCCCTACCAATGCACTACCAGAAAAGAAATAACTCAACATTTATCATATACACTGCACATATCTGGATTGAATGAAGTTGGATAATCTTCAAACCAAAAATACTATATTTGTCATATAAATTAATCACCAAATAAAAAATACAATACTTCCTGTATGTGTATAAACCTAAGAGCAAACCTCTTCCATAGCAAACTCAATGTGAAGAGACCTACAACATTTACCATCCATCCTATAACAGTAACGCACATATGATGAGAGAAATCATACCAGATATGTATAACTGATCCTAGAGATGAGACCAATGATCTTCAAGGAAAACCAACCATGCTATGAGTAATAAAAAACATTACACGAAAACAAGGTGACACCTTAGCTTAAAGGTGAGAAATGAAGTTCCATGCTAAAAAAGGAATCCATCTGCATAAATCTATTGAGATATACCATCTGTATAAATTCATAACTGGATTCCAAACTAAACTAAGAACGGAAAATCCTGTTGA
The DNA here is from genome assembly GCA_030180095.1 of Magnolia changhungtana. NCBI lineage: Eukaryota > Viridiplantae > Streptophyta > Magnoliopsida > Magnoliales > Magnoliaceae > Magnolia > Magnolia changhungtana. Next base: position 5,408,149 of record JASAUF010000161.1, on the reverse strand, counting down.
GATATATCAATGTAACACTCCAACTAAGTACATGGAAATTCTCAGAAGAACAGATCGATTGCAAATAGGCCAGGAATCTCCATTGTATGTAACATTCCAAATGATACAGGTGCACAGAATATTCAGATTTGTCAAACTCAATGTGAAATAAAAAAATGGAGACAACCTGATATCCTGTCATTTGATATATGAAAAAGCAAAGCATTGACAGATATCATCAAATGAAGATAGGATTGCATCAAAATCTGATGTGTAAATGTCATTTTGGTTCATCGAAATTCATAACTGGATTCCATGGAAGACAGAGCAGAAAATCCAAATGATACATACAAATCTCGCATTATCATTCTCAGAAGATCTGTCTAGAAAACGCAACTTCATGCATCTCAAATAAAACCCAATAAATCACAAACATTCATAACTGGATTCCAAACTAAACCAAGAACAACAAATCCTGTTGAGATATACCAATGTAACACTCCAACTAAGTACAGGTAAATTCTCAGAATAACAAACGATTGCAAATAGGAGTGGATTTTACACTGTATGTAACATTCCAAATGATACAATTAGACAGAATATTCAGATTTGTCAAACTCAATGTGAAATTAAAAAAACAGACACAACCTGATTTCCTCACATTTGATACATGAAAAAACAAAGCATTGACAGATATCATCATCTGAAGATAGGATTGCATCAAAATGTGATGTGTACATGTCATATTGATCTGAAAAATTCATAACTGGATTGCATGGAAGACCAAGAACAGGAATTCCAAATGGTACATACAAATCTCCAATGCAACCATTATCAGAATAACTGTCTACATAACGCAACTTTATGCATCTCAAATACAACTGATAATACAAGTCTAAAGATAAAAACCATTTGCCCATACTCAATATGATCCCAAAAATTCCACAGACTAAAATATAAAAAATCCATATTAAAAAACATCATGAGAAACACTACAGCCCTTAGAAAAGGCACCAGTTGTGGGGAAGAGGAGTTTTGATATCAGGAAACGTGATACAATACATATAATAAACATACTGATAAACAATACTGAAAGACAAAAAGGCTCCAGGTTTGGAAAACGTGATGTTTTATAACATGATTCTGATGCAATCCTTGAACATCCATCTGAGATCCAATAGAAAATCCGTATGAGAGTTACCAACAACAGAAAATCCATCTGAGATGTCACCAACTACAAAAAATGCAAGCAAAAGATATACCAAGAACAGAGAATCCACTTTAGATACACTAGAAAATCCGTCCTATAATATACTAATAACTGAGAAACCATTTGATATATACCAATGTAACACTCCAACTATGTAAATAGAAAATCTCATAACAATAGTCTATTGCAAATAGTATGAAAATCTCAACTTCATGTAACATTCCAAGCCAACAGTCCCATCTTAGAAGGAGATATCAAACTCTCCACTTTAATTTGCTTTGAAAATCATTCTTACAATGACAGTATACAAATATCCACTGTTATGCAACCCGAATAAAACCTAAATGAAATAGATTGAAAGATATTCAGATTTGTCATATTCATTCAAACCAAAGATTAGTTGGGGAATTTGACTTCCTCTCATTTGATATATGAAAGAACAAAGCATGGACAAATATTAGCAAATGAAAATAGCCTTGATGAAACTGTGATGTCTATATGTACTTAAAATCAGGTTGTGTCTGTTTACATAACATTCTCAATTGAACAGTATACAAACGTCCACATTAATTTGCAAATAACTCACTCTAATGTCAGGCCAGTCTACAAATCTACAATTTTAGCAACTCAAATATAACCCAAATGATACATGTTCAAAATATTGATGCTTCTCTCTACCCAATGTGATCCCAAAAATTCCACAGGATATCTTAAAACAAATCCATATTAGAAAACATGCTTAGAAACACTACAACCTACCAAAAAAGGCTCCAGAAGTGGGAAACATAAGTTTTGATAATAGGATTCTGATACAATCCATATGAAAGACATACATAGAAATAATACAACAAAACGAAAAGGCTCCAGACGATTAAAACTTGATTTTTGATAACAGGATTCTGATTCAGGTGATGAAAATCCATCTGAGATCCAATAGAAAATCCACCCCTGAATTACCGATATCGAAAAATCCATCTGAAATATACCAACAACAGAAAATCCAGCAATAGATATACAAACAACAGACAATCCATCTTAGATACCCCAGAAAATTCATCTAAGATATACCAACTACAGAAAATCTATTTGATATATACCAACCACAGAAAATCCAGCAATATATACCAACAACAATAAATCCACCTAAGATACACCAGATAATCCCAATGAGAATTACCAATAACAAAAAATCCATCTGAGATATACCAACAACAAAAAATCCAGCAATAGATATACCAACAACAAAAAATCCACATGAGATACACCAGAAAATCCATCCAGGTTATACCAAGAACAGAAAATCCATCCGAGATATACAAAGAAGAAAAAATCCCTAGATATCAGATGGATTTTCTGTAGTTGATCGAAAATAACATTATAACTCAAAAATATCCTTACATATCCACCCCCGTATATATCATTTCTTCAACGAACCTGTCGCCACCAGCCACACAGGCCAACTCCATCTCAGAGGGCCTATCTGGCCGATGACGAAGGGTTAAGACAGAAGGATTGCATACAAAACCTTCATGCCCCTCTCTGGCGCAACAGAAATTGGGCGTTACTGGAACATGCAACACAAAATCGGCCATTATCAAAGCTCAACCACCATTGCATAGGACCTACCTCAGCCAGATAACCCCGTCAGTTCGCGATGGCTGGATCCGGTCATCTGAAAACTGCCATTGTGACCTGATGGTGGTTCTTATAACCCCAACACCCGCCAAAAAAATTGACTCCCGCCATCATCTCTCCCGCCAAACCCCAAATCCCAACCCCTGTAAACGCAAGGGCTATCTCTGTACGGTTGCCAGACGATTAGGGTGGATGGCTACGAGAAGGATGGCAATCCCGCATTGGATCCGCGGGATTTCGCATGTTGCAGCGAAATACCCTCAATCCAACGAGAAATCCAGCAACGAAATCTCCAATCCAGCACGAAATCCATCCGAATCTAGCCTTCAATCGCATCCCACTTCAATCCCGCGCCGCCTAAATAGATTGCAATACGGACGGGGGTGGCTTCGAGGAAACTATCCAACCTATAATACCTTCTACTCCTGTGCAGGTTGCCTAATGTAGAGCAGGTCGCGGACATTTTCATGGCCAAGATGGATCATAAAAGGCCCGGTCGATGACAGAAGTGATCCAGACCATCGAACCTTAGATCGGGCATATCTCGCAATCCAGAATGAGTTACCTGACGTAAAATATATGATTTTGTGGTAGAACGAGCTACTTTAGCCAACCAACCCAGCTACGTCGGGTTGCGTAGCCCGGAATTGCAAAAAACCCTTGGATCGACGGTCGTTTCCCTGATTTAATTTCGTTTTTACTATAAATAGTAAGTTTTAGTTTGATTATAACTCTTCATCCGTTGGGCTTTAGGAGTTGCACCCAACGTGAAAAGAGCTTAGAATAATTAGGAGAATGGTTTGGTGAAGCCAAATAGGACACTTACTATTTTTGGCTGAAAACCTTGTGCACTATTAGACATCACGACCGTCTATAAATAGTAAGTTTACTATTTATAGTAAGTCGCGATTTCTAGGAGTTTTAGTTGTAGTTTGATTCTGATTTCTTTCTCATTGCTTGGTACCCCTATTTAAAGGGTTGTGAACTCGTTTTTAATATTTTCATTAATCAATTTCAAATTTAGAATTTATTTCTATTTTCTGCTTTCTTTCCTCATGGTTTTGAGAAGTTTATGTGAGGAGTCCAGAGAAATTCCGTGGATTTGGAATAGTTATCTTCTTGAGGAAGATGGTACTCGACCTCACGTCCTCCCATGAGTCATTTCCCCTCCAAACAAACCCTAAAATAATCTTACAAAATTGACGAATCGTAGTGGATTTTTCATAAACATTATAGTGAGCCCCACCTAGTGGAAATCCACGTACCCAGTGTGGCATACCACGTAATCCACTTCCGTTTCAAACTCTTTCCATCCCACGGGAACCTGTGATAATGATTTTCACAGTTGAAACTGTTTTAAGACCCACCGTTATGTCTATTTGCCATCCAAACCATTTATAAAGTTACATAGACCTGTATTAAGAGAAAGCAAAAATATCAGGTTGATCCAAAACTTCTGTGACCCCTAAGAAGTTTTCATCGGTAAGAATTTAATATCCATTGTGTGGTCCACCCACGTCTTTTACTTAAATATTTTTGGGATTATATTCTTAAATGATACGAAAAAACATATAGACGGTGTGGATATAACCCATACATCACAGTGGTCACTCAAAGCTGGAGACGGGTGGGGTACACGCAATCGGATGCTGTTTTGGCTAGTGAGGCTGCTGCTACTAGCGGACGCGGATTGCGTCCTACCCCCGCCCAGACGGTAATCCGTCCGGGCAGGGCTCTGTGGTGTCCACCGTGTTATAAGTGTTTTATCCACGCTGTTAAACACTTTTTTCTGATAATTTTAATTTGTGACCCAAAAAATGAGGCAGGTCTAAGGTTTAAGTGGACCACACCAAAGGAAGCTGCACTGATAATGACACCCACCGTTGCAACCTTTCTAAGGGACAACGTGATTTTTTTTTACCATACAACGTATTCATAAGGTCATTTAGAGGTGGACGAAGTGAAAACACAAATATCAGCTTGATCCGAAACTTCTCCAGCTCCCAAGATGTTTTTAATGGTGGACGTTCAATCTCCACTTTGTGGTCCACTTAAGCCTTGGACCTGCCTCATTTTTTGGGGTCATATATTAAAATTAACGGAAAAAAACGTTTAACGGCGTGTATAAAACACTTACAACACGGTGGACCTCTCAGAGGCCTGCCCGGGTAGGACGCAATCCGCGTCCGCTACTAGCTATGTGGCTAGTGGTCGGTGCTATATGGGCCCCGCCGTGATCTTTGTTTTTTCCAAACCGTCCCTCCATTTTTACATATCATTTTAATAGTTCATCCCATAAATGAAGCAGATCAAAATCTCAAGTGGACCACACAGTGGAAAAATAATAGTAGTTGAGTCTACCATTGAAAACCTCTTAGGGCCCACTGTAATGTTTATTTGACATCCAATCTATACATTAGGTTTTATAGATTTGGATGAAGGAAAAATAAATAAATATCAGGTTGATTCAAAACTTTTGTAGCCCCAGGAAGTTTTTAACGGTGAGAGTTCAATCAACATTATGTGGCCACTTGAGATTTTGATTTACCTAAGTTTTGGGTTCATACTATAAAATTATTTGGAAAAATTGATGTACAGCATGGATGGGAATTATTTGGAAAAATTGATGTACAGCAAGGATGGGACACATACATCATGTTGGGGTCCGCAAAGCACCGGCATGGGGAGTAGCTAATCCGTTTCTTCGTCCAGATAACCAGGTGGGGATTGCTTACTGTAAGTTACTGACATGGCATGTAGGGAGTGGTTGCTGGGATGCTATTTGGGGTCCATCATGATGTTTTTAAGAAATCCATCCCATCTATGTGTTTTGCAAGATCATTTAAAAATATCATACTAAAAATACAATGGATTCAAAACCCGAGTGGGTCATACAAAATGGAAAATTGGAAAATAACTTTTTTACCCTTGAAACCTTCTTGAGCTCCACGTTGACGTGGAGCTTAGTAAAAAATTACAGGTCATTTATAAGGTCATTTATAATGGGATAAAATAAATTCTCATATATATGCCATCCAAGTTGTTTATAAGGTCATTTATAATGGGATAAAATAAAATCATAAAAAATTAAGCTTAGTAAAAAGCTTTTGTGGCTAAATAAATGTTTCAACTGTAGTCACTGGATCTCAATTGTTTTCATTCTCATATCACACTCAAATTTTGGAGCTACCTTTGTTTTAGTCTAAAGTACTAAATAATATCACAAATAGTATGGAGTGGTAGATATAATACATGACTATGTACCATTCACGTCACTACAACACAATCAATTTCATTTTTTAGTGGAGGAAAATGAGGGAAAGCCAGATAGATACAGGTGAAGTCGGCAATGAAAATAGGGGAGAGCACGAGTCTTACCGACTATTTTGAGTTCCTTTATACTAAAAGTGTTTTAATCTCAACCTTTCGGTAGATCCAACTAACGATGGTTGAGATTTGCACCTAATGCCGTTGGAACCGGTAGGGGGTGATCATTCCTAGTACTATGAGGTGGTACACCTAATGCCAACTTCCCATTAAGTTAAGCTGTGTGGCCCACTATGATGTATGTCGAACATCAACACCATGCATTTGATGAGTTTCCTTTGGGACATAGGATATACAAAAAATCAGCCTAATACTGAACTAAGGTGGGCCATACCATCTAAAACCATGCGAAGACATGCCTAAAACATATAAAAGCACTTAGTAGGGCCCACCGAGTTTTGGATAAAGTTGAAACTTGGTCTGACCCTTCATCCAAGTGGGACACACAATGAGTAGCCTAGATTTGTGAACCACATCTTGGTGGGCCCAATAAATTATTATAAATGTTTTAATGGGAGAGTAACCCCTCTCAACTGGTGTATGTGGTGTGGTCCACCCAAGTCATGGATTGACTTGATTTTTAAGCGCATGGCCCACCATGGAATGGTGCATCTGACTGATGGGCTAGATGTTAGACACATCATGGTCGGCCTGTTTAATTGGACCAAAATAGATGTACATAAACGTAAAATCATAATAATTATGATTTCCTTTTTACTCATCCGCCGCCACCACAGCTAATCATATAGTCCTTATCCGTTGTCAATTTTTAATAAGTTCGTTTACGTGATTTTCCGATACGAATTATAAAAGTGTATCTGGACCCACCATGGATGTACCATGAATGAAATATCTCTCATGCCTTATTTTAAACAATTTATGCCACGTGTACATTACCTTAGAACTACTACTTTCGGAAACTTTTTTATTTTTTATTTTTTTACACACTTACACACACCCCACACACTCACGCTTAGAGCTGGGCATCGGACCGAGTCGGATTGGATTTGGTCCAACTCGACTTTGCTCGAGATTTGCATGGCCTTACCCGAACCTGATCGAATCCGGGATCGAGTCAAGGTCATCTAACCTGAACAGATCCGAACACCTGCTAGCCGAAATCGATCCGTTTCCGACTCCGTCAGGAAAACCGAGTCGGATCGAATTTCGTCAGACTCGGTTAGTTCGTTTCTTTCAACGATGTTGAAATCATTATTCTCAGTTTTCTATGGTGCGATCTACTTGATTATTAAATATACTTCAAATTTAATATCAACTCCTAAAATGATTTGAAAAAACTGATGGACGGTGTAGATAAAGTAAAAAAGTACAAGATGGCCCCACATAGTTTACTTAGAGATAAAAAGTACAGCTATATAGCTTCCTGAAGAAGCTTTGCACCCGCTGGATAGCTACTCCGAGAAGCTTTACATACAAAATCGGATTGCGTACTCAGTACACTCTTATCGTACTGAGTAAACTCTGTTGGGCCTACCGTGAATTCATTTGGTTTATCCACGCCGTCCATCCGTTCTTTCAAATCATTTTAGGGGTTGAGCCCAAAATCGAATCATATCCAAAGCTCAAATGGCCCATGCCATAGGAAACAGTGGAAGTATTGATTTCCACCGTTGAAACCTTTCCAAGGACTCCGATGATGTTTATTTGTCATCCAACCTGTTAGTAAGATTAAAAAAAGACATGGATTAAGCGAAAAAAAAAAAAAAAACATCGGCTTAATCTAACCATCAACAACTTTTCAACCTTAGACATTAAATTCACACTGTTTCCAGTGGTGTAGTCCACTTGATCTTTGAATATGCTTCATTTTTGGGCTAACCACCTAAAATTAACTAATAAAATGGTTGGAAAGAAAGAATAAAATGCAGAAATAACGGTGGGCACCATAGGGTACTGAGTTACTCAGCATGCAATCCGCTACCATTTATAAAAAGTACAGCCTGGTTGTAACTAGCCTGTACCTAGCACGAAATCGGATTGGGTACTCAGTTACTCAGCAAGCTCTTATCGTATTGAGTAAACTCAGTTGGGCCCACCGTGAATGTATTTGTCTTATCCACTCCGTCCATCCATTTTTTCAGACAAATTTAGTGTTGATCCCGAAATTGAGGTATATCTAAAGATCAATTGGACCATACCACAGGAAACCGTGGGAATAATGATTTCCACTGTTGAAACCTTTCTATTGCCCACAGGGCCACAGTGATGTTTATTTGTCATCCAATCTGTTCATAATATTACAAATACATGGATGAAGTGAAAAAACAAATATCAGATTGATCTAAAACTTCTGCGGTCCCCATGAAATTTTCAATGGTAGATGTTTAATTCACACTGTTTCCAGTGGTGTGATCCATTCGAGCTCTGGATATGCTTCATTTTTTGGCTAAAATACCTAAACTATCTGCTAAAGTGTATAGATGGGGTGGATAAAATGCATGAATTCTTGTAGGATCCACAGAGTTCACGCAGCATGCTAAGCCTACTAGCTTACTCAGTACGCGATCTGCCTCCAGCTAGCACCAGCTGTATTATAGCTGCTCTACGTTTCGTGCGAAGACAGCACGGACGCTCCTCGAGCTCTGAGTTGTGAGAACGGTACAAAGGAGATCAAAGTTACATGGCCCCACAGTGATGTTTTTATTATATCTACACCGTTCATCTATTTTTAGAGATCATTTTAAAGCATTATTCAAAAAATAAATCATATCCAACGATCATCTGAGCCACACCATAAATAGTGGCAGAGATAATGATCTTCACCGTTAAAAAATTTGTAGGCCCACCATAACGTTTATTTTACATCCAATCTATTCATAAGGTCACAAGTACCTGATTGAAAAAGAAAAATAAATCTCATAAGGTCAAACAGGAAAAACAAATTTGATATTGAGCCAAAACTTCTATGACCCTGAAAAGGGTTTCAATGGTAGAAGTTCAATCTCCCACTCGTTTTTGCAGTGTGGTCCAGTTGATGGTTAGATCTGTCTTATTTTTTTGTCTCAAGCGTTAAAATGAGCTCACAAAATGGATGAACGGTTTGGATATAAAACATACCTTGTAATCAGATCCACAAAAACCGCTTCGTACACCATTCCTTGATCAAGCTGTCGAGCTTCGATTCTCTTTCTCTTTCCCTCTTCCTCTCTTCAGTATCTCTCCAGCAAAGAAATCCAAGCTACAAGCAAAACCTTCTTCTTCCCTTCTTCAACCGAAACAGAAACAGAGAGATAGATATAGAAAGAGAATCACATATGTAGAGATAGAGAGAGATAGAGAGTTGACATATACATGGGCGGGATTTTTTGGCACGGAACCTAAAACTATGCAGTTAAAAGTTTATATATATATATATATATATATATATATATATATATATATATATATATATATATATATATATATATATATATATATACGATCCGATCTGGTCGGTCCAATCGGATCCAATCGGATCGGGTTTTGGATCAAGTCGGTTCGGAACAGGGCTTATCCGAATCCTACCCGAAAATAATTCGGATCTGGATTACACTACTCGATCCTGACCGATCCTGACCATCGGTTCTGTTCGAATCAAGTCGGATCAGGTCTGATCGGGCCGGATCCACCGGTTAGAATATGAAATGCCCAACTCTACTCACGCTGGTGGAATTTCACCACCTATGGATACTCGAACCCTTGACAGGATGTTGAAACTCCTGAGAGTCTACAACCCGAGCAAGAGTAAGGATCCTACCTTGGTAAACTAAGAGTATGTGATTATTAGAAATTTGATAAGATATCATAAGATCCACTCCGTCCATCAGCTACACTGCCTCATTTTAATCATTGAAATAAAAAAGCCATGACCATCTAAAACTTAGGTACGCTGCTTCATCGGAAACAGTTGGGATAAAACGTGCAGGACTCACTGTGGTGTTCGTCGAAGCAGATTGCGTAGTGAGTAACTCACTACGCTTAGCGTACTGAGTAAACTCTGTGGGTTCCACCATGATTTATGTATTTTATCTACTCCGTCCATCCATTTTAACAGATAATTTTAGGGCTTGAGACCGAAAATGAAGTATACACAATGTTCAAATGGACCACACCACAGGAAACAGTTTAATTGAATGTCTGCCGTTGAAAAATTCTTGGGGGTCACAGAAGTTTCAGATCAAGCTTATATTTATTTTTTCCTTTCATCCATGACTGTATGACCTTATGAACAGTTTGGATGACAAATAAACATCACGGTGGGGCCTAGCAAGGTTTCAACAGTGTAAATCATTATCCCCACTCTTTCCAGTGGTATTATCCACTTGATCTTTGGATATGCTTTAATTTTGGGCTCAACCCCTTAAATTAGATGGAAAAAAGAATGGACGGTGTGGATAGTCTACATACATTCAAGGTGGGCTCAACTGAGTTTACTCAATACGATACGAACTCACTACGCAGTCCGATTTCGGTGTTTGTATACCATCCAATCCATTCATCTGATTTGCCACGTGGGGGTGAAAGAATTACCGAAAATGATAGTATTGTAAGACTCAAGTGGACCATGTCACATGAATTTAGACGTGTTAGGTAGAAAATATTTAAAGTGGCCCACATGAGTTTTGAATCATCTTAATTTTACTGATAAGGCCAACGAAGGGTGATGCCGGTGACGTGGATGGTGTAAGTTTCATGCGTGTTGAGTGGTTTTTCCCACCTGTGAAATTAATTAGCGTTTCCTTTTTTAGGGTGGTGATAAACACTGCCAGAGGAAAGCCCTGCTGTAACTAGCTCGTGCAGCATAAAACCCGGCGCGTCCTGGACTCATTCGGAAAAATCTGTTGGGATCTAATGATATATTTATTTTAACCATGCTATTATATATGTTTTTCTAAATTATTTTATGACAAGAGCTCAAAAATAAAATAGATCCAACTCTCATTCGGAAAAAGCTCGTAGGACTAGTGCAAATTAGAGAGAGAAATTCCTTCTGCAGTTTGATTTTTTTTTTTTTTTTTGCCCGGAGAGAGAAATTCCTTCTGGAGTTTGATTTTTTTTTTTCCTGGAGAGAGAGAGGAGGGAGAAATTCCTTGTAGTTTGATTTTTTTTTTTTTCCCGGATTGATTTTCAAAGCTAACAGTTCCTCCATCCATCGACCGTACATGGCGGCTAGAAGGATCTCATCCCTCCTTTCTCAACCTTTCTCTTCTTCTTCTGCAGCAGCTCCACTTCTTCAAGGTATTTACTATTTTCTCTTCTTTTAGTTAATTGAATTTCTTTTTTGCTTTAAGTAGATGAAAATGGTTTTTTTTTTTTTTTTTTTTTTAATATCTGATTTGAATTTAGAAGAATGAAAAGAAAATTTCGAATGCAATGGGAGAATCAAGATACAAGTTATAATTATTATTATTTCTTTGGGATTGTTTTGGACTGTTGATTCATATGTTTTTTTAATTTTCAGTTGATTATGTGTTTCTCTTAGCTGAATTTTCAGCAAAAAAGAAGAGATTTCCAATTCAAAGGAAGAATCGCGTATAACTTCTAACCTTTCATGTGCGTGAAACATCCAACTCGTCCAATTGGTTTTCTGCATCTTGAAGATCACTGCAAAAACCAACCAGAACCACTCATCAAGTGGACCACACTTGTATTTTGTTGCTTATCAATGTCTACATGTTATTTTCTATGTTGTGGCCCACATGATCATCCGACAGAGCTGATTTTTGCAAAGTGTGATCCTTATGATGGGGAAAATATATTGGACGGGTTGGATATCAAATGAAAATGATAGGTTGGAAGTTATTCACTGGATGGACCTTAAGTTACAGTCTAACCGGTTGAACTTGGGACCTTCTCAAGAAGAACTGCTGAGTCTTGAGTCTAGACATGGTGTCTTATTTTTCAAATCCTTTGTAAATGCTGGCAAATGATTATTATTGCTTCTAACATACTTTTGCAGAGAGATGGAATTCTCCTCCCTCGAAAAGCTTCTGGTCCAAAAAGGGGCCTATTAAAATAGTGGCCTCGCTGTGATGTATGTGACTTATCCATGCTGTCCATCTGTTTCATCAGAACATTTTAATCGCATGAGCCCAAAATTGAAGCAGATCCAAAGCTCAAGTGGACCACACCAAAGAAATAGTAGTTCAGGTAACGTCCACCGTTGAAATTTGTTTCGATTCTTTGGCCCGATGTTTATTTGTAATCTAACCCATTCATGAGGAAAAACACAAATATCACATTGATTCAAAACTTCTGGGCCCTCAAGAACTTTTCAATTGTAGATGTTCAATTCTCACTGTTTCCTGTGATGTGGTCCACTTGAGCATTGGATCTTCCTCACTTTTTTAGGGTCATACAATAGAATGAGCTGGCGGAAGGGATGAATGGTGTGGATAAGTTACATACATCACAGTGGGCTCCACAATTTTTACTCTGGGATTGAGAGAGATAATTTCAAGCAAAGCCTCTGTCAGGAAAGCCGCAGGAATCACTAAAGAAAATAACACTTATTTAAAGTGATTTTATAAGGAAAATTGAATACCAAATGGGCCCTCGGGGCAAGTCATGGTGGAAAAAGAAAACACTGATAGGATGATCTAAACATTTGAAGTGGGCCATTTGTTACAGCTGTCTGCTTTTTATGAGCTATAAGCAATAGTTGGGATGGTTAGAATCATCAAATCACTGTACCGGTGAAAAAAAAAAAAGGATGACACCCATCGGATCATCCAAACCCTCTGAATGTGGGCCATATTGTTACAATCATCAACTTTTTACGAGCAATAATTCAGATGGTTAGCATCATCAAATCACCGTACTAGTGAAAAAAGAAGACAAGGATAAAATGAGCATAACTCTTTAAAATTAGGCCATTTTGTTACAACCATATGCTTTTTACAAGCAATAGTTCAGATGGTTCACCATTGTTGGCTGCTTGGTTTGTTTTTAATTATGAGGCATGTTAGAATCGATGCAACGGCTCGATCCAAACTGATCAACTTCAACTCTCAAGAGCCAAAATTAGTATATATGTCCAATATGAATGGATATAACCAGATTCTGAGAAAATCTGTTGCTTACTTAGCTACTTACAAAAGTATATAATGATTAGGCAATAATTGTAGGGTAGTTACTTTATGCCTTCCACGAGAAAGGACTTTTAAAATATCAATGCAAATCAAACAAAAATAAAAACTCACAATCAGCCTAAGAGCGACTGCAAAAATGCATCTCTTGAAAGAACTATTTGATATTGGATAAAGAACAAATTCAGCATATGAGCGTAGAATTGGATTACAACCAAAGATTATAGCTAAGAATTATTGCTACTCCTGCGATAAATGGAGACAAGTAAATCGATAAGATAAGTAAACAAATTTATTGTATCGGATTGAGTAGGTTTTGGGTTTTTCTCCATTGAATTCCTATGTTATTTATAGATTTCTGTTGTAGCTTATTCTTATATATCCTTCTTCCATTACTGCAATGGTTAAAGTAGTTGAAAAGCCTCTTTCTAGATCATTCTCTTGTTACGTTTATTTTTTGCGATTGTTCTTCTTCCAAATGCCTCTCGGTCGCTTGTTTCACTTTTGTCGCTCAAGGTTTTATTTTAGTTGCCCTTTCTATTTCTCATACAATGTCACATGTCACTTCCCTATTTGCTTTATCAGAATTGCTAGACATATGGTACAACATTGCCCCCACATCGCTTCACCTTTGAGAAAAGGTGACAACGACGTTATTCTATTGTCCGATACAATAAATGCAATAGGCCATTAATGGACGTGTTGTTTCCTCATTGATTCTACTTGACCAATGCTGTATCAAGAGATGTTATTTGCCTCACACTTAAATGTTGTCCATGCGACACGTTGAATAAAAGCATATCGTACAAGGAGTCATGATTTCCTCTTCATTAATACACGCATATCGCGACCGATGTATAAACAACTCTGAAGTCAGTGCTTCACCCCTCTCATTCTTTCTTCTCTTTTTGGCATAAACACTTCCCCATTTACTCTCTTCAAATCATCACAATGACTGCATTTTTTTCTCCTTCTACTTTAACTTTCCACATGAAATCCTTCATTTAAGACCTTGATGTTGATCTCCTCTTCAATACCTCAAACCGAACCAAACAGTACAATATTGACACTTAGTCTTGCTTTCCACCTGACAGTCACCTGTGAACACCTTCACAAAATCAAACCAAATCCACTGATTTGGGTGTGACCCTTAACCGTGGGGTTCACAATGATGTATGTGTCTTAAATCCATACCATCAAACAATTTGAAATCTCATTTTAGGGCATGATCCAAAAAAAAAAATGAAGCAGTTCCAAATCCCAAATGGGCCATAGTAAAGGAAGTAGCTGTGATTGACCGTTAAAACTTCTTTGTGCCACAAAAGCTTTGGATCAAGATGATATTTGTGTGGTCTCTTCATCTTGGTGTTTGTGACCTTATTAACAGGTTAATAGAAAATGAAAATTCCGGTAGAATTCATGAAGTTTTTAATGGTGGGGATTCAATCACGACTGTTTCGTGTGGTGTGGTCCATGTAATTTTTGAGTCACTTTCATTTTTGGGATCATAAGCTTTCAAAATGGTTGGACGGTGTGGATTTAAGACACATATATCACTGTGATCCCCATAAGGGTCCCACCCACCTGGGTGCATCCATGGTCTCACCTAATCCGCTCCATCTGGATGTAAGTAGGGTTGTACACGAACGGGGCTAGCCCGATTAACTCGCTCGACTTGGCCTGAAACCCGACTCCACCTGGCCCGACTCGGTCTCTCTCTCTCTCTCTCTCTCTCTCTCTCTCTCTCTCTCTCTATATATATATATATATATATATATATATATATAATATATATATATATATATGGAAAAGGTACTATGCGCTCAAGCTCACGGGTCCGTCCCATGAGGTCAAGCTGTGTGGGCCTCACCGTGATGCGTTTCGAACATCTACCCCATCAGTCAGATGCACCATTCCATCGTGGGCCTAGGTCCCAAAAATCAAGTCAATTCGTGACCTGTGTGGGCCACACCACATACAGAAGTGGAGGGGCCGTACACCATTAAAACATTCATAACCATTTTTGAGGGCCCATCGAGATGTGGTTTGCAAATCCAGCCCATCCATTATGTGTGTCCCACTTGAATGAGGGTTCAGACCAAGTTTCAGGTGCATGGAAAACTCAGGTGGGCCCCACCAAGTGCTTTTATATGTTTTAACGGTGTCTTCACATGATTTTAGATGGTATGGCCCACCTAAGTTCCGTATACGGCTGATTTTTGGGATATCCCATAATTTAAAGGGTACCCATCAAATGCACAGTGTTGATGGTCGACACGCATCACGGTGAGCCCCACACAGCTCGACCTCACGATAAACTTATCGTGAGCTCGAGCGCATATACCTTTTCCCATATATATATATATATATATATATATATATATATATATATATATATATATATATATATATATATAGGAAAAGGTACTATGCGCTCGAGCTCACGATAAGCGCCCATGAGGTTGAGTTGCATGGGCCCCACTGTGATGCGTGTCGACCATCAACACCGTGCATTTGATGGGTCCCCTTTAAATTATGGGATATCCCAAAAAATCAGCCGTATATGGAACTCGGGTGGGCCATACCATCTAAAATCATGTGAAGACATGCCAAAAACATATAAAGCACTTGGTAGGGCCCACCTGAAATTTGCACGCATCTGAAACTTGGTCTGAACCCTCATCCAAGTGGGACACACATAATGGATGAGCTAGATTTGCAAACCACATCTCGGTGGGCCCAAAAAATGATTATGAATGTTTAAATGGTGCACGGTTCCTCTCAACTTTTGTATATGGTGTGGCCCACACAAGTAACGTATTGAATTGATTTTTGAAACCTAGGCCCACGATGGAATGGTGCATCTGACTGATGGGGTAGATGTTCGAAACGCATCACGGTGGGGCCCACACAGCTCGACCTTATGGGATGTTCCCATCAGCTCGAGCGCATAGTACCTTTTCCTCTCTCTCTCTCTCTCTCTCTCTCTCTCTCTCTCTCTATATATATATATATATATATATATATATATATATATATATATATATATATATATATATATCCTAAATTCTTACCTAGTTACCCTAACCATCTATGACAAAAGCCCTTTCTAAAAATCAAGGCCGTTCAAGTTACTTGCAAAAGCTCTTCCTATGGAGTACATGGAGCAAACTCAAAAAATCAAAGTCGTCCAAATCGTGGGTCCGAAACTGGCCCGAACTCGTTCGATTGTTGACCGGCCAAGTTCGGACATGTTAGCCCGGTGATCGGGCCGGGCCGGGTTCAGTCTGGTTTGGCTGGTGACCGGGCCGGGCCGGGTTGAACCCAGTTCGACTCAGTTAAATTAGTTACATGTGTTTTGTTTTTAATGATTTATTATGTAATGCTTTGGAGGAATATCATATTCGGTCGAGGCTGTTGAGTCTTTTCAAGTGGAACCTGTTGTCTGATCCAGCCCGTTCATCTGGTGGGCCCCACAATGGATTGACCATGATGTGGAAATCACCCTGGTAGGTAGTCCTACACCTTCAACCAGTGTCCTGCAGCTAGACGGTTGAGAAAGGGATACAGTAACGGTACAAGTTCAGTGTAGAGATGGCCAAAGATTCTATCTCTAGGATTAAAGGAGATTTTTTGGAGTGTGGGTCCCATCATATCAACCATTCATTTGGATCACCAAACCATGGCCCCACCGGTATGGGCTTGGCGCCTGGAAAGCGACTTGCCTGTGCCCCCACTGCAAGAAGTTCGCGTGGTCGGGAGCTACGTGGGGCCCACAGAGATGCCCGTGACAAATCCACTCCATCCATCAGCTTAGAGAAACCAATAGATAGGGTTCCAGAAATCACTGAATCCAAAACTCACGTGGGACAAACCACACAAAACAACAGTAAGAATGGAAACGTCCACCGTTGAAACCTTCCTGGAGCCGGCCATGATGCCTATATGCCATCCAAACCGTTCATAGGGTTATTACCACTCAGATAAACTGTAGGCACAAATTCTGTGGCCCCCACAACATTTTCAAAGATAGCCATTCAATTCCCATTGTTTCGTGTGGTGTGGCCAGCCTGATTTTTGGATCTCCCTGATTTCTGGACTCCTGTCCAATTGTTGTCTTCCAAAACTGATGGACGGAGTGGATTTGTCAAGAGAATCTCTGTTGGCCCCACATAGCTTCTAACCACAACAACTTCCAATATTTTGTAAACCATGTCGTGGCTCTCCAAAATTGTAGGCATAAATGACAAAATGGGTCCCAGCTCCCAAGTCCGGTCAGTGAATCACTACAAGAACATTAATGTTCCTTAGCCCTCAAAGAACCATCCAGTCAGTTTATCAGGTGGGCCACAGTAGCAGAAATATATGGATGGTTAGGAAACTGATAATCAGCTATCTTCTTTGTAAGTAGGATGCATGCACTGTGATAGACTTAATCGCATAAAATGGATCGATTTGTACATTAATAATAGACATCAAACAAACAAACTATAAAAACATACCTGATTGGAAAGTTATAGAATTCTTGATGTGATGATACACGAGGTTGTTTCTAGATCTTCCGCACCTTACACTCTTTAGCAACCCCCTTCATTGATACTACATTTCTCTACTTATTGGTGAGGGGACAAATATCGCAGTTTATAGAAAAGAGCTTGAAGATGTGATGTAGAGTAGGTCGTGGAAACTTTTATGGGGAAGATGGACTAGAGAAGGCCCGATCGGAGGCAAAAATGATCCGAGTCATCAGAACCTTAAAATAGTTGTATCTTGAAAACCAGAATGAATTTTTCGACATATTATATATGATTATGGGTAGGAGAACCTACTTAAGCCAACCAACCTTGCTATGCCGGGTTGCCCAGGCCGTATCCCATGCTGTATTTGCGAGATTCCATCAGATCGACAGTCAAAAGTCCATTTTATTTTCGTTTTTACTATAAATAGTAAGTTTTAATTCAATCATGACTTTTGATCCTTTGAGTTGTAAGAGTTGTGCCCAACATGAAAATGGCTTAGAAAAATTAGGAGAATAACATGGTTAGGTCAAATTGGGCACTTACCATTTTTGGCCGAAAACCATGAAGTCTAGTAGGAATAATGACAGTCTATAAATAGTAAGTTTACTATTTATAGTAAGTCATGTTTTTAGGGAGTTTGAGTCTAAAACTCCGTCATAGGTTTGAACTAATTATTTAAAGGATTATAATTTCGTTTTTATCATCAATCAATTTATTTTTGAATTTATTAGAAGTTATTTTTATTTTATCCCCGTGGATTCGAGGAAAATATGTGAGGAATCCAGAGAGTTCCGTGGATTCAGAGTAGTTATCCCTAAGGAAGACGATGATTAACCTCATCACGTCCTTCCCTGCATCAAGAAGTTGCCTATCCCAACTTCTTCCTGAGGAAGTCCTCACATGATAGAATTCTGAATATTGTGAATAGGAAATACAGTTCAAGACAAATCAAAACCATAGTAGGGGCATTTACTAGGGGCTAGTTATAGGCAGGATGCATGCACTGTGTTTGAGTTAATTACATAAGAACGAACCGATCTATGCATCAATAATGGAAATCAAACAAACAAGTTATAGATAGTTATCTGATTCGAAAGTCATAGAATTCTTGATGTGGATGCAAGAACATGTTTCTGGATCTTGCACTCTTTAGCAAACCTTCAATGAGACTAGAAAAGGTCTTGAAGTTGCCCATTACAACTTATTCTTCCCTCAGAAGTCCTCGCATGATGGAATTCTATCTGAATCCTGTGGATAAGAAATACAGTTCAAGACAGATCAAAACCATAGTAGGGGCATTAACTATTGCTTACTGATTAGGGAAAGGCCTAGTTTTAGGTAGGATGCATGCACTGTGGGGACTGCCCTATATATTTCCTGGATCCCACATGCCTTTGTATTCTGTTTGGCTCTTGAACATGCAGTGCCTGGAATTAGTACTCCTCTCTGGAATTTGATACTCGGGTGTGGCCAAAAAAAAAAAAAAAAAAAAAAAAAAAAAAAAAGGACCCATTCACCAAAATGCAATCTCAAATATTTTTTCTTGAAACCAATGGCAAATGTAAAAATGATCAAAGCTGTGAAGATTGTATTCACTTTTCACTAGAGGCTTTCTTGTAGAATTAGATGAATATTCCAACTGCTTGGATGCTTTTCCTTCAAAACTCTAGTATCAATCATCTTCTGATTCTTTTGGCAGTGAAGTTCCTCATTGTGGCAGTTCTATTTACAGAATTCTATGTTGTAAAATGAACTTCAGGCAGAAATTATAAAGGCATCCGTAGACTTGGCACTGCTAGTGCAGCTGAAGAGCTGATAACGCCGCCTGTAAAAATAGAGCAAACCCAGCTACTAATCAATGGGCAATTTGTAGATTCAGCATCAGGTCTGTCCTTCAACTCAAAAACAAGAATATTGCTTTCTTTTGGTAACTCTGTGATGTCTTTTTCCAATGAGATCAGCCACATCTTCAAGTGCTAGATTTCTTCCAGACTCAATGGTTCTTGTAGTTACTGGTTCTATCTTAAATGTATGAGGTTATTTCCCAAACTCTTCACATTGTATCAGCAGGTCGGACGGTATATCCATATACGTATTCCCATCATATGGGATATTGATGTAGAGCAGGTCGCAGACAGTTTCATGGCCAAGATGGATCAGAAAAGGCCCGGTCGGCGACAGAAGTGATCCAGACCATCGGACCTTAAATCGGGCGTATCTCACAATCCGGAATGAGTTACCTGACGTAAAATATATGATTTTGGGGTAGAACGAGCTACTTTAGCCAACCAACCCGCCGGGTTGCGATGCCCAGAATTGCGAAAAACCCCTGGATCGACAGTCGTTTCCCTGTTTTAATTTCGTTTTTACTATAAATAGTAAGTTTTAGTTTGATTATAACTCTTCATCCGTCGGGCTTTAGGAGTTGCGCCCAACGTGAAAAGAGCTTAGAATAATTAGGAGAACGGTTTGATGAAGCCAAATAGGACACTTACTATTTTTGGCCGAAAACCTTGTGCACTAGTAAGTCGCGATTTCTAGGAGTTTTAGTTGTAGTTTGATTCTGATTTCTTTTCCGTTGCTTGGTACCCCTATTTAAAGGGTTGTGAACTCGTTTTATTCATTCATTAATCAATTTCGAATTTATTAGAATTTATTTCTATTTTATGCTTTCTTTCCTCGTGGATTCGAGAAGTCTCTGTGAGGAGTCCAGAGAAGTTCCGTGGATTCGGAATACTTATCCTCTTGAGGAAGACAGTGCTCAACCTCACGTCCTCCCCTGCGTCAGATATCGGCATCCTGTTTTTCAGCAAATGTGGAGTTGTCTCCCTTATATGGGTCCTTGTTCACATCCATATATGAGCATGATGGATTAATCTACTCTGCACCAGATGACCAGAAGCTTTTTCAATCTACTGTGGAGTGCTTTCAGTGGCCTTCTGCCAATGAAGCTTCTCACTGATTATGCCTCTCCATTAAGGGGTTGTTTGGATGCTTGTAAGTTTTTAAGTTGTAAGTGACTTTCTTAGAGGGAGGTGACGTATCGGTTTTTCTTTACAGGTTGTAAGTGATTTACAAGTGAATTACCTCTCCCAAGTACCACCAGTAAGTGACTACTTGTATGTCACTTCCCACTTAAAGAACTTACGGGCATCCGAACGACCCCTAATTTGCCTTCCTTCAAGGCATGGTTTAATGAAACTCGAAACGGGAACTTCATTTGGCCTCAGGAAAAACCTTTCCAACCTTGGACCCTAGAACAGGAGAGGTGATTGCTCATGTTGCTGAAGGTGATTTGGAAGACGTCAACCGGGCTGTCTCTGCTGCTCGCAAAGCATTTGATGAGGGACCATGGCCAAAGATGTCTGCATATGTAATAATCCTCAACTTCTTTTTCTTTCTTCATGTCGGAATATGCGATCTTGGATAGTATGTGAAGCCATTTTATATGTGAATATCCAGGAAAGATCAAAGATACTTTACCGTTTTGCGGATTTAATCGAGAAGCACAATGATGAAATTGCAGCACTGGAGACTTGGGATAATGGGAAGCCTTATGCACAGACTGCTGAGGTTGAAATTCCTTTGCTGACACGCTTGATTCGATACTTTGCTGGTAAGGACAAAAAAAAAAAAAAGAAGAAAAAGAAGCTAGCCCATGCTCTCACATAGGGCCTGTTTGGATAGCAGATTATGACAGTATTGTAACATAATAAAAGTGACATTGTTATGATTTTACAGTGTTAGTTTAAACATGTAATTCAGTGGTCAAATGCAGATGTAACAAGAGACAGAAATTGTAATCATTACAAATTTACAATACATTACAGTAGAAAGATCCTATCCAAACACAGGAATCAGTGTATTTTTCCTGTTGATTTGACATTTCAATAAAGTAGAATTATCATCATTCACTTTTATCACACCTATTCAAACACAGAAATTCTCGGTCAAATTACTTGTTGACCAGGAGACAGGTATTGTAATTTGTAATCCTTGCACTTTTACCATTCATTACGGTCGTAATTCACCATCCAAACAGGCCCTATATCTGAATGGTTTCTTTAGAGTGATTGGATGAAAATGATGTAGCTAATGTTTCAGTTGGAAAATTCTCCAGGTTGGGCAGACAAGATTCATGGTCTCACTGTTCCAGCTGATGGGCCATACCATGTTCAAACCCTTCATGAACCAATTGGTGTTGCTGGGCAGATTATTCCATGGAATTTCCCACTTCTCATATATGGTTGGAAGATTGGTCCGGCATTGGCATGTGGAAATACTATTGTTCTGAAGACTTCTGAGCAGACGCCTCTATCTGCCTTATATGTGTCAAACCTATCATATGAGGTGGGTGTAAGGAGTGAGGAATATCTTTTATTTTCTTTTGTATTAGCATAAATTCTAAGTTTTTTATATGAAGTATTTCCCACTATACTGTCAGCCGTCATTCACAATCACTGTGGATTGATAGTGCTTGTATCATCATTTATAAATGTGAATCAGTTGCATGAATATTCGGTAATTATCACAAGAAGATTTATGTCCACTGAAACTAGCCAACTGTACCTGCAAATGCACGTGGAACAGATAATTTTATAAATTTAATTACAAAAAATAAATAGTTTAAAATTGATAAAAATATTTAATAGAGATATTCAATAAAATTTCTGGAATTTAATTTACTTATTTTTAAAATTAAAATGTGTAATTAAAACCACAATAGTACAAATGGTACAAATTAACGTTTTATTAAAAGAGAAATATATAGTTAAATATTTAAAAGATTGTCTCTTATTCAAAATATTTAACAATGTACAATAAATAAAATTACATCCATTAAGAGGTACCAAGACTTTAAAACATTTAAATCTTAAATAACTTTCAAATATTGCAAACTAAATATTTTATTAGAAATTTTAATTATAAAAAGAATATAGGCTTATCCACAATTTTATGGGTGAGCCCTGCTGTCATGTGTGTACAAAATCTACTCCCTTCATCATTTGAGCCCCCTTGTGTTCTCAACTTGGGCGGATGAAAAACTCAATGGACCATACCATGCAAAATCATGACTAAAACCTCTACATCACTTCATGTGGCCAACATGAATTTAGGGGTGAGCTGATTTTATCATTCATCTTGGTGAGGCGCATTTTGTGAATGAATTGGATGTCATATGTAAAATACACTAAGCCTTGCACACAATCTGAGTTTTTCAGTGGTGGAATTTTCCCATTCCAATGGTGTGACACATGTTTTGGATTGACTTGATGTTTGGGATATTTAGTGAACTTCAAGGGGTGCATCTTATGGTTGGAGTGGATGTAGGCCCTACATCACGGTTGGGTCCATACACGAAAGTATAGAATAAGCTTTGTAGAAGTGTTTACAAATTTAATAAAACACCCTTCAAGTAGTATAGATCTTATAGCCATAGGAGTAAAATCAGAATGTATAATGCCTTGAATCCCTATTTTTATAGCAGTATAGATCTATATTCTCAATAGAATCTAGAATTCAAATTTACGATATCCCTTCAATTCATTCTATCTTTTGTGTTAGAATCAAGTAGTTTCTGTTCTAATAACAGCCTCATTGACAAGATGGCACCATAGGTGGAAAAAAATGAAAGACTTTCAGTTGATTCGACAACAAAAGAAGAAGGATGGATCTCCCCTGTAATATAGAAAATTTACTTAAAATGTTTCTTAGGGTAGGAACATTGTATTGAATGTTGATCACTTCTACTTCCCCAATTAGGTTGGATGATGCATATTGATCTTCATTTTGGAGCCCCTGATCTATTTCCACAGGATTCAAACTCTAATAAATAAGCCACCAATTCCAATGAGAAGATTAATATGTATTTCAGGCTTCCAAACTGAGAATCGACGAGAAATTAATGGTTTTCTAGTGATTAGAAATAGTTCTTGCTACAACTATAATTCAATTTCCAGTAAATATGGTTAAATGCCACCAATGAAGTTCAAACAATCCATATGCAATTCAAGAAAAATTCCCAAAGGAGATATGTTCTTTAGCTTGCATAAAATTTACAGCTAACACCCAAAATAATGCAATGTCCCTATGTTTGTTCTCTGAAGAGAAAATGCAGCAACTATTCCCAAATATGCTTGATTACTTTTTTGAAATAAAAAGAGAACACCAGAAAAGATTAATAGTTACAACAAACCATAGGTTTGAGAAATATTATACTTTTAGAGACTTACATGGGACAGTTTTCCAAAAGTTCAACTGTACTGTTGAATGTGTGTGTGTAGTTAGGTGGTGGGTGTTGTTCTGAGGTTAACCAGATGAATGGTTTTCAAACACTGAAAATGTGGTCCTCTCTCCAATCACTTCACAGGTCCTCTTAGTTCAGTCACCTATACACCAATCTCCACACATGGAATTCACATACTAGTTCCCCCAGAAACAATGGAAAACTTTGTGTACGTCCTATCTGGTTCAGCTCGATCAGAGCATTTTTTTTTTCTATCCTGGTGGATTGATATTGATGTTGTAGTTTCAGCAAGATATATTACTTATTTTTCTTGGTCTAAAAGAGCTTCTATCAGGTAGCTTTTAAATGCTGGTTTATGTTTGTGTTTTTGCTTTGTTTGAATTTGAATGCAAAAATTTCTGCAGATGCTGAAGAAAAGCTAATGCGTTTTGTTTTTTTCAATTTTTTTAATTCTTCCACAGTCATTCTTATATTATTTCTTTATTGCAGGCTGGTCTTCCTGCTGGAGTTCTGAATGTGGTTTCTGGACATGGTCCCGTTGGTGCAGCTATTGCCACTCACATGGATGTGGATAAGGTATTTTAGAAGAGTAACTTGTTTTGAGTTTTTGCTTGTGGGGAATGAGCATTGGAATATGTTTGAATATTTCTCGGGTTATCTGAGTTAAAAAATTTTTAGGAAGGACCAAAAGATCAGCGTTAATTTGAAATATTGTTTCAATTAATACAGCTGAAAATTCCATCTTTGAGTCCATGCACTTGTTTCACCAAATTATAAATCAATGCATTTCATTAGTGACACTTAGACTGAGAAATCGATTCTGTTCCATGAAACATTCCTTGTAACGATAGTGGAGCAAGCCTTAAGGTTGAGTATGATGTATGATGGAGAACAGATCCAGTTTTTTTTTTTTTCAATGAAGAGCCTATTAAATTTGCCTCTAGGTGTAAAACAAGCAAGTTCCAATCAGCTCGGTGGCCTATGAAACCTTTTTCTACGAATAGAGATGTCTCGGTACCCTTCAAAAGAGAGAGGAAGGGATGGATGTTTCAGATATTTCCTAAACCTAGCAACTGAAAACAGACCTCAAATTAATGTAATGAAGTTAAAAACCAACTTTTAGTCAACTTCTTAAGAACCCAACTCAAATTAGATCTTTGAAAATTTCAGAACTTATTGACATGTGTCCTAATCTTTTGTTCGGCGATCTGGACTGTCAATTGGTGGTGACAGTGTGGATAGAACACAAATGCTATGCGCCACTAAAACCACCTTGTTCCATGAAAGACGTGTTTCATAGAGTTGTTGCCATTCATGTAATACTATATGATGCTTTGCTGAACTTAATTGCATGAACTTCCTTGAGCTCACTGAATATGCAGCTGCTTCCCTTCACGCTTCGTGCCTTTATGGGCTGAACAAAAATGTTGTTTTTTGTTCAAACAAAAAGATACAAGAAGATGCCACCTTTCAAAGACCAGTGTTCGAATTATCTCCGATATTATCGAAATATCTCTGATATTATCTTTATCTCCAGCTCAGCGATACCGATAACACTGGTAGAGATACTGATAATACTAGTAGAATAAAAAATTTCAGGTATTAGCAATGTATTTCTAAGTATCGCCAACATATCAATATTGCTAATGTAATCACCAATATTTTCAACTACGTAAATTCTAGGTGTCGCTTGTATTGCCAATGCATCAATATTGCCAATGTATCACCAACATTTTCGTTTATGTAAATTCTAAGTAATGCTTGTATCATAAGTGTATCGATGATATTTCAATAAAATCGCCAACGTATTGATATCATCAAAATTTTGTTTATTAGAAAAATATTTATTTCAAATTTTTTTTTTCATGGGCACATGGTTGCATGTAGTGTTCAATTTGTCATTGATAATATTAATAATATCTCGATATTATCGATATCGCAAAATGTGCGATATCGAGACCACAATCTTTCGTTTCCTTTTCAATTGTTGATGATTTTTTAGTGAAATATCATGTGTTGTTGATATTTTGCAATATCGATGGATGTTTGGACTGTTAAATAGGGCGGATGGGATAGTTGGACTAATTTCTTACAATAGTACATGCTTTTAAGGCCCCATTAAATGGAAAATTGTTATATATGCATTCTCTTTGCAAATTTTTTTATTTACAAATATTCAAATATGTACATTTTAACATGCCCTGAAGTTTCGCTGAAAATTCCACCATTTTCCCCATGTTTTCCCACATTTCCGGTTATCAACGATATTATCAGCAATATTGATATTGTTTTCGTATCCTTGGCCAACAAAACTTGTAGCGATACCGATACTTCAAACACTGTCAAAGATCCAGATCATTCATCTGCATTGGCTAGACCATCCATCTTGGTTGGTTCTATCATTAATGAGCCATGCCCCGAAATCTCCTCAATCAGTGATCGTAATTGTCTGATTGATAACATGCAAATTGACAGGTAGCCAGCTATCTGTATGTAAATGGAAAAGAGAATTCAACGATCGCATGGAAAGAAGTTTTGGGAAGTCTTTCAAAAGACGAACTATCATGTTGGACCCAACTAGATTAATAGTCTTGATCAAGGAAGGTGGGCACAAGATACATTTGTTGGCCATGATAGCCGTAGAGACAATGAATTTAAATTCTTTCCACGTATAGGGTAATTATAGATAGATGTGATATTTATTACCTTCCTTGTATATGATGATGATCTCTATATGAAGCCTTATTGGGGTAATGCAATATATAGAAAACCATTCAAGAATTCTCCAAATTCGTTCTAAGTTATCAGGTCGAGCAAAAAACTGGGTACAAGATACAGTTGTTTGCTGAGTAAAATATGACGTTTTTCTTTATTACTTGTTTATACTACCTCAGAAGTTATACTGCAGGCCTGATATAAGGGCTCATTTGGATGTTTTTAATTGGAATACACTGGAATCCAAATCACATCGTAAATGGAATCGATGTGAATTGAAATCCTCAATTGTGTTTGGATGCCTGTAATTAGAATACACTGGAATTCAAAATTTTTGTTTGGATGCCTGTAATCGGAATGCATTAAGTAAATCAGTTTTAATAAATCCAATTAGTATATGTGACATTTGACATAATAATTGTAATAAGGCCATTGAAATATATACTTTGGCCAAAAATAAGGAAATTATAAGCCTCGGTTGGGCCATAAAAGTAGGCCCACCTTAAAAAATCCGATTGTGTTTGGGCATTTGTATGTGATTCTCAGCCTTTTGGGAGGGATTCCAATTCACATGATTTTGCTGCATGCCATTTCACATTGATTCCAATTACCACTGTTTACCATCAACCAAATGACCCTTTTTGCACATGTGCATCCATTTACCACTGCTTATAACAGTTTACCATCAACCAAACGAACCCTAAGTTTAAAATCAAAGCATAAAATAACTCAAGCCTGGCCATTGACATCTCTAAACGTAAAAACACCAAATGATTCTTGACTACTGTGCTGTCTACGTTTCCTGCCAATGTTATTCCTTGTCTCACACACTTACAATTCCTTCTACTTTCTTGGCAGCTTGCATTCACAGGATCAACTGCTACTGGTAAATTTGTGCTTGAAATGTCTGCCAAAAGCAATCTTAAGCCCGTGACATTAGAGCTTGGAGGCAAATCTCCTTTCATTATATGTGAGGATGCTGATGTTGATCAGGCTGTAGAGCTTGCGCACGCTGCTCTGTTTTTTAATCAGGTGTGTCTGATCAATTCAACATATAGAAAATTTTCTGGATTTCATGGAGAAAGATTTTATTGAAAACTAAGTCTGATTTGTGTACAGGGACAATGTTGTTGTGCTGGGTCTCGTACGTTTGTTCATGAACGTGTTTATGATGAGTTTGTAGAGAAAGCAAAAAACCGTGCTTTGAAACGTGTTGTTGGTGATCCTTTCAAGAAGGGTGTTGAACAAGGTCCTCAGGTAAATTAGAAAATTTCTCTCTTCCTTTGTACATGAACACATTGCTGAAGAAACATTCCCAAATAGCTCTTGCAAAGACGCGATGCGCGAATATAGTCCACTGCCTCCACATCTCAAAGACACAATGCATACATTGGCAATAAACATGTCTTTTCTGCAAGTTGTCCACAGTGAGCACCCTAATCTTTACCACCAACCAAGGAAACACATTAACCTTGGACAACCCTAGTAGACTTGGTTTTTGTTTCGACAAGAAACGAATGTATTTGATTTGGGGATCATCTTATTTAATAATGACAAAGAAAAGATAAAGAAAACAACCATCATAATATATTTTATTGATTTTGAATTCATTTACATCCTCACTTATCCCTTGATTTGAAAATAAAGTATATACTGCAAAGTACAAGTATTAAATAGATTCAGATATCAATTCCGGCAGCATTCCGGCTTGCAATATATGCATCTCAGCAAGAGAAGTGTCAGGTGGATTGTAACATCTTTCATTCTCCCTTTCAACTCATTCTGAATGGAGGCTATAGGGTCCAAAATGGCGGACGTGAACCTGACCCATTTTCTAAATGGGTCTGATAAATTGCACCTGGACCTGTTAAATTAGGGTCAGGCCCATTGGGTACCCTGACAGCCCTAAAAAGCTTGAAGGAGTGGGAGAAGAAGCTAAAATAGACAAGAAGAAAAGGATGATTAGTTTTGTAAGGTTACCCTTAGATTATAAAGGAACTCTTACAAAGAGCAAAAATACCCCTAGATTATAAAAGAACCAACAAAGAGCAAAATGACCAAGATATTAAAAAAAAAAAGCATCCATTCTAACAACATATAGTAGTATTCCATTGTTTTGCAGTCTTCCACTCATTTCATCAATCTTCTTATGGTACCTTTTAAAAAAATAAAAATAAATCATATGACAACCATTCCAAAAGGCTGGAAATTCGTCGCCTGCATTTGTAAATTTCGTCCTAGTCGTTTGTGTTTACACCTATTCTTCCTGCCTTTGATGATTATCAAGTGTTATTTTAGACAAGCTCATATTAATGATACTGTTTTGTGGCCCTTTTGAATTTCCAGATTGATTCTCTGCAGTTCGAAAAGATAATGAAGTACATCAAATACGGCATTGAAAGTGGGGCCACCCTTGAATCAGGTGGTGAAAGGGTTGGCAGCAAAGGATACTATATTCAGCCTACTGTCTTCTCAGATGTCAAGGTATCACTTTGCCCCACTCCATCAATGGTTCCTACATCAAAGAAATATTACTAGGACTAAGCCATGTTTTAACTGTTTATGTTAATTAGGATGACATGCTGATAGCAACGGAGGAGATTTTCGGCCCAGTGCAATCCATCTTGAAGTTCAAGTGAGAGCTAAAACAGTCTGAGACATCTATATATCTAGGAGGAATGCTAATCGTAAATGGCTTCATGCACATGAGTTCCCATGGTGATGTGGCAGACATGACCCAGACTGCTCATCTAGCAATCTCCAGTGAATATGATCCATGGAGCAAAATTCAGGCTGATCAGATGATCCTAACTGCTTGATTAGAGTAAAAAACACCCAAGCTTTCTGGTCATGTTCAGTCATGCAATTAGGATGGTCCAATAGGCCTGAAATGTTGGATATGGCCCATAAATGTTGTATCGCACCAGATGAGTGGTCTGGTGTTGTATGCATCTTCCACATGCAAAAAAATCATGTGCTATTCGCATTCCTCGTTCGCATGTTGTTTAAGTTCTCTTTTTCCATTCCCCGTGTTTACATTCCCATTGATAATAGGGACCTCGATGAAGTGATCCGAAGGGCAAATGCCACTCACTATGGGCTGGCCGCTGGAGTTTTCACGAAGAGCTTAGACACGGCTAACACCCTGACCCGTGCATTGAAAGCTGGGTCAGTATGGGTCAATTGCTATGATATCTTCCATGCAGCAATCCCTTTCGGAGGGTACAAGATGAGTGGGCAAGGTAGAGTAAAGGGCGTCTACAGCCTTCAAAACTACTTGCAAGTGAAGGCTGTTGTTACTCCCTTGAAGAACCCTGCATGGTTATGATCTCTTGAAGTTATTTTAAAAGCTATTTGGGTCATGCGACCTAACTTTTTTAGTATAACTTATGTTGATGAAAATAAAAATGTGCAGGCACCAATATCTGCAATGACATGTATTGGTTTAGCTTGGATTACAATATTCTCTTCTGGTTTCCTTTGCATTTGGATGCAGAAGTGAATTGAATTGTGATTGTTGAGTTTAAAGAGGAGTCATGTTGTGCCATTTCCTAGGCTTCATTAAGAGGAAGAAGCCCTCAAATTGTAGTTACAGTCCCTTTCAATTTCAACTTGAAGTCACATGGTTTGCAATATGTATCCAATCCCTTAGTAATAATGATAAGGTAACTACAATCTGGTCATTTAGACTTCACTAGAAGAAGTGGCATGTACAAGGCACGTAAAGAGATGATGGAAGAGAGAAAAAGTAGAAGTCAGAAAAGGGGAGAAAATATGGGAGAAATTGTAGCAAATGTGCAGACTACATGCAGAGAGAGAGAGAGAGAGAGAGAGAGAGAGAGAGAGAGAGAGAGAGAGAGAGAGAGAGAGAGAGAGAGAGAGAGAGAGAGAAGTCATGGTTTCAATGATGGGCGACCCATATTCCATCTTCATGTGTTGTGACTCTCAAGCTTTAGATCTGCCTCTGTTTTGGGGCCACATCCTAACATGAGTAGGTAGAGCAGCTGTATGGTGTGGACGTCACACAGTTATCACAATGGACCCTACAAAGCTTTGTTACATAGTCTCCTTAACTACACTCCGTGTGGACTACATGCAAAGAGAAATTCGCTACTTGCATCAAAATGTGGGTAAAATGTAAGTAATCTTTTTTAGGGTGAAATTTAAACCATATGCTGAACAATAGCCCCATTTTTCAGTTCTCAAGATACCTGATTTCATTTACAATGCCTTCTCATGTCCTTCAAATGTTTGAAGTTTTCAGATTTCTTCTCTAATAGGAATGGCCTTCTATATCTTCGGTTTCAACGATGGTTCATGATCTATCTGGCTAGGTTAGTTTTCTTCTCTAATAGGCTAGGCCTTCTATATCTTCAGTTTTGACGATGGTTCATGATCTATCTGGCTAGGTTGGTTTTCTTCTCTAATAGGCTAGGCCTTCACGGTTCGACGATGGTTCATGATCTATTTGGCTATGCTAGCTCTCTTCTCTAATAGGCTAGGCCTTCTCGGTTCAACTATGGTTCATGACCTACTTGGCTATGCTAGCTCTCTTCTCTAATAGGCTAGGACTTCTATATCTTCAGTTTCATTGGTTCATGATTATTTGGCTAGGCTGGCTTTTGTCTCTAATAGGTTAGGCCTTCTATATCGTCGATTTCAACGGTATCTTCCAAGGAGTTTTGGTTTGGTCCTCCCTCAATGGTTGTTTTCCTTTTATTTTAATCTAAATAAAGTTTAGGTGGTGTTCTCCCACCTTTGGCAAAATAAAAATAAAAATAACAGTTTAATTTCTGGCATCATAGACCTCAAATTGATGGACACTAATTGGACAGTTAGGATAGTCCAATCACTATGATTTTCAGGAAATGTTCATCCATTAAGATTATATTTGGGCAGTTATATTGCAGGGATTAGAGAAAATAGATCAACAATTAATATGATGTAATTTTCGTTGGGATTTTTACTGTGAAATTTCTCAAGGAATTGGATTTTACCAAGTAGAGGCCTCCAGAAACAGATATTCCCTGGCAGCGCTTTTTAAGAGGAGGTGGAAAATAGAAAGTTATGGGACCCACATGGTATTTATCTCAAATCCAATGTTGTCAAAATCGTTATAGACTTATAGTATCTTAAATCGCAATAGGGATCGGATTGCAAATCATATTGTAAGTTTTTTTTTTATAATCTTATTGAGAATATGAAAAGAATAGATAAATCAGAAGAAATTAAAAAAAATCAGCAATACCACATCCAATCCATCCAACAGATTCACGCCGACTTTTTTATCTGATGAACCAAAAATATGGTGGATCAAATCGTAAGGTGGGCCATTCTCTCTATATATATATATATATATATATATATATATATATATATATATATATATATATATATATATATATATATATATATCATGTACATAAAATCATGTACACCATTCAAAATATCACAATTCAAGTGTAGCCCATCTAATGATCTGATTGACCTGATGTTTTGTTGGTGTTATCACCACTTTGTGGTGCATACATTTAATGGGTAGGTTGTTATACATGTACCATTTTGTTAATTTCATCCCTGGAAAACCACCTCCATGTAATTTCTAACTGTGGATGCATTATTTGGTTTTAAAAAGTCCATTTTCTTCTTTCAGTAGGAACATCAAATAGGCCTTAAATATTGTTCTTTGTTAATTATTATGTTTCTTTTATCATTTATGCATTATATATATTCAAGCCAATAAGAGATTAATTGAAAATACAAGCTGAAAGCCTATTAGAGATGTTGAAACTCTCTTTCTCAGTTTTGTATGTCATCAAACCTATTCATAAGGTGTTTCCCAAGGGGATGAAGGGAAAACACTGTATCAGCTTGATCTAAAACTTCTGTTGGCCCCAAGTAAGTTTTCATGGTGGGCATCCCAATCCCTACTATTTCTTGTGTTGCCCACTTCAGTTTTGAATATGCTTGATTTTTGGGATCATATCCTATTGTGAGCTTGTTCAATGAATGGATGAAGTGGATGTCACATTGACGTCACGGGTGGGGCCCACTATAATGATGGTATTCACAAAAAATTAAGCCTATGCAATCATTACATGGGCCATATCATATAAAATAATTTACACCCATCCCAAAGGCTACAAATTTGAGTGGTGTCCTACATGATTTTTGGGACGTCTAGTTTTCATGATTGGTAGACCCTGCTGGGAAGGTTGGATGTCATATACATGATCTTGTAAAATACAAGGATTTGTACACGATCTAATGAACCTACATCATTTTTCTTTTCTTCATTCGACCAGTCTAACTCATCTTTCCTCATTTGCTCTGTTAAGAGCTCTGCGAAGATAGACTGTGACACAAGGCAGCTGATGTACATGCCATCACATGTGCCGGCACAGCTCACGCTTAGGGCCGTCAGTGGGTCAAGCTGGCCCACCGGGCTTTTGGGCAGCGTTTGGGCTGGAGGGGTTGAGCTTAGAAATCAGGCCTGTCATTGACAATTTTCTAATATACACTATAGGTAAAAATCCTCATATTAGTGCTCGAACTGGACTAACCCTTGGACTCATGATGGGGGCCATCCATCCCTAGCACTAATATTTAGGAGGCGTTTGGATCTTAAGTTACTTTAGATAAGGAACTTATGCTACAAGTAGCTTATCTTGGTTTATACTTATTCAACATATGAGTATGTTTGGTAAACAATATATCACGTGGGGCTAACCTTTGATGTGGACCATTCGTTGTGTGGGCCCCGCCTTTGATGTGGGCTGTCCATCATGTGGGGCCTACCTTGGATGTGGGCCATTCATCATCAGGAGCCGACCTTTAATGTACACTGTTCATTATGGAGGGCCTACCTTTGATGTTGGTCATCCATAATGTGGGGCCCACCATCAAGTTATTGTCCATCACGTGGGCCCATCTTCAATATCCACCGCCCATCATGTGGAGCCCACCTTTGATGTGGACCGTCCATCATGTGGGCCCCACCTCAGATTTGGGCCATCCATCATGCGGGACCCCATCTTGGATATGGGCCACTCGTCATTAGGGCTTACCGTCTTGGATATAGGCCACTCAACATTAGGGCCGACCTTTGATGCGAACCGTACATCATGTGGGGCCCAGCCCTAACCTGGACAGAACTTGGCCCATTGACACTCCTACTCACGGGTACTAAATCTAACCCATACAGGATGATATCAGTAAGGGATTTTGACCGTACTGAATGACCTGGTCCAAAGATAATGTTGATCGATTGACTAAGTGGACAATAGTTTAAGAAGAGAATGTACGGTTGAAAAAGGCCTGCTGAAGTCTTCTAAGCCATCCCCACCTGTTTCTAACGTAGTAGATCACTCGGTTGGATAATCCTGATTTTCAGGCGAGATCATCCACTCAGGCCCCTGTGATGGGACGCAGATTTCCTGTTAAAGGATGTTCCTGAGCTTGGAAACTTAGGTGGGGCCTACCGTGATGTTTGTGAGAAATCCACCCGCTCGTTTCAGGACATGAGGCCAAAATGGAGCCGGATCCAATGCTCAAGTGGGCCTAAAACGTAAGCATTGAACGTTTACAATTGAAATATTCGTGGAGCCACATAAGTTTTGAATCAGGATGATATCTATGTTTTCAGTTCATCTCAGTGGAATGGGATTGCGTACTAGTTACTCATACGCTCCTATAGTACTGAGTAAACTATGTAGGGCCCATTGTGAATATATGTGGTTTATCCACGTGTGTCTATCCGTTTTCCCAGCTCATTTAAGGGTTAGGATCAAAATTGAAGCATATCCAAAGCTGAAGTCGACCATACCACAGGAAAATGTGGGAATAATGATTTCCTCTGTTGAAACCTTTATAGGCCACACAGTGATGTTTATTTGTCATCCAACCTGTTCATAACATCACATAAAAATGGATGAAAGGAAAACACAAATATAAGTTTGATCCAAAACTTATGTGGCCCTCAAGAATTTTTCTATGTATATGTTCAATTCGCCTTGTTTCTCATGGTGTGGTCCATTTGATATTTGGATATGCTTCGTTTTTGGGATGAGGCCATAAAATTATATGATAAAATGGATGGAAGGAGTGGATAAAATATATAAATCAGGGTGGACCCTACAGAGTTTACTAAGTACGCTAAGCATACTGAGTTACTCGCTGCGCAATCCTCTTCCTATCTCAGTTGGAGTGACGGAAGCGGATTAGCTGGTGTACCGCACACCAGCTTTGGGTCCATGAGGTATGTGTTATTTCCAAACCATCCATCCATTTGGCGAGCTTGTTGTAAGGCTTGAGACTAAAAATAAAATAGATCTAACTATCAAGTTGACCACACTACAAAGAGCAGTATGGGATTGAACGTCTACCATTGAAACCCTTCTGATGGTTACAGAAGTTTTGGATCGATGTGAAAGGTTTTTTTGCCTCTTCATCCAGGTATTTTTGATCTTATGAACAGATTAGATGAAAAAGAAACGTTATTGAGGGCCCTACGATTTTTTTTTAACATTGAAAATCATTATCCCAGTACTATTTGTGGTGTCGTCTAGTTGATCTTTGGATATGAATCATTCTTTTGTATAATGCTCTAAAATGATCTGAAAAAATGGATGAGTGGTGTGGAGATAATAATACATCACATGTAGCTTTGATCTCCTTTGAGCTGTTTGTACAACTGGGAGCTTGAGGAGTGTCGGTGCTTGTCTTCGTACCACATGTACCAACACTAGCCACCACATGTACCAACACTAGCTATATGAGAAATTAGCTATATGAGAAATTTATGACTGTACGACCCGTATATGGCCCTTTTACGAGACCAAGCCCACCTTATTTTACCTGGCAAAAATAAGCCCTAATTGTAATGACGCCTCCCAAAGGTTGAAAATGCCCCTGCTTTTTCCTTCAGGCGGACCCGCCGGTGCTCGAAGACGAGCGCCGCTGACAGTCTTCGAACTCCGAGTTGTACAAACGATTCAAAAGAGATCAACGTTACATGGGCCCCACAGTTATGTATTTATTATATCCACAACGTTCATCCATATTTCGAGATCATTTTGGAGCATTATCTAAAAAAAAAAAATCATATCCAAAGATCAACTGGACCACACCACAAAGAGCAGCATAAAATTGAATTTCACCGTTGAAACTTTTGTAGGGCTCACCATAACATTTATTTTCCATCCAATCTATTCATAAGGTCACAAAGACCTGGATGAAGAGGAAAAACAACTTTCATAATGATCCAAAACTTCTTGACCCCTAAAAGGGTTTCAATGGTAGACGTCCAATCCTACACTGCCTTTTACAGTGTGGTCCACTTGATACCTAGATCTATCTTACTTTTCATCCCAAGACTTAATACGAGTTCGTCAAATAGATGGATGGTTTGGATATAACACATACCTCGTAATGTGACCCATAAAAAGTGGTGGGGATTACAACAGGAAAGAGAAAATAAAAATAAAAATAAATTAACCTAGTGAGTTGGGGTCGACCGGGTCAATAGCTACGGCTTATAACTGTAGCTATAACCGTAGTGACTCGGCACTCTATGCACTTTCTTCTTCTTTTTTATTTTATTTTATTTTATTTATTTATTTACATGGAGAACTTTATTCTACTTACATTTTTCTCTAATACATATTTATATAACTATGTATATATAAGCACATAAAAAAATTTTCTTACTTTTTTTCATTTATTTCTTTATTCATTTATCAAGAATATCGTCTAAACCAAAATTAGTTACCTGAGGTACCATATATGATTTTGGGTCATTTCCCTACACTTCACGGTCATTTCCATGCATTTCACGGTCAATTCCCTTCACTTCACGGTCATTTCCAAGCATTTCACGAGCAATTCTCTTCACTTCATAGCCATTTCCATGCATTTCACAATCATATCCGGCAATTCCATTTACGTTCACGGTCATTTCGACGCACTTCACGGTCAATTCACTTCACTTCACGGCCATTTCCAAGCATTTCACGGTCAATTCTCTTCACTTCACGGTCATTTCGACGCACTTCACGGTCAATTCACTTCACTTCACGGCCATTTTCAAGCATTTCACGGTCATTTTTCACTTCTTCACGGTCATTTCACATTCATTTCACGGCCATTTTCAAGACTTCACGTTTACATTCACGGTCAATTCACTTCACTTCGCGGCCATTTCCAAGGACTTCACGGTCAATTCTCTTCACTTCACGGCCATTTCCATGCATTTCACGGTCATATCCGGCAATTCCGTTTACGTTCACGGTCATTTTGATGCACTTCACGCTCAATTCACTTCACTTCACGGCCATTTCCAGGCATTTCACGATTACTTCTCTTCACTTCACAGCCATTTCCATGCATTTCACGGTCATATCCAGCAATTCCGTTTACGTTCACGGTCATTTTGACGCACTTCACGGTCAACTCACTTCACTTCATGGCCATTTCCAATGACTTCACGGTCAATTCTCTTCACTTCACGGCCATTTCCATGCATTTCACAGTCATATCCACCAACT
Organism: Magnolia changhungtana; assembly: GCA_030180095.1. NCBI lineage: Eukaryota > Viridiplantae > Streptophyta > Magnoliopsida > Magnoliales > Magnoliaceae > Magnolia > Magnolia changhungtana. The sequence goes on along the minus strand of JASAUF010000161.1, from coordinate 5,370,884 downwards.
CCGTTTACGTTCACGGTCATTTCAACGCACTTTACGGTCAATTCACTTCACTTCACGGCCATTTCCAAGCATTTCACGATCAATTCTCTTCACTTCACGGCCATTTCCATGCATTTCACGGTCATATCCGGCAATTCTATTTACGTTCACTGTCATTTCGACGCACTTCACGCTCAATTCACTTCACTTCACGGCCATTTCCAAGGACTTCACGGTCAATTCTCTTCACTTCACAGCCATTTCCATGCATTTTGCGGTCATATCCGGCAATTCCGTTTACGTTCACGGTCATTTCGACGCACTTCACGGTCAATTCACTTCACTTCACGGCCATTTCCAAGGACTTCATGATCAATTCTCTTCACTTCACAGCCATTTCCATGCATTTCACGATCATATCAGGCAATTCCGTTTACATTCATGGTCATTTCGACGCACTTCACGGTCAATTCACTTCACTTCAGGGCCATTTCCAAGCATTTCACGATCAATTCTCTTCACTTCATGGGCATTTTCATGCATTTCACGGTCATATCTGGCAATTCCGTTTACATTCATGGTCATTTCGACGCACTTCACGCTCAATTCACTTCACTTCACGACCATTTCCAAGCATTTCACGATCAATTCTCTTCACTTCACGGCCATTTCCATGCATTTCACGGTCATATCCGGCAATTCCGTTTACATTCACGGTCATTTCGACGCACTTCACGGTCAATTCACTTCACTTCACAGCCATTTCCAAGGACTTCATGGTCAATTCTCTTCACTTCACGGCCATTTCCAAGGACTATCTGAATTGTAAGATGAAGAGTATGCATCGAATGATAAAGACTGAAATTGACCACGAAATGAAGAGAATTAACGAGAAACCCGGGTCATGCCCCTTCACTTCACGGTCATTTCCGTGCATTTCACAGTCCATTCGCCTCACTTCACGATCATTTCCATGCATATCACGGTCATTCCCGCCTGTTCCGTGTTGATTCACAGTCATTTCAGCACATTTCACGGTCATGCCCTTTCACTTCACGGTCATTTCCGAGCTGATTCACGGTCATTTCGCTTCACTTCACGGTCATGCCCCTTCACTTCACGGTTATTTCCGCGCATTTCACGGTCCATTCGCTACACTTCACGGTAATTTCTATGCATATCACAGTCATTCTTGCCTATTCCGTGTTGATTCACGGTCATTTCGGCGCATTTCACGGTCATGCCCCTTCACTTCACGGTCATTTCCGCGCATTTCACGGTCCAATCGCCTCACTTCACGGTCATTTCCATGCATATCACGGTCATTCCCGCCTATTCCGCGTTGATTCACAGTCATTTTGGCGCATTTCACGGTCATGCCCCTTCACTTCACGGTCATTTTCGCGCATTTCACTGTCCAATCGCGACACTTCACCGTGAAATGTGGCGAAATGACTGTGAATCAACACGGAATAGGTGGGAATGACCATGATATGCATGAAAATGACCGTGAAGTGTAGCGATTAGACCGTGAAATGCGTAAAAATGACCGTGAAGTGAAGGGGCATGACCGTGGAATGCGCCGAAATGACCGTGAATCAACAGGAATAGGCGGGAATGACCGTGATTGCATGGAAATCACGGTCATTCCCACATATTTCGTGTTGATTCACGGTCATTTTGGCACATTTCATGGTCATGCCCCTTCACTTCACGGTCATTTCCGCGCATTTCACGGTCCAATCACTACACTTCACTATGAAATGCGTCGAAATGACTGTGAATCAACACGGAATAGGCGGGAATGACCGTGAAATGTATGGAAATGACCGTGAAGTGAAGCAAATTGACTATGAAATGCGTGGGAAATGATCGTGAAAGTGAAGGGAATTGACCGTGAATCAACACGGAATCGCCGGGAATGATCGTGAAATGCATGGAAATGTCCGTTAAGTGAAGCGAATTGACCGTGAAGTGAAGGAAATTAACCGTGAAATGCATGGAATTGACCGTGAAGTGAAACGAATTGACCGTGAAATGAATGAATTAATCGTGAAGTGAAGCGAATTGACTGTGAAAGTGAAGGGAATTGACCGTGAAATGCATGGAATTGAACGTGAAATGAAATGAATGAAATTGACCACGAACTGATTGAAATTGGCCACGAAGTGAATGAAATGAATTTTCGACCATCCACCTGATGGAATCTTCGAAAATAAGTAGGTTGGTTAGCTAAAGTAGCATCTCCTAACCCCAAATCCTATATGGTACGTAAAGTAACTCATTCTGGTTTAAGAGATATGTTTATTAAATGAATAAAAAGGGAGAAATTTTTTACCGTGATATGCATGGAAATCACGGTCATTCCCGCCTATTTCGTGTTGATTCACAGTCATTTCGGCGCATTTCACGGTCAATTCCCTTTACTTCATGGTCATTTCCATGCATTTAATGACCAATTCGCTTCATTTCACGGTCATTTCCATACATTTCACGGTCATTCCCGCCTATTCCGTATTGATTCACGGTCATTTCGACGCATTTCACGGTCATGCCCCCCACTTCACGATCATTTCCGTGCATTTCACGGTCCAATCGCTACACTTCACCATGAAATGCGTCGAAATGACCATGAATCAACACGAAATAAGCGGGAATGACCATGAAGTGAAGCGAATTGACCGTAAAATGCATGGAAATGACCGTGAAGTGAAGGGAAATGACCGTGAAATGCATGGAAATGACCGTGAATTAAAATGGAATCGTCGAGATTAACCGTGAAATGCATGAAAATGACTGTGAAGTGAAGCGAATTGACCGTGAAATGCATGGAAATGACCGTGATGTGAAGGGAATTGACCGTGAAATGCATGGAAATGACTGTGAATCAAAATGGAATCGTCGAGATTGACTGTGAAATGTATGGAATTGATTGTGAAGTAAATGAAATGAGCGAAATTGACCACGAACTGATTGAAATTGACCGTGAAGTGAATGAAATGGATTTTCGACCATCGACCTGATGGAATCTTGAAAAATAACCAGGTTGGTTGGTTGGCTAAAGTAGCTTCTCGTACCCCAAAATCATATAGGGTATGTTAAGTAACTAATTTTGGTTTAGAAGATATTCTTGTTAAATGAATAAAGAAAAAAATGAAAAAAAAAAAAGAGAGAGATTTTTTTTTTATATGCTTATATACACATATTTATATTAATATGTATTAGAGAAAATTGTAGGTAGAATGAAGTTCTCCACGTAAAAAAATAAAAAATAAATTCATAGACCGGCATAGACTACATTTATGGCTATGGTTATAATATGTAGCTAAAGGTAAAAATACCTTCGATACGTATCAAATACACTTTGATATGTATTGAAAATTGCAAGATTTTTTAGGCAAACTCGTAGGACAGTTCTGGACCTTTTTCGATTAATCGAAAGACCTTCGATACATATAAAAGGACATAGTGAAATGGTAGGGGTGAGGGGTATGGCTATGGTTATTATCCGTAGCCATAGATCGCCACGTCACCATAAGTTCCTGGTTTTATTTTTTATTTTTTTTTTATTTTTTGCTGTTGTAATCCCTACTACTTTTTCTAGGTCCTATTTTGAGGTATGTGTTATATCTAAACCGTCTATCTTTTTGGCGAACTCGTATTAAGGCTTGAGACGAAAAATAAGACGGATCTAGGTATCAAGTGGACCACACTGTTAAAGGCTGTGGAAGATTGAACGTCTACCATTGAAATGCTTTTAGGGTCACGGAAGTTTTGAATCATTATGAAACTTGTTTTTCCTCTACATCCCGGTTTTTGTGACCTTATGAATAGATTGGATGAAAAATAAATGTTATGGTGGGCCCTACAAAATTTTTAACGGTGAAAATCAATTTTCCCGCTGCTCTTTGTGGTGTGGTCCAGTTGATCTTTGAATATGATTTTTATTATTATTATTATTATAATGTTCCGAAATGATATCGAAATGTTGATGACCGTTGTGGATATAATATATAACTGTAGGGCATGTAACTTTGATATCTTTTGAACCGTTCGTATAACTGTCAGCGCTCGTCTTCGAGCACCACCGATCCGCTTGAAGGAAAAAGCAGGGGCATTTTCGACCTTTGGCAAGTCATCAGTACAGCTGGGGCTTATTCTCGCGAGGTAAAATAAGGTGGGCTTGGTCTCGTAAATGGGCCATAGATGGATCGTGCAGCCATAAATTTTTCCTATCCATATATCTGGCGTGTGGTACACCGGCCGATTCACTTCAGGAACGACGTTATCAACGGTATGGATGGCATGGAAGCGTATTGGCTGGTGTACCTCACACCGGCTATATAGCTATTGAATTTACGTGAGCAAGATCTGTGAGTCTGATCAGGAGGTCTGTGTTATATCTGGGCTGTTCATCTACTTGGTGAGTCTGCTCTAACTATCAAGTAGACCCCGCTACAAAAAGCAGTGGGAGATTGAACGTCATCCATTGAAACGTTTTTTGAGGCCAGAGAAGTTTTGGATCAATATGAAATTTGTTTTTCCACTTCATCCCGGTCTTTGTGACCTTATGAACAGATTGGATGGAAAATAAGTGTTACGGTGTGCCTTACAAATTTTTTAAGGACAAAAATCATTATCTATGCTGCTATTTGTGGTGTGGTCCATCTAATCTTTGGATATGATTTTTTTTTTTTTATATAGATAATGCTCTAAAATGATCCTTAAAAATAGATGATCGGTGTAAATATAATAAATACATAAATGTAGAGCCCATGTAACTTTGATCTCCTTTGAACCGTTAAAACAACTCTGAGCTCGAGGAGCGTTAGTGCTCGTCTTCGCACGACCTACTGCAGCTATAGCTATATAGCTGGTGTGTGGTACAGTGCTACACCAGTCAATCCGCATGTAAACATCACTGTCGACTAGGGAGCTTTCAACGGTAGTAATTTTTCCACTTACCTTTTCCTTTAGTGCGGTCCACTAACTTTTAGTCTCACGTCTATAATGATGTCAAAAAGTTCCTCAAAAACATAACGGTGGGCCCCACCTAAGTTTACAGCGCGGTGACTTCTGCAAGTCTTTAGCAGGAAATCTGCAACCCATGTGATGCACGATGTAGTTACTGTGGGCACGGATTAGCTACCGACAGGTTGAGCAGCGAGAAACTCCTTACTGAAGTGACGTCACCATGCTCCCTGGGGATGCGGATTTCCTGCAAAAGCCTTTAAGCAGAAAGTTCCTGCGCAAGATGCTGGGTGGGACCCATAGCAACGTATGATAAAAATTCATTCCGACCATCGGTTTTGAGAGCTCATTTTAAGATGTGAGACAAAAAATTAGGTGGATACAAAACTCAAGTGGGTTACACCAGAGGGAAAATTGGGAAAAGAAATTCCCACTAGTGAAACCTTCCTAGACTCCATCTTAATGTTTATATGCTATCCAAACCGTTTATAATGTCATTCCGAATGGGATAAAGTGAAAACACAAAAAATATAGCTTGTTATAGAACTTTTATGGCCAAAAGAATGATTCAACGGTTCTCACTGAATACCCAATGTTTCCTCTCATGTGGCCCACATGAGTGTTATATACACCTATTGTTTGGTTTCATCGATTACGATGGGGTGGATTTTAGAAAAACATCTCAGTGGGTCCCACCCAGCATCCTTGCGCAGGAACTTCCTGCAAAAGGCTTTCGCAGGAAATCCGCGTCTCTTCCCTGGCTACCATGGTGTATGATTTGCATCCATGTCTTCCACCAATTTGAAGAGAAAATTAAAAAAAAAAAAAAAGATTAAAGAATGAGTTTGATCTAAAGCTCCAGTTAACCTAGCACAGCAAACAGTGGGGACAGTGACGCCCCATCATTAAAAACTTCTAAAGGCCACCAAAGTTTTAGATCAAGCTGATATTTATGTTTTCCTTTCTTTCTTGTCTTTTTTTTTAAACTATTGAAGAGGTTGGATTTTAAACAAACATTATGATGGGCCTTAGGATAGTTTCAATGGTAGAAATCACTCTCCCCACTATTTTCCGTGGTGGGTTTCACTGCAGATTTTTATCTGACTCATTCTTTGCTCATGCCCTAAGACGATCTGAAAATCGATGGACGGTATGGATACAACACATACATTATAGTGGGGCCCACATAACTTGGTGACGTAACTTCAGTAGTGGATTACCTACTCGACCGGTCAATAATCCAATCCGCGTCCGGTTATTGTACCTATCGAATAACCTTATTTTTTCGAGAAATTCAATGGTCGTCGTGGAAAACGGTTCACTGCTACCTGCCAATGGCTGATGGTCGATGCTCTGTGAGCTCCATCATGATGTATGTGTTTTATCCATACTGTCTATATATTTTTTTTAAATCATTTTAAGCTATCAGACCAAAACCGAGGTATATCCCAATCTCAAATGGACCACAATATTCAACACGTCGACCATTAAAAACTTTTGGGGGCCATAAAAGTTTTTGATCAAGCTGCTCTTTGTTTTATCCCTTCATCTATGTCCTTATGACCTAATCAGCAGATTGGATATCAAATAAACAATACAGTGGGCCTTGGGAGGATTTTAATGGTGGATATCCAATCACTATTGTTTTCCTGTGGTGTGGTCCACCTGCGATTTATATCCATCTCATTTTTAGGATTAAGCCATAAAATGATCTGTCAAAAATGATGAATAGCGTGGATGAAATACATACATCGTGGTGGGCCCACAGAGCACCAGCCACAGGAAGCAGATTGGATGGTGTACCTCACACCAGCTATATAGCTGCTATATTGTCGTCATCAAGTTCCGTGGGTCTGATCATGAGGTATGTGTTAAATCCAAACCGTTCATTCATTTAACGAGCTCGTCTTAAGGCTTGAGATGAACAATAAGACAATCAAACTATCAAGTGGACCACACTGCAAAAAGCAATGGGAGATTCAACGTCTACTATTGAAACCCTTTTTGGGGTCACAAAAGTTTGGGGTCCTACGAAAATAATCCTTATAGTGGGTCCTACAAATTGTTTAACGGTGAAAATATTATCTCCACTGCTATTTGTGATGTGGTCCATACAATCTTTTAATATGATTGAAATTTTAGATAATGCTCTAAAATGATATCTAAAAATAGATGAATGGTTTAGGCATGATAAATACATCACTGTGCCCATGTAACCTTAATATCCTTTTGAACCATTCGTACAACACGAAACTCGAGGAGCATCAATGCTTAGGTACAGCATCAATATAGCTGGTGTGTAGTACACCAGCCAATCCGCTTCCCAGCCACCGGGCTAGTGCCTAGTGGCAGGGGAGTAGCCAATCCGTTTCCGTCGTGGCGAGCTTACTTGATGAGCTGGTTGTATTGTACAACCTCTCAAAAACCTCCTATTCACATGGGAACAACTAGATTTTCGAGTTTCATGTGGGGCAATTCTTATAAACGGCTTAGATGGCATGAATTTTTATAAAGGTTTTTGAGAAGTAGGTAATTAGCTAATCAGACTGACCAAACCATCCTAACCATCCATCCATCCAATGGTTCAAATTCAAAGTGCAAATCAGATTGTTAAGAACATTTAAATCGTTGATGATTTTCTAGATATCATCCATCCTGAAAATGGCAGAACAGGATTCATCCAGCCGACTCCAATTATGCTAGCACGCGTAGCGATGAGAAACCTAGCTTTAAAATTGGTGGTGAACTAACACTTACCAGCACCAAATTGTCATATCATTTTCACAAGAGAGCCATTGATTTATCTTCGGCTCCATACAAAAATGGTCAAGTGATCAAATCCAATTATGGATGCTTGGATTCATCTTAAGATTTTCTATTAAATGGGCCTACATGGATCAATGGCTTAGATTGGCTTAAATCTGTTTGGACCGTTGTATTATTTGGACTTGAGCATGGTAGTAGCCCATATGTTAGATGGGATCATGTAGGTCATTTGGGATAGACATGGACTCATGTACATGTTGTATGGATATGTGGAGAAGGAAGGTAGCTGCAGGTCTTGTTGAACGGTTGAATGTCTACAATAGAGGCATAATCACCACCGTTTTAAAGGGTGGTGAGTTCAATGCTCATGGCCTAGTTTTGCAGGCATCTAGACCGTTCAAATCGATGACCCAAGTGGAGAAGGAATATAATCCAAAAAATACGTGGATCAAATGATACTGACCTTCTAGAAATTTATCTCATATAATTTGTACCACTCGATAGACAACCGGTTACCACGTTAGGGTTACAAGGCCACGTTGCAAATACTGGCGTTACATGGTTTACAATAGAGCTGGGCAGGGGATAACTCGACTCTTCTGACTCGTTTGGACCCTATTTGATCCGTACCGAATGGGTGAATCAGTCTGAACCAAGTAGGCTTCTCCCAATTCGAACTTAAATCAAGTTGAGTTCGAATTACCTAGTAACTTGAACCCGACTCTACACGAAACTTGATTGGTCAAACTCAACTCAACTCAGATTCGGGGGTATATATAACAATAAAATTATAATTTTTAAGTATCTCTAACCCTATACGCCGCACTCAACCCCCCTTGACCCGATCCTCTCTCTCTCTCTCTCTCTCTCTCTCTCTCTCTCTCTCTCTCTCTGTAACACCCCATACTTTTCAGTACTCAGGTGTTACCGTTTAAATCAAAATTAGCATGAGCCTGTGAGGAAACAGGGGTAGCTACCTCACACATCATTCTTCACAAACTGCTCGTCGTAACCATTTGAATTATGACGACCCACAACGTATTTGTAAGGTCTAAAGTCAAGCCATTTTGAATTAACCCTTGATTTCTCAGAGAAGGGATTGCTCCATGAACAATCATCCTAGTTGGAAGTTGTGGTTGCGATATCATACTTGTACACTTCAAATTCATATGATCGCAAGCCCAGATCAAACCTTGGTTTTTGTCCTAAGCTAATGTGTATGACCCCTCAACCCAAAAATGGATTAGAAAATTCATTTAATCGACTACAAGATCCATCCATGAGGAGTAATCTTTGTTGTCACCATGAAATAAGACCATTCATGCGATCTACCTCAAGACCAACCTATAAGTTCTACCATGAATCAATCTAACCATCAATGACACTATTCATCCATAGTTCAAGTCATCCAATCGATTTATTCCCTAGGTGGACCTCCACATTAATGAAGAAATCTATTTTCAAGATAGACCAACCTAAACATTCATCTTAGGTTTAGAAGTCTGAATCACGAGGTCCATAGTTCATTAGGTCCACAACGTTCTATCGATCAATCTAACACCTGATTTCCCTAATTCAACTAATGGGTTATGAAATCAACTTTTAGGTTGCAATTAGACAGCCCTCTAAACCATTGAAATCGTTCAATATGGACCATGGAAGGCCTTGACCATAAAGCATCTTAAAGTTGAGACCCAATTCGCCAAATCCATTGATCTAGTACAGCCTCTATTCAGATAACAAGCCATCTATCCGATTGATCTTCAAATAACCCATCACAACTTCAAAGGCACCTATTTTAGGATTTCAATCACCTTGGTAGACGATCCAATCTGGATGGTCCTAGATGGGTTGGACCCATACAGAGGGATCATAATGAGGTCTTCCATGGGTCGACCCCTTTCCTGAGATTCCTTGTAACACCCCGCACCTGTAGTACATGAGTGTTACCATTAAAACCTATATTAGTGTAAGTATGAATCTAGTCAATGAATGAATGTAGCATAAACTGTCCCTCAAGTCGTCCATTAACGCCTAGACAATATTAGAAGTTAATCGGGACGTTCACTAACAAGTTTGACTCTCGAACCACCAACTTAGGACCCTCAACATTCTATGAATAAATCCAACCACTAAACTATAGGAACCGACCCTTGACTCCTCAATGAATAGGAGTGTATGAGCCTGGATAAGTGGCTCAACATGAAGGAACCTGATTAAAGGTAGGAAATTCCGGGTGTTTTAACCCTTGGATTAACAAGAATCCATAGTTAAGCGCCCCAACCTTGACTTCGGACCCCACTCGGACATTGGATCAACGTGAGGATGGACTTAGGACCTTGGAAGGAACCTCCAGTAGGAATGGGCAGATCAGATCAGACGATGCACCACTGTGGACCCCACATCGGACTAGATGTGCACCATCGAATGCATGCACCCGCAGTGCATGGGACCAGGGACGCTGGTCAAACGGGTGTTGACCCGATAGAGACCAAAAAGGCAACGAACTTTCGTCCGTTTCTCGTTGTGGGGCGCTGAATGGACAACGTCTGTTTTGGATTAGTCGTGGCCCACTTCGAGCCACCGTCCGGAAGATCTGAACCGTCCATTGGGTGAGAAGGACCCGAACGACCAGTTCCATGCCGACCGAACCATCCCATGCAAACATGCATGTGCACGAGCAGAGGACAGCAGGGAACGTGTGAAAGCATTTTCTGAAAGCGAGAGATTACGGAGGCCTCGACATGGGCGCGATCTGCGTCAACTTCTCTCCCTCCATCTCAGTCGTCTCTCGCGCGTAGATCTCCGTCGGGAAACTCCTTTCTTCCAGACTTCTCTCCCTTCATTTCATGTGGACCCGAACTCCTTTCTTCCAGCACCAGAAAAGGGCAGGCAACCTCTCACCAAAAGAAAAGGTTGCTGGAGGATTTCCATTTCGGGAAACTCGTCTGGCGCAATCCAGACTCTCCATGGAGCCACATGAAGAGATCTCTGTCGCTCTCTGTAGGGTAGCAACGACTCTCTCAAGGGAACTTCTCATCTCGTGAGAAATCAAGGGAGGCGATGAAAGTTCGTGAGAAAGGTGAAATGATTGTGATTGCTGGGAAAAATGGGCCCTACGGTGATCAGCGGCCCCATCCAATCTGTTTAAACGGACCAGATCACATAAATATGTCGTAGATAGAAATCCGCCATTTGAGGCTACATCATCTTCTCCGTCCAACCCGGTGACCCATCATCATGGCACTGTCACGCCCCAGACTCGGTAACCGGAATCACAAGGAACCCAATGGCCGGTTCTGGCCGTAACAGCCTCCATAGTACCCCATTCTCGGCTCCTGAGGCAGGTTCCGATCCTGGGATCGTACAAGGAGGATTTTTCATAATAATATAATCATTACCAATACGAGCATACCCAAGATTACAACAAGTACATCTGAGAATAACAATGGCACACATCGCAAAATCCACTATAAATTTGAACTTTTACAATCATCTATAAGGTCCAAAAGGACATACATGAGATAAAAGGAAAAGAGAGAAAGGTCAGCAACACTGGAATCCTGAAATGCTCAGCTTTACTCCATGCTCTACTGCTTTGTCACCTGCCTAGGGTATCCGGCATGCATCAATCGTGCATAAACTTATAGAAGCTTAGAGGGTGGTGTAGGTGTGTGATAATGGTGCACAGAAGAGTAGTAAAAGATACAAGGAGAGAAGCATGATCAATGAGGATATCACTAGCCTTACCCAGGCTTATCATGAATAAGATGCAATGAGTACTGGGTACCATGCCAAGGCAATGCATGAAGGGGCTTATACAACCAATGCTAATGCAATGTAAGTAATGTCAGTGCTCATATCCAAACCACAAGTCATGTACATTTCCAATCATAAGAAAATCACCAGGGTCTATTACACTACTGAATGACTGCTGCTCTACAGACCCCATACAGTCAAACGAGCGTAAGAGACCTCACTACCCGCCCGTGGACAGTCAATCACCAACAAGGCCTGAAGGTAGCGGACCCATTTACGAGCTGGTCAGACTCAGCCTAGTAATGCCTCCTTACATCAGGCAGGTAAGGCCACACCTCTATCCAACCGATTACACGACAGTGGGAGTCGTGACCTAATGGTATAAGGCCTTCGTGCGCTCATATATTCCACCCGGTCATGGCATTGGAGTAGATCCTTGGTACCATGGAAGTTTTAGGAATTTCACCCATGGGCATCCTATGCACCCGGTATGCTCAACTAATATTTTTGGTGTCCACACATACAGCCATCCATGAATACCCCTGTGGAGGCAAGGCCCTGATGAAGTAAGGGCGGATATCCATAAGCTATGCAATGCCAGATGCATGAATCACATAATCACCCATGCATCAATCCCAAGCATCCATCTCTCAGGGAGATACCAACATGTCCTATACAATGACATAACCATGACCAATCATACCTCAACCAAGCATGCATATGATGCGTATGGGAGTGGACCATGAAGATGAATAGGGGTGCCAATGAGGTGAAGATGAACTCTCTACCTAACCATAAAGGGTCTAGGTACTTAACCAATTCCTCAGAAGGAATACAACCTCTAGTGAGGGCCCATATACCTGGGGTAGCCCACGAGACTAAGGAGAACAATGATATGGGCTTAAATAGATGAAACGAGCCTAGCAAGGATCAATGATGGGCCTTTAACCATCCATAGAAGCCCAATGGACCTACCTTAGGGCCACCAATGTGGACATCCAACCACAATTGGTCCCCAAGAGGTAGCCCATCTCTAATTGATTACGGATCAAGGCCCAAGGCCCACACAACATTAGAAATAAGAAATGGGCAGCCATTACATACCACATACATTCATGTTGGGCTTCAGAAAGGCTGCCCAAGGCCTAATCAAAACATGGGTCCAAGGGGAACACACATAACCCAACCCATATATACACTATAGGCCCATAGGGGAAAGATTAGGGTCCAACATAAAGGCCACTAATCCCATATATTGTGGTGGCCTCGTGGGCAGCCCATTGCTCAAATCACATGGGCAAATGTCATGCTCTTAGTCAAGTAAGTTGGGCCTACAACCCGGCCCAAGTATAAAGTTGATTTGGTGGGCAACCAAGGGTCCATATACTTGTGTAGTCTGGCCCACTAATCTAACACAATAGTATGGTAAAAATGGCCCAAGAGTTCAATGGGCCTATTTGAAAAGTTCCAGCCCAATTGGGCCTAAAGAGTTCAACAACTAGCTACATTCATGGACCTAATTAAATCAACTGTGGTGGGCTTCAAAAGTGCATTTATTAAGTAAGGAACTAAAGGCATAAATTATTACCTCTAAGATTCTTCACAATGTGTTGGGCCCCACTCCTCAAAATTTCAGCCTAAAGGCCAAGCATAATTATGACATGTTGTTGTCCTAAATTTGGGCACTCAATGGAGTATGCCCAAGGCCTCTAAAACTCTAGAAATTGAGGGCCAAGGTCCCTCATCATGCATACAATAATAGGAAACCCAAAAAGGTGGCCCATCATCAGAGGAAACATTTTTGAATTATAATTTTTATCAAGGCATATTGCTGGACTGCACAGCAGAAAATTCTGACAAGACAACCATCTTGGCCCATTCTTTTGGATGCCCAAATGGGGTCAGTTGGGGCTGAAATTTTACAGAGTGATACTTCCATAGGTGGGACACACCCCACAAAATTTTAGAATTTTTAGATATTCTTAAGTATTTTAATTAATTTAAACAAAATAGTCTGTCCAAAAATCGGACAGACCTGGATGTCCCAACGTGGTGGGCCAGTCCGGCCCTCACCACGGTGTGCACAGGGGTCCATTGGCTCTGAAACTTGGTAGGTAAGTCCCACCATGGGTGAAAAACAACTCTAAAATTTTTTATAATTTTTAAAAATTTAAAATATTTTAATTTATTTAAAGAAATCAATCTATCCTGAAAATCGGACTGATCTGGATACCATATTGTAATGGGCAGGTCCAGCTACCACTATGGTGTGTACAGGTGTCCATTGGCACCAAAATTTTGTAAGTTGGTCCTACCATGAGTAGACCACCTCCCTGTAAATTTTTATAATTTTTAGACACCCAAAAGCATTTTAATAAATTTCAGAATTTCAACCTGTCCAGGGTGGAATGTTGTTGAACAGTGCAGAAAATCCAGACTGTCCACCTCACTTGGACCACACCTTTGTGACCCCAATGAAGGTCAGATGGGGCTGAAATTTGGTATCATTGTAGGTGGGTCATAAGGCTACAAGAATCATATATTATTTTATTTCAGTATTCCCACCAAAGACCCATAAATCAGGCCCCAAGCTGGCCCAAAAATCTGTCCAAGCAGATTTGGACAACAACATGTAATAGAAATGATTAAAATATAAACATGATTTTCCATGGGATTTAACCCCAGGAATATGTGTGGTGGACTACCCCAGTGGGCCCCACAAATGTCCAGAATTCCCCATCATCAAATACCCCTTGCATGTGTCCCATTTAGGTGGATTTTGGGGCCACATGTCTAAGGATGGACCGCTATGGGCGTTTAAGCTCCATGGTTGGTCTGGATTTTTGTTGTAGGCCACACATGCAAGATTAGAATTCTATCATAAAGAAAAAAAATAAAGAATCGTCCACAAGAGGAGGGGCTCTGCCACATTGAGGCCCTCCCCTTCATCAATCACACCATACATTCCTTCTATTCATATGTTACAACAAAGATCCACCACATGCATGTTCTAGATTCAAGATCAATGGTTGGGATGCCATCCCAACCATGATTCTAGGGTCTAGATGACCTATCATGCTATGGAATCTAAGTAATCCTCCATGATGGGGGCCTATAGAGGGGAAACCCCATGCATGGACATGCATGCATCAAATAGGCCATTTGGCCCCAACTAAGGGATGATGTAGGATCTCCACCATGGATTGGTGGGTCCTACACTTCCCACAAAAAAAGATCTAAGAACATGAAAATAGAAATCCTAAGTCATAGGAGTACACCCACCTTAGATTGCTCCAAACTTGGACCTCCTAGCTCCTAGTGCACCAAGGGATCCATATCAATGGGTGAGATTGGATTTAGATGGTTAGATTTAGAGGATTAAAGGGGAAATGGGGCTGGAGAAGAGAGGGAGATGGAAGGGAAGTTGCTGAATTTTTCTTTTTACAAATGGAAGAGAAAATGAGAAGAAAGAGAGAGAGAGAGAGAGAGAGAGAGAGAGAGAGAGAGAGAGAGAGAGGATTTGTAGGGAAGAAATGATTATATTGTAAGAAAGTAAATGATAGCTTATGGTGACAATAACAATGTTGCTATACTTAGGCTAGGTTTGGGTGGTGTCTAGGTAGGTAGTGTCAATTCCATGTAATAGTGTAGTGTGTGTGTGGTGTGTATGAGAAATTGTGCCATGGAGTTGGTCCACATGCATTTATACAAAAAGTGGGCCACATGATGAAATGCTCATAACTTTTGATCCATAGGTCGGATTGACGCACAAGACGCGTCGTTGGAACCGTAACGATGATACGAACGAGATGACATAGGTCTTAGGTTGATCTAAGTTGGGTCTACGTGACTAAACTTAAGGTGACCGCAAACACAATCCGAGGGTTGCGGGTCGCCGAAATTCGACCGATAGGACCACGAGACCATGATGAACAAGATGTATACTCACACACACACATGCACACATGGGAACTAGGATTGGGTCTCACAATCCTCCCCACCAACAAAGAAATTTCATCCTCGAAATTGACTAATCTAAGACAAAAGAAAAGATAAAATACCACCATCATATAATAATCATCATACAAGGAAGGCAATACAAACAATCATATATCTATCAATCATCAAATAAATGGGGATAACGCTCTCTAATCTCGGCCTCGCATTCTCAAGACGCCTCGGTCTCCGAATGATGACCCCATTACACCTTCACCAAGGGAATGACTTTGGTCCTGAGGACTTGCTCCTTCCGATCGAGAATACGAATAGGCTGCTCAATGTAGGAAGCATCCTCACGGACCTCAAGTGGCTGCCAATCAATCACGGGAATAGTGTCCGACCCACATTTTCGCAACATAGAAACATGGAATACATCGTGGATCACGGACAATTCAGGAGGTAAGGCAAGCCTATAGGCCACAGCGCCTACGTGATCGGTAATCTTAAAAGGTCCAATAAATCTTGGGGCGAGCTTTCCCTTCACACCAAAGCATACCACACCCTTCATAGGCGAGACCTTGAGATATACCATGTCCCCGATTGCGAACTCGAGGGGTCGACGTCGACGATCAGCAAAACTCTTCTGCCGGCTTTGAGCTGTGCACATCCTTTGCTTGATAACATCAATAGCCTCTGACGTCTGCAGCACAAGCTTGGGACTTAAGAGACGACGCTCTCCAACCTCGGTCCAATAACTAGGAGATTTGCACGGTCTACCATAAAGTCCCTCAAAAGGAGCCATGCCGATAGTCGCCTAATAACTATTGTTGTACGCGAACTCTGCGAGGCACATATGCTCATCCCAACTACCCGCAAAGTCGATCACACAAGTTCTACGCATATCCTCAAGGATCTGGTTGACCCTTTCGGTCTGCCCATCCGTTTGCGGATGATAAGCGGTGCTGAGACACAAAGTGACCCCTAACGCTTGCTGGAAACTCCTCCAAAACTGAGACGTAAATCTGGAGTCTCGATCTGAAACGATCGAAATTGGGATGCCGTGCAGTCTCACTATCTCCTCAATGAATATCCTTGCCAACCAGTCCATAGACCAGGAAGCACGCACTGGAATGAAATGAGCTGACTTTGTTAAACGATCGATGACAACCAAGATGGTATCGTGACCGCGCTGAGTCCTCGACAACCCTGCGATGAAGTCCATTGATACGTGCTCCCACTTCCACTCTGGAACGCTCAACGGCTGCAAGGGACCAGGGGGTCTCTGATGATCGGCCTTGACACGCTGGCGTGTGTCACACTCGGCCACAAAACTTGTAATTTGACTCTTCATCCCCTGCTAGAAGTACTGCCTCCTCATATCACGATACATCTTCGTGGAGCCCGGGTGGATAGTAAGTCTCGATCGGTGTGCCTCAGTCATCAGATCATGACGCAACTCTGGCACATTCGGGACACACAATCTAACTCTGAAGCGTAATCCACCATCGGAACCAATCTGCCAGTCTGACTGCTCCACGGATGCGGCCTCTGCTCGGTACTCCTGAGGTAACTCGTCCGTCTGCTGAGCTTCGATCACCCTAGCCACCAAAGAGGGTTGAATCGATAAGCTCGAAAGCTGAACAATGAAAGACTGCAGACCGAACTCAAAGTCAAACTTTGAAACATCCTTGAGCATCTGCCACTGCTGAACCATCATATGTGCCACCAGGCCTCGTGGTGACGGCTGAGCGCATCTGCCACCACGTTTGCCTTACCCGGGTGGTACTGAAGGTCAAAATCATAATCTTTCAGCAACTCCATCCATCGCCTCTGTCGCAGGTTCAACTCGGACTGCGAAAATAGATACTTCAAGCTCTTATGATCCGAGAAGAGCTCGAACCTGACCCCATATAGATAATGCCTCCACACCTTCAGTGCGAAGACAACTGCTGCAAGCTCCAAATCATGAGTGGGGTAGTTCAGCTCATGGACCTTGAGCTGGCGCGAGGCATACGCCACTGGCTTCCCGTGCTGCATCAGTACAACACCCAAGCCAACTCTAGAGGCATCGGTGAAAACAACAAAACCCTCACTCCCATCAGGAAGAGTGAGAACAGGAGAGGACGTGAGGCGGTCCTTTAACTCCGTAAATGCCTTCTCACAAGCGTCACTCCAGACGAACTCGACGCCCTTCCACGTAAACCAGGTCAGCGGTGCTGTAATACGAGAGAAACCCTCTATAAATCGTCGATAATATCCCGCTAGACCAAGGAAGCTACGAATCTCGGACGCATTCGTGGGCTGGCCCCACTGATGCACTGCATCAACCTTCGAGGGGTCCACAGCGACACCCTCCCTTGTCACTACGTGACTGAGGAACTTCATCTCCTCCTGTTAAAACTCGCACTTCTCCAGCTTCGCATACAATTGGTGGGCATGGAAGGTCTTAAGCACAATCCACAGGTGCTCATCATGGTCCTCTTGGGTTCTCGAATATATAAGAATATCATCAATGAATACCACCACGAACTGATCGAGGAACGGCCGAAAAACCTCGTTCATCAGCTGCATGAATATGGCGGGCGCGTTGGTCAGTCTGAATGACATGACCAGAAACTCAAAATGACCATAGCGTGTTCAGAAATCCGTCTTCGGAATGTTCTCCTCTTAGACTCGAATTTGATGGTAACCGGAACGTAAGTCTATCTTGAAAAAATACTGCGCACCCTACAACTGATCGAACAAATCATCAATACGAGGGAGAGGGTATCGATTCTTGATGGTGACTCTGTTGAGCTCACAATAAACTACACAGAGTCGCAACGAACCATCCTTCTTCTTCACAAATAATACCAGGGCTCCCCAAGGCGAACTGCTGGGACGAATAAAACCTAACTCCCGGAGCTCATCTAACTACTCCTGCAGTTCCCTCAACTTTAACGGTGTCATCCGGTTGGGGCCTTCGAGATAGGTGCAGCACTGGGCACCAAATCAATCTGAAACTCTACCTGCCGACGCAGCGGCAAACCCGGTATCTCCTGAAACACATCCAGGTACTCACAAACAACTGACAGCTGTTCAATACTCTCTGCCATAGAATCCTCAACGATTGAAGCTAATAAACTAGATAACAACTCTCCTCTGGGATCGGCGACGAACTGGAACGCTGGCAAGCCTAGGATATGAAACGTGACTGTCCTCGCGGCACAGTCCAAGATGGCACGATACTCTGCAAGCCAGTCCATACCCAGAATCACATCAAATCCTGCCATCGGCATCATGAATAAATCGGCAGGGAGGAATATCTAGCTCACTAACATCGGGCAAGAAGGAATGCGACGGGTCAACACAATACCATGGGAGTCGAAACGGTTAAGGCCTCAACACGGCTTCCGACGGAATACCGGTCGATCGGCAAAACTGCTCAGCCACAAAAGAATGGGAAGCACCAGAATCAAACAAAATATGAGCAACACAAGCAGAAACAAGAAGAATACCCTCAACGACTCCACCAGTCGATGACTGCGGGTCCTGGCCTGGCGCCTGCTGCGCAGAATAAAAATGGCCTTGAGCTGATAGGGGAAGCAAACCGAAAGACTGAGGGTCCTGAATCTGAGCCTGCTAGGCTGTTATACACACTGGACTCAGGGATCGAACAACATACAGATATCCCCTCTGGCTTTGGTGCTGCTTTCTTCTTGGCGGCAACTGCCTTCTGCTCTTGCTCTCTTGTCTCTGCCGAGGTGGTCTACCCGGCCGCCTCTGTGGCGAGGAGGAGCCCTAGGAGCGGCCGCCAGGAAGCCGTGCTCTCTTCTTCGAGGAGGACGACGAGGAGGGGGCAACTGCGGTGGCCGTTGCTGCTGAATGGGGAGAGGGCACTCACGCCTCCGATGCCCGACCTGTCTACAACCGAAGCATACACCGGAAAAGGGGTCCGAAGGTGAAGCAGCTGGCGATGCTGATGACGATGAAGAGGGTACTGACTGATCCGCAGGCTGCCGATACCCTGATCTGCCCCTCCTCCTCTGCTGACGATGCTGCCTAGAACTGTTGGCTGGTGCACTCCTCTTTCTGTCTCCACCGAAACTCTGCTCTCTCGATCTCTGGGTCATAGCCCAGTCCTCCTCATAAACTAGTGCCCGATACACAACCTGGTCAAACGTCTCCAAGCAATGCCCCACCACACGGCTGCGAAGGGCAGGACGCAAACCAGTCACAAAACGATGGGCCCTCATCTTCTCATCGCTGGTAAGATGAGGAGCAAATCTAGACAAGGCCAAGAAATGGGCCTCATACTGAGATACAGTCATATCACCCTGCACTAGGGTCTCAAACTCGATCGCCCGCTGGATCTAAACATGCTCAGGGAAGAACTTCTGGTTGAAACGGGTCACAAACTCCTCCCATGTCCAAATTAACTGAGCCCCGACCATCCTGGACATGGATGACCACCAGTGTCGGGCCTCACCCTGAAGAAGGTAGGTGGTAAGGGATACTCTCTGGCCCGCAGGACACTGAATAGTGTCAAAAATCCTTGCAACCTCAGTGTGCCAAGCCTCAGCTGCAGAAGGGTCAGGATCACCACTAAACCTCGGGGGATCATGCTGCCGGAACTCTCAGGCTATCGCACTAGCACGTGGTAAGTCAGACTGCCCAGAAACCTCAGTGGTAGCTGGCTGATGGGTTTGCAATGCGGTAGCAACCAGCTGCATCAGCTGCTGGAAATGCTCAGCTCCTATAGGTATTGTCAGAAAAGCAGGGGCAACACTCGCCTTAGGTGGAGACACGGGTGCGGCCGTCAGAGCAGGAGCCTCCTAAACCGGAACAGCAGACTGAGGAGGGGGAATAGGTGGGGGAACCGGAGTAACTGACACCTCTGTAACTGGAACAACAGGCTGAGGAGAGGGGATAGGTGGGGGAACTGGAGCAACTGGAGGTACGGGCGCTATAGGCTTAACTGGGGGAGCAGGTCGGATTGGGACATCAGGAATCAGATCCTCAACAACAGGAGCAGGATGTGCTCAAGTAGGATAGCTACCTCGGGCGCCTCGTCCACGGGCACCACGACCACGGGTGCCACGACCACTGGTGCCACGTCCACGCATCATCGTCTATAAAATAATGATGTCTCAAGGAATTAAGACAATTATAGGCCCAATACGAAGTGAAGAGAAGAATCTCGGGACACTACTTATCCTATGTTCTTAGTAGACATGCAATGTTATCCTGAGTTATTCCAGAATTACTTGCTATGATCTGATACCAACTCCTGTCATGCCTCAGACTCGGTAATCGGAATCACAAGGAACCCGATGGCCGGTTCTGGTCGTAACAGCCTTCATAGTACCCCATTCTCGGCTCCTGAGGCAGATTCCAATCCTGGGATCCTACAAGGAGGATTTTTCATAACAATATAATCATTACCAATACGAGCATACCCAAGATCACAACAAGTACATCTGAGAATAACAAAGGCACACATCGCAAAATTCACTATAAATTTGAACTTTTACAATCATCTATAAGGTCCAAAAGGACATACATGAGATAAAAGGAAAAGAGAGAAAGGTCAGCAACACTGGAGTCCTGAAATGCTCAGCTCTACTCCATGCTCTACTACTATGTTGCCTGCCTAGGGTATCCTGCACGCATCAATTGTGTATAAGCTTATAGAAGCTTAGAGGGTGGTGTAGGTGTGTGATAATGGTGCACAAAAGAGTAGTAGGAAATACAAGGAGAGAAGTATGATCAATGAGGATATCACTAGCCTTACCTAGGCTTATCATGAATAAGATGTAATGAGTACTGGGTACCATGCCAAGGCAATGCATGAAAAGGCTTGTACAACCAATGCTAATGCAATGCAAGTAATGTCAGTGTTGATATCCAAACCACAAGTCGTGTACATTTTCGATTATAAGAAAATCACCGGGGTCCATTACACTACTAAATGATTGCCGTTCTATAGACCTTGCACAGTCAAACGAGCGTAAGAGACCTCACTACCCGCCCGTGGACAGCCATTCACCAACAAGGCGTAAAGGTAGCGGACCCATTTATGAGCTGGTCAGACTCATCCTAGTAATGCACCTCACATCAGGCAGGTAAGGCCACACCCCTATCCAACCGACTACACGACAGTGGGAGTCGCGACCTAATGGTATAAGGCCCTCGTGCGCTCATATATTCCACCCGGTCACGACGTTGGAGCAGATCCTTAATACCATAGAAGTTTTAGGAATTTCACCCATGGGCATCCTATGTACCTAGTATGCTCAACTAATATTTTTGGTGTCCACACATACGACCATCCACGAATACCCCTGTGGAGGCAAGCCCTAATGAAGTAAGGGCGGATATCCATAAGCTATGCAATGCCAGATGCATGAATCACACAATCCCATGCATCAATCCCAAACATCCATCTCTCGGGGAGATACCAACATGTCCTACACAATGACACAACCATGGCCAATCATACCTCAACCAAGCATGCATATGATGCGTATGGGAGTGGGCCATGAAGATGAATAAGGGTGCCAATGAGGTGAAGATGAACTCTCTACCTAACCATGAAGGGTCTAGGTACTTAACCAATTCCTCATAAGGAATACAACCTCTAGTGGGGGCCCATATACTTGGGGTAGCCCACGAGACTAAGGAGAACAATGATATGGGCCTAAATAGATGAAATGAGCCTAGCAAGGATCTATGGTGGGCCTTTAACCATCCATAGAAGCCCATGGGCCTACCTTAGGGCCACCAATGTGGACATCTAATCACAATTGGTCCCCTAGAGGTAGCCTATCTCTAATTGATTACGGATCAAGGCCCAAGGCGCACACAACATTAGAAATAAGAAATGGGTAACCATTACATACCACATACATTCATGTTGGACTTTAGAAAGGCTGCCCAAGGCCTAATCAAAATATGGGTCCAAGGGGAACACACATAGCCCAACCCATATATACCACTATGGGCCCATAGGGGAAAGATTAGGGCCCAACATAAAGGCCACTAATCCTATATATTGTGGTGGCCTAGTGAGCAGCCCATTGATTAAATCACATGGGCAAATGTCATGCTCTTAGTCAAGTAAGTTGGGCCTACAACCCGGCCCAAGTATAAAGTTGATTTGGTGGGCAACCAAGGGCCCATATACTTGTGTAGTCCGGCCCACTAATCCAACACAATAGTATGGTAAAAATGGCCCAAGAGTTCAATGGGCCTATCTGGAAAGTTCCAGCCCAATTGGGCCTAAAGAGTTCAACAACTAGCTACATTCATGGACCCAATTAAATCAACTGTGGTGGGCCTCAAAAGTGCATTTATTAAGCCCAACATTTAAGGAACTAAAGGTATAAATTATTACCTCTAAGATTCTTCACAATGTGTTGGGCCCCACTCCTCAAAATTTCAGCCCAAAGGCCAAGCATAATTATGACATGTTGTTGTCCTAAATTTGGGCACTCCATTGGAGTGGGCCCAAGGCCTCTAAAACTCTAAGAATTGAAGGACAAGGTCCCTCATCATGCATACAATAATAGGAAACCTAAAAAGGTGGCCCACCACCAGTGGAAACATTTTTGAATTATAATTTTTATCAAGGCATATTGCTGGACTGCACAGCAGAAAATTCTGGCAAGCCAACCATCTTGGCCCATTCTTTCGGATGCCTAAATGGGGTCAGTTGGGGATTAAATTTTACAGAGTGATACTTCTATATGTGGGCTACACCCCCACAAAATTTCAGAAATTTTGGATATTCTTAAGTGTTTTAATGAATTTAAACAACACAATCTTTCCAAAACTCGGACAGACCTGAACGTCCCAACGTGGTGGGCCAGTCCGGCCCTCGCCACGGTGTGCACAGGGGTTCATTGGCTCTAAAACTTGGTAGGTAGATCTAATAGTTTGTGAAAAATAACTTCACAAAATTTCATAATTTTTGGACATTTAAAAATATTTTAATTTATTTAAAGAAGTCAATCTATCCTGAAAATCGGACTGATCTGGACACCATATTGTAATGGGTCGGTCCAGCCACCACCATGGTGTGTACAGGTGTCCATTGGCCCCAAAATTTTGTAGGTTGGTCCTACCATGAGTGGACCACCTCCCTATAAATTTTTATAATTTTTAGACACCCAAAAGTATTTTAATAAATTTCAGAATTTCAACCTGTCCAGGGTGGAATGTTGCTGGAACAATGCAGAAAATCTAGACTGTCCACCTCACTTGGACCATACCTTTGGGACCCTAATGAAGGTCAGATGGGGTTGAAATTTGGTATGGTTGTAGGTGGGTCATAAGGCTACAAGAATCACATATTATTTTGTTTCAGTATTCCCACCAAAGACCCATAAATCAGGCCCATAGGTGGCCCAAAAATCTGTCTAGGCAGATTTGGACAGCAACATGTAATAGAAATGATTAAAATATAAACATGGTTTTCCATGAGATTTAACCCTACGAATTTGTGTGGTGGACCACACCAGTGGGCCCCATAAATGTCCAGACCTTCCCCATCATCAAATACCCCTTGCATGTGTCCCATTTAGGTGGATTTTGGGGCCACATGTCTAAGGATGGACTGCTATGGGCGTCCAAGCTCTATGGTTGGTCTGAATTTTTGTTGGCCTACAAGGTGGGCCATACATGCAAGATCAGATTTCTATTATAAAGAAAAAAATAAAGAATCGGCCACAAGAGGAGGGGCTCCACCACATTGAGGCCCTTCCCTTCATCAATCACACCATACATTCCTTCTATTCATATGTTACAACAAAGATCCACCACATGCATGTTCTAGATTCAAGATCAATGGTTGGGATGCCATCCCAACCTTGATTCTACGGTCTAGAGGACCTATCATGCTATGGAATCCAAGTAATCCTCCATGATGAGGGCCTATAGAGGGGAAACTCCATGCATGGACATGCATGCATCAAATAGGCCATTTGGCCCCAACTAAGGGATGATGTAGGATCTCCACCATAAATTGGTGGGTCCTACACTTCCCACAAAAAGAGATCTAAGAACATAAAAATAGAAATCCTAAGTCCTAGGAGTACACCCACCTTAGATTGCTCCAAACTTGGACCTCCTAGCTCCTAGTGCACTAAGGGATTCATATCAATGGGTGAGATTGGATTTAGATGGTTAGATTTAGAGGATTAAAAGGAAAATGGGGCTGGAGAAGAGAAAGAGATGGAAGGTAAGTTGCTGAATTTTTTTTTTTTACAAATGGAAGAGAAAATGAGAAGAAGGAGAGAGAGATGAAGGATTTGTAGGGAAGAAATGATTATGTTGTAAGAAAGCAAATGATAGCCTATGGTGACAATAACAATGTTGCTATACTTAAGCTAGGTTTGGGTGGTGTCTAGGTGAGTAGTGTCAATTCCATGCAATAGTGTAGTGTGTATGTGTGGTGTGCATGAGAAATTGTGCCATGGAGGTGGTCCACATGCATTTATATAAAAAGTGGGCCACATGATGAAATGCTCATAACTTTTTATCCATAGGTCGGATTGACGCACAAGACACGTCGTCGGAGCCGCAACGACAATACGAACAAGATGGCATAGGTCTTGGGTTGATTCGAGTTGGGTCTACCTGATTGAACTCAAGGTGACCGCAAACACAATTCGAGGGTCGTGGGTCAACGGAATTCAGCCGGTAGGACCGCGAGACCATGATGAACAAGATGCATACTCACACGCACATGCACACATGGGAACTAGGGTCAGGTCTCATAGGGCCCCACTGGCTGATTAAATTTACTTTTTTAGCGGGCCCTGGCTGCCGGAGCACACCCCTGGTGGCGGATGGGTCCCATGCATACGGAAATCAGAGAGAAACACGTGTAAGCGGTTGTCGGATCTTGACTGGTGGATAGACAGTTCCAGCACGCCTCTTAGCCTATAAATTTAGGGCGTCCACCTTGGGATCCTCACCCAAGTCGTTGAGAAAGAGAGAAAGGGAGAGAAAGAAAGAGAGGAAGAGAGAAAGAGATAAGGGGAGATCGACCGAGTGCGCTGTTGCACTCCCATCTGAGTCCGAATTAAGTTGGACCAAGTTTGCGGAGCACGGCCACGCCCGAGTCTAACCCAAGCTCACTGATTCTCTCTGACTCAACAGAGATGAGTCCTGACCTTGCTGGTCATGAACAGTCCATGTTGGCCTATTCTTTCGGACGATTCGGGGATTCCAGTAGGAGGAAGAATCAACTGGTGGGTACTCGGTGAGTCGAGTTGGGTACATGATTAACTGGAGCTGTTACTACTGGTCCAATGCCAGCATCGATGACCCATTTCGAGTCATTGTAGCAACCGTACAGGCTATCGAGCCGACTCAGCTGACGCTAAGGACAGACCAAGTAATGCCCAAACCACCACTATGTTGTCAACACAACAACTCGACTCGGTTCCTACTTGTTCGCAGCCATGAGCAGATGGACCAGGTGGTGACATGGGTTCGAGCCCGACAAGTGGCCGTTGTTGAGCCAAGTTGGTAAAATAGCTCAGGTTAGATAGACTAAATGGACCATGTGAACCGGCCTCTGGTTCAGATTCGCATCCGTTGGGTCCACCCATCTTGATAGCCTCGTACTAACAATGTTGGGCGGATGGATTGAGTGAGTTCTCTCACTTTCAGCACCCAGACATTACGGACTCAGTAACTCACTGAGTCATGCACGGTACCTTTCGAGTTTAAACAACCAGTGGACGACAACCACTGGATTGATCTCATGCCTCTGAACCTCGGTTCAGGTGCGTTTAACCCAAAGGCTACCATCTCCAACAACCAGCAACTCGCTGAGTTTGGTTTGCCTATGAGATGAGCAGCCAGACTATGCACCTCACTACTGCATACAAAACCCGACCTCCCAGTTGGGGTGTTGTCCCACAAATCAATGACTCAACTGAGTGCAACTAGATTTGGGATTTAGTGACTCGGGCTGAGTCATCTCGAGTTGACTTGGTTGGGACCCTCTTAACTAGATTGTAAAAGAGAACTCAGCAAGGTTTGGGATCATGCCCTCCTTTAAATCAGTGGATGATTGGCCAAGCAACTTATACCACCCCCCCCCCCCCCCAAAACCTTGTAGATGGGTCTCACTCCAATTTGGACTAGAAGATTTGTAGCTTCAATCACCCATAGGAATTTTGATCATAAACTAACAATGAATATTAACCATAGATAGGGTAACTCTCTAACCCTTAAAGGGGATCAGTTGATGGTTAAGTCTGATTAGCCTAAACTTATTTGAATGATAGGTGACCAAACTTGCCTAAACTCTAAGTAGCTTGGAATCAGAAACGTCCCTCCAAAGGTGATGATATCTTCCCCTTAAGCTTTCTATTTCTAAATTAGATCAAGGATAACTTTTAAATTGATTATGAATGATGCCTTAGAGTTTGATTAATTATATGATTAGTTTATTTAGATATATGTTTGAGAATTGATCATGAATATCAAATGCATATGCTAGACCTTGATTCATTTAATAGTTCTTGAATTGTATTTACACTTGTACTTAAGTCGTACTTTATTAGAATAGTATCCTAGTTCGATACTTGATCTCTATGCCATTTGGATATGCTATTGTACTGTTTGCAAGACACATATGAATCAAAATCTCTCTAGTATGTGAGGTGAACCTCTATCTATGAAAGAGAGTCTGTACTTAGGGTGTAATAAGATTGATTGGTCTAAGAATAGACCCTCAACATGGAGGTTATGTTAGTGGCAAAACTATTCATGAGACTTACCATCTATGGGGTGATTCCACCTATTTGACTGTGGGATGAACTATTTGACATTTTTATCGCCGTTGCTTATTTGTATTTAAGGCATGCATACCGACTCCTTTTAATCATTGTATTTAGTATCTTTGACGTTCATTCCCACTCAACATACGATGGTAGCTTCCCATACATTAAGAGTTGATTGGCCATATGCGGATGAGTTCTATCGACATCCTAAGTCGGTAGACTCATGGGCTGTGGATGGTGGAATGACACACTATACCCGAGCCGTCAGCCTATGCTGGGTGATGGTAGTGATCATGAGCTTCATTAAACTAGCTGATTGTAATTGGACTAATAATGACTTGGCTAATCATGCATACATGGCATATTGACGATGAACGGTGGATATTTCTAGATGCTATAGCACGTGCCCTCTGGGTTATTGGGGGTATTGTTTCGCTAGCTGTCAGACCATCGACTATCCATTTACGTATGTGATGTAAGATAGACAGTCGTTATGCAGTATGTGATATAGCACGTAATGTGCTTTGCTAATGGCTAGCCTTTACATGGGTGATGAGCCCAACTGCCGACTGAATGAGCATTCCTAGGTCGATGATGTATTCACTCATCCATGCATATAATAAGACCGTATTTTATTATATTTTGTTGCTTTCATGCTATACTTGTCTAAGGCAGCAGTGTGTAATCTTGAGAAAAATTTACACTGAGTTGGCCACTTATCCATCAAATATATAACCGTACAGGTAGCACATGTGGCTTAAGTGATATTCAGGTTCAGCCTAATGAGGAGCCGAGTATAATTATCAAGGATGCGTGGTTGTACCTGCCAAGAGAAGTTGCGCGATCTTGCGGCTTATGTTTAAATGTATTTTAATATTTCTCATGTATTAAATTATGTAATTTTTGGGTTAGCTTGTCAGTACACACCCATGTCAGTACACACATTCCATGTTATCCACCCCCGCTAGGGATCGATACCAAGACATTGGTTTGTTTTTGTTAATATTGAGACATCGGTTTGTATAAGTCATTATGGGCAACCTCTTGTATATTTCAAATGTAAAAGCAAATTTTCCTTTATGTTGAATTGTCCATTATACGACAAACTGCTAACTTTGAAAGATTAAAAAAAATATATCTTTATAGGTTAACACTTGGGTTTTCGGGAAACGAGTTATATACTCGGGTCCTGAAAACATGGGGCATTACACACACACACACACACACACTCTCTCTCTCTCTCTCTCTCTCTCTCTCTCTCTCTCTCTCACTCTCCCCTCCACTCCCTCCCTCCCTCATCTCTTGATCTAAATCAGTGCCAACTCGGTACTTCTTATCGGGTCGGACTCGGTATAGATTAGTCCAGGCCAGACCCGGATTTGAATTGCTTTAGGCATACTGGAGTTGGTACCGAGTTGAGTTGAGTTCGAGTCAGGCCTATTTCAAAATCGGATCGAGTCGAGTCAGCCCTAACTCGGTCCAACTCGACTTGATGCCCAGCTCTAATTTACATGCCCACATCGCACACTACCTTAAAAGAATGCTTCACTTTAGGTGTGCCTAGGGGTGTACATTGAGTCGAACCGAGTCGAGCTGGTCTAAGCTCGACTCGGCTCGGCCACTAGCTGACCTCAGCTCGATCTCGGCTCGGCTTGGTCCTCGAGCCTGATCGGCTAGCTCGGCTCAGTTTGGTCAGCAGCTCGGGCCAGATCGGGCCGAGTTCGAGCCAAGATCGAGCCGAGTTCGTCATTGAGGCATTTTCACAAACACCTAGACTGCACCTTCAAAATCTCACTATATTTGTGATAGCAGCAATGGTTTTACAGGTATTTTATCAAACACCTTCTAAGCAACATAAAAATTAAGAAAAAAGGGTGTTGGTTTCATATACATACCTTTCTTGCCACCGGCCACACTTCTTTTGAGTCATTTCATCAAACACTTGGTGAGCAACATCAATATCAAAGTAACTGAGTCGCCGAATTAGTTTGATCCGAGTTCAGTTCAAGCTGGGTTCGATCCGAGTCGAGTCAAGCTAGGGCCAGTTCGAGCTCAAAAAATCAGCTCGACTTGGCTCGAACTCAGCTTCGAACCGTGTCGAATTGAGCTTTTTTGAGTTTAGACGAGCGAGCTAACCGAGCTAGCTCGGTTCGTGTACACCCCTAGGCATGCCTACATGGCACATCAATGCAAGATTCAGGCCATTTCTTGTGTGAGCCCGCTGTAATCATGGTCCCATGAGACATGGGCTCTTTGGTTCTTTTCTTGGTCTGGGGGACTCTTTTTTTTTTTTTTTTTTTTTTTTTTCTTTTGTTCTTTTTCTTTTTATGACCTGGAATGTGGGTAGCCAACCTGTGATTTTTAAATATTTGATTTGATTATTGCCCACTTTTTGTATTTTTGGGCCATTGGCCCTTTGGAATTAATAAATTTTTGTTGTTCTTGTAAAAAATATTTGAATATGGTGAGCTCTAATTGGGGTGAGGCCCATTTACCAGGTGGGCCACAAAATTCAGGCTAGAAATGACGGTTAGAACAGCGGTGAACAGTCAATATTCATGTGGTCATCTGAGTTTCAGGACGGAGAATTTTCATGGTGGACCCCACCTTATGGTGGGGTATTTCTCAAATGATTACACAAAGAGAATCCATACTCCGTTCTTCTGTGTCCAAAAGTTTCTACCACATATAATTCAATTGCCAGCTTGTTTGCCGGAAGGAAGAAGATTGCGCCACCCTCCATTGGGACGTTAATACAAAGAACGTACAGGAATTTCTTGGCCGCAGAGGGAAGTCTCTAGCAAATCTCCTCCATCTATCACGCTCCTTCTCCCTCTCTTTTCTCCATTCAGATGTTCTTAAACTTCCACGTGAATGGTGACATGACTCACACACGTGAGAACACGTGACACGTGGGAAGTATGTAACAGGACATTTAGCCCCACTCCTACGCCTCGTTGTCAGTGGTCATGCGAGAGGCCTTGGGAGCATTCATGGACTGGAATCAATTTTTTGTGTATGGTCGACATCTACTCAGACGAGGTCAGGAATTCTGTGGGGGTGGGGATTCGGGTCCTCTGGGAGCTTCACGTGGGGAGTTTGCTGTCTTCACTGGTCATGTCCTTTGCTATATGAAAGTATATGCTCCCCTCTTATTCACATGCTTCGTGTGTATACATGCGGGCCCCATATATACGGCATATGCTGGTATATGCTGCTGTGGGGAACATCGAATTGGTCTTGCACGGAAAGAACCATTGACTAACTACAGGAGAATCCGGACTGAGATGGTTGAATGTCAAGGGCGGAGTTCTGAGCTAAGCTTATCAAAGTACTGGGTTCAGAGACACATATGAGCAGCTCTCCTGCCAAAGGGATGAGCCCTGAGTTGAACTGTCCGAGGACAGAGCTCGGTGAGGGAAGATCTGTCTCACTAGAAATATTTACAATGCGGTTAAGGAACCCGTGGAGAAGGAGCTCGAGGCCCGAGCTGATCAGATCGACCACTGCCGAGGCGGTATGAGGAATTCATAGCAAATCTCACCCTAGATATGGAAGATTCAGCTTGATCTCATTTGAAAATCTCTCCAATAGATTCAAGCTGGGATGAATATCACTCCGAGAAATTTAGGATAGGGATCCCATTAGAATACGATACTTTAGCGTACGGAACCTCCTCCGGGACTATATATACCACCATCCTAAACAAGAAGAGGTAAGTTCCAAACCCACAACCTAGTCCTTGATCTGAGTTTATCAACATAACTTAGGCATCTGAAGGCCCATAGTTGACTACCGGCACCCCCTGCTATCTA
Source organism: Magnolia changhungtana (assembly GCA_030180095.1). Lineage (NCBI taxonomy): Eukaryota > Viridiplantae > Streptophyta > Magnoliopsida > Magnoliales > Magnoliaceae > Magnolia > Magnolia changhungtana. Next base: position 5,339,875 of record JASAUF010000161.1, on the reverse strand, counting down.
CATCTCCTGTCTTCATAGGTCCATTAGTGGGCATACATTCATGATCAACTGCATTTGTTCGCCCAAAATCAGGTGACAATAGATTGGTATCATTTGTGGGAGCGACAGAAAAGTCAAGTTCTCATCACCAATCCCCTCTTGATGGCCAAAAGAAAGGGGAAGGCTCCGACTGCAACCGAGTTTGAACACTGGGCTCAATCCGATGAGGTATAGGCCTCACAGTTGCTGCCCTTGTTCCAACTACCTTCACAGGCAATAGTGCAAAAATCTTGAAATCAAGGGTAGCTAGGCAAGAGAAGAAGAGGAAGGAAAACAATGAGAGATCCAGCACAAGCTCCAAAAGGAGAAGAGACGACGACCAGAGCGTCGTTCCCCAAGCCAATCGAGTCCCAAGAAGTCGGTTCTACCGATACACTCCATTTAACACTATGCCAGAGCAAGTGCTCATAGAGGTTAAAAAAAAAAAGATCTTGAAATGGCCAAACAAGATGAGCGTCGACCCTAAAAAAAAAAAAGAGAGATGTAGAAATATTGTTACTATCGATAAGACCAAGACCACAACACAGTTGAATGCTTCGATCTCAATGAAGAAATCGAATCCCTTATTTAGAGGGGATAACTACGTGAATTTGCTGCCAGACGTAGAGAAGATCAACCAACTCCTTGGCAGGGATAACATGAGGAGAACAATGACAACAAACCGGTCAGGAAAATATGCACCATCTTTGGCGAACCCACTGGGGGCGGTGACTCAAACTAGGCACGCCAAACCCATGCTCGGAGTGCGAGAATCACTAACGAATGCCATCAAGTAAACCTCACCGACCGACTCAAGAAAGAGCCTAAGATAGACTTGTGCACGATCGCCTTTACAGAGGAAGATGCTCGAGGGATTCAGCACCCCCACGACGACGTACTTATGGTCGTCATGACCATCGCCAACCACAAGGTACATCGGATGATGGTCAACATAGACAACTCGGTAGAAATTCTATTCATAGTCACTTTCGACAAAATGGAGGTTGACTGCGACCTGTGCAAACCCCTTTTCCCGACTTTGCAAGAGAGAAGGTGACCTCGGAAGAAAGCATCCTTCTACTAGTGACGGTGGGAGAGGGCTCCAACTATATCACCACTATGGTAGATTTTCTCATGGTGGATTGCCCTTTAGTATATAATGTAATTCTTGATATACCGTCCTTAAACGCCATGCAAGCCATAGTCTCTACCTACCACCTCACCGTGAAGTTCCCAACCGAGATGAGGTTGGAAAAGTTGAAGGCGACCAGCACGAGGCCCAATAGTGTTATTCGATAGCTCTCCAAGGAAGGGCACGACAGCAACAGACAATGCAGGTCACCTCCTTCAATCTTAGGGAAGAAACTACCGAGAGGGGATCACTTGCAGAAGACCTCTTGGTGAAGCTCTCTAAGGCCAATCCATCCTAAACAGTCTAGGTCAGGTCACTACTCGAACCTCAACTCCAAGCAAAGATGTCCAACCAGGACATGCCCGGGATAGACCCGAGATTCGCAGTCCATCGATTGAATGTAGACCCCAACCATAAGCTTGTTCGACAGAAAAGACAAGCATTCGACACGGAAAGATACGAGGCAATCAACGAGAAGGTCAAAAAGCTCCTCAAGACTAGATCCATCAAGGAAGTACATTATCCCATTTGGTTGGCCAATATGGCACTGGTGTAAAAGGCCACCAAAAAATGGCAAGTCTGTGTGGACTACACCGACTTGAATAAGGCCTGCCTAAAAGGTAATTTTTTGATGCTGAGGATTGAATAGCTAGTAGATGTTACCACTGGGTACACACTCATCATCTTTATGGACGCGTACTCGGGGTACAACCAGATCGGCATTCACGAACATGACAAGCAGAAGATTGCCTTCATCACAGACAGAGGGATGTATTGCTATCGACTAATGCCCTTCGAATTGAAAAAAGTCGAAGCATTGTATCAAAGACTAGTGAACAAGATGTTCACCAAGTAGATCACAAAAACCATGGAAGTCTACATCGACGATGTGCTTGTCAAGAGAACCATGACAAGGAGCATGTGATGAACCTGAGAGAGATGTTCAGGATCCTAAGGAGATACCAGATGAAACTCAACTCAAGCAAATGCACCTTTGGCGTCAACTCGGGTAAGTTCCTAGGTTTTATGGTCCACCAGAGATGGATTGATGTGAATTTAAAAAAAAATCCAAGCTCTCATAGAAATGAGCTCGCCCAACTCAACAAAAGAAATCCAGCACCTCACAGGCAGAGTGGTAAAGCTACAGGTAAGTGCTTGCCCTTCTTCAAGCAGCTAAAGGGGAGTAAAAAGTAGACCAAGATAGAGGAATGTGAATAGGCATTCCAATAGCTTAAGGCTTACCTGGGTTCCCCTCCACTACTCTCGAAGCCCGCACGAGGGGAAAAGCTACTGTTATACCTAGCTATTTCACTAACAGAAGTCAGCTCGACCCTAGTCAGGGAGGAGGAAAGTGTCTAATGACCCATCTACTACATGAGCAAAGCCATGGCTGACGTAGAGACGCACTACCCAAAGATAGAGAAACTGGTCCTGGCCCTACTCACGTCATCCCGATGACTCAGGCCTTACTTCTAGCCTCACACCATCGTCATCTCCACCAATTAGCCCCTTCGGAAGGTATTGTAGAAACTCGAGGCTTCATGGCATGTCGCTGCCTACTTTATTGTAGAATTTACCTACCCTACAAACTAGCCACCCACTGGGGGAATCGAGAAGAGCACAACACCACAAACATGAACCCTTTATGTAGATGGGTCTTTGAATGCTCAGGGAAGTGGAGTAAGACTGATCTTGACCTCATCTGACCAAGTTAAGATCGAGTATGCCCTACGATTCGGCTTCCGAGCCTCCAAAAATGAGGCCGAATACGAAGCGCTCCTAGTTGATCTAATATTAGTTAAAGCAATGGAAGCTAAAAAGCTAGAAATCTACAGTGACTCGCAAGTAGTGGTCAACTAAGTGACCACTGAATATCAAGCCAAAGGAGAAAAGATGATTGCCTACCCAACCAAGCGTTAACGAGCTACTCAAGGAATTTGAAAAGTACGAAATCATACAAGTCCCAAGGTCTAAGAACACCGATGCAAACTATTTAGCCATATTAGCCTTGGCCTTCGACATCGATCTTGGTAGGATCATCCCAATTGAATTCCTGCCCGAGCCGAGCATCAGTCATCTTGGTCAGATAGTAACTCTCCCCGGCAGTCATATATCGAGTTAGATGGACTTGATCATATTATACCTACAACGAGGTGAGCTGCCTAAATACAAATTAGAAGCTTAGAGAGTTGGATGCCGATTTGCTTAGTACATGATGTTGGGGGACATCCTATATAAGAAAGGGTTCTCACTACCCTACTTGAGGTTCTTACGATCGGACGAACCCGAGTATATTTTAAGAGAAATCCATGAAAGTGTCTGTGGAAACCACTCAGATGAGAGAGCCCTGGTGCATAAATTGGTCCAACAGGGATATTATTGGCCCATTATACATGAGGACGCCAAGTGGCTTGCAAGAAAAAAATGACAAGTGTCGATGCTTCGCAATAATTCCATGACAATTGCCCAAGCAACTAAACCCGATGAATGGGCCTTAGCCTTTCACATAATGTGGAGTTGACATTATCGGACCCCTGTCGATCGGCAAGGGGTAGACCAAGTTCACCATCATCACTATTAATTAGTTCACAAAGTGGACTGAAGCCGAGCCTTTAGCTTGAATCACCGAACATAAAACGGTTGACTTCATCTGGAAGAACATCGTTTGCAGATTTGGCATACCCTACACTATTGTTACCAACAATGGTAGGCAGTTTGACAACGTCAGGCCTTTACCTCACCACAACACCAGCAAGCTAATTTTCAGGCGAAGCTGGTCAACAAGATCATTAAGAGCCACCTTAAGACCAAGCTCGAGAGATCCAAGGGAGCTTGGGCTGAGGAGCTGCCAATGTCTTATGGGCATATCAGACCACTGCTCAAATGATTATCGAGGAGCCCCCCTTTTTACTAGCCTTTTGTGCAGAGGCAGTGGTCCCAATGAAAATTAGGATGCTATCAGGCCGAACTGAACTATTCCAACCAGAGAAAAATGACAGGCATATGCTATTGAGTCTTGACCTTCTCGAGAAACTCAGAAATTACGCAAGTGAGAGTCGCCGCATATCAGAAGAGAGTTTCTTAACATTACAACTCGAGGGTCAAGCAATGAAGCTAGATTCATGGTGGGAGACCTAGTGCTTCAAGAGGTCCGCCTGAGCACCAAGGAGCTCGACTTGGGTGCCCTAAGATCGAGATGGAGGAACCCTACAAAGTCACCGGTATAGCCCGACCAGGGATATACCAACTAGAGGACTTAGAGGGGCAAGCCCCGCCTCATCCTTGGAATGCAGAGCACCTGAAGTTCTACTATCAGCAGAGACTAATCCGATCGAACTCTACAAGTACCTCAGGCATGCCCCTAGGTGTTAACTACTTGTAATTTTTTTTATAAAAGCACATTTTTTCTACATCGATGACCTACTGTCTATAAGAGACAAGCGCAACTTCTGGAGAGCCTAAGGAAATGCAAAACCCAAGGATGTGCCCTCCCAACTACGAAGAGCTCAGTGGCTAGGAAGTCGAGGAGAGGGAGAGGCCTATAAAAGCACCCTCCAGTTGAGCTTATTACCTTGATAAGGTAGAGAACCTAAGGGGCACAACCCAAAAATAAACATTTGACACTGACCTAAGTGCTCGGGATTAAATATTCTCGAAAAGACTCCTAAAGGGTCTGACCCCTACTATCTTTCACCATCTCACTTTCGAGCCTATGCAAGCTAGGGTCCGAAGGGGGGGGGAGGAGAGAGAGAGAGAGAGAGAGAGAGAGAGAGAGAGAGAGAGAGAGAGAGAGAATAAGCATACACACAAACGGAGGAAAGACTTAGGCAGATATATAAATAAAAGTCTTTTATTAAGAAAAACCTTACAAAATAAAATAGCCTAATTAAAAAAAGAAAACAAGCAAAAATCACATATATTCTTAGAGCTCCCTCTGGCTCAGGGGTGACCGACTAATAACAACTTCGACCGTAACAACATCGTTCTTTGTCGAGCTTGCCTCTTCATTCATCCACGATAGGATAAGCTTGGGGAATCACCCTCGAACCTCTTCTCGGCACTTGGTGAAGCCAGCGTTGAAGACCTCTTCCAACTTTGCTTGATGGTCCTCGAAGACTTTGTGGGCCTCCACCGTTGTCGCCTCTCTGGGCGAGATACTAGCCTCTACCTCAACTGCCTTGGCCCTTGCCTTCGCCATCTCAGCCTCCGGCTCAGCCTTCTTGGCCATTAGCTCAGCACCCCATTGACGTTCCTTCGCCAGTTGTGAGAGAGTGGCCTCCCGCCCCTTCTAGGATACGTGGAGGGCGTTGCGAAGCGCCTCCAGGTTCACCGTGGCCGCCACCAGCTCCTGGGCCTTCTCTTGGAGATCGGTTCAGGTAGTGTTAAGCAAGTTGTTTGCCTCCTTGACCCGAGCCATAAGCCAAGTGAAAATTACCAGAGGGCTATGATCCTAAGGGCCTCCTGCAACAGAGAGAAGACTGAGGTCAACAAAAAAATCTACATTATTCGGGCTATCAACATACCTTAATGGATGAGTTTGCCATCGCTGAGAATAGCCGCTTTGAACGTAGAGAAAACAAGGGGCTTACTTCCTTAGACACTTGACCCCGCCCCTAGTTCACGAGCATGACTAGATGCCTCTGGCCTCCTATAGGGCTGAGCTTTGGTGCTCAGAAGCACCCTCGGTACCCTAGGTCTCCTAAGCCGGAGCTCTCTCGACCCTCAAGGAAGGCACGTCCAACTCGATCACTTCGAGTGGACTAGCATTAGGGGGTACAGTGGCGACACCCCCTTTGGCCTCAGCCGGATTCATTGCGGGAGCAGCACCAATAGGTGCCCCACTGGTACGTAGGTTAGGAGCAGAGGCAACGGGTTTAAGAGGGGTGGGGAGAGAAGGAGATGAAGCGGTTGCCCTCTTCCTTGCACCCTTTAGTCTCTCAAGCTCAACCCTAAATGGAAGCTGCCTCTTACGGGACTAAGGACGACTCGACATCATTGTAAAGGCAATAAAGATGAGTAGGTACATGTGAAAGCCTATCTACAAGATCATCAGCCAAGAGCAGACCTTTGTTAGGATATTTACCTTCTGGAGAAAGGCCAAACTAATGTAGGAGCTGCGGAGTGACCAACTTTCTATAGTCCCTCTAAGCAACATGTAGCTCTCGATCAATCCTGATCGAATGCAGATGGAAGGAAAAAAGACTAGGCTGAGATTTGGGAAAAGTTGTAGAAGAAAAAGAACTAAACATCAACATTGAAAGAGAAAGCAAACAAAGTTTAAATGTAATAGCTCGGTATGCGTTCTGACCTAGTAGGGCGAAAGAGGTAGGGATTCGAGCCTGTACGCCCTCTAGCTCTACCATAGGAGACTCCCATTCTCAGGTTGTAAAAAACCACTTGTCCTTCTAGCCCTGATTGAAGGATGGATTATTGGTAATAATGGTTTGACCCTTGCCTGAACAAGAAGATAAATAATATAAGTTAAGAGAGCTAGGACTGTTCTTGGCTTGGTACAAGTAGAGGAGCTCATTCACCATGAGCTTAGAATTTTCAACCAGTTCCTAAAGAACACAGTAGTTGAAGATAGCTCGCCAAACGTTAGGATTCAACTACCCCATGGCGACTCTGAGGTGATGAAGTATCTCTCTCACCACAGGGTGGAGAGGTAGGCGAAGACCACAGGTGAAGAACACTGGGTATAGGGCAACCTCCCCCTAGGGAGGTCAACTAGGGACTTCTCCAACCCGAGAAAGTTGAAGCCGCACCGAGCTGTGAATCATATACTTAGACCTAAGGGCCTGCAAGTCGACTGCCCTCAACTTGGTCATAAAAACATTAACCATAAGGGCCATATCCCTAGAAGATGAGGAGGCTGGCTCGGCTTGTCACGAGGAGGCCGCCTCGGTCCGTTGTTCCACTCTTGATGTTGGTTTCGACTCGGGTGAAGGGATGGTTTCCCAAAGCTTAGACTTTACGGACGGTGTGGACTTAGAATTAGAGCAACTACCCACACTCCTGAAATGGGCTGAAGACAGTGGTTGCCTCAAAGTCCTCCCAAGAAGACATAGAAAGAAAAAAAGTGAAAGAGGAAAAGAAAATGAATGGAGATGGACTTAGGCGTATCGGAAAAAGCTCTAGCATGAGAATTGAGAACTAACGTATGCTAGGGAGAGAAGACTGTTGGGCTAAGATGAAGACTGGACGTTGGTCGACAGAGCTCATGCTTCACAAAACAAATAAATAAATAGAATATTTATAGGACTCCCCTAACTGCGCGTTTACTCTTGCATGATGCCATGTGTCATCACAACGGCCTGAGGTGATGCTTTGACTGATGTGCCCCTTCACGTGGCAACATGGAATTTGTCCAAGGAAAAATATGACGGCCGGAGTGACAGTTATCGACCCATGATTTGTCCAAAATTTGAACAGTGATCTGCCATTAATGCACGTCCTCTCATATCTCGTGACAGTAATCACGCCTTTTCAACTTCCGTGTCGAGTGCCGACTTTTTAGCTCTCACCATCGCCAATAAACAACAAACCTGAGCTCGATTTAAAAATAAAAGGACTACACTATTCAAAATTTGAATTTTGTTTCCCATGCTTTCAGACCAGTTTAAGATCACACTTCCTAAACTAGTACAATATGAGCTCAAAAGTGGGGGGCAACTATTGTGGGGAAAATTGAACTGGTCCCTCACACAAGAAGAACTATCGACTACCTACAAGAGAATATGGACTCAGGTGGTCAAAGGCGCAGGGCAAGTTTTTGAGCTAAGCTAATAAGAGCACAAGGTTCAAAGATAAAATGATCAACTGTCTAGACGAAGGGATGAGCCCTCAAACTAAGCCATTTAAGGACAAAGCTTGGTGGGGGAATCGATGGCAAGATAATTTGCAATGTCAGCAAACCAAGGTAATTGGGAGAGTTAAAACAATTGTTCGTCAGGGAACATGTCATTTATCGGTGTTGGTTTAAGGGAATCAGGAAGGTCTAGCCTAGAGAGATGGTCAATTACTACCTTCTCTACTCCCTTTTTGTCTCGTATTTCTATGTTGAACTCTTGGAGTAGAAGGATCCATCTTATCAAGCGGGGCTCAGCATCATTCTTAAAAAGAAGGTACTTCAGCGCCGCATGATCAATATAAATGATGATCTTAGATCCAATCAAGTAGGCCTAAATTTGTCCAAAGCGAACACTACGGCTAAGAGTTCCTTCTCTGTAGTAGAGTAATTCACTTCGGCAGAATTTAGAGTTCTACTTGCATAGTGAATCACATAAGGCTTCTTCTCTTTTCTTTGGCCTAATACCACCCCAATAGCATAGTTAAATGCATTGCACATAATCTCAAAAAGGATGCTCTAATCTGGTGGTTGCATGATAGGTATGGTAGTCAACATAGCCTTGAGCTTAGTGAAAGCTTCTTGGCAATGCTTAGTCCACTTGTATGGTGCATCATTTTAAAGTAGATTACATAAAGGATGAGAGAGATAACTAAAGTTCTTTATGAATCGTCTATAAAATCCAGCGTGTCCTAAGAAGGATCGCACATCACGTATACTCTTAGGTGGAGGCAGGTTATAGATAAGGTTAATTTTTTCCTTATCTAAGCACTATTCTCTTAGGAACCATGAAATGACATTCTCCTAATTCAAAACCAAATTCTTATCTTCGCATCACTTCAGCACATTTTTAAGATTTTCCAAACACTCGCTGAAGGATGGACTAAAAATAGAGAAGTCATCCATAAAGACCTCTAAATATTGCCCCCACCATGTCAGAAAATATACTCAATATGCATCGTTGAAAGGTGGTGGGGGCATTACATAGTCCAAATGGCATCCTTCGGTAAGCAAAGGTGTCAAAGGGACATGTAAATGTTGTCTTTTCTTAATCTTTAAGGGCTATCTCTATTTGATTGTAGCCCGAATACCCATCAATGAAACAGTAGTAAGAATGACCAGCTAGCTTTTTCAAAATTTGATCAATGAAGGGTGATGTTTTATTTAAACCAACACGATTTAAATGATTTTTAAACTCGCAAGTATACGAATCAGATGTAGATATGGTATGTATTACGAGATCGTTCCCACAAGGACTGGTCGTCACAATTCAAATCTGTGACTCTCCTTAACTAATCCAACAAATAATGAACTAAACTACTAAGCACAATTCTATGAAAAATAATTAAGAACAGGGAAGAAAATTCAATCAGAGAGAGAGCACTAGGACTTTCGAATCCACCCCTAAATATCCTAACCCTTGTTTTGTCTGTTGATTCACCTTAACCTAAATTGATACCACTTATTTAGAGAAAGCACAATCTGTGTCCTAAATCGGGCATACAGAATGTCTAATTCCTTTAAGCAATGCCATGAACAATACATCCCATGTCCTTGGTCGGGCACATGGTATGTACAATTCATTAAAGCACCCTATTCCTTCCTCTATAGGAAACCTGTTCTTGATCAGACACAAGCACCTGTAATAAGCATCCAAACAACATCCATATATATACTTTGGTCAAGTTCATAGATGGAGAAGTATGGAATTTAAACCCATAAAGCCCACTCAGAGAAAGAAACAAATTAATTAAAATTTAAAGTAAATCAACTAATACAAGAGCTGATCAAATTAGGGGCTTCATCTCAGCCCTAGCCGAGAGATTAGTGACCCATAAAATCTATAAAAAATATTAAATAAAATTCATAAAATCAAAACACCAAACCAATTGATCTCTCTCTCTTCCTCCTTCTCTTTCTTCTCTTTCTTCTCTCCCTGGCTTTGGATCTCGAATTCCCTGGTTTTGAATTCTCTCCCACGTCCAAAACTTCCCTTTTATAGCTGCTGGATGGCTGGAATCGGTGGCATAGTCGTAGAAGGACTCGTAGTACAATTTTTCGCAACCGTGATCAGTGGGCCCCACAGAGGTATTTTCTGGAAAATCCACCCCGTCCATTGGATTCACGATAAAATTTCAATCAAGAATGGGTGGTTTTGAAGGTCCATTAACGCGGCCCACAGAAGAAAATACGAAAAGATCAGTTTTGAACGTCGCCGGGCATCCCTTTTGTGGCCTCTGTATCACGCACGTGTGTATGCATGGGAGTGAACTATCAGCATGGTTTTGTAGTATTCGTGGCCCTCTACACGATGGACGGATCAGATCTTCCGGAAGGTTGACGAGTGGGGCCCACAATAATTCGCAAAAACGGCAGCGTCCGTGCGTTTCGCGGACGCAAACCGGCGCTGGGATGATGGTGGGTCCCACTTCTTTGATCGAATGGCAAATCAGTGCCGTTCATTGTATTTCCCTCGAAAAACCAGTAGGAATTGACTGGTTTTGGGGTGGATTCGGTGCAGTTCACGTGGCTTTCTGTCTTGCCGTCCAACCTGCGTTTGAACGGCTGGGATCTGATCTAGGCTTTCATTCGAAGTTTTGCCACCTAGGCGATGGCAAATGCCACCCCAGGAAGTGGATGGACGGCTTGGATTGTCCATTTGGACACAAGGTGGGCCCCACAACCGACGACCGCGGTCGGTAGCGGAAGACGCTGGAACGGTTTCTGGATTTTGAAGACGGGCGCGGGTCAGCGCCCGCACTAACCGTCCGGGCGGCCCGGTGCGCAGCCGGTGCACGTGCACTCGGTGTACACTCCCCATACATAGGGCCCACCGAGATATTTTTGGGAAATCTGCACCGTCCATCCTCTTTCTCATATTATTTCCGCCGTCAGGACCAAATTTGAGGCAGTTCCAAATATCAGGCGGGTCCCAAATTGTAGATTAACGGGCTGATATGTCCGTTGGACCACTTCCTAAGATCTGCAAGGGCTGAAATTTAATATGTACGGTTAATTTATGGCCCCCATCACATGTATGAAGTTTCGAACTGATCGGATGGCGAAAACCATGTGATCTTGCATTCTGGACCCTTTTCGGGCCCCTTGAACTTCAGTTTCTTGATTTCCTCGGATCTCGAGCGTTGATCTTGGTTTCCTGGGGTCGTTCTCGTGCTCTGGTGACTTCAGAACGTCAAATCCATGCCTTTAACATCAAATTCCAATTAACGCTCCTGATTTCGTCCTGTAATAAAAATATAATTAAAATCCGGCATTAAACATTATCATGTATGTAAAATCAGGTAATTACTGGGTCTGATATGCAATATTCGACCCTGATCACAACCCCCAACCAGCATTTTGCTAGTCCCGAGCAAAACATGCGAAAAATAATTTCAGAAATAAAAGACAATTCCTGTAAATTCAAGTGACAAGTGAACAGATAGCTGAGATGTGAAAAATCTAAGATTCATGATTGGTGTGTGAAAATTTTCTCTTGGAATCAAGCTTATAGTAAACTTCATAATCAAGTTCAAAATATTAATCCATCAATTAGAACATTCTTAAACATTGAGTTCCACGAGTGTAAAGTATAATCTCGACTTACAATCAGTAAGAGATCCAATTGTCAATTTCATGATATCATTAGTAATTCGTGACAACCAAGCTTGAAACCAACACTTATCTCACAGATTAACTTTGCGTTTTACCAGCCTTTGATTTTCTTTATGAGCAGTAACACAAATGAGGGGAATCAAATTCTCACCTATAGGGAGCAAACCTATGGCGAAAACTTGTCACATAACTCCTTTTATTTTTATTTTATTATTATTTTTTTTCATATGTCAACTATGGAGAATCAAATCTACACCTATAGGGAGCAAACCTATGGTGAAGATTTAGCCTTTTAATTCTTCTTTTTACCAAGTTAATCATTCAGTTATCGAACCAACACTTAATGTGTAAGCGAGATGTGATATGTGAAATCATGGCTCAATCAATGTTTACAACTTCTAATCATGAATTAACAATTCAAAATTGACTGTGAAATCAAGCAGATGGCCGAATCCAAGAGTCATAAATTACCCATCACGTATCTTATAATGTTAAAATCACAACTATCCTTCAAAATCACTTTGAATTCAATAGAAATTCCAGAAAAAATTTTAAAATTTTCACAAATTTTGCTTAAGACCAAGAAAATACTGATTAGGTAACCTAATCTCCCACCCCCAACCTAAAATCTACATTGTCCTCAATGTAAAAGAAATAAGCAAGCAATGCACATGGGACAACGAGAATAAAAGAGGAGTGATGGAAAGATAATACCTGGATGGAGAATCAAGAAGCTTTCTCAAAAAAATATCATTGTAAAACAGGTTAGCTCAAGAGAGAGATCAACAGAAGTAAAAATAACAAAAAGAAAAATCAAAGAAGATCCTATCTATACCACTTTCGCAGGTGCTCTCGATTGCATTTAGCGCATACAACAAGCCTTTAAACCCCTAGGTTACCCCTAGTGGACGAGTTGTAGTCTCGTGAGGGTTTGCAGTAATGTTACCCACAAACATTGAAGTAACTAACTAGGAAAAAGCCTAAAACAAAAGACTGGGTTGCCTCCCAGGAGCGCTAAGTTTACTGTCTATACTAAAACAACATAAAGGAAACTACCCTAGTCCTAAAAAAGCAGGGACAACTACTCAGTTATGCCGCAAGGTTCCTCTTCTGGCCAGTATCTTGATAAGTTTTTCAGTAGATTTCTCAACAGGAGCATCCAAAAGCCATTTTTGCAATAAGCTTGGATGCCCTGGAGCTTGACTTTCCAAAGAAACTTATGTACCTCGTCAAAAATTTTTCGTTGATTCGCTTGAGGTATCCAGAGTATATATGATTCACCTGCGATAGAAGAAGTTTCGATGTTAGTATCCCATGGTGAATCAGAGACTACACATAAATGAAAGTCAGAAAAATTCTCAGAAAGTGACGTAGTCTCAACACATTCCGAAGTAGCAGACTTCGGTTCAATCGTTAGCTCCTCCTCCCTTGATGGTAAATATTCAGGATTTGTGGAAGGAGGGGCTTCAGAGTAAGGGTTCTCTCGGTCAGTGATGACTACCGAGATATTGTTTTGCAAGGCATTTACTATGTCTCTTATCATGGGATCGTTTGAATCTGCAAAGTGTGCCAAGCAATCATCCAAAGAGTTGGGACATTCAGCTGAGAGTGACTCATTTTCCACATTAGAGCTTATGATGATCTGCCCAAGGAATCCATCATTTTTTAAAGTAAACAGAGGTGTGCTCTCTTGCTCCAGCCCTGCACAGACAGATTGAGGATCAGTATACGTAGCATTGATGTGTGGACTCTGTTCATCGATACTACTCAGAAGAGGCGATGAATCGTCATTATTTAACAGTTCAGATGGTGGCCTCAACTGGGTGGTTTCAAATTCAAGAGTCATATCGAGTAGCTCGTCCATCTCCCGAATCATATCATCATGTAATTCAGAGGAGTGGTCCAAATACGTTTCACAAGAGTTAGAAGGGTCGGTTGTAAGGGGCCCGTCCTCTATCTTTAAATCAGACGTGTTATGGGAGGGGAGTGGCTCATTATGACTGACCACTTCGTGTACATCTTGATCATTGACTTGGACCAAATTTAAGATTGATGCGAAGGGAATTTGGGTTGCACATTCATAATCATCTTCCCAATATGCATCATCGTCTACTTCCATGCAGTGCACACTTGGGATGGGATCGCTTTCCTCACACTCTATTTCCAGATTGGGTTGAGGTTCGTATAAACTAACCTCTTCCTCTTTATTGAACTCAAGCGTGTCATGTGAGTGGGGTGTGTCATCATCATTATATTTGAAAGACAACCATGTTTCTTCCCCATTCTTTTGAACAGTCATTGAGATCGACTCATCGGGGAATTGAACCGTATGCTCATTAATGGAATCCAACTCCTCATTCCAAATTCCAGATTTTGTTAAAAGCGAGTGAGGATCACTTTCCTCGCATTGTATTTCTGGATTGAATTGTAGTTGGGATGAGCGAGCTTCCTCTATCCTTTCAATGCGCGATGCTTCTAATGATTTCATCAATTTCGCAACATGCTGGTTGAATTGTTCTGGATCAAAACATGAATCCTCTTGGATCGTTTCTGGTTGGATCTCAAAGGTATGGGATCCAAGAGAATAATTATTACAATATGTTGTTGGTTCATCTTCCCAGTTTTGATGGTTCCACTGGTTATAGTTATACTGATCATACATGGGAGAATATGATGGTTGATAATAGTCCTCATTCCCATAATTATGATCGTATACGGCCCTATTAACCGATGGAACATAACTTTCTAGTCGGTTCTCAATGTCAGTTCTCGATGGAGAGAAATCTTGAGGTATATGTTGAATTCCACAACCTTCAGGCATTTCCCAATAAAACCTATCCAACTCAGCATATGCATGTACCCACATTTCCCAATATGTTGTTGGTTCATCTTCCCAGTTTTGATGGTTCCACTGGTTATAGTTATACTGATCATACATGGGAGAATATGATGGTTGATAATAGTCCTCATTCCCATAATTATGATCGTATACGGCCCTATTAACTGATGGAACATAACTTTCTAGTCGGTTCTCAATGTCAGTTCTCGATGGAGAGAAATCTTGAGGTATATGTTGAATTCCACAACCTTCAGGCATTTCCCAATAAAACCTATCCAACTCAGCATATGCATGTACCCACGATTCCATGGTAGAACCTTAACTCTGAGTCTAATCCTAGAAGAAACTAAAATCCTACAGCAATACCGAAAGTAAAGGAGAAGTTAGAAAGATGTTACCAGAGTAGAAGTTCCTATGTTAAAAACCTGCACAACAAAACAAAACAAGTTAGTATCTAGGGGATAAAACCTAATCTAGAAAAAATAAAGAGAGTAACAAAATTAGGACGAAGTTACCAAGTTAAAATATCTATCAACGACCCTACAAGACAGAAAGGTTAGTTCCAAAAAAAATAAATAATCTAAGACTAAAGTTAGTAAAATCCTAAGCTATGAATTATGATAAGAGAGAATCGTAAATTCAATTTGGAACAAACAGATCCCTCAATCCAACGGCTAAAAACTTGATGTTTTATTTAAACCAACACGATTTAAATGATTTTTAAACTCGCAAGTATACGAATCAGATGTAGATATGGTATGTATTACGAGATCGTTCCCACGAGGACTGGTCGTCACAATTCAAATCTGTGACTCTCCTTAACTAATCCAACAAATAATGAACTAAACTACTAAGCACAATTCTATGAAAAACAATTAAGAACAGGGAAGAAAATTCAATCAGAGAGAGAGCACTAGGACTTTCGAATCCACCCCTAAATATCCTAACCCTTGTTTTGTCTGTTGATTCACCTTAACCTAAATTGATACCACTTATTAGAGAAAGCACAATCTGTGTCCTAAATCGGGCATACAGAATGTCTAATTCCTTTAAGCAATGCCATGAACAATACATCCCATGTCCTTGGTCGGGCACATGGTATGTACAATTCATTAAAGCACCCTGTTCCTTCCTCTATAGGAAACCTGTTCTTGATCAGACACAAGCACCTGTAATAAGCATCCAAACAACATCCATATATATACTTTGGTCAAGTTCATAGATGGAGAAGTATGGAATTTAAACCCATAAAGCCCACTCAGAGAAAGAAACAAATTAATTAAAATTCAAAGTAAATCAACTAATACAAGAGCTGATCAAATTAGGGGCTTCATCTCAGCCCTAGCCGAGAGATTAGTGACCCATAAAATCCATAAAAAATATTAAATAAAATTCATAAAATCAAAACACCAAACCAATCGATCTCTCTCTCTTCCTCCTTCTCTTTCTTCTCTTTCTTCTCTCTCCACGGCTCTGGATCTCGAATTCCCTCGGTTTTGAATTCTCTCCCACGTCCAAAACTTCCCTTTTATAGCTGCTGGATGGCTGGAATCGGTGGCAGAGTCGTAGAAGGACTCGGAGTACAAATTTTCGCAACCGTGATCGGTGGGCCCCACAGAGGTGTTTTCTGGAAAATCCACCCCGTCCATTGGATTCAGGACGAAATTTCAGTCAAGAATGGGTGGTTTTGAAGGTCCATTAACGCGGCCCACAGAAGAAAATACGAAAAGATCAGTTTTGAACGTCGCCGGGCATCCCTTTTGTGGCCTCTGTATCACGCACGTGTGTACGCATGGGAGTGAACTATCAGCATGATTTTGTAGTATTCGTGGCCCTCTACACGATGGACGGATCAGATCTTCCGGAAGGTTGACGAGTGGGGCCCACAATAATTCGCAAAAACGGCAGTGTCCGTGCGTTTCGCGGACCCAAACCGGCGCTGGGATGATGGTGGGTCCCACTTCTTTGATCAAATGGCAAATCAGTGCCGTTCATTGTATTTCCCTCGAAAAACTAATAGGAATTGACTGATTTTGGGGTGGATTCGGTGCAGTTCACGTGGCTTTCTGTCTTGCCGTCCAACCTGCATTTGAACGGCTGGGATCTGATCTAGGCTTTCATTCGAAGTTTTGCCACCTAGGCGAGGGCAAATACCGCCCCAGGAAGTGGATGGACGGCTTGGATTGTCCATTTGGACACAAGGTGGGCCCCACAACCGACGACCGCGGTCGGCAGCGGAAGACGCTGGAACGGTTTCCGGATTTTGAAGACGGGTGCGGGTCAGCGCCCGCGCTGACCGTCCGGGCGGCCCGGTGCGCAGCCGATGCACGTGCACTCGGTGTACACTCCCCATACATAGGGCCCACCGAGATATTTTTGGGAAATCTGCACTGTCCATTCTCTTTCTCATATTATTTCCGCCGTCAGGACCAAATTTGAGGCAGTTCTAAATATCAGAGTGTCCCAAATTGTAGATTAACGGGCTGATCTGTCCGTTGGACCACTTCCCAAGATCTGCAAGGGCTGAAATTTAATCTGTACGGTTAATTTATGGCCCCCATCACATGTATGAAGTTTCGAACTGATCGGATGGCGGAAACCATGTGATCTTGCATTCTGGACCCTTTTCGGGCCCCTTGAACTTCAGTTTCTTGATTTCCTCGGATCTCGAGCGTTGATCTTGGTTTCCTGGGGTCGTTCTCGTGCTCTGGTGACTTCAGAACGTCAAATCCATGCCTTTAACATCAAATTCCAATTAACGCTCCTGATTTCGTCCTGTAATAAAAATATAATTAAAATCCGGCATTAAACATTATCATGTATGTAAAATCAGGTAATTACTGGGTCTGATATGCAATATTCGACCCTGATCAAAGGGCAAAGAAAAGTGGTTCTTCCTTGTGATGGTATTCAACTTCCTATAGTCAATGCACATTCTTCAACCAGTAGTAACTCTAGTTGGCACGAGTTCATTGTCGGCATTGGCTATGATGGTGATTCTGGACTTCTTAGGAACCACCTGAGTTGGACTCACCCATTGACTGTCGGATATAAGGTATATGATACCCACATCCAATAACTTAAGTACCTCAGCCTTAACCACTTCCTTCATGTTTTGGATTTAATCAATGTTGTGGTTACCGAGAGGTTTTCACATTATTGTTAGTGCACTTATTTACACTCATGTTTTTCAATTACGTGACTAGTTGTGTCGTGTAGTCGGATGAGTTCTTGGCAAGTAAAGACCGGAGACACAACTGGATCAGAAGCATCAAAGCCACATTGAAGACGAAGAAATGCTTCTGCGATCATGACCTTGCAAATAGATGATCCCAACCTAAATAAGAACACCTACTTAGTTCATCTATTTTAAGCCAATCCCAAGTCCAAAGATTATATCCTAAAATTATTGGCATTTGCATATCCTAAGTTGTTGAAAGGATAAAAGGACAAAAATAGAAAAATTTGTCCACCTTCGGTAGGAAGGTGTAACCGAATGTCACCTTTAGTATCAATAAAGATACCTTCGATGTTACCAAAGGTACTCAAAACTGTCCAGCAACCTCATGATTATAATTCGGTATCACTGACTAGATAATTTGGTGACACCGAAAGCCACCGACGAACAATGTTTGGTGCCACCGAAATGGACTTATTTTGAACAGTAACTTGAGGGATTAATTCGGTACTATCGAATGATATTTCGGTACCACTGAAGCAAGTTTGGTGATACCAAAGTTGACTTCGGTAGCACCGTAAACTAGCCATTTTATATCCGTTGGAAGTTTTCTTATACAAAAGTGGCTTGTAGAAAGTGTGGATTTAGGCTATTCAGAGTCCCTAGGTTGTCCCAAACTCAAATATCTTATCCTAGACTCTATCCACATGAGATTCGTGTTCTTTTCATTGTGATTCATCACTCATGAGTATTCAAAGCTCTTATTTATGAAGAATATGATGTCAAGCCTTCACTAAAGTATTGAGACCAAAACCCATAGGTATATCCTTAGTCTCAACCATACTCCAGTGTATCCATCGGTTGAATCCCTTAGGAAATCTACTCATTATCCTAGATAGGAGATTCAACCAACTCTCATAACATTGGTCATCTTTTAGGTACATCTTATGCAAGGTTATTAATCGTGAAGCCAAGCCAACAAGAAAATCTAAGCTACGCGATTGGGGGAGCACTGGGAAGCTGATTCAAGCTCGAGAGCGCAAAGATCTAGCAACCCGAGACAAGTTATTAGAGAGAACTCTATCCGACAAGTAAGTGTCATTTTAAGAGTTCAAAAGTTTAGTCTCTCTCCTCGTGTAGGATTAAGACTAAGAGTTTACTATCTACAAACTCGTTTAGGTTCCTCATGTGGGACCTTGGATGGTGGGCCTAAAGGTAGGTGCCTTGTATGGGACCTTAGCCGATGGGCCTAAACATTAGGTGCCTTGTGTGAGACCTTAACCGGTAATCCTAAACATTGGTTCTAGGTGTAGGACCTTTGCTTTTGCAAAGAACATAAATTGTGTCCTTAGTGTAGGTCTGTAAAGGTTATTGGTGAACCTGTTTAAAACCATTGATAGTTAAATCTGGTGCACTCTGGGATTGAGTGTGGATGCCGAGAGTGGAGTAGGCACGTAACCAAACTACTATAAATGCTTGTGTTTGGAATGTTCATTTGTGCATTTGTTTAAATCATGCTTATATATGCTTAAATATTTGAATTTGTATACATGATTGGATGAATGTTATTCATTGATATGAAGCACATTCCACACACAAGCTCACAACACTAGGCTAGGTATTATATTTCCATATCTTTAATAGCCTTTGTGATTGGATCCTCTAATTGGCTTGGAAGCCATTAGAGTTATATTGCCTTACTACCTTTAAAATTGAATGATCATTTAAGATAGGCAATCAAGTTTTCAAATAGGTAGTAATAATTGAAAAGTCCCATTCCTCCCCCCCCCCCCCCCCCCTCTCTAAGACATTACCTCATATTCACATAATTGAAAAGTCCTATTCCCCTTCCCCCCCCCCACTCTAAGACATTACCTCATATTCACTCTTCAAGATCAGTAGGTGCAAATCGCAAATTCAATTATCCTCAGGATGAATTCGGTGAGTACAAATTAAAGGGTCAATTCCCTTGAGGTCCACAATCGACCATCCAAGGGCTCCTTTCTCAAGGGGTAGGAAGAAATCACCACTGGGTATGTCTCATCTTGACTTAAATAGACATATTTAAGATCAACGAACAAAGGTTTTAGGTCAAGCTTCGGTGCTTTGAGCCTAGACGGTAGAGGTACTACATCAGTTTGGGACAATTTCTCAAATTGTAGCCTTCACCTGTTAACTTCAAGTACTGACATAGCATCAAGTATGGCATCCATCTCCTTAATCGTATCATCATCCAAATCAAGCGAGTGAGCCAAGCACGTCTCTACAGTGTCAGAGTATAGAGTCAAAAGCGCTCTATCTTCCATAAAAGAATCTATCAAGTTAATGTCGTGGATACCATCAATATCCTTTGACTGTTTGGTCATGTTGAAAAAGATATTGAGTTCCAATGTCATATTTCTGAAAGATAAATTCATAATTCCATTCCTACAATTAATTATTGCATTTGATGTAGTAAGGAATGGACGACCAAGAATAACAGGAATTTGAGTGCTCATATTTACGATAGGTTGAGTATCCAAGACAAAAAAGTCTCTTGGATAGTAGAATTTATCAACCTGGACCAACACATCCTCAATCATCCATCTCGGTACACGAACTGAGCGATCGACACATTGTAATGTGGTCCGGGTGGGTTTTAATTCACATAGACTCAATTGTTCGTATACCGAGTAAGGGATCATATTTACACTTGCTCCCAAATCAAAAAGTGCATGCTTAATCTAGTGATTCCCAATTATACAAGTGATAGTTGGGCTACAAAGATCTTTATATTTTAGTGTCACATCTTACTTGAGGATGACACTCACCTTTTCTGTTAGAAAAATTTTCTTTTGTATATTTTATCGTCTTTTGGTAGTGCATAGATCTTTCAGAAATTTGGTATATGAGGGGATTTGTTTAACGGTATCTAGTAGAGGAATGTTTACTGTCACTTGTTTTAACACCTCTAGAATATCATGTGAGTTAGCTAGAGGTTTTGGTGCGATCAACTGTTGAGAGAATGGCGCAATCAGCTTACTTTGAGGTTCCGGTCTTAACCCATGTGGAGTATTGCTAGGTCTATCATTCTCAGCTTCTTCCGGGTCCTTAGGCTTTTCAGCACTCGTCGGAATAGTTTTGTAAATAATCTTTCCACTCCTAAGAGTGGTGATAGACTTAGTCTGCTCCATCTGATTTGAAGACCTTGGGTCACTTATTTCATATTGTGATTTTGGATTGGGGAGAGGCTGGGCCGGAAGGATCCCTTTTTCCCCAATTG
The DNA here is from genome assembly GCA_030180095.1 of Magnolia changhungtana. NCBI lineage: Eukaryota > Viridiplantae > Streptophyta > Magnoliopsida > Magnoliales > Magnoliaceae > Magnolia > Magnolia changhungtana. The sequence continues at coordinate 5,318,984 of JASAUF010000161.1, read as the reverse complement.
AATTTTTTGTGTCAAGTCCTTGTATGGCCTTTGCAAGGTCTTAAAAGGCTTACAACATACCCTGATTAAAAAGCTCTTGATTTTGAATATGTTTTAAGACCAGATCCTCTTGAGGTTTCCTTTGATTCAGAAATTGGTTAAGGATCCCTTGAGGAGTAGTCGTTTGTCCATTCCTCTAACTGAAATTTGGATGGTTCCTCCAACTTGAGTTATATGTATTTGAGGTGGGTCCACTGAAAGGTCTTTGGTAGTTGTTTATGACATTTAATTACTCATTCAATATCTCTTAAAAAGCAGTAATTGTTGGACAATTCTAAATTATATGTATGTCACAAGCATAAATACTACAAACAACTTTTGCAGCCTTTTCGAGTTCTGCCTTCTTAAGTTCGATGGCCTCGACTTTTCTTGTGAGTTTGGCCAATCTTGCTTTTACATCATCTTCCTCTTTTAAGAGATAAATTCCTCCCCTTTCCTTTGATTGAGTAGGCTTAGAAATGGTAGTTCTTGAGGAGGTATTCCATGATTGCGTGTTTTCAGCGAGTTTATCAAAATAATCCCACGCATCATCGGTTTCCTTGTTCATGAATTCCCCATTACACATCTTCTCCATAATTGGTGCATGAATGAGGTCAATCCCTCATAGAAAAAACTCATTATCCTCCATGTTTCATATCCATGTTGTGGACATGAATTTATAAGATTCTTAAATCGCTCCCAACATTGGAAGAAGGTCTCATTCTCTTTTTGTGCAAAATTCATGATTACTTGCCTTAGAGTATTCGTTTTATGATATGGGAAGAGCTTTTTAATAAACTCCCTTGTCATCTCACCCCATGTACCAATGGACCGTGGTCTTAAGGAATGTAACCACGACTTAGCCTTGTTTTTCAAAGAGAAAAGAAACAATTTTAGTCTTACCATGTCCTCAGACACGTTTGGGAAGTGTAGTGTAAATATGATCTCATTAAACTCTTTCATATGCAAGTATGGACTTTCAGATTCTAGTCCATGAAACTTAGGAAGGAGTTGAATCACACTCAGTTTAACATCCACAGTTCCTACATTCAATGGGAATATCATGTAGGAAGGTGTACTCATCCCCGCCGTTTGTAAATAATCTCATAGAGTATGAGGTGGGGGTGCATTCTGCACCTCATTTTCATCTTAAACTTTCTCAACTAGAGGTTGAGGTTGATTTGTAGCCATCACTTCTACTGACTCAGGAGGATCTCAGGTGATGTGTAATCTGGTGATGGATAGGCAACCCTTCAACTAATCCAACTTCAGTCAAGAGACGTAGAGTGTTATCACGGACCCACTTGGGCATGAAACACTCATGACCTTCAAACAACTAAATTAAACTAAACCTAAGAAAAAAGAAAAATAAATAAAACAGATAAGAAATCTAGAAAAAGTAAGAGAGAGGGTTGGAACAAAATTACCAAATAAGAGTTACTATGTTAGGATCTTGCAAAACAGAAAACAATGTTAGTTTCTAAAACTAATTTCAGAAAAAATCTCAACCTAAAAACATAGCAGAAAAATAAACCTTAATCTTAACTTAATTCTAATACCAATTAATCTTATAAAAACACAGTCGTAGTCCTCGGAAATGGTGCCAAAAACTTGTTCACAACCCTAAGTGGAGGGTCGCGATGTAGTAATAACTCGATGAGACCGAGGTCGAATCCACAGGGACTAAACTTGTATGTATTCTGAAAAGAACTAAAACAAGAACTAGAAGAAGATCTAAATCTGATTTTGGAATAAAAGAGAGTAATTGTGAATGATGTTGATTAAAACTATCAATTGAAAGATAGGAGCTAGGGTACCAAGGATCCACTTGTAGCTATCAAGATGCTACCTTACTTGAATCAAGGAACACAATTGGAATTAGAGTCCTATCTTATTCAATTGGAAGAAAAGGAAATTTAAATCAAATCTGAACTCTTCATTGACCTAATTCTCGATGGAGGAGAATTATGATGATCAGAAGGGATTCCATCACCCTACCATGCCCAGGAGATGATGGTGAACAACAAGATTTGCAAATCTCACAACCTAAAAACAAGAAAAGAAGATATCCAGAGCTATCACAACATCTATTGTAATTTGAGTCACAATAAATCATAGAAAACTGAAAATATTTATTTAATATCAAACTAGAGTTCAATAAAGTTCAATATAAATAAGAATCAAAGCAAGATAAGCATCCCAACACACTACAAGCTTCACCTCTTAGCCCTAGCTAAGAGGTTTAGTTAACTATAGACATGATTAAACCAAAAACTCTTAAATAAAACATGAAAATAAACTAAGGAAGAGGAAGAAAAACTCTTGTGAGGCTTCTCCACCCTTTGGATCCACTCCTTAAACCCTAGACGATGGTTTGGGACATCCTAAGGACTCCTATTTATAGTTGTGAAACACTATCTTTTGCACCGCCTTGGAATTTCCGCAAACCGACCTTGAAACTGCCTCAAATTTACACAACTGCGTTACGCTTCTATTGGACTAAAGTCGAGTTTGAATCATGATAGGATTATGTTTTAGCAGTTACCTGATTTCGATCACACCAAGCTTAGGTTTGGTTGGACCGAATTTAAGTTTTAGTCGAACCGAATTAACTCCAAAATTCATCATTTTTCATTGGAGCTTTTTATGCACTTTCGGTCAAACCGAACTTAAGTTCAATCAGACCGAATTATCCTTCGGTCGAACTGATTTAGCTTTGAATTTCATCGTTGCTTGCTGGACTATTTTATGTGATTTCGGTCGGACCGAACTTGGGTTTAGTCGGACCGAACCTGTCTGTTTTCTGCTGTGAATTCTGAAATCTTTCGAGTCCTTTCTTCTTCCTTTGTACTTGGTTTCTTTAGATCTTTGGCATGTGAATTCTTCATTCTTGATCTCCTAAGATCCATCATTTGCTTGGTGATTCTTGAGCATCAAATCTATGCTTTTAACATTCTTTTCAATCTAAGTTCTCAGATTCACCTCGCAATACAAACATGTATAAAATATATCCATTAAGTGTTATCATGTTCATAAAACCAAGGTATAAATAGGGGGAAATATGTAGTATTTGACACTCAACCAGCTTCCCTCTTGGGTTATCTTGAAAGCCTGCGGATCAAAGCTAGCAAAAATCTGAGGAGATTGACCATCAATTATGTCATGATTGACAGTGAGTTGTACCGTAAAGGGCTGATGGTGTGCTACTGAGTTGCTTAACTAAAAGAGAAATTATACTGGTAAGGGTGAGGTTCATGAAGGATTATATGGAACCCATCAGGTAGGGAGAAAGATGAGGCTTACAATTCGATGCTACGAATATTTTTGGCCAATAATGATGGCCAATTGCATGCATTCGATATGCAAAGGATGTGAAGTATGCAAGAAAAATGGGTCGATATAGCACGTGCTCCCTCTCGATATTCTCCAAATTATCAAACCATGGCCTTTCCGGGGATGGACAATTGATTTGATAGGCCAGATCCATTTGCCCTCATTATGCATGGACTCTTTCATCATTGTGGCCACTGATTATTTTACTAAATGGGTGGAGGCAAGACCTATGAAAGGAGTCGGCCATAGGGAGATTATCGATTTTATTGAGACCCATATCATCCACAGGTTAGGGATTCCTGAATTGATTACCATGGATGGGAACGTAGCATTCTCAGTGAAAGAGGTTAAAGCAATGGTCGACCAATACAAAACTAAGATTCTGCATTTGACACCATATTATGCGCAAGAAAATGGCCAAGCCAAGGCTAGCGACAAAGTGATGAAGAATATATTGATGAAAATGATCAAAGAAAATTCTCAAGAGTGGCATACAAAACTATCCGAGGCACTTTGGGCATACAGGAATTCACCTCGTACTAGTATAGGGACAAGTCTATTTGCATTAACATACGAACACGATGCAGTAGTGCCTTTGAAAATCATTGTGCCATCATTAAGGATTGCACATCAAGCCGAGTTAACCCTTCCCCAGTTCACAAAGGCCATGCTGGTCGAATTCGAAATGTTAGATGAAACTCGGATGAAGGCCTTAAATTCTATAATCACCAATAAGGTTGTTATTGCTTGGGTATATAATAAGAGGGTGAAAGAAAAATCCTTCAGAGAAGGGGATAAGTTTTGAAAGGTGGTGTTGTTGATAGGACGAAGGGAGCAATCTTTGGATAAGAAATGCTCGCCCACTTGCAATGGGCCCTATGTTATCATCCAAGTCCTTAAAGGTGGAGCCCAACTCTTACGCGATAAGGATGAAAAGGTTGTAAAAACTCCAATCAATGATTGATTCTTAAAGGCCTACTATACCTCCTTATGAGAAATAGTACAAGGTCAGGGAACCTATGAGCTCCTTACCATTGATTAAAAAAAGATTTTATTACTGTGGGAAGGGATTTAGACCATCGGTCAGTACAAAAATACACAAGAACAAAAAATTTGAGCAATAAGGAGGCACAATTGTTCAATCAAGCAGCTCAGATATAAGCCACCAAGATCTCTTAAAACCCCTTGAGTGATGACTCTTTAGCCTCCTTGGACAGTGCCTGCTTACTCCATGACGATCTCTCGACAAAAAACCAGTCGAGGAGGCTTATCACTTCATCGATGCAGCGGTCGATTTCGGCAACCTCATTGTCGGCTTCTTCCTTACAAGTGTCGCTCTCTTGAGATCGAGCTTGATAAAGGTCAATCTGAGAATCGATGAATGTTAGGAGTTCATAAGAGTCAAGTCGGTCCCTGTTTGGATGGAGATGTGTAGTCTTAAAGGGATCGTCGGCCAGCTTGTAGTGATGCGCTTTGAGCAATTGCAGCATGGCCTCGTTGAAGTGGTGCTCACGAGTCCAGTACACATGATGGTTTCATGAAGCATCGTATCAGCTAAGAGAGCTTTAGATTCTGGATGTATGGCAGACCACTTCCTCATCAGACCAACATACTCTTATATCACCATATCAACTTTGAAATAAGTATCTACAAGGCACTGCAATTTCATCAGAACCTGTAGAAGTTCTTAAAGAGGTTCATCAGATTGAGATGCCTCTGTAGCATCTCTGACCAAAAAGGGTAGACGTTATAAAGGAGGGGAGATTGGGAGAAATACTCAATCTCCGCAGTGAGGATTTCCTTCAGAAGGGCCAGTGATTGCGAGCGGAAGATTGAAGAAGATATGAACGCTCGAGGTCTGTTAGCGGAGGTGGAGGAGATGTAGTTGGCAGAATGAAGATGACTGATAATTTTATAAGCATCGTTAGAGACATTTAATGACCACGAGTAATGAGGTATGGTGGTTGGGATAATCGAAAGGGTGCAACACTGATTCATATTCCAAGGAAAATGGATCGGGTGGTTGAAATAAATGTCGATTCCTTGGAAAATGGCATGCACGTCTTCCTACTTTTACGTACCCTGTCAGCCAAGCAGTTATTACAAAAGAGAAAAAAAATAATGCTCAGTACTGGTTGCATCTGAAATAAGGTGGCATCGGTTGATATGATTGAGTGAGAAGTGTCAGTGCTACGATCGACAAGATTTCTTTACATACGGTCAGCTAACGAGGTAAGTCTCGATAAACACAATGATTTAGGTCCTTTTCCTTTTCATTTAATGATTCATGCAACCAAAAAAACTCTCATCAGCCAAGTATCTTGGGTCAGATACGGCCAATCGTAGTAGTAATGTCATTATTTAATGCCTTATATTTTGAATGTGGATATCTGAAATGGCCAAGTTATATGTCGTAGAGGGGGGGTGAATAGGACTATGCCAAATTTAAATTAATTACAACAGAATTTAAATAACAAGATAGCCAAATAAAGTAAATCAATCCACAATGCATAAATGAATAACAACCTCAATAAACAAGTATTGAGAGATTGATACAAAAGTTGTTCTGTGGACAACCTTACACCAAAAACCAAAGTTTATGGTAGGACAACCTGATTTCTAGAAAGATCTTTGTATCAAAAACTCAAACTTTTTAGGAATAATCAAATTGAAACAAAATAAATGAATAGAATGTAATTGATTGTTCTAGGGACAACCATACACCATAGAAATGACAGGGCAACCATACTAGAACGATAAAGCTCAAATAAAGAAATAGCTTGAAATAAATTGCAGAAATTTAGATCTAAACTATTACAACATTCCCCACCGAGCTTGAAATTAAAATGATTACAACATTCACATCCACATACATTCCACAAAAAGAATAATCAAAGATAGGAAAATAAGGCACACTTCCACACAAAACAAGGAGTTATAATGGTTCGCCTGTGTGTACACCAACTGTTCAAAAACAACCACACAGAATGCTACTCCACTCCTAATATCCTCACACAGGGGATATTAGCATTCACTATCAAGTAGGTTTTCACAGGTTCACCCAAAACCTTTACAATTGTGTCTTTTTCAAAGGGCTTACACAATTCAAAAACCCTCACTTCTGAGTTTTCTGGCTCTCCTCAGATAACCAACAGCTTTGAGATTTTTCTGGCTTAACCTCAAATAAAACCAAAATAAATGAATTTACAGTAAATGTAAAATACCAGAATTTCTTCTTTGTTATAGCAGCCAAGAAAAACCAAGTCGGAGTAGAGATTTGAATGTCAAAGTTCAATGTCTAATACTCACTTTATAATAGTTCTAATTTCTAATAGATTTTAATTTAAAACAAATGGGCTAGCTAAAATTGATTTTGATTCCAGTAAAAAGAAAATAAAACTTCCTCTTTATAGATTAGATTGGAATGTAAGAAACAAAATCAATTAACAAAGCTAAAGAAATAGAATATTAAATAAGCACACTTAGCTTTAAACGGAGCACAAATTTATCTCTCAGAAGGCCGAATTAAATAAGCTTGAATGGTCTATTTAATTCTGAGATTCGTGCTCTATTTATAGTGTGAAAAAATCACGTCTTCGACTGGTCTTAAGTCGCTACGACTGGTCAAGGGTCCAACAGATATTTGAAAATTCAGGCGCGATAAGATAAGACGGTTTCACGACTGGTCGAAGGACACCTTCGACTAGTCGTAGGTCTCCTTCGACTAGTCGAAGGTCACACACGACTGGTCGAAGCGAAGTGCAAATCATCGCTGTAGTTTGAGTCGAAGGTCTACGACTGATCGAAGAACCAGTCGACACTGTTCCTACGACTAGTCGAACAGTCCCCAGGACTAGTCGAAGCTTAACAAAAAATATCTGAATTTTACAACAAACTTACGACTGATCCAGGAAATCCTTAGACAGGTCGAAGCAGTGTTAGGACTAGTCGACCAGAGACCAGGACTAGTCTTAGAACAGGCCAGACTCACTTATATAAAATATGTGAATTATGTATCCAAAGTGGCCTACTCTAAAGGTCAACCTATGGTTAGTCAAACCTTAATAGTGAAGTAAGGACATTGAAACTTAAGGACCTTGAAGTCTTGACGTAGTTCAAACTTGAAAGCATATTTAGATCTTGAGATTAAACTTGAGGTCTTCATATTGAACTTGAAGGCTTCTTGAAATCTTGAGATTGAACTTTAAAGCTTCTTCAAATCTTGAGATTGAACTTGAAAGCTTCTTGAACTTTGAAAGCATCTTGAGATATTGACTTGAGAGCAGTGCTTGTTCATTACAGTTGATCTTAAGTAGCGCTTTAATCTTCACATATGCAAGCTTCATAACAGTGTCTTTGGCACCATAAATTTGATAACAAAAGGGGTTATAAACAATAACACTTACAATCTCCCCCTTTGTCAAATTAGTGACAAAACACACTTCCAAGATATGTTAGTTCATAGAATATTCATAGAATATCTGATTAATGAATCATGCACCAGTTGTTATCAACTAGCACAATAACATGAACCTGTATATCAATAGTTAACATGAACCTGCATAACAATAGTCCTTCTCCTCTACACATACTCCCCCTGAGTAACATCATACTACCCCTGAGTAACATATGCATAAAAACAATGCGCAATGCCTACTCCATTCTCCATTCATATGAGCATAAGCATTATTCTCCCCCTTTTTGTCATAAGAGGACAAAGGAAGCATAGAACAAAAACACTGAAGAGAAATAATTAGAGAGATATATGAGAGGTAACAAGACAAGATAACAGAAAATAGAATAATCAACTCACATAATTCATAGACTGAGCTAAGTCATAAATAGCAACAATCTTCCAACCAGTTGTAACACCAGAATAGTAAAGTTATTACAAATTAGATTGCTAAAAAGAACTAATCCGAACCAGATGAAGAAACAGGGATGGAAGGATCAAGTTTATGCATGCCTTTATTCAATCGCCTAAGATATTTACGCATATACTTGAATTCTAAATCATGAGCAACAAACATGTTTTCCATCTTAACATTAATATATTCAACCTTATCCTCCAATGCATGCAGACGTGCATCAAAGTCAGAAGGTTCAAAATCTGGATAATTCGTAGAATCAGAATCAAGTTCTTCAAAGATATCATCTATATTAATATCATCAGAAGAAGGATCACCAGCTACTTCCTCATGTGTTGCTTCAAGATTGCCAACACCATCACCTTGACCAGGGAGGATCTCCAACTTCATCTTATTTAAGTTAGAATTATTGAATATTAGATGACGGATAAGGGCCTCTCCAAATGGTATATTGACTAACATATGAGTAGCCAACACAGTCATCAAATAAGCAAAAGGAATGTCACTGTGTCCAGGATGGAGATGGAAATTAATAATGAAGTCACAAATCAAGGAAGGTAAACAGATAGACCTACTACTGACAACAACATGAAGAACACGAACCATGAAGGAAGTCAAATCAGATTTATTACCTGATTGAGGATATAAGTTAGACACAAAGATTTTGTGAAGAACTATGTATTTGGGTAACAAATACCTTGCAGGAAGCGCATTCCCTTTGTGATTCCATTGAGCATTCAGATTGCATAAATCTCTAGTGAGGAGATGTTTTTCAGATTCTGAGGGTTTGTCAAATAAGTTATAGACAGGAATCCCCTCATCATTCACTGGAATATCCATAAGAGCTGAAATCAAATGACGATCAACGTCAAATGATCCTTCTCTAGTAGCTATTTTAAAAGTTAACTTCTCCAGAGAAAAATCACATATACATGCAAACATGGACTGAGCAATGGACCAGTATGCTGGCCCACCCTAATGTAATAAGTTATCCCAACCTACAGCTTGAAGCAAAGGAAGGATATCAAAAGGAGCAACATGATTAACATCAACAGGATGTTTAACAATAACATTACGCAATCTAATGTCCTGAACATAAGATGGATCATCATTGGGAGTCCGAAGATGACGCTTAGTGAGAGGGGTTGATCTGGAAGAAGAAGACGGACCACGGGATGTTGATTTTCTTCCTCTAGATGCCATTTGCAATAAAGATTTCAAGAAAATAAAGAGTTGAAAAGGTTTGAGAAGAGGGTTTGCTCAAATCAGATTTTTCAAAAGGAAAACTCCAAATCTCAACAAAAATTGAAATGAACAACTTCAAGAGAACAAGAGAAGAAATCTAGACATAAATCTATAAGAAATAAGCAAATGAAGCACTAATCTTAAAGGAGACAGGTCGAGCGTCGGCTAGACGAAGAAGAAAGAAGAAATGAGAAAGGAGTTTTTCCCCTAATTAAAAGTGATTCCCGCGATCTACAACTGGTCGTGGGTTTTCTTCGAATGGTCGTGCCACGATAGGTCGAGGAAATCCTCGACTGGTCGAGTACCATAAAAAAAATCAGATTTTCATGCATATTTCAAAAAATTAAAAATTTAATCTAGCAAATATAAACAATATGATATAAATAGGCATAAATAATTATTTTAAAATGCACATGCCAAGATCAAATTTCATTTTGTTAAACCTGCTTTTGTCGAGCGGTTTAGTGAAAATATCAGCACGTTAATTCTCAGTAGGAATATGTTCCAATGATATTACCTTTTCATCAACTAAATCTCGAATATAATGAAATCTAATATCAATATGCTTAGTATGAGAATGTTGAATTGAATTTTTCAAAATATTTATGGCACTGGTATTATCACAATATAAGAACATAGAATCCTGTTTAATTCTATAATCACTTTGGATACGTTTCATCTAAATAAGCCGTGTACAAGCATTACCAACTGCAATATATTCAACTTCAGCTGCTGAAAGTGATATAGAACTTTGTTTCTTACTTAGCCAAGAAACTAAACAGTTTCCAATAAAAAAATAACCACCACTGGTTGATTTTCTATCATCAAGATTACCAGCCCAGTCAGCTTCTTAGTACCATGCTAATTGAATACTAGTCTCATGAGGATACCATAGACCGAGATTAACAGTACTAGCAAAATGCGATTCTTTAGGTTCAGATTGATATCTAGCGCAAATATCAACACTTAGAGCAATATCGGGTCTACTAGCAGTTAAATATAGTAAACTACCAATCATACTCTGATATAGTTTCTGATCTATATTTTTTCCTAAAGAATCTTTTGAGAGTTTCAAAGTTGTACTCATAGGAGTATCAAATTTCTTACCATTCTCAAATCCAAATCTCTTAACTAAATTTATAGCATATTTGGATTGAGATATGAACATCCCCTCAGGTTGTTGTTTTACTTGCAACCCAAGGAAGTAATTCAATTCCCCAACCATGCTCATTTCAAATTGAGATTTCATCAAATCTGCAAACTCAATAGTCATGTCAGTACAAGTAGATCAATAAATGATATCATCAACGTAGATTTGAATCATTAAGATATCTTCGTTATATTTCTAAACAAATAATGTTTTATCAACACTTCCCATCTTAAAGTTATGACAAAGTAAAAACTTAGTCAATTTCTCATACCGTGCTCTGAGAGCTTGTTTAAGACCATACAGAGCTTTTTTAAGATGGTATACATGATCAGTAAACTTAAGATCTTCAAATCCAGTAGGTTGTTCAACATATACTTCTTCATGTAAATCGCCATTTAAAAAGGCACTCTTAACATCCATTTGAAAATTTTGAATCTTTCTAAAGCAAGCAATGGATATAAAGAGTCTTATTGATTCAAGACGAGCAACTGGGGCAAAGGTTTCATCATAATCAATACCTTCAATTTGAGTGTACCCTTGTACAACTAATCTTGCCTTGTTTCTAATAATATTTTCAAGCTCATCAGACTTATTTTTAAAAATCCATTTTGTTCCAATAATATGTTTATCTTTAGGTCTAGGAACTAGATACCAGACATCATTTCAAACAAATTGATTAAGTTCTTCTTGCATTACAACAATCTAGTTTTCATCAGCAAGAGCTTTTTTTTTTACGTTAGATGGCTCTATCTGGGATGTAAAACATACATAATTACATATATCCTCAAGTTGTCTACGTGTATGAACACCAGTGAGAGGGTTTCCAAGAATCTGTGTGGTTGGATGATCTTTAACAGTCCTTAATTCAGAATCAGTCTGAATAGATGAAGTGTCAGATTTATCAATTACTAGAACTTCATCATTATCTGAACTTGAGACTGAAGTGTTCAAGTGATCATCAATGACCACATTGATGGACTCTTGAATCACACCAGTCCTTTTGTTTAGAACTCTATAAGCTCGACTGTTTAAAGAGTATCCTAAAAAGATCCCTTCATCACTCTTCGTATCGAACTTTCCCAGATTTTCACGATCTCGTAAAATATAGCACTTGCTGCCAAAAACTCAAAAGTATTTGACAATAGGCTTTTTATCAAACTATAATTCGTAAGCCGTTTTATTATTACCTTTACTAGTGTAAACCCGGTTAATGATGTAGCAAGCTGTATTGACTGCTTCAGCCCAAAGATTCTTAGAGAGCTTCATACTATTCAACATGACATTAGCCATTTCTTGAAGCACTCTATTTTTTTCTTTTAACAATACCATTTTGTTGAGAATTTTGGGCACTAAGAATTCATGTAATATTCCCTGGTCGCTACAGAACTTCTCAAAACCGCTATTCTCAAATTCAGATCCATGATCACTACGAACTTTACTAACTTGAGAACTCTTTTCAGTTTGAATCCTTTTGAGAACCTTTTTCACTTCTTCAGTTTCTATTTTGTCCCTTAAGAAGACAACCCATTTATATCTGGTAAAGTCATCCACTATTACCAAGATATATCTTTTACCACCATGACTTTCTGTCCTTGTAGGTCCTACAAGATCCATATGGAGAAGCTCAAGTGGTCTTGATGTGGTATTAGAATTCACCTTTTTGTGTGAGTTCCTTGTTTGTTTGCCAATCTGACATTCACCACATATTTTATCCAATTTTTTTAATTTGGGTAGACCTCTTATAAGTTCTTGTTTGCTCAATCTATATAGATTTTGGTAGTGTACATGTCTAAGACGTTTGTGCCACAAATCAATCTCGTTTGTATGGACCATGTATCACAATTGATTAGATGAGCTGGATTCGTTTACAATATAGTAGTTTTCAAACGTTCTTTGTCTAGTTAATATTACAAAGCCTTTGTTATTAAGAATCTCACAGCTTTGATTAGAAAACCGTACACTATGGTTATTATCGCATATTTGAGATATGCTAAGCAAGTTATGTTTTAGACCTTCTACATATAAGACATTCTTGAATAAAGGAAGGTTATAAAGCTAAACCATACCTTGGCCCATAATCTTGCAGTTGTTGCCATCACCAAATGTGACTGAACCATCAGTCATGTCTTTGAGATCGGTGAATAGACCTATCACCATTCATATGCCTTGAACATCCACTGTCTAGGTACCATTTAGAATGACTTGTAGCTTTGAAAGTAGTGTGAACAACCAAACAAGTGACTTTGGGGACCCATTTTAGAACTGTTTTGGGTTTAGGAACATAGTTGGTCTTCTTCTGTTTATAGTTGTGGGAATGATCTACTGAGTTAGATTTTAAGAGCTCCTTGAGTAAATCAACTATTTTTTCAGCCAATGGGTTTCTGTTCTGATTTTTGAAATTGATATAGATACGTTTAGGTTTTTGAAAAGTTTTTGTATTTTTAGAAAAACCTTGACAAGTACCTTTTTCTTTTGAGTTTGAGGCTTCTCCTTTCACAAAGTTGGGAGGAGTACTCTTCTGTCTATGAGGTATGTTTTTATCATTACCCAACCCGGATCGATCGCCACATTTTCTAGATCCGGATAAAAGTTTTTCTAACTTTGGATCTCCTTGGGCATACCTCCATGTATCCTTCAAATTCAGAAGAGAAGATACTTCATTCTTGAGTTTCTTAATTTCAGATTTCAAATCTTCAATAAGGGAGGTTTTGAATTCCAAATCACATTTTGATTTTTTAAAATTATCTGAAATTTGGGATTTTTCTAAAACAAGTCGAAGCATTCTTTGAGTTTAAAAAACTTTTCTTTTTGAAGTTTAAGCTTTACAGCAATTTTACAACTTTCCTTGTATAGGGCATTGTAAGCATCTTGAAGATCTTCTTCATTTTCATAATCACTATTCAGATTTTCTTCACTAGTTGAATCATCATGATTTGAAAAAGTGAACTTGGCCAGAGTCATAAGGGCCTTAACTTCATTGCCCGACTCGGTTTCAGAATCTTCTGAATTAGAAGTAGTTTTAGACTCAGATGATTCATCCCAAGTAGCCAACATACCCTTCCTTTTGGGTTTGTCCTTTTTAGGACATTTGTTTGTTAAATGCCCATATTCATAGCAGTTGTAACGCTGACTGTCTTTCAAGGATTTTCGAGTTTTGGATCTAAATTTCTTTTTATCATTTGATTGTTGAAGATCGACCCTTTTCTTACTTTTAAAAATCTTATAAAACTTCTTAGCTAAAAGAGCCATATCATCTTCAAAATCAGAATTTTCTTCAGAAACAATTTTAGAAGATTTAAGAGCTATAGATTTTTCTTTAGGAGCTTTAAAGTTTAACTCATAGGTTTGTAAAGAACCAATTAGTTCTTCTACCCTCATTTTGTCCGTATCACGAAGTTCCTGGATTGCGGTTACTTTGGAATTGAACTGTTCAGGAAGTGAGCGTAGAATTTTTGCACACACTTTACTTTCTTGGATTTTATTGCTAAGACCCCACATTGAGTTTACAATGTCATTTAATCTTGTGTAAAAGTTCATGAACATTTCATTCTCCTCCATATGAATTTCTTCAAATTTGGTTGTGAGGAGTTAGACTTTAGATTTTTTTACAATTGATGTACCCTCGTGTGTCATTTCTAATATATCCCAAGCTTGTTTTACAGAATCACAAGATATAATTCTTTAGAATTCATCCGGTGATAGTGCACATGTAATTGCATTTAGTGCTTTAGCATTTGTACTACTCTCACTTTTCTGAAGTGTGGTCTAAGAAAAATACGCAGATATTTTTGTGGTTTTTGAACCATCAACACCAGTCACTTCAGTGGTAGGAGGGGCCCATTCATTCACTGTGGCTAGCCACACATTTTCATCCATGGATTTGAGGAAGATCCTCATCCTGGCTTTCCAATAAGCATAATTGGTGCCATCAAAAGGTGGAGGCCTAGTGACTGAAAGGTTATCAAAAGTTAACATCTTATATAAAGCTTAGATCGTTAGCTCAGGAAGTAAATCCAAATAAAGAGCAATAAGAGCGAGCTATTAGGCTCTGATACCACTTGAAATGGCCAAGCTATATGTCCTAGAGGGGGGGTGAATAAGACTATGCTAAATTTAAATTAATTACAGCGGAATTTAAATAACAAGATAGTCAAATAAAGTAAATCAATCCACAATGCATAGATGAATAGCAACCTCAATAAACAAGTATTGAGAGATTGATACGAAAGTTGTTTTAAGGACAACCTTACACCCAAAACCAAAGTTTATGGTAGGACAACCTGATTTCGAGAAAGATCTTTGTATCAAGAACTCAAACTTTTTAGGAATAATCAAATTGAAAGAAAACAAATGAATAGAATGTAATTGATTGTTCTAGGGACAACCATACACCATAGAAATGGTAGGGCAACCATACTAGAACAATAAAGCTCAAATAAAGAAATAGCTTGAAATAAATTGCAGAAATTTAAATCTAAACTATTACAACATTCCCCACTGAGCTTGAAATTAAAATGATTACAACATTCACATCCACATACATTCCACAAAAAGAATAATCAAAGATAGGAAAATAAAGCACACTTCCACACAAAACAAGGAATTATAGTGGTTCGCTTGTGTGTACACCAACTGTTCAAAAACAGCCACACAGAATGCTACTCTACTCCTAATATCCTCACACAGGGGATATTAGCGTTCACTATCAAGTAAGTTTTCACAGGTTCACCCAAAACCTTTATAATTGTGTCTTTTTCAAAGGGCTTACAGAATTTAAAAACCCTCACTTCTGAATTTTCTGGCTCTCCTCAGATAACCAACAACTTTGAGATTTTTCTGGCTTAACCTTAAATAAAACCAAAATAAATGAATTTACAGTAAATGTAAAATACCTGAATTTCTTATTTGTTGTAGCAGCCTAGAAGAACCAAGTCGGAGTAGAGATTTGAATGTCAAAGTTCAATGTCCAATACTCACTTTATAATGGTTCTAATTTCTAATAGATTTTAATTTAAAACAAATGGGCTAGCTAGAATTGATTTTGATTCTAGTAAAAGGAAAAGAAAACTTCCTCTTTACAGATTAGATTGGAATGTAAGAAACAAAATTAATTAATAAAGCTAAAGAAATAGAATATTAAATAAGCACACTTAGCTTTAAACGAAGCACAAATTTATCTCTCAGAAGGCCGAATTAAATAAGCTTGAATGGTCTATTTAATTCTGAGATTCGTGCTCTATTTATATTGTGAAAAAATCACGTCTTCGACTGGTCTTAAGTCGCTACGACTGGTCGAAGATCCAACAGATATTTGAAAATTCAGGCGCGATAAGATAAGATGGTTTCACGACTGGTCGAAGGACACCTTCGACTGGTCGAAGGTCCCACACGACTGGTCGAAGCAAAGTGCAAATCATCGATGTAGTTTGAGTCGAAGGTCTACGACTGATCGAAGAACCAGTCGACACTGTTCCTATGACTAGTCGAACAATCCCCAGGACTAGTCGAAGGTTAATAGAAAATATCCAAAATTTACAACAAACTTACTACTGATCCAGGAAATCCTTAGACAGGTCGAAGCAGTGTTAAGACTAGTCGACCAGAGACCAGGACTAGTCTTAGAACAAGCCAGACTCACTTATATAGAATATGTGAATTATGTATCCAAAGTGGCCTACTCTAATGGTCAACCTATGGTTAGTTAAACCTCAATAGTGAAGTAAGGACATTGAAACTTAAGGACCTTGAAGTCTTGATGTAGTTCAAACTTGAAAGCATATTCAGATCTTGAGATTAAACTTGAGCTCTTCACATTGAACTTGAAGGCTTCTTGAAATCTTGAGATTGAACTTGAAAGCTTCTTGAACTTTGAAAGCATCTTGAGATCTTGACTTGAGAGCAGTGCTTGTTCATCACAGTTGATCTTAAGTAGTGCTTTGATCTTCACATATGCAAGCTTCATAACAGTGTCTTTGGCACCATAAATTTGATAACAAAAGGGGCTATAAACAATAGCACTTACAATATCCTAAAGGAAATGATGTCATTCTATAATCATATGTGAGTGGTACGAGAAGCATAATGAAAAGAGAGTTTATTGAAAGTAACAATAGGCCATCGATCGATTACATGAAATAGGACAAAAAGAAAATTAATGGCTATCAACTGAGAAAGGTAGTTCAGGCATATGTTGCCTTTATATCCTCAAAATCTTAAACGATTTGTAGCTTTTCGGCCTCCACTGCTTCCTTCTGTTGTTTCCATTTAAACCCCTCATCCATGAAGAAGGGTAGGAAATGCAAAAGTTGGTCGACACAAATGTCGGTCGAGGGGACTCTGCTTTAAGCCTCTCTCTTGTTAGCGAAGCTCACCGTGACCGATTCTTGTAATCAGCGATTTGGGAGTCAGTGAACGAGATGAGATCCTCTGGAACAACAGGATCTTATGCAGCATAAGTGCATTCCTTCTCCTTGATGTCCTCCATGAGCTTAGTGCATTGTGCTTGACGGACTCAGAGTAAGGTGTCGTTAAACTGATGCACCTTGTTCCATCAGATACGGTCGTTCCATGCCCTCTCATAAGAATCACCCATGGGATGAGACTCTTCCTGAGCATCAGATTGTTGTCTCAAGTATTCAGTGATTCTTTAGGATGAGACTTTTCCTGAGCATCAGATTGTTGTCTATAGTATTCAGCGATTCTTTAGGACGAGACTCTTCCTGAGCATCGGATTGTTGTCTCAAGTATTTAGCGATTCGTTGGGACTTGAATTCGAGTTCAAAATATTGGTCTTTGAGGTAGTGAAGCTTCTCTAGTACTTCTAGAATCTCCCCTAGAGGAGCATCAAATTTAGTAGCCTCAGAAGCCTCCTGGATGAAGAAGTTGATGTCAAACAAGAGGGAGTATTGGCCATAATTGACAAGGCCATAATATCCTTCAAGTAGGCCTTGTTAGTGCACTTATTTGCACATATGTTTGTCAATCACATGACTAGTTGTGTCAAGTAGTTGGATGAGTCTTTTGCAAATGAAGACCGACGACGCAATTGAAGTAGAAGCCCGAGCTATAAAGTCAGAATCTAAAGCAGCTTCTATGATCAGGATCTTGCTTATAGATGACTCTAACCTAAATAGGAAAACCTGCTTAGCTCATTTATTTAAAGCCAATTCCAAGTTCATACTTTCTATCCTTTTAGTCTTGGCTCTAGGAAGTTCCATGTTGTTGAATGATTTAATGGATAAGAAGTTAAAATAGGAAAATCTGTACACATTCGGTAGGAGAAAGTGCCACTAAATGACACCTTCAGTAGCATCGAAGATGCCTTCGGTATTACCGAAAGTGCCTAAAATAGTCCAGCAGCTTTCAAAGAATATTCGATACCACCAACTCCTACTGATGAACAAGTTTCAGTACCACCGAAAGTAACAAAAATCATCCAATAAACTTCAGGATCTAATTTGGTACCACCGAGCAATAATTCGGTACCATCGACTATGTTTTGGTACTACCGAAGGTTCACTCAGTAGCATCGATAACTAGTCATTATAGATCCGTTGGGCCCTTTTCTCTATAAATATAGGACCCAGAACTTTGTAACAAGCATGAATTTAGGCATTTTAGAGTCCCTAGGCTATCCCAAGCTCAAATCACTCATCCTAGACTTTATCCACATGAGATTCATGTCTTTTCATTGTGATCCATAACTCATGAGCATTCAAAGCTCCTATTAATGAAGAATATGATCTCATGCCTCCTCTAGAGTATAGAGACCAAACCTATAGGAAAAACCTTAGTCTCCATAATACTCTAAAGCATCCACCAATTGAATCTCTTAGGAAATTCATTCATAACCTTCGTTAGAGATTCAACCAACTCCCATTACCTTGGTTACCTTAATAGGAACATTATATGCGAGATTCTTGATCATGAAGCTGACACAACAGGTAAACTATAGCATGGTGATTGGGGGAGCATCGGGGAGTTGATTCAAGCACTGAAGAGCGAAGATCAAGCAACCCAACACAAGCAACAAAAGAGGACTCATTCCAACAAGTAAGTGTCATTACTAAGAGTCTAAAGTTTAGTCTCTATCCTCGTGTAGGATAGAGGCTAAGAGTTTGCTATCAACAAACTCACGTAGGTGCCTTGTGTGGGACCTTGGCCGGTGGGCCTAAACGTAGGTGCCTTGTGTGGGACCATGGCCGGTGGGCCTAAACGGAGGTGCCTTGTGTGGCACCTTGGCCGGTGGGCCTAAACAGAGGTGCCTAGTATGGGACCTTGGTCGGTGGGCCTAAGCGTAGGTTCTTAGAACCTTTACATGTGTGAAGAGAATAAATTACAAGTAGTCGAACCATTATATATGCTTATATTTGGAATTATCATTTGCACATCTATTTAATCATGTTTAGTTAAGTTTGAATGCTTGATTGTTTATGCATGATTAGATGAAGGTTTAAGATTGATAGGTAGCACATTTCACACACAAGCTCACAACACTATAGGCTAGTTGCTTTATTTGTATATCTAGAATAGCCTTTGTGATTGGATCCTCTATTGGCTTGGAAGATTTTAGAGTTATATTGCCTTGCTTACTTTAAACCGAATGATTGTTTAAGTCAGGCAATTAAGAGTTTTTAAATAAGCAAAATATTTGAAAAGTCCTATTCACACCCCCCCCCCCCAACATAGGACATTGCCTCATATTCATTATTCAGTATTAACGGTATAAACCATAATTTCAATTAGTATCAGAGAGAGGTTCCTCTGTAAAAGGTCTAACAACCTTGAGGAAGATCTTGACTGAAGAAAGAATTATGGGCAAAGGAGAGGGAACATCCATCTCATGACTACCCATCTTTAATGATACAAACTATGCATACTGGAGGGCCAGAATGACATATTTTTTCCAGGCCATAGATGATGATGTATGGGAGATTGTTGAAAATAGTTATATTGCACCAACAGAACAAATTTTTCTAGAGGATGACACAATGATCACCAAACCAAAACCAAAGGCCAAATGGATCCAGTATGACAAAGAGATGAGGATGTGTGAAGCTAAAGCCATGAATGCAATTTGCTGCGGAGTTTCACAAGACGTATTTCATCAGATAAGTATGTGTGTAAACTCCAAGGCAGCGTGGCAGTTATTAAAGACTACCCATGAAGGAACTAATATAGTAAAAATGTCAAGACTTCAACTCCTAACATCTCAATTTAAACACATAAAGATGGAAGAAGATGAGACGTTCATGGAGTTTTTCACTAGGTTGAATGGCATATGCAACTCCATGGGAGGACTTGGAGAAAGAATTTCGGTACCCAAAATATGTATGAAAATTCTAAGATCTCTACCGGAACGTTTTAACTCCAAGGTCACTACCATTGAAGAGTGTAGGAATATAGAAGAAATGAAAGTAGAAGAACTAGTAGGTTCCCTATAAACTTTTGAACTACACTTCAAACCACCCACAAAATCCAAAAACACTATTCTCAAAACCTCTACAACCATGAATACGATAGAGGAAGAAGATAGTGAGAATGAAGATGGAAATGAGGAGGTTGCCCTCTTAGCTAAAAAAATTAAAAGATTCTTTAATAAGAACTGTGGAAGACCATACAACAACAAGGGAGCTCAACTGGACCACAAGCGCCAAAATGACAAATTCAACAAGTCCAAAGAGCGTCAATGCTACAACTGTAAAAAGTTTAATCACATCTCCACAGAATATCCTATAAAGAAGTCCAAAGGAAAAGCTATGGCAACCACTTGGGATGATACTGACGACTCAAATTCAGATTCAAATGAGTCAGAGAGTGATGGAGACACAAAATCACTAAATATTCTCATGGCCTCCACCACTACAGTCATTCCCAAAAATCTGGATGAGGAAGATGAACTTGATCTTGAGAGAATTAAAAGAGGGAGAGGAACTACTGTTAGAAGCATAACTTTTGATAATCTTATCAAGAAAATTGAACTTTTAGAATTAAAAGTTAAAAAACTAAAA
This sequence comes from Magnolia changhungtana, assembly GCA_030180095.1. NCBI lineage: Eukaryota > Viridiplantae > Streptophyta > Magnoliopsida > Magnoliales > Magnoliaceae > Magnolia > Magnolia changhungtana. Next base: position 5,298,360 of record JASAUF010000161.1, on the reverse strand, counting down.
AGAGAAAACAAGAAACTAAAAATGGAAGTAAAACATTCTGATTAAACAGTAGAACTAACCCGAAAATTTACTCAAAGCAATGAGAAAAATTTGAGAAACTTCTAGGCATGGGTAGAAAATTCAAAAATATGACAGGCCTATGATATGAATCAGAATCCTCCTCTACCTCATCAATGATGACAAATTCAACTATTCCAAATCAGAAAGATTCAGTTGAATGCCATCACTGTGGAAGGATAAGACACTACAAATGGGAATGTCCTATGGTAAAGAAATCTGATGTTACTTCCAAGACAAATCACAAAGTCACATCCAAATCATTTGAAGTCACTCAGAGAAATACTCTTTTGGCTCAAAGAAAATGGTTACCAAATGGGTAACGCAAAACAGATACAAGTGCCCTGGAAATGACTTGGGCCCTTAGAACATCTGGTCCATGTAAATTAACTGAAATAGCGGTGAAGACCGCTTGAGTAGAAGTTGGAATATGTCAATATGTCCTAGAGGGGGGTGAATAGGACTTTTTAAAGATTTATGGATTATTAAAAATCCAATCACTGTAATCCTATTATGTATGCAATTTTCAGGATTACACAAATGTAACTCTACTGGCTTCCAAGCTAAGTAGAGGATCCACTCACAAACTAATTAAGATATAACAATAAGTAACTTAGTCTATATTGGATGTGACTCTGTGTGTGTGTGAGATGTGTTCAGATATATGAATATGAATGCATTGTCATGAATCACACATACAGAAAAGTAATCACAAACACAGTCATTTTTATAGTGGTTCAATTACTTGTCTACTCCACTCCCGGCTGTCGCACTCAACCCTTGAGTGTACTGGATTTCACTAAGGAGGTTTCTTAGGGTTCACCTCAAACCTAAGGTTTTAAATCAGGTTCACCTTCAACCTTTACAAAGGTTTTACGTGGTTCACCTCTAACCTAGAGTTTTGCTGGTTCACTCCTAACTAGATGTTTATGCTCTCCATAGAGCAAGGGTCCATATAACGCACCCGGATTTTAGACCACACAGGTCAAGGACCTACACAAAGACCTAATAGTTTATGCCCTACACAAGAGCAAGGGTCCACCCAGTGCACCCAGATTTTAGACTACACAGGTCAAGGACCTACACAAGGACCTAACAATTTATGCCCTACACAAGAGCAAAGGTCCACCCAGTGCACCCACTACGTACACTCCCGCCGGAGGACTCCTTGAGGACTTCGAAGGGTGAGAACCACTTAGGACTAAGACCTAGGAAGGAATGATCACAAGTGTCCTCTGGACTCTGGATACTTACAAATAAGTTGATGAGTCCCGTTAAGCACAACGCCAAAGATCTCTCTTCCTTGTTGATGAAGAGTCTTCAGCTCCCTTGATCCGTAACACAAGATGATATACCAATACTTGGCTTCGGGTTGGGTCAAGGGTGAGATGGAATCCTACTCTCTAAAGATTTTCCTATAAGGAAGATAGAGTGGTTCCTCTCTTATGCATTCAAGGCATCCCAGCATAATGATTTGCCAATAAGATAGTAGCTGGAGGATCCTTGAATGCGGAAGTTCCTTCCCCAATCCACTCTATTTAATGTTAATGGTAAGGGTGGATTGGAGGATGAACTTCCCTAGAGAGAAAGGCTTTAGGTATAAGATGCTAGTTAAAACACACAAAAGCTCTCTCTTTTCTCTCTTACAGCAACAAAGAATAAGTCCTTTATATATAGGCAAGAAGTTCCAACGAATATAAAACGATCACATTTATGACAGAGTTCGATATCATCGAGCGTATACTCTCAATAGCATCGATGGTCTGCTCGATGACTCGGACTCGATGTCATACGCTTTTAAAACTCCTTGCCAATAGGTCGATGAATCGAAACAGTTGTCGATGTCATTGAATTTCAAACTCCGATTCCATCGATGACTGGGTCGATCCCTCGACACATGAAAAATGAGAGAGACTTGACTTTGAAAATATTTCAGGTTTTCATGAATGATTGGGGGAACCGTCGAGGTCATCGAAATTTGAATGTCGATGATATCGAGATCTGAGTCGAGGCATCGATAATTCCAGTAGATTTATCTTTGAACTTGCTGGACAGATTATGGCTTAGTTCGATGCAATCGATCCGGAGTCGATATCATCGATATTTGAATATCGATGAAATCGAAGGGCCCCCGATCATAGTTTTTTTAAAAAAATATCCTGAAATAACTGCTGTAAGAAATGCGTGCCCATCATCGATATCATCGATGGACCTCCGATCTTATCCATATTTGATTTCAGATCATATTGGACGATCATCGATATATCAATGAGTTTTGAGATTTTCTTTAAAAAACAGGGGCGCCGGAAATCTGCCTGTCGATCTTATTGAGGCACTTCCGATGGTCTCGAAATTTGAATATCGATGGTATCGATATGCATATCGATACATTGATAATTCGTCTAGATATGCTATGAAGTTACTGGACATGTTTAGTGCTTTTATCGATGAAATCGATAGGTGTATCGATACATCGATAAATCCGTCCAGATGAATATTTAGTTGCTGGACACTTTTGGTCCTCTTTTCGATAATATCATTAATGTATCGAGGACATCGACAGAACAGGTCGATCATATCGAGGGTGCTTCGATAAAATCGACAAGGCGAGAAAAACTTAGAGATTTTCCTATTTTGAAAAAGTTTTCTCACCATAAAAACCCTAAGATGTCTATCTTGTTTTAAGGGTTTAATTCACCTGGTGTATTGGGTTATGGGATGTGAGGCTATGATTACCTATGGCGAGCTTCCACACATCCGATTGAGGTAGACACTTGGCTTGATCTTCTTTTATGTCCTGCAGATTGTCTGACCACCCGTTCACAGTAATTGACAAACAAGGGCACTTTCAATCTCCCCCTTTGTCAATTACATGATAAAATACCCAAAACACCCTAGAACACTTCTAGACACACCCTAAATTGTGTGTACATGCATTTACACAATTTTACAATTTTTCTAACCCATGTACACATTCTAGAAGTATCTGCTCCCCCTTACTTCAAAACTCCCCCTTTCTTGCAGCTGCTCCCCTTAACACCTGCGTAAACATAGATAGATACACAATTTTCCGCTCGGGGTATTTTGAATTGTTCTCCCCCTTTTTGTCAGTCATTGGCAAAGGTATAGCAAGTGATATTGATTGAAGTGTTAAAGCATATGGGAGAACTATCAGGCAGAAGTAAATCATTGATGTTTTTAAAAGTTAACGCATTTTAGCCAAACATCAATCTCAGAATGAATGCATATTAAATAAGAGATAGCAGTTATAGAGCAGTGAAAAATATTCATTTTTGGACGTCACATGCATTCCAGAACTTGATAAACCAGGGGAAAAAAATATGGCATTAAAGATATGAATCATACACAGCCATATCCAAAATAAGACTAAAGTTATCCAATTATCCAAAATAGACTGCCCAAGATTAGTGGATTAACAGTTATCCCTACAACATTACCAATCCCATTTATGGGCACCCAGACACGAATCATCAGTATTTTAACCCATCCATAACAGATAATGACATCTATCCATGCATATCAGTGTAGAGAAGAGCTGTGAGTTCTCAAAATAACTGTATAGCTTCAAATGACAGAATTCACAGTCTAAGTCTCAAACTTGAGAGGATATTCAATAATTTTCAGAAGAGCAGTCAGAATAAGGTATACCAGTTAGATTTGATGACCATTGAAAGATGCTTTCCTGATATACGATATTTCACATTCCAGAGTGTCTGAACATTTCATCTATCACGATGACTTTTCAAGTTTCAGATGACTTCGATGACATCGATACTGGTTCAATGTCATTGGATATGTCAATATTTAAAAGTTTTTGAAATTTTACTCTTCTTTGACATACATAATGGGCAATTGTTAGTACACGAAAATATGCCTATGTTGCACATGTACATTCAACCAAAGCCAAACAACTTCTTCGTTCTCCTTTTAAAAAAGAGAGAGAGCATCAGTTCTCAGATGTGCCAATTTAGCTCATTTTGCCTATGCATTTTATCAACTTGCACATATTTCAATAGATTTTTGGAGGTCACCAAATTTATTATCATTAAGAGTCTATGTCAGCAAGATGTCTTTCTGTAAACACATAGTCCAACACAATGATCTTTTCTTCAACAAGTTCTCAGATAAAATGAACGAATGTCAATATGCTTAGTCTGAAAATGTTGAACATGATTTTTGAAATATTGATGGCACTAGTGTTGTCACAGAGGAGAGTCATTGTGGTTCAGCCCAATCGACATCGGAGTACCCAGTAATGACTGTAGATGTTTCAAATGGGTACCACAAACCGAAGGTGGTGGTTCCAATCACATACTTGATGATCCTTTTAACTGCTGATAGGTGATTTCTTTGGATCTGCTTGATATCATGTGCATGCACCTATGCTTCTGGTTCTGCGAGTCCTTCGATGTCACTGATTGATTCATCGACTGACTTATCATAGAGAAGAATATGACATTGATCTGTGTACTTCGACGACCTTTCAGATATGCATATCATAGAATATTTTCTTATCAGCTTGTATATACAGCAAAATTTGTAAAAGAGGTTGTAAAACCACAATTATGATGACATAGCAGTGAGCACTGGTGCGAAGACCCTTCATAACTAGTTTTCCTGATAAATCTAGGATCTGCACTTAAGCTTGTCAAATGTTTTCTCATGCTTGTTGTCTCATGTTTGAGAAATTCTTAGAAGGTTGTGTGTCAACACTTCTACCAGGAGAGCATTCTCATTTTTGAGCATTTCTAATAATCTCATATCCCATTACCTTAACGATGCTTCAGTCTCCAAATGTGACCACCCCATTATCAAGATTTGAATAATTTGGGAGAAGGGATATATCACCCGTTACATGTCTCGAGCAACCGCTATCTAAGAACCCCTTAACATTATTGCCTGTTTTTGAAAATGAGTGAGTCACAAGGCAATTTCTTTTATTTTTCACTCCCCTTTTTATGACGCTGTTTTTGTTCCACTATGGGTTTATCTAGACACATTTGGTAATTGAATCACATTCCCTTGATTGATCAATCCTTCTAATTCAATTGGGCCACTTGATTCAATAGCTCATCCATTCTCTTTGTCATTCTTAGTGGAGATGGATGTTTCTTACCTCCAACCATATACCTTGGTGGACTCCTGACTTGAGTCCTTTCAATTGTAATGCATTCAAATTTGTAGTGTCCTGAGTCTCCACGTAAATGACAAACAAGAGTGGCCCTAGTTCTACTTCCTGATGCAGCGGATTTCTCAAGTGTTTGTGCTGCATTTGGAGCTTGGTTTGCCTTTTCCATATCCCAACCCACTCTTTTCTTTACTAGGTCTTCCCATCCCTAAAACTTTAGCTTAACAGATTTTCTAGATTGTTCTATACTAAATTTGAGTGTATGATTTTCATTCTTTCAGTAGTTCAATCTGTTTGATCAATTTCAAAGGATTGATTCTTTCCAGTTTATCATTTTTAGAGTGGTATTGCTGGTAGATCATTAATCAAGTGTGTATTGATTTTCAATGTTTTGCCTAGATCTAATTTCAGCAAATTTTTTTATTTTTTATTTTTTGGTTTTCATTCATTCTATGTCTTTTAAGAATATTGATGCTACGGATATAGAGTTGATTATAAGCATCTTGCAGTTTTATCCTTTTCTTCTTTTTCTTTCTCTATTTCCTCATTATCAGATGGAAACGATTCAGTGGCTTGAGGATTTTCGGTTTTCTTAGTTTCTATGGGAATGATGGAGGCTGTGGAGATCATGAGAATTTTCAAGAATTTTCTATCTCCATCACTTTCTAAGTCACTACATTCAGAATTTGACTCAGTATCATCCCATATGGCTGCCATTGCCTTTCCCTTGGTTTTTCTATTTGGGCATTCAGTAGTCAAATTCCCAAACTTTCGACAGGTATAACATTGTGGTTCCTTGGTCTTTTTACCAGATTTACCTGTAGAATGTTTGTTGTCCAGCTATCTTCTATTAAATGGTCGGCCATGATTTCTAAACCGTTGAGTCAACAAAGCCACTTCCTCATCTTCATTTTTCTTTTCACTTTCATCTTCCTCATTTAAAGTATTCTTTAAAGTTTTGAGGACAGTATTTTTGGATTTAGGAGTTTATTTGAAGTGTAGTTCAAAGGTTTATAGGGAACCTACTAGTTCTTTTATTTTCATTTCATCCATTTTCCTACACTCTTCAATGGTTGAAGCTTTTGAGTTAAAAACGTTCTGGTAGGGATCTTAGTATCTTCCTACAAATTTTTAGACCAAAACTTTCTTTCCTAATCCACCTATGGATTTACAAATGATATTTAGTTTTGTACAAAATTCCATGAAGATCTCATCATCCTTCATTTTGATGTGTTCAAATTGAGATTTAAGAGTTGTACCTAGGACCTTATACTACGCATGCTCCCTCATGGGTTGTTTCCAATAAACCCCATACCTCTTTAGATGTGTCGCACAAACACTTCTTGGGACACAACACAGTAAATAGCATTCATTGCTTTTGCTTCAGATATTTGTTTTTTCTATCTCGAATGCAATCCACATTTCTTTGGATTTAGGTTTGGAGATAGTTGTCCCTTTTTCAAGAATAGTTCGATTGTTCGGCGGCACATATCCAGTTTCAACTATGTCCAAACATCATGATCCAAATAGTGCATCCTAGCCTTCCAAGAAGCATAATTTGAACCATCAAATACAGGAGGTCTAGTGACCGATGAGCCCTCTCCTTTGGCCATATTCCCAACTTCAGTCAAGATCAGTCTCTAGGTGGTGAAGCCCTTAAAGAGAGACCCGCTCTGATACCAATTGAAATAGCGGTGAAGACCGCTTGAGTAGAAGTTGGAATATGTCAATATGTCCTAGAGGGGGGTGAATAGGACTTTTTAAAGATTTATGAGTTATTAAAAATCTTATCACTGTAATCCTATTATGCATGCAATTTTCAGGATTACACAAATGTAACTCTACTGGCTTCCAAGCCAAGTAGAGGATCCAATCACAAACCAATCAAGATATAACAATAAGTAACTTAGTCTATGTTGGATGTAACTCTGTGTGTGTGTGAGATGTGTTCAGATATATGAATATGAATGCATTGTCATGAATCACACATACAGAAAAGCAATCACAAACACAGCCATTTTTATAGTGGTTCGACTACTTGTCTACTCCACTCCCGGCTGTCGCACTCAACCCTTGAGTGTACCGGATTTCAATAAGGAGGTTTCCCAGGGTTCACCTCAAACCTAAGGTTTTAAATCAGGTTCACCTTCAACCTTTACAGAGGTTTTACGTGGTTCACCTCTAACCTAGAGTTTTGCTGGTTCACTCTTAACCAGATGTTTATGCTCTCCATAGAGCAAGGGTCCACACAACGCACCCGGATTTTAAACCACACAAGTCAAGGACCTACACAAGGACCATACAGTTTATGCCCTACACAAGAGCAAGGGTCCACCTAGTGCACCCAGATTTTAGACCACACAGGTCAAGGACCTACACAAGGACCTAACAGTTGATGCCCTACACAAGAGCAAGGGTTCACCCAGTGCACCCACTGCGTACACTCCTGCTGGAGGCCTCCTTGAGGACTTCAAAGGGTGAGAACCACTTAGGACCAAGACCTAGGAAGGAATGATCACAAGTGTCCTCTGGACTCTAGATACTTACAGATAAGTTGGTGAGTCCTATTAAGCACAACGCCAAAGATCTTCTCCTCCTTGTTGATGAAGAGTCTTCAGCTCCCTTGATCCATAACACAAGATGATATACTAATACTTGGCTTCGGGTTGGGTCAAGGGTGAGATGAAATCCTACTCTCTAAATATTTTCCTATAAGGAAGATAGAGTGGTTCCTCTCTTATGCATTTAAGGCATCCCAGCATAATGATTTGCCAATAAGATAATAGCTGGAGGATCCTTAAATGCGGAAGTTCATTCCCCAATCCACTCTATTTAATGTCAATGGTAAGGGTGGATTGAAGGATGAACTTCCCTAGAGAGAAAGGCTTTAGGTATAAGATGCTAGTTAAAACACACAAAAGCTCTCTCTTTTCTCTCTTACAACAACAAAGAACAAGTCCTCTATATATAGGCAAGAAGTTCTAACGGATATAAAACGATCACATTTATGACAGAGTTCGATATCATCGAGCAGGTTCGATATCATCGAGCGTATACTCTCGATAGCATCGATGGTCTGCTCGATGACTCGAACTCGATGTCATACGCTTTTAAAACTCCTTGCCAATAGGTCGATGAATCGAAACAGTTGTCGATGTCATCGGATTTCGAACTTCAATTCCATCGATGACTGGGTCGATCCCTCGACACATGAAAAATGAGAGAGACTTGACTTTGAAAATATTTCAGGTTTTTATGAATGATCGGGGGAACCGTCGAGGTCATCGGAATTTAAATGTCGATGATATCGAGATCTGAGTCAAGGCATCGATAATTCTAGCAGATTTATCTTTGAACTTGCTGGACAGATTATGGCTTAGTTCGATGTAATCGATCCGGAGTCGATATCATTGATATTTGAATATCGATTAAATCGAAGGGCCCCCGATCATAGTTTAAAAAAAAACATCCTGAAATAACTGTTATAAGAAATGCACGCCCATCATCGATATCATTGATGGACCTCCGAACTTATCGATATTTAATTTCAGATCATATCGGACGGTCATCGATATATCGATGAGTTTTGAGATTTTCTTTAAAAAACAGGGGTGTCAGAAATCTGCTTGTCGATCTTATCGAGTTACTCCCGATGGTCTCGAGATTCGAATATCGATGGTATCGATATGCGTATTGATACATTGATAATTTGTCCAGATATGTTATGAAGTTACTGGACATGTTTAGTGCTTTTATCGATGATATCGATAGGTGTATCGATACATCGATAAATCCGTCTAGATGAATATTTAGTTGCTGGACACTTTTAGTCCTCTTTTCGATAATATCGTTAATGTATCGAAGACATCGACAGAACAGGTTGATCATATCGAGGGTGCTTCGATAAAATTGACAAGGTGAGAAAAACTTAAAGATTTTCCTATTTTGAAAAAGTTTTCTCACTATAAACACCCTAAGATGTCTATCTTGTTTTAAGAGTTTAATTCACCTGGTGCATTGGGTTATGGGATGTGAGGCTATGATTTACTTATAGCGAGCTTCCACACATCCGATTGAGGTAGACACTTGGCTTGATCTTCTTTTGATGTCCTGCAGACTGTCTGACTACCCGTTCACAGTAATTGACAAACAAGGGCACTTATAAGGGCACTTTCATTAACAAGTTACCTCGACCCATCTTTTGATATATTTGATAATGGGTCAAGTAAAGGTGAGCCATAAAAAAAATTAATAAATAAAATAAAAAATAAAACAAAAAATTGATTGGTCAAGAAATAAATCACAGTTGGTTAAAATTGATTCTAGAACTTTAAAAAGCATGTTATTTTTTAATCAATTCACAAACAAATTCTTGACTAATAATCTCTTCATCCATGGAGTTTGATAAAAATGCCTTCATGATAAACAACTCCATATAAAACAAGTATCATAAATAACTTTTAAAATATTCACAATTAATATGATACTTACCTTGAACCAGAAAAGGTTGATACACATACTACAATCAAATGTTTATTGCCTATTGATCAACCATCTCTTACGAATTGTTATTGGTTCATTTGAAATAAATTGGTATGTCTGACGTTCATACATCCTATGTAAGCTTTAGAGTCAAACCAAAGGATTAAGCCTGATGATTGGTATAAATGATAAATCTAAGGATTCTTGGCCTTTAAACATTTTGAATATTCCATGGAAGGCCTTCACTCTCAACCATATCATGGAATCATATTTTATAAATGTGCATAGTATGGAAATCAATTTTAAAGATCTTTTTAGTTCCAGGAACACTTCGGTAACACCGAACTTACCTTTGGTGCTACCGAAATCGAGCCGCATCAAGTTATTTAAATCCCTCATTGCTCGGTTGTAATTAGACTATGCTTCCAAAGATTGGTTGAAGGGTTATGTAATCAAAATCAGCTAAATCTAAAGTATCTCCTAGTGCTTTCTCTTTACATCTCAAAAAAAAAAAAAAACTAGGATGATTTGTCTTAGGTTTATCTTCTCTTGATAGATCCTTATCATTCCAATTCATTTTCCATAAAATGGAGTCATCCTTGCCTAGAGAAAAACCAATCCAAGAAGAAACATGACATTGAAGAATTAATCACAACTAGGTATAAACTTTGCATTCCAAAACGAGTACAATTATCTAGCTAAACCTATAGATCCACGTCTTCCTAAAACCGTAATCCTTCCAGGCCCAGTACTACAAGATTTTCTTCTTGGAAACAAAAGATTGTGTGTGCAAAAATTATGGATGAAAGTTGACTTAAAAAATTTCAATGTTCAAGAAATTTCCTCTCTCCAAAGATGCCTATACTTTGGGGGACTAGTAAATGAAATCTTGGCTTGATTAATTTTGTTCCATTACACACTATCTGGGGGTTTGAGTTTGATTGGGATGGTGAAATAGTTAAATCACTCCATACCGCATATCAACTCTTATAAGGATACCATTGTGTTCCAATAATACACATGATCAGAAGGGGTCGTTTTGAAAGGAACTTACTATATGATCTATATGTGCTTGATTGGACAATCTGTGATTATAACCTCATTCAGTTAGGGGTTACAAGCATCTTTTCAGAGTAGTTACTATTTGTACTTATTGTTTTAACATATGATTTCAACATAACATGGTCAAAGACAAAGGCAAGGCTCCTACAAAAGGAGAACACTCCACTAGATGAACTAACATTTGTCATTCCTCTTATTCCAACCCTACAAAAATGGCTATATCAAACAAAACAATCTTTGATAGATTGATCAGATCCCTTCTCATCGAACCATATGGGATTGATCTCTACTTAGGATCAATTGGGTGGGATAACCTACTGTACTTTAGAGGAGAGGTTCATCACGACCTCATTCATCAATTCTTAAATTCTTGTCATGACACTCATGATGACCCTCCATCCATCAACATCAACTTCATGAGCAAAACTAAGGAGATCACTCTTTTGGTGCTGAATCAACTATTGCACCTCAGAGTAACACAAATTCCCCCAACTGATCATCCTCTCAATTATCTCGGAGTTTGGGGTGAATTAACTCGAGCATTGTGTAATGGTGCCACAATCCCCCGGAATAAACAAAACTTCCTCCCATCATTGCATTTGGACTCAACCACCAAAGTATTGCATAACATTTTAAGTACAAATATATACCCATGTGAAGTTTCTGGTGATATGATCTCTCCATTTGTTCTTAACATCCTATATGACATCTTTCAGGGGATTGAAGTATGCTTACCAACCCTTATCTTGGGACAATTGATCCTAGTTGTTAAGGGTGTTCATTGTACTAGTCTTCCCTTTCCAAGTGTTATCTGTAAACTCTTAAAATTCTTTGGTCTACCATCTACCCACGATACAGTATATCTTGCAGTGTGTTTTACCAAGGAAACTCTAATTCAACTAAATGTATTTGCAACTATATTTGAGGAGAATCAGGAATGCAGGAGTGGCGAAGAAGCTCAAGACACTCCCATGGCCACTGGCTAGGACTCTTGTTGCACCCCAGTGCTTGCACCAAGTCCATTATCAGTTAGCACTGGGAGTCTTCTTTGCGAAAACAATCCAGCTCATCAACTTCTTGAGGGCAGTCAAATATAGAAGCTCGCCTTCGGCAATGCAAAAATTGACTCTCTGGGATTGAACTACATCTTGACGTTCTTCAACATACTAGAAAGCACATCACTGAATTGCTTCTAACTTGTCTCTCTTATATCCCTCCATATGAGGGTGGAACTTCTAGATGATCATGTCTCTTGTGTTGTTGCTGGATCATAATACTTTTTATTTTTTTTTAATGATTATGCCCTTTAGGGCTTGTTAGTTTTTGGATGATGATTATTCAACCCAAGCTTGGGGTAGTAATTTTGATGAATTTATGATGATATCCATTATGCTCATGTTTTCTATTTTATTTCATGGTTATATCTTTCTTCTAACATGGCTAATATCTTTCTTTTGATCACATAATGCTTATATATTTCATAACTCTTCAATTCTAACTTTATGTGATTTACATGTTCTTCTCTCTCTCTCTCTCTCTCTCTCTCTCTCTCTCTCTCTCTCTCTACTGAATTTCATCGTATATTGGCTTGCTTCTTGGTAAATCCTTTGCCAATAACTAATAAAAGGGGGGAGAAGAAACCTATCCTCCCACCAAAACACTCCGTTGTTTTCTGCAGAATGCGGGTTGATCAGGGAAGAAAACTACGAGGGAGCAACATCTCTATGTTACATATATAGTCTTATGTTTGAGTTGTAATTTAGTACATGATATATATAATCTTTTGTTGTTTTGGTAAGTCATTGGTATGGACCATGACAATGTCCTAGGATAGGTTGTTTTTGTCACGTAATTGACAAAGGGGGAGATTGTTAGTGCACTTATTTGTACATATGTTTGTCAATCATGTGACTAGTTGTGTCAAGTAGTCGGATGAGTCCTTTGCAAGAAGACCGATGATACAACTAGAGCAGAAGCCTGAGCTACAAAGTCAGAATCTAAAGAAACTTTTATAATCAGGATCTTGCCTATAGATGACTCTAACCTAAATAGAAAAACCCACTTAGCTCATCTATTCAAAGCCAATTCCAAGTTCATAGTTTCTATCATTTTAGTCTTGGCTCTAGGAAGTTCTAAGTTGTTGAATGATTTAACGGACAAGAAGTTAAAACAGGAAAATCTATCCACATTCAATAGGAGAAAGTGCCATCGAATGGCACCTTCAGTAGCACCGAAGATGCCTTTGGTATTACTGAAAGTGCCCAAAACAATCCAGCAGCTATCGAAAAATATTTGGTACCACCGACTCCTGCCGATAAACAACTTTCAGTACCACCGAAAGTAATAAAAATCATCCAGTTAACTTCAGGATCTAATTCGGTACCATCGAGCGATAATTTGGTACCACCTACTATGTTTCGGTACTACCAAAGGTTTACTCGGTAGCACCGATAACTAGCCATTATAGATCCATTGGGTGCTTTTCTTTATAAATATAGGACCCAAAACTTTGTAAAAAGCATGGATTTATGCATTTCAGAGTCCTTAGGTTGTCCTAAGCTCAAATCACTCATCCTAGACTCTATCTACATGAGATTCATGTTCTTTTCATTGTGATCCATCACTCATGAGCATTCAAAGCTCCTATTAATGAAGAACGTGATCTCAAGCCTCCTCTAGAGTATAGAGACCAAACTTATAGGAAAAACCTTAGTCTCCATGATACTCTAGAGCATCCACCAGTTGAATCTCTTAGAAAATTCATTCATAACCTTTGTTAAAGATTCAACTAACTCTCATTACCTTGGTTACCTTAATAGGAACATTATATGCAAGGTTCTTGATCGTGAAGCTAACACACAGGTAAATTATAGCATAATGATCGAGGGAGCATTGGGGAGCCGATTCGAGAACTGAAGAGTGAAGATCAAGCAACCCAACACAAGCTATAAAAGAGGATTCATTCCAACAAGTAAGTGTCATTACTAAGAGTCCAAAGTTTAGTCTCTATCCTCGTGTAGGATAGAGGCTAAGAGTTTGCTATCAACAAACTCGCATAGGTGCCTTGTGTCGGACCTTGGCCGGTGGACCTAAACGTAGGTGCCTTATGTGGGACCTTGGTCGGTGGGCCTAAACAGAGGTGCCTAGTGTGGGACCTGGGCCGGTGGACCTAAATGTAGGTTCTTAGTGTAAAACCTTTGCTCGTGTGAAGAGCATAAATTGTTGAGTTCTTTGTGTAGGACTGTAAAGGTTAATGGTGAACCTGATTTAAAACCATTCATAGTGAAATCCGACACACTCTACAAGAGAGTGTAATTGTCGGGAGTGGAGTAGGCAAGTAGTTGAACCAGTGTATATGCTTGTGTTTGGAATTGTCATTTGTGCATCTATTTAATCATGTTTATTTACGTTTGAATGTTTATTATTTATGCATGATTAGATGAATGTTTAAGATTGATAGGTAGCACATTCCACACAAAAGCTTATAACACTATAAGCTAGTTGCTTTATTTGTATATCTAGAATAGCCTTTGTAATTGGATCTACTATTAGCTTGGAAGCCTTTAAAGTTATATTGCCTTGCTACTTTAAACTGCATGATTGTTTAAGTTAGTCAATTAGGAGTTTTAAATAAGAAAAATATTTGAAAAGTCTTATTCACATCCCCCCCCCCCCCCCCCAAGGACATTGCCTCATATTCATTCTTCAGTATATGCGGTATAAATCTCAATTTTAGGCCTTAGCCTATCTAAGGAAAGAGGAAGAAAGTTGGTTGATGGCCATATCGATAAGGCATAAAAGTTTAGGTAAAACTAGGTTTCAGTGAGTTGTACAAAGAAGCTTATCATTATTTATATAAGAGAATAAACCTCCCCACATTCTAAGTATCCTAGGTAGTTATGGCATGTAATGACGCTTCACATTCTTAGAAAATAAGAACGTTTAGTCATCATGGTAGTTTCGGCCAAGGTAGCACTCAACTCCTCATTTTTTCGCATGCCACATTATCAATTAGGTATATGAATTGGAAGAAGTAAAATAAATAAAAAAGCACGAAGTGAAAGATGGCTAAGGAAATAAAATGGTGTAGCGACCGATTACATTGATAAATAAAAGGGGTACAAGAAAAAAGCTAAAATTCAAAAGTTAAAAATCATGTGAGTGTAGCGCCTCTTCTTCTTCTAGTCTCCCCTTCTTCTTAGCTAAGACAGTCCGATGTTTCAAGGCTGCCAGTCTAACCTAGCCAATTGCCTCCATTTGTGTTTTGGCAAAAACAGTCAGGTCTCTGATTGCCTTCTTATTTTAGTCTTACTTACCTCTCTCCTCCTCAACGTTCCTCTTCAGCGTCATTAGTTGTGCTTACAGATTAATGATCTGCATGCTCATGTCCTCTAACTTTGCCTCAAATTTCTTTATCTCTTCATACTCGGCCGAAAGTTTTCCAGTAACATCACTAACTGTAGCTACTTAGGAAGTTACATTCGTGAGCTTAGATTTAAGATGATCCATCATAACATGGAGCTTGTGATTTTCCTTGATCAGGTCCAGAAAATCCCTGAGTGCTGGTAGTTTGGCCATGAGACTCTTATCTGAACTACAAAAGGCTTGATATTGGTCGATCAACTTGGTAAGTTTTTCTATCAGTTCGGTCGATGCAGTTTCTGGTACCCTGGAGCATACGAGTGATTGGATTTCCTCTTATAGAAGTTGTATCTTGGTAGAGGGTGTAGGAGACTAGGCTACAGAAATGTCACTACAGAGGGCTTGTCGGGGTGACGAAAGGATGTCTTCAATTGGAAGTGTCTCTTCAGTAGTCAACTCTGGAGCATCATTAGCTGATATCGACGCTGGATCAGGAGCTAATTCTGAGTGAGGAACAGAAACATCGACTGCTTAAATTTCTGTCACTGCATGGTCAGTGACGATAACTTTGCATGACTGATGTAGTTCTTTGTCATGGGAAGCTCCCAAGATGGGAGATGTTTGTTGGATAGATGTTGGAGAAGATCGGGGAGAGAAGGCTTTCTGAAAGCTCTAGGGAGTGACAATCAAGGGACGATCATCATTGTCCTCTCCGTCTTCTTGGTCAATGATAATTATGGGCGATTGAGGCTGATCAATTGTTTCAACAATCTCTGTCTCGATAGTCGTTGCTCTTGAACAGAAGGAAGATGGAGAATTTTGTTGCTTATTGTCCCTTTAGAGTCAATGCTCTGCTGCTCTATTACTTCAACGGCCTCAATAGCTGGTTCAATTGTTTAAAGTGTCAGTTCAAGGATAGCTTGCCTTTTTGCAACCAATAGCTCTGAGTAACTATAATAAAAATGGAGTTAAAAAGAAAACAATAAGGAAGATGTCAACAAGTGTGAAAATAAAAATAACATCCACTTAAATCAGGACGGACAACGACGATGATGAATCAATTATCCACAGACTAAGGATTTCTTAAGACTTTTGCCATCACTCGAGTAGAAGTTGGGAATGGTGGCAGATTAGGGTGGTATGGAGTGAGATATTTGTTGTCAAAAGGGAGATTAAGATCATTCAATCTCTCCCTATTTGACCACCATTTATTCTAACAACGATTATAACGAGTGTTTTCATGACGTTTGAGGCATTCCTCAATTTCCTTGGCGTAGTCTTCAACAAAGAGCCTTGGCCAATATTTAGTTTTGAAATATGTTTTAAAAGAAGATATAACGTCGGTTGAGGAAGTACCTGATTATTTTTTACCATGTGTTGTGATCGATGTTGGTTGACTCATTATTACTAGCTGATGGCCGAGGTGGAGAATTTTCGAGAACATGTCCTTTCACCATAACTTTTTAGCATTTTGGTTTCAAAGTTGTCTCGTTCGCAGGAGATGTTGCAGTAGTGGTATTGGCTAGTTTTTCTTTGGTTTATTTATTTTTCGACTGGAAGCAATGGCTGATTAGGATGCCGCTTTATTCTTTCCTCCCAGCTTCATTGAGGAATAGAGTTAAGCAATGACGAGTTTGGGAGATTTATCGACTAGTCCCTTATAATGGCTCTCCCACATGTTAGAGAAACTATCCATTATTTGGGGTTAGTTTGAGAGGCTAGGAAGTTCAAAGACCATACTAGTGGACTGAAAAGTAGAATGAATGGAATGATAGATATTGATTTTATCTGCAATCGGCCAAGAGAAAGAGGGCTGATTGCAAGTTTGTTGAATGAATGGGTAAGGAATGCATTGGATGAGACCGAATTTTCAAGCAAGCAAATTTGGATAATACTGTTCGATTCTGACCTTGGCATTTTTGTTAATATCTATAGTAATGACATAAGGAAGACCCTATAGATGAGGTAACTTTCTCAGGTGATGAGCATCTGAGATGATGATTGTCCACCATTACCTTCAAAATGGCTTGTGAACTAAGTTGGGCTGAATGCTTTGGGTAGGAAAGGGGTAAAAGTTCAATTGCATTTACCTTTATTGAGAGGAAGGAATAAGGAATCCATATAACTAGAGAATGTGTGGATCTCCTAAGGATAATGGATAACACGGTGACCATAAGATGTATAAATAGTATCAGAAGGGATGGGAGAATGTACAAGAGTAGAGCGGAAGTATTCATAAATCCACATTTGGAGGAGCCATGGTGGTCCTCTACCGAGATATAGACCTTTGGTGGTTACTTCATAAATGTCTCAGTAAAGGTGGTGGAGCATGAAGGGTGCGAGTGCAAGTTTTTAACCCTATGCGAGCACCTCGGTTGTTAAGGGTCAAATATTACATATTATCCCCCATTTATTTATTGGTTTTATGAACATGATCATGCTTAATATTCTATTTTAATCATGTTTGTGTTATAAGGTGAATTTAAGAGCTTGGATTGAAAAAGATGCTAAAAGTATGGATTTAACACTCAAGAATCACCAAGCTAAAGTTTGGATCTTAGAAGACTAAGAATAAAGAATTCACATGCCAAAGATCCAAGAAAACCAAGTCAAGAATGAAGAGAATCGAAGTTTTGAAGTGAATTTGCATAAACCTCGACTAGTCCTGGTGCCTGCTCGACTAGTCCTGGCCCTGCTCAACCAGTCGAGGATTCTTCGACTCGAACTCCAGCGGCAAAATCATCTAAAATCAGGTCATCCTTGACCCGTTAAAGGAAATCCTCAACCAGTCGAAGGTGACCCTCAACCAATCGAGGGATGTCCTCAACCAGTCCTGGGTTACACATACAACACACAAAGTGCAAAAATTTGAAGCAGTTTCTGGAATTTTCCAACTCCGTGCAAAAGGAAGTGATACAAAACTATAAATAGGGGTCCATAGGATGTTCCTAGGCATCTTCTAGGGTTTAAGGAGTGGAGCAAAAGTGTGAAGAAGTCGTCGCCAAGAGTTTTTCTTCTCTTTCCTTAGTAGTTTTTATGCTTTTCTTAAGAGTTCTTAGTTCAATCATGTCTATAGTTGGCTAAACCTCTTAGCTAGGGCTAAGAGGTGAAGCTTACAGTGTGATTGAGATGTTTTCTTTATTTTGATTCATGTTTTATTAAACTCTCTTAGATTCTAGTTTGATTATGAATGAATATTTTTAGTCTTTAACGGTTTGTTGTGACAAATTACAATAGATCTACGATGGCTTGAGATATCTTCTTTTCTTAAATTGAGATTGTGAAATTAGGAGATCCTATTGTTCACCATCGTCCCTTGAGCATGGTAGGATGATGACATCCCTTCTAACCTTTACAATTCTCTTATGATTGGTTGTGTGATTGGTAGATCCTGTTGTTTTCCTTGTCTCCTGGGCATGGTTAGGTGATGGAATCACTTCCAAATCCTCACAACTCTCATCCATTGACAATTAGATCCATGAGAAGTTCAGAGATCTGACAAATCTCTTCTTACCAATTAGATAGGATAAGATTCTGATTCTAGTTGTGTCTTGAATCATGCAAGGTAACATCCTGAGAACCTACAAGTGAATCCTTAGAAACCCTAGTTACCACCTTTAAATTTATTAGTTTTTAATTAATCTATTCACAATTACTCTTTATACTTCCAGATTTAGATTTTCATCTTCTTCTAGTTCCAGTTCTACTTAATTTTAGAAACGTATAAGTTTAGTCATTGTAGATTCGACTCGGTCTCATCGAGATTATTACTGCATCGCAACCCTACACTTAGGGTTGTGAGCATCGGTCAATTGGACGTAGTTAGTGGTGATCTGGATAGCATTCACAAAGAGCAAATGATGACAAATCCAGAGCAACACGAAGGTCGTGTGTTCTTCATACTCGACTGGGCCTTCATGTTTGCAGTACACTTGCATGAAGTGCGAATAGGCTTTGCCATCCTTATTGGTGAAATGTTTTTGTTACTTCTGAGTGAAGCCTGGGAAGACTGCCTCGCCAAAAGGAATGAGTTAAGTGAGATCAAAGATGTTCAAAATCATACGACTCATAAGACTGCATCGGAAGAAGAATGTGTTGGTGTATGTCTCAAGAGTGTTGATGTTATGGTAAGAAGAGGAGGATCCAATGGATAGTTGTACTATGAAGTTTGATGCATTCATAGATGCCAGCTCCTCTCCAAGAAGTTTCATATTGGGCAGCGACGCGATCAAACCAATCTTCCCCTCCTGGCAGGGGTTTCGTCCATGATCGTGAATTTTTCATGGCATTGGAGGGTTTTGGGAGTGATTCAAATTGAATTAATATTGTTTCGCCAAGACAGTTCGGGAAGAAGAGGTCCAATTAAAGAATTTCATCAGGCTCAATTCCAGGAAAGAAAGCCGATCCCAAGTAGTAGTAATCTCTGATGGGTTATTTGAAAATGATTTCGTTGGAAAACTTCTTAGAGAGGTCATCTAAGATGTTTATCAGATCATCTTGTTGAAAGGTTAAGGGAGTAGAAGATGAGAAAGCCACCATCGTTAGAATGAGAAGGTTAGCTTGAGCTTTGGGGATGAAGGAATGGAGAAGAAAGCGTGAGGGGAAGAAGAATATTTTTTTAAATGAGATATATGTTGGCCGAAATTTTAGTGCATTAATTAGGGCATCATTATTTTCTCATTTGGTACAATGCTTGTACATGCGTCACCATGTGAATAGTTGTTTATTCGAAAAAGGGAAATCAGAATTGACATTCGAAATTATCTCGGTCAGAGATGATGAGTGAGGTGTCGCCACATATCCTGTGGAATTTCTACATTGATGTGGGGCCATACGTCGCTTTCACCTTTTACCCAAAGGTGAAGCTTTGTGGGGGGCAATGTTTGTCCCTATTTCTAACAATTCATACAAGAGCCAATCAGGGAAGGTTGCGTGTAACCATCAGGGAGTTGCATGGAGTATTCAAAGATCTTTAGAGGTATGCGAATAGGATTTTGTGGCAATACAACTGGTATTTATCGAGCAGCGCCATGTTATCCATTAAGAGAAAGTGGTCGAGAGAAAAGCGGTCGTGTTGAATTAGTTATCGGGGCAGATGAAAGGTTTAGAAGCAATGAAAGTAAGTTGCGCTGAAATAGTTATAGCAACTATCAAACGTGGGAAGTATCCCGATGGCTAGGTTAAGGTTATAAATAGCAAAGGAAGTCAGTAGAAGAAATCATTTCATACTAACCAAACCAAATCTATCTTTCAATTATTAGTTAGTTATATTCCTTAGTGTAATCCTTTTATCTCCATCAGTCATTTACATTCCTTAGTGTAATCTTTATATTTACCCACTATTTACATTACTTAGGGCATGTTTGATTTTCGGCTAAACTGCAATTACCTTGTACATGGGTAATAATTATTTACCTATGTAATTACTTCATCTTTCTTAATGCAGATAGTGATAACTTTTTTTTTAACACTAAAATTGAGAAATTTTGTAAAATAAAAGTGGGGCCTATCATGATGTATGTGGCTTATCCACACCGCCCATTTGTTATGCTGGCTGAATTTAGGGCGTGATCCCAAAAATGAGATAGATCCAAAGATCAAGTGGAACACACCACATGAAATAGTGGGAATCAAACTCCTACAATTAAAAACTTCTTGGGGCCCTTAAAAGTTTTGGATCAAGCTGACATTTGTGTTTTCCCCTTATCCATGTCTGTATGATCCTGTGAACCGGTTAGATGATGAATAAAACTCAACGTGGGCCCAATGAAGGAAACAACTTTCAACGATGGACAAATTAAGGCCATTGTTTCCTTTCGTGTGGGCCATTTGAGCATTAGATTTGCCTCATTTTTTGCTTCATACCCCAAAACATTATGATAAAGTAGATGAACGATGTGGATATATCATATACGTTATGGTGGGGCCTTATAACGCCCCGGTTTTCAAAACCCGAGTATTTGACTCATTTTCCAAAAACCCGAGTGTTAGCTTTTAAAATTCAGTGTAAATTTAAACCGCTTTATCATTAATCAGAGTTAGCAGCAAGTGTTGGCAGAGTAAACCATGCATTAAATAAAAACATTTCAATCACTATAAAGGTCCAAATGTGTTGCCCATATCGGACTTATACAATCTCAAATAGCAAAGTTCATTAAACAAAAGAAGGAATTTATTAACTAGTGATGGAGCTCGATATGGGTCACAGGAACCTCGTCTAGCTCCTCAGCTACCCGATCTATTCTTGTAACCTAGTGGACAACATTGGCTCGCTCTAAACCTACATCAACTGATATGGTTTGATAGTGCCAACGGTTATCGCAGTGAGGAGTACCCTCTAAGATTGCACACTCATCATTCATAATCTAATATAGATCGCAAGTCATGAGAATAGATATATTAAACAGGGAAATTCATAATCATAATCATATACTTAAAAATTACTCCAATCAATATAATTTCATCATAAGAAAAATATAATAACAACGCAATGCAGGGGAATATGTCCAGATAGTCAAATAATCAATTATATGACTTTCTATTGCACCCGAAAATCACATGTTGTACGTGAACTCCACAAGATGGCTAGAAAATCGATAAGCGAACTTTAGCTCCACCCGGAAATCATGGTACAAGTGAAATCCACTGGGTAAATAGAAAATCACCCTTTAAACCTCTACTTCATCCACAAATCATATCATACGTGAACTCCGCAAGATGGTTAGAAAATCGATAAGCGAACTTCAGCTCCACCTGGAAATCGTTGTACGACTGAACTCTGTAAAATGAAGGGAGAGTCAGCATACAAATATCTACTTCACCCGGAAATCATATCGTATGTGAACTCCGCAAGATGGCTAGAAAATCGATATGCGAATTCAGCTCCACTCGAAAATTATGGTACGACTGAACACCGTAAGATGGCTAGGAAACCAACATATAACCCTCTACTTCACCCGAAAATCATATCGTATGCGAACACTGCAAGATGGTTAGAAAATCGATAAGCGAACTTCAGCTCTACCCGAAAATCACCATACGACTGAACACTGCAAGATGAAGAGAGAATCAACATACGAACTCTGATGTTATTAAGAAATCGTATGAACTCTGCAGGATGGCTAAAAATTGACAAGCGAACTTCAGCTCCACCCAAAAATCATAATGAACTCCATATAATGACCCGAAAATCAACAAGACATGTGAATATAACCAACAAGCCACAAAACGACGTCAATATTCCATCAAAACCACAAAGGGTAAATAAGCGATCCAAGCCACCTAGGGCAAATATGTGGTCCAAGCCATGTAAGGCAAAGTATGATCCAAGCCATGTAAGGCAGATGTGCGATCCAAGCCGCGTAAGTCAAATATGGGCTGCAAAATGGTGAGTTCATGATAGGTTTCATTCATTACATCACTTAATCGCAATCGACAAGCATATAGTTAATTAATGATGTACAACTAAAGATAGCATGTTATCATCAATGATTTATGCTTGCTATAATTAAAGAGATATGTTCATTACCTAACACAGGAATCAGGTGTGCCACGAATTAGCATGTTCACATAATGAGGTAAATAACTTAATGAGAGAAATCATATCATCATCTATGTCCAGATTGATGAAATTAAGTGGGAAGTTCAAAGGGTGGGTCCTCACCTTGATCAAGTATCCTAGTTGTGTGTGGTCCGCAAGATAGCACCTGACAGAGTCAAATCTAATTGATAACTATGCGACCACGACCCAATCAAAACATCAAGGAAGATAGTTAGTACTTATCTCCTACTATCAATATACTAAGTGAAAACTCATTCAGTAACAAATGGATGTAAATGAGTTTCGGTTTACCTCTATCTTGATGAGTTGGCGCAAACTTAGCTAAAATCAACCAAGTCGACTCAATCGAGCCTCAGATGTACCTCCTCTCACCCTATTGGGATTCCAATCGGACCCGCATTACGCCCTTGCCCAACAACTCAACTGAGTTAGCTTGTAGGTGCAACGACTACCCTATCTCTCTCTTCTCTTCTCCTTTCTTTCTTTATTTTCTTATGCTTTTCTTCTATTTTTGTTGGAATGTCCAGCAATGTCTGGACTAAGCCCAAACTTAACTTGACTCGGCTGAACTTGATTTTAGCAACTCAGTTGGGTCGGAACTCACTATTGAGTCGGCAGCAGTAACATCTCCATATCTCTCTCTTTCTCCCTTGTTTCTCCTTCTTCTCCTGCAACCCCTATTGCTGGAACGTCCATCAACTTCTCAAGCTTAAACCATGCTCAATAGCAACAACAAGTGGGTCGGTTGAACAACAACCCAACTCGTTCAGAATAATCCATCAACTTAGCTCGAGCCAGACTCAGCCCGAACTCAGTTACTGAGTTGGTCTAGCTCAGCGCACCCACAGCAACGCTCTCTATCTCACTCTCTTTCTCCTTTTCTCCTTACTGGAATGTCCAGCAATGGGCCTAGACAAAACCCAAACCAATCCCACAAAGCTAACTCGCAACGAGTCAGTTCACGGCCCACACACGCTCTCCCTCTCTCACTCTTCTCCTCTTCTTACTTTCTCCCTCTCCTTCTTTAAGAGACTTCTTCCCGGCCAAGCAAGGCCTGGACTCGGCCTGGACTCGGACCGAGCTACTATAGTGTGGTTGCGGCTTCTCTCTCCCTCTCGTTTTTTGTTTCTTTATTTATCTTTTCTTCAGTTGGCTGCCCTAAAAGGGTGGGTTTTATAAGCCATGTTAATCCTATTTTAGAGAGCTTGAAGCATATAATCAAGCAGTTAGTTGAGTCATTAATCAATTTCATTTTGAGATGGGATAGAAAAGATCGGCTAGGCAGGGGCTGTTTTGAATGCATGGATGACATGTAACCTTGGGGATGATCATTCGTTGAAGTGGGCCTCGAGATGAACGTCTCCGATCAGCAAATGGGGCCCATTAGAGGACGATGGGTTCACCCAATCGACGGAGAAGATGACGCCCTCGATCATGGCAGTTTCTGATCGAGAGGGTCATCCTCCATTCCAAGGCATCTGGATGGCTTGGATTAGGCCTCTAAACACTATGGGACCCTCCAAACGGACAACTATTAACATATTTCAATGATTTAGCTTCAACAGCTACAGCGGGTTAAAACACTATGGGACCCTCCAAACGGACAGCTATTAACATATTTCAATGATTTAACTTCAACAGCGGCGGTGGGTTAAAACTCAAGCAATGATTGAGGAAGCCCTACTTTTAACGGTTGGGATTTGCTGAGGTGGAGGGCTGGGATCACATGAAGAGGTTTCACATGGATCGCCAACTTGAAAACGCAAGAAGAAAACGATTCTTTCCGTTTTCGAAAAGAATGGTTGCACACAGTGTTATTGCACTCGTGATTGTGTAGTTTCACGTGGGAGGAAACATGTGAAATTCCTGCGTTTCGGTCTGAATCTCATGTTCTTCAAGATGGACAGTTCAGATCGACCCTTAGGGTTCTGATTGTGGGCCACCGACGAACGCACGATAACAGCCTGTTTTAAACAGTGTGGGAGGGAAAGGAGGGAAAGATCATTCCTCCTTTGGAAACATCAAGTCAGCACAATTTGACTGAGCTCTCGGTCTGGTGCTCGGTGCTATACACACATGGTGTACACACACCACACAAAAGTGGGGTCCACAATGGTTTGTGATCCAATTCTCTTCGTTTATCTGTTTTGTCAGCCCAAAATAGGGCCCAACCCAAAGGATGAGGCAAATTCACGGCTCGGGTGGGCCCCTTCTCAGAATCTCAGGTTCTAATTATGAGCTTTCACTGACCTAACGGTCAGATTCTTTCCAAATATGATCGTTGGCATGCATAATGGTTCATAATTCGATTTAAGGCAATTTAAATGATCTTTTCCACTATTAGTTGTCCCTTCATCTCACTTGAACGGGCGATCATGAGTTTAAATGGCTGGATCACTTCAACACAGATCGTTAGTGGTCTACCAAGATATCTACCTAAAATCTAGCCCATCCATCAGCTTTAACAGCATAACATGGGCGACCAATTTGACTATGAGGCATACCCACAGTCCAAGTGGGCCTCATTTAGTGGTTTAGCGTCCCATCTAGTGATACCCAACGATTTCATACTTCGTTTTCAACGTCTTTAAACGTTCCCAGGTAATATGGATACACTTACACAGGTAACTCCAAAGTCTGATGACTATATTGTTTACTAAGTATCTAAGATTCTTTACAGAAGGTGGTTAATCTAATGAATGGTGGGTTTTGATCATCAAGCGTTTGATTTTAGGTTAGAATGAAGGTAACTGTTAAGTCAAATTAGTTTTGCGTTCATCCAAAATTAGGTCCTCATGGTAATGCCCGAGTACTAAAAGTACGGGGTGTTACAAGCCCACAAATTTAAGTCAACACTTTTGGACCAATTTTTAAGGTGGAGTTACTCACCCATTTTCAAACCAGGTGAAAAAACAATAATTACTTATTTACCAAAGATTTACATGTATCATAGAAAATCAAATAGGCCCTTAGTGTAGTTCAAAGTAGTAATCAAGTAGCCGTTAACTTTAGCTATAATTCAAGCAAAGGCCATCATTAAAAGAGGAGTTCTGCAGCTTTTCTCCACAACCGATTATAAGAATTTCTTTTTTGTTTTATCCATATTGAAAAGAAAAAGTCATTCTTATGGAAGGTAGACGTGCGACCTATTTTCAGAGGACGAACCCCACCATCTGAATATCATCTGATCTTCAAAAGTAATATCATCCAAATGGTTGAATAAGCGACCGATCTTATTAGAACTCAGTCATATATGGTCGATTTTTGATATATTTACCTATCTTGGCACTTAGGGTTGTAGTTGTTTGGTTTGAATTGAGTCATATATTCAATTCCAGCATACGGAGATTAATCATGTAACCAAACTTGAAATCGAGCCACAACACACTGGGCTAAATTATTGGCACAAGTATCATTTCTATGCCCCCTTCACACAAAGTTTCAAATGATAGACGTCCAATCCATGTTATCTCCTTTCGCGTGGTTACACAAGATATGAATCCGATTGATTTTTAGAGTCTTGTATTATCGTGGGGTTGAGAAGCTAATGGACAGGATAGATTAGTCACTGGTGTCTCTAAAGCCCCCCGTGTCTTCCAACCATAGGGCCGGCAATTGCCATCCTTTACCACTCGACAGATATGCTCCAATGACGAACGTCATTATACTCTTTACGTGTAGTGTAGTCTTCTTAACTTTACATGTGTTGTAAAATTGGGGCTCTTCGCTGAAAATGAGCTAGCAAGACAGATGAAACGTGTGGATAAAACACATACATCATGCCAGCTTTGGCAGAAACTTCCTCATGTTGTTAGAAGATAGGTAGGCCCTGCTATTAAATCTACGAGCTCATTTTAGAATATGTGATAGAAAATCAAATAAATCTAAAATTTAAGCGGATCACTCGAGAATAATAATATTTAGTGATATCGTTAAAACACTTGCATGACTACAAAATGTTTCTATCAAGTTATATTTTTCCCTTTTTCCGTTCATCCTGGTTGGAATGAGGATTTCTCACAAAAGGCTTTTCCAGGAAATCTACATCGTGGCAGGCCCCCACATAATCCAGACACGACCGAGGTTGGTGGTGGTGGAAGCGGATTGCATGCGTAGTGAGTAACTCACTACGCTTAGCGTACTGAGTAAACTCTGTAAGGTCTACATGATTTATGTATTTTATCTTCTCCGTCCATCCATTTTAACAGATAATTATAGTGCTTGAGACCAAAAATGAAGTATATACAATGTTCAAATGGACCACACCACAGGAAACAGTTGAATTGAAAGTCTACAGTTGAAAAAATATTGAAGGCCACAGAAATTTTGGATCAAGATTATATTTGTTTTTTCCCTTCATCCATGTCTGTATGATCATACGAACAGGTTGGATAACAAATAAACATCACTGTGGAGCCTGGAAAGGTTTCAAGGATGGAAATCATTATCTAGAAATTGTACACGTAACATGATGTAAATCAAACTGCACGGTCAGGATAACGACGAGCCATGCAAATGAATTATAACCCTGATGTCAGATTGGTTGGACGATCCTAACCATTGAAATCAAACCACAACACACTGGGCTAAATTGTAGACACAAATATCATTTCTAAACCTCCCTACACACGAAGTTTCCAATGATAGACATCCAATCCATGATATCTCCTTTTGCGTGGCCCACACAAGTTATGAATCTGACTGATTTTTGGAGACTTGTCTTATCGTGAGGTTGAGAAAATAATGGACGGAATAGATTCCTGTGTCTTCTGACCACAGGGCCGGCAAATGCCATCCTGTCCACTTGATGAATATGCTTCCATGATGGACGTCATTGTCCTCTTTGCTTTTGCGTAGTGCGGTTAACCTAACTTTACATGTGGTGCAATTCTGGGCTCTTGGCTGAAAATGAGCTGGGAAGACTAATGGAATGCACGGATAAAACACATAGATCATGGTCGGAGTCGTTTTTCAGCTTTGCAAAAACTCCGTAATCAGAAGTTCGGTGGGCTACTATAATATTTGTGAGAAATCTATCTTATCAATTTTACGAGCTCAATTTAAAATATGTGACAAAAAAATGGAATAAATTCGAAACTTAAGTGAGCCACTCGTGAGCAACATTAAAACATTTGTATTACTACAAAATGTATGTATCATATTGATTTATTTTTATTTACAGTTATCTGGTTGGAATGACAATTTATCGCAGACATCAAGATGGCCCCCACCTAGCTTACCAGTAGGATCCGACCCGACTCATCAAATCCGACTTGATGTTCGGATCCGATCCGACCCAAATTGAAAGCCAAGGTTAAGTCGGATCGAGTAGACTCACTTAGATCCGACCGCAAAACGAGTCGAGTTCGGGTTAGTAGCCAATCTGATGCGATCTGGATTCGGGTACTATAAAGTATCTTTTTACTTTTTTAAAAAAAAATTACTCTTCTTTTCTACCCAAACCTTAAATCCCTAACCCTACCCGGCACCGCACCGATCTCGATCTGAATCCAAGCTACTCAGCGGCCCAGCAACCCATTTTCACCATTCATCCCCCTCCATTCATCAGGTAGGTTCCATTTATTTTTTATTTTTTTTAATTTTTCTGTGTATTTTCAAGCTAGGGACGTCAGGTGCAGTAGTGCAGGCCGCTGGTGGCATGCCCTGGCTCACTGGTGGACCGCACTTCATGGCGGTTCCCGCCCTGGCTTGCTGGTGGTCCGGCCAAGGTCGGGACCTCGTTGGCTCGGCCGCAGCCAGCGTCTTGCCCTGGCTCGGGACCTCGCACTTGGACCAGCGTCCCTCCCTGGCTCACTTATGGTCCGACTGAGCTCAGGACATCACTGGCTCAGCCGTAGTGTCCTGCCCTGGCTCGAGACCTCACACTCGGACCAGCTTCCCGCCCTAGCTCGTTGGTGGTCCGGCTGAGCTAACCCTAACTCTACCCTAATCTTAAACCCTACCTTAATCCTAAACCCTAGCCCTAGTCTTAAACCCTACCCTAACCCTAAACCTAAATCCTAACCCAAACCCTAACCTAGGCCCTAAACCCTAAACCCTAAACCCTAAACCTTAAACCTAACCCTAACCCTAACCTTAACCCTAAACCCTAAACCTTAAACCTAACCCTAAACCCTAAACCCTAAATGTCACGCCCCAAACTTGGAAACCGGGCTCACAAAATTCCCGATCGCCAAATCTGGCGCCGACAGCCTCTGGACTCTCAGCGCCCATACGCTAGATTCCGATCCTGGGATCCTACAAGGAGGATTTTCAGTATGATTTTTTTTTTTTTTGTAATGGAGCATAACCATAAGCATACCTAAATCATAAAGGCAACATCATCATCACATATCCACTAATATAATCATTTGAATACAATGCTGAAAGGGAAATACATATATCGAAATCAAAGCTCCAGAGGATAGCTACACGCCTCAAGCTCAACGCTGCTGCAACCTAACGCCACCTGCACGCATCTATCGTGCATAAGCTTACAAAAGCTTAGAGGGTGGTGAGAGTGTGTGTGCACAAGATAAGTGCCAAGTATACCATTGTAACGCCCTGAAAATCGGGGGTCGAGCATAAACTCGACTCCCGAGTTCCAACACATCACTTATGCAACAAAATGAATGATGATTGAATGTTGACTGTATTAGAGTAGTGAACATGAGTGAGATTAAGCCAAACAGTATATCATACTCCAGAAACAGTTAAATTTGTAAGCGGAAGACTGTGATAGATAGATAAAATATATAAACTATGATGAGTCTCCAGAGTGTGATAACATTACCGGGTTAAATAATTACAAGTACAATCCTAAAATATACCAAATGTGTAAGGTTCTCTAGTCAATATCCCAGAAAGCCCCGCCGATCAGGACACGGCTCACAAGAAGCCATCAGAAGACAACCAATACAAGCAGGCATCGTAGTCATTGCAGAGGTCCGGCTCCGCCTCAGAAGTAGCGTTGCCATCTGAAATCAGACAATGTCTGGTGGGTGTTTGAAATATCGTCCCGTAACGTGGGAGTGAGTAGCTAACTCAGTGGAACAATAAAGCATAGGTTAACATGTTATCGACTCAGTCAAGCAATAATGATAAAGCAGTACAATCAAACACTCCTAACTACTCTTATTAATGCATGTATGGATGCAGTCATGATGTATGCCCTCACCACACCCTCTCTCGTGCAACACCATCTCACGTTCACGGCATGCTTTCATCCCTCAGTGCTCCACATCTTCCAGGCACATGCAATGCATGATGAGCATGATTACCGAGTTATTATTAGTCCATTTCAAACAGCAGGATTGGAAAACTAAGGTACCTCCCTTGTATCATTCCCAAACATGATCCATTCTAGGGTCGTCAGTCCTAGTTAATCTCATATGATGGTGTGTTTTCTATATCACTGCAGAGGCTGCCAGGGCTGTTACGCACAAAGGTTACACCACTCCCCCATCACCTCTTTAACGATTCATCACTATACAAAAACAGACCTAGTTCATACTCCATACACCGCGGCAAAACTCTAAGGCTCACCGCGATTCCAGAGTATGCTCGAGGTCACTACAAAGGGCTGTCAGGGCTGTTACGCACAAAGGTTACACCGCTCCCCCATCACCTTATCAATGTAAGCCGACAGCACGAATATAGTGTCCCATACCACCATAATCGGCTCACGAGTCTGATTGCTCACTGGTCACTACGGGGAGGCACGTGGCCTCAGTGTAGGCCGACAGCTCAACCACGGTGTCCCATACCACCATGCTGGCTCATGAGTCTTAGTGGATCAAGGTACCATGGTTAAAAGGGGTTTCACTGGTAAGTTTGGTACCCTAGGTTCAAGCATAGGCGTCCAAACATGGTGAACATACATTAGACAGATCGGGTTACTTGACGAGCTCGGCTGGCTCGAGCGCACAACAAGTTGAATGATATGAAGTGCATAAGCACTTCGTGTGGCCAACCACTATCACCAACCTAAGTACGACTCGGGTTCGTCGAACACCTCACGTGGCAAATGAATCTCAGCCACACATTCATTTTCGTTACCGATTGCCTGGACTACAATCATAGCCCCAATCACATTCAATTGCAGATAGTTAAAGCAGTAATGAATTAAGATTCAAATCATACAACCAACATCTGATATTATCCGTTTAGGGGTGCAAGGGCTATTGCACGCACTCGTTGCTCCACTCCCCCATCACCCATGACGGATCATACATTGTAAACATGAATTTAAACATATGTATCACATAGATAAAATCATACAATCAATTGAGCATGTTATGAAGTACAATATAAGCATGAGTTTGTACATATTCAATTTCCTAATCACACAGATATCTAAAGAAATCATACACATAGTTAAAGAAGTTGAGAATCATATCTCAACACTCTTAAACATTACAAATTTACTAGCTACTACTCATTCAGACATTTCAATAAACACTTTAAAATACATACATCAACATACATGACATATGTTGATCACATAGGTATTAGGCCAAATCCTTTCACTAGGGAGTTGCCCCAATCATAACATGCATACACCCACGACAGATAGTCATGGCAAGTAAGAATCCAAGTTCCATATTCATTCAGTCATTTCCACAAACACTTGGGCCACACATTTTAATATAAGTAGTGTATATTGGTCGTGGCGTGATTTAGGGCAAATCCTTTAGTCAAAGGAGAATCGCTAATACAACAATCATATATCCATGACAATTAGTCATGGCGAGCACGAATGAGAATTCTACACTCATTCAGTCATTTTCACAAACACTTAGAATACACTATTTCAACATACATAGTGTATATTAGCAAAACATGTATTAGGGTGAGCCCTTTCGCCAAACTAGTATTTTATCCATATATAATATATTCATACAGCAAACAATCATGCCAAACATACTTCCAAAATATATACGTATACGGTACTTTCTACAATACACTATTTCTACATACATAGTGTATATTAGCATAACATGTATTAGGGCGAATCCTTTCGCCAAATAAGTATTTTATCCATATATCATATATTTATACAACAAATAATCATGTCAAACACATTTCCAAAATATATACGTATACGGTATTTTCTACGAATACCTAGAATATGTAAAATTCTATATTCTACGTCTTTAATCGAAACAGAAAATAGAAAGCACTTTGTACATGTGCAATTGCATGCAGATCGTGAATCTATCATTATCTGACATTGAAAGCGTTGAAAACCATAACCTATACACCTAAAGTCCGCACCTTTTGTCGTAAAATCGTAATGAAGTCGATAAGTTTGCTAAGCTTTTGTATTTGGCAGTTTGGCAACCTATAGAATTAAATAGGTTAGCTATTTCATAACCTGCAACAATCAAAACCCCAAATCAGTTTAGGTTTAGGGTTTCTTACCTAGAAACGACGCTGAAATCGCCGGGAAAGCGATGAGAACACGGAGCGGTTAAGCATGGATAGAGCAGGGAAGAGTGGCAGGGAGAATCTCCCACATCTCTCACACTTTCTCTCTCTTTTCTCTCTTCTCTCTCTAGGGTTTCTCTCAAATTCGTATCGCTGCAATGAGAGAGGGTTTAAGGTCCTTATATAGCCTAAAAACTCACCGAAATAGACTTCAGGTCAAAGTATACTTAGGTTATATCCAAAGCGGACTTGTTTCAGCTCAACGGAGGACTTCTAGTGGGCCTCCTTGAGCCAAAGGTCGGACTTAAGCTCACTAACACTGGATCTAAGTTCTATTAAGTTTTCGTTCTAGTAAGGTTCTCAGATCACGCGTGGCGGACCAATTTCAGTTCAACGGTCAGCGGATCTCGATCGGAGATTCCGAGTATATGGATATGTGTATGAAATTTCTCCTGATCCAAGGGTGTAATTTGGTCTTATTCTGACGGTCTGGTTGCTTAAAACTGATCCACAAGTGAGAGGTGCCAGATTACTATTTGAGATATTTATTTTTAAAGAAAATCAAGTGTTTTCACACTCCTCGCTCCGGACTCAAGCGAGTTACACTGGGACACTATCTGGATTTGATTTCCGAGATGGTTGTCAAGCCCAGCGAGGCGGTCCCAATTCCTTAACTTCGTGTTAATCGGACTTCCGATGTGCGGTCCAGATCTGATACGGAGTTTCAAGATGCTCCCGAGAGCAAACAGGTAATGAGATTGATCCTAGATTTTAGGGTAATGTAGCGTCAACGAATCCACAAGTTTTGGATCTTGCAGATCGTATTTAAAGTGATTGGTGCTAATTTTACAGGCACTCTAGTTTAACACTGGCTAATTCTCTCCTAATTTTTAAAGGATTTAGTCCTGGGTGATTTCAGTCTGAGGTGGTACTTAGTCCTTTGTAGTAATGTTTAGCTTAAGTATTGTTCTTCATCACTAAACTTTAAGATAGTGTTTAGTGTGAAAGTACTTAGAAGGATTTAAAGAACGAGGTGGTGAAAGGTGAGATTTGTGAAGGAAATGGGTACAAAAGCGGTTTTAGACTTTGGGATTTGAGTTTTGACAAGTTAATAAGGTGTTAAGATCAACCCATTGCCTAAGGACGTTTAATCCCAGGTTGGCAAAAATCCGGGATGTTACAATCTACCCCCCTTAAAACAAAATTTCGTCCCCAAAATTGCCTCAGGGTAATAAGTAATAATCCTATTATTGATTTGCCTAAGACTTATTGATTTCAAGTTTCTACTCATGGTAAGGTATATACTAGCCTTGTTCATTTTAGTCTACCCCCCTTAAAACTTATTTTCACCCTCAAGGCTCAAGAGCTATGTCCTGATCCGTATGCCGGAACAAGGTGTAATTTATAACCTATCATTGACATGAAATGGGAAATACATTGGTCTACCTTTCTTCGACGATGTGTACTATGGCATTAATACCTATGATCATAGAAAGGAGTTAAAGATGATGGGTATTGTGGTTGATTTCAGGGGCAGGTGTGAGTTTGAGGCAAGATGCCTAATTCTACCAAGGAGTTTTGTCACGGTCCAGACTTATCCTATTTAATCATTCCTAACTGAATACTATAAGATAATTTCAAACACCCAGACTTTCAGAAATTTAACGGGAACGGATCACCAGAAGAGCATATGATGCATTTCATAGCAATAATAAGAAATTTCTTTAGAATTCTTCAATATTGTCTGCAATTATTCGGATCTTCTCTGACAGGAAGAGCTTTCAGATGGTATTCAGGTTTAATCCCAGGATCTATTCATACCTGGGAACAAATGTAGGATGCTTTTATGTCGAACTTTTTCTCTTTGGACCAGGAAGTTAGTTTGACCGAACTGGCCTCTATTCGCCAAGAAAAAAGTGAATCAGTTGAAGAATTCGTCAGTCGATGGAAAGACTTGGCAACATCATGTCAACATCCTCTTCGGGAATCAAAACAAGTAGAACTATGTTTAGAAAGCATGAGACCGGAACTGGCATGCCACCTGATTAATAAAGATTGGAGAACTTTTCATAATTTTGCTACGAAGGCTTATGCTCTTGAAAAGATGATGGGAAGAGTGTCTGCTTTTCAGTCAAAATCAGCCCACATAACTCGGAAAGAAGAAACTAAAGAAGATTATCAGAATGTTGAAACAAATAGCGATGAAGAAAATAAAAATGGTCGTGCGGTTATAATGGCATATAAAAGGTCCAGGCAAAATAGAGACCATATGAAATATGCATTCTCAAGAAAGGATATACTTCCTATGCTGAATCAATTGTTGGTTATGAAGCTTATTGAATTACCTCGGCTAAGACACTTCGAAGAAATCAAAAATACATGAAGAATGGATTATTGCCATTATCACCGTAAATTTGGACATCATACAAAAAATTGTAATTCCCTCAGGAAAAAGCTTCAGACAATGATCGATAAGGGAGAAATTGCTATGGAAATAGCATGACAAAAAGAAAAAAATGGAGAAAAGTGACAAAAACTCGATAAAGAAAATTCTAGGGGCATCCGCGTTAAAAGACGATAACATGCTTCGTATGGTGAACCGTCAGTAATTGACAAGATCGAGCTGTCATAGCCTAAATACTCAAATGAAAAGAAGCAAGTGAGGCAAAAGATGTAAAGCCGCAATAAAAAGCATTTTTGTTGCAGTATGCATTGCAATACCTGTCAGTTCAAGAGATGACCGCTATTTTGATTTCGAAAGATATCGATATGATACTTCCAAAATTAAAAGGGGGCGAGACAAGTAAGTAAAAAAAAAAAAACTATGAAATGTATTTCTCACCATGGAATGTATTTCTTTTGTATATGAATAAAATGCAAGCTTTCAAGCATATCAAGTCATCACCAAATGCAAAGCGCCAATGATAATCGCCAAATGAAAAGCGTCGATGATTATTGCCAAAATTAGTAACTATCGCTGTTGTCATCAATTGCTGATACAAAATTATCTTATCTCACCTTATTGAAATTATTACCATCGCCAAGCTGATACATTATCCTAACCATAAGCATTGTCAGACATATCAGTAATGGCGATGTATTAATTATTGATTCACCATTCATGACAGTGAAATAAGCAATGGAATAAGCATATATGGCCAACCAAACAAATCTTACGACAGCGATAGCAAATGATCATTTAAGGCTACCTAGCCAAGCCTATAGGGCCAACTACACATAAGACCTACAAAGCTTCAACAATTTAAAAAGCCCGAAATTGGCTAGCCCAAAATCGGCGGTAAACTATCTTGCTCCTTGAGCCGAGCCCAAAATCGGTAGTAAACTATCTTACTCCTTGAGCCCAGCCCAAAATCAGCGGTAAACTATCTTGCTCCTTGAGCCCAGTGTCAAGTCCAGTTCAGTCAAATCTGGTCGTCCAGTTCAGTCAAGTCTTGTCTGGTCGAGTCAAGTTCAGTCTTGTCCAGTTAAAGTATGGTCAGTCAAAGTACACTAGCACCACTGCTCAAAAAGCATAAACTAAGTATAGCATTCAAAATGCTGCAGATACACATTTCATTTTAGATATGCTCAAATATGCAAAACATAAATTATGTGCAACATTCAAAATGCTGCAGATACACATTTCATTTTAGATATGCTCAAATATGCAATTGCCTGATGAAAATTTTAAATGTAGAGTAAACAATATGCAAAAAATGTGTTCCTCTTGAATCGGGTTTAAATTACAACATCAATAAATGCCTTCAAAATATTAGCAATTATCTACTCAAAAGTTCAAATCTTCAAGATCAACTATTAGCCTTTAATTACAATATATGTATTCTTCTGACAAGGATCGAAATTCTTTAAAAGGAGCAGCAAAGATTATTCATCCTTCAGGAGTATCAGCAGGCTTCACTTTGGAAATATTATCTTCTGAAGAAATCTTTATGCGAAGTTGACTTGGAAAGGGGGCAGAATCTATGTCTTTGGAGTAATCTATGCTTCGGTCTTTCTAATAATCTCTTATGGATGGCAAAGGAATTTATATGCCGATATTGTAACTTCTCACTACCTAATAATGATATCGCAAGACTCCAAGTACCAGAACTGATGGAGAACAAACGGAAGAGAAATGCCTTTGAAGTTGTTTACACTGGATCGCGCAAATGATATCTGTTGTGCGGGTCCGCGCAATGAAAGGTCAGTTGCGCGGGTCTGCGTAGTTTGTTTTAGGAGAAGATTTCCTTAAACGGTTAAGATTGATGTAAAGTGGGTCCCACGACACTAAAATTGAGGTACCACACATACGAGGGCCTATAAATACCCCCTCCCCTCTTTCATTTGGATAGATTGAAGATTTTGAAGAGGAAGCAGAGCCAGGAGGAAGATTAAAGGGAGGAGAGGAAGCTCTAAACCAGACTGCTCTACAGTCTGTGAAGACAAAGGGCCGTTATGCTACCGGAATGGTTGAAGTCTTTAAGTTCCTTCTGTTCAAGTCTAAAGTAGAATAATCAGCAGAAGAGCACATTCCTCCTAAGTCCTATGAGATGACTGAAATTACTGACGAAATACTGCCAAATTTTATATTTGACTATGACAATTGCACCTATAATATTTCATTCATTCTAAATAATCTATCTTAGAATCAAGGGATGTTAGAGGGATGTAAATGAACTCAGTATTAATAAAGTGTGATGATTGTTTTAAATACCATTTCTCTGTTATGTTTGAATAAGATAACCTCCCAAATCAAACACAATTATTTCGTCTTCGAAACAACCTTTAAGGCAAGATTAGTTGCTAAGGGTTTGCAACAGAAAGAAGGAATTGATTATTTTGACACATATTCACCAACAGCTAGAATAACATTGATTAGGATTTTATTCGCTCTAACATTCATACATCATCTTCATATCTATCAAATGGACATAAAGACAACATTCCTGAATGGTTACCGCGATAAGTATGTATACATGGAGCAACCAGAAGGGTTTGTTCTACCAGGCAATGAAAGGAAAGTGTGTAGAGTTATTAAGTCTTTATATAGATTAAAATAAGCACCAAAATGGTGGCATGATAAATTTGATTCTAAAGTTCTGTCTTATGGTTTTGCACATAACAGTTTTGATAAATGCATGTACTCAAAAGTTTGTAATGATTATATTGTAATCATATGTTTATATGTAGATGATATGTTAATAATCAGCAACCAAATGGAATGTGTAACTGAAACAAAGAATTTTCTCTCCTCCATTTTCAAAATGAAGGATCTTGGACAAGTGGATACTATATTAGGTATCAAAATTAAAAAGCATAGTGGAGGTTATGCATTATGTTAGTCTCATTATATTGAGAAAATATTAAACAAGTTTAACCACTTGAAAATTAAAGAGGCAAAAACACCATTTAACTCAAGTATCAAGTTGAAAGAAAACGATGGAAGAGCAGTTGTACAACTAGAGTATGCTAGTGCTATAGGCAGTTTTATGTATATTATGCAATGCACAAGACCGGATATAGCATATGTTATGAGTAAACTAAGTAGGTTTACTAGTAATCCAAGTGTTGAACACTGGAAAGCTATAAGTGGAGTTCTAGGTTATCTAAAAGAAACTAAAGAACTAAGACTATTTTACTCAGATTTTCCACCAATGTTGAAAGGATATACTGATGCAAGTTGGATATTGAATGCAGGAGACAACAAGTCTACTACAGGGTGGATATTCAACTTAGGAAGTGCAGCTGCATCTTGGGGATCCAAGAAACAAACTTACATAACGCACTCAATAATGGAATCTAAGTTCATAGCGTTGGTTGCAACATGCAAAGAGGCTGAGTAGTTGAGGAATCTTTTATTAGAAATCACGGTCTATGCGAAGCCTATATCGGTTGTTTCACTTCATTGAGATAATGAAGCCACTGTAACGAGAGCCTACAGAGGTGCCTATAATGGGAAGTCCAAACACATAAGTTTGAGACATAATTATATAAGGCAATTGATTCAGAATGGAATCATTGCGATCTCATTTGTAAAGCCAAGTAATAACTTAGCCGATCCATTTACTAAACCTCTAATGAGAGAGGTGGTAAGGACAACATCTAGAGGGATGGGATTAAAACTCTTTAATCAAAGTTTCACCAGTGATAGAAATGCAACCCAAACTTAGAAAATCTCTAAAGATTAGGTTCAATAGGAAACAACAAATTACTAATATGTGAAAAGTTTCAGCACTAAATCTAAAAATAACATCATCCAAGATGGAAAGTGCTGGTTATTATAATAAGAAGGTTGAGTCTTAGAACTCTTAATGAAATCCAGTCAAATAGGACAAGTGTTTTAAATAACGGAAACATTGGAAGGATTTCACCTCTGTGAACATAAAATTGGTGCCGCTTCTCATGAGAGTTAAAGTTCTCTGGGATCTTTCATAAAACAGGATAAGCACATGGCCATTAAAAGTGTTAAGCGAGTAATATAAATGAGCACATATAATGCAGAAGATAATATGTGTGTAGTATTTTGGGTTATGTCATTTAAGAATAACTATTCAATGATGCGGCAACCAGAAATTTTGACAAAACTTTAACATACTTACACTAAGAAAAAATTCAAATCGTAAGATATCTTTCTCTATGCATAATAACTGTTCTTTATCTATGGCAGAATTTATTTATTTTTTAAAACCAGTGGAGGATTGTTGAAATTTGGTTTTTTAAAATAAAAAATATTCAAAAATTTTCAGAATTTTCGTTTTGCCACTAAAACGATTTTGAAAAAATTTCAAATGAAAAGTGCAATTTGTGCTTTTATTCCACATCGGAAATGAGAAAAGAAAATTTATGATTTATATGTGAAGGTGTGTAGTATTCTTACTTGGAGTTTTAGAGATTGAGATGCTCAGGTTGCATGTTCTAGTGCATAGCACTGGAACGCACGCATGCTCGGGCACGGGCGTGGGCAGTGTGGCTGTAGTGGCTCTAGTTGGCACACTTTACACTTTTTTAATCCAAAACAGTCAGCTATTTTTTAGAATGGCTAGCAGCTTTGAAAGCCACAACGGTCTGAAAACATACGGGCTATGATGATCCGACAACCAGAAATGGCTCAAATTAATGATCAACGGTCAGAAATATTTTTCAAACGTTCTGAACTATTGATGGCCACCTAGCAATGGTCCACTCCCTAGTGCCTATTTAAATTGGACCATTCTGGTCCAAATCTCAATCAACTTCAACAGATCTCTCCTCATCTTTCAAATCCTCCAGATAACATCTCCATTATAGAATACTGCAAATACGTCCATTATTTGAATTTTCTAGAAGATCAGCTTCGTCGAATTGTTCCTAAGTGGACCCTTCATGATTGTTGCACGCAGGATCCAGATAAGCTTGTCTTATCTAAAAAGCGATTTGCCTATAACCCATCAACAATTAATAAGGGAGAGAATCACACTTTAAGGATAGCGTAAATTTTACGTGATTCGGCCTAGTGAAACAAAAATAATTAATTTTATTTTATTTTTATTTTCGGTATTTCCAACATATTTTATAACACGAAGCTCCATCAAAAGGCTTTCCCAAGAAATCTGGGAAGCAGATTGGCTGGTGAATCATACACCACCGAACTTGATAGTTTTGATATGTGTCATGCGAAATGAATGCACTCCTCAAGTTCCAAGTTGTACCAACGGTTCAAAGGACATCAAAGTTATATGCCACATAATGAGGTATTTATTACATCCTCATTATTCATGTATTCAGTGAAATTATTTTAGAGC
Organism: Magnolia changhungtana; assembly: GCA_030180095.1. Lineage (NCBI taxonomy): Eukaryota > Viridiplantae > Streptophyta > Magnoliopsida > Magnoliales > Magnoliaceae > Magnolia > Magnolia changhungtana. The sequence continues at coordinate 5,258,477 of JASAUF010000161.1, read as the reverse complement.
ATGAGCCCAAAAATGAATCACATTAGAAAATCAAGTGGACCAGACCTCAAATAGTAATGGCGACAATGATTTTCCTCATTAATGCATTCGTAGTGATCACCATCTACCATAACGTTTATTTTCCATCCAATCGATCACAAGGTCACACAGACTTGGATGAAGAGGAAAAATAATTATCATATTGATCCAAAACTTTTGTGACCCCTAAAAAGTTTCAATGGTAGATGTTCAATCCTCACTGCTTTTTATAGTATGGTCCACCTAATCTTTGATACTGTCTAATTTCTCAGCTTAAGCCTTCCGAAGAGCTCGCCAAATGAACCGATGGTGTAATACCCATGAAAATTTAATCATAATAATATTACTATTATTAAAAGAATTTTTTAAATCTTATTTCTATCTTATCTTTATCTTATTTTTATCTTATCTCTATCTTTTTTTATATCTTATCTTTATCTTGTCTCTATCTTATCTACTATCTTATCTTTATCATTAATCATTCTCCCTTATATATACCCCTAACCCTCCCCATATCTCTCAAGTGTCAATCCCTCAAATAATCCTTTCTTTTTAACGATTATGTCGTAAAAGGAGTTCTACTCCAACTTAGATATTAACAAAAATGGCACCCTGGGACAACTAAGAAAGGGAGAGATAGAGGATTTTGGAAAGCTTAGATCTGGTATGTTTATCGTCCTTCCTTTAGTATTTTTATGCATTTAATGTAATTTGACTCGATCTATGCAATGAACGGTGTGTATCGGCCACACGTTCATTGCATTAAATTATGGGTAGGTATTATTGATGCACAAATCTGGTTAACCCTCCTTGGTCCTTAGAATACTTGCATACAAAGAAGACAAAGGAGACCTTGGTTGCAGCAGGGAACCCTCTGATGCCTAAGTCAGGTAGGGAATCTAGGTGTGGTAGAGAATAAGGTTTTTGAGTTGAAGATTGTGCGTACCTTTCACCATTAGGGATGTTTCTATTTATAGGTGAGGAGTAGGAGTGCATTGTAAAGGGATTCGCATCCTAGACGTGTCGTGGATATTGTCCGAGATCTTCGGCTGAGATCTCAGATAGATCTCTTTGATGCATTCTAAGTAGTCATAATTGGAAGAAACACGGAGTAGAAGACCGAGGCCAAGCAGGACATCTGGGCTGAGCTATGCAGTCGTCTTGATGAATAGTACACTAACCCAGCTTTCCCTCAGAGCTGTGACTGGGCTTTCCCTTAACATTAGGCGGATTACTGACCTGCAGAGATGAGGTCGTGTCCGAGCACAGAGGTCGTGCTCCTTTCTTTGGTACCTCTCCACCTTGTTATTCTATGTAGGGGCTCTCCTACTAGCCTTCCAAATAAGGCGTGCTGACCCCATGTTGGGTCATGTCTCGGGAGGTTCTTCTGGAGGATTCAGATGGGCAGGGGTATGGTTTTATCAAAGCTCGGCACTTGTTTGGCCATATAACTTGTCATGAATATCCAAGCCAAACTCGCAATCCTATCTGGCTCATTTAAACTCATAACAGAAACCCCCTACTTTTGAGCTAACCGAAGTGAGCTCAGGAAGTAAGTCAGTGTAATGAGGCTGGACACGGAGGAGGTCTAGTTAGTTCGTCATTAATGCGAAGATAGGCTATGGGCACGAAGATCGAGGAGGATATGCAATCATGGTATGACAAGTCCGATGGGGCATGCACTAGCAGAGCGCCTTTTCGCTCTCCGACTTATGGGGTGCGGATGCGTGGTGACTCCTAGGGAGTCAAGTCGTCGAGTGAGTAGGAGGTTTCCACGTGGTCGTATGTGCATGCTGATGAGTCTCTTTAGCTGTCGCATTTAATGTGGGCAATCATCACTTGTGGACGTGCTTCCTATAAAATGGGGGAAGCTCCGACGTTCGAAGCCATTTGTTCCTACTGCTCTTTCAAGTTCTCGATCTTGGCAATTTTTGGTAAGTCAGAATCCTCTCTTCCAGTGCTCCTTTGCTTCCTTTTTCTTTTTGTTTCCTCCTTTTCAGCCTAGAATGTCTGACATTTCAGACGGAGGGCCCGAACTTTATGAGTTCTAGGGGGATTCTGACCCTGAGAGCGTAGATTCTAGGTTAGGGGCCCCTGACCCTTAGTCTCCGGTGTCTTCAAGTCACAGCCACAAACGGTCAATGGAGTCTACTCCATCTAAGAGGGCGGTTGCTCAAACTTCTGCTGAGCAGCCGACCACTGTTGATCCTGCCGGGTCGATACTGAGAGAGGCCAATTTGGCACGAATCAGATCTGAGTTCGGGATCCCGAGCTTAGTGGGACTTAGGGTTCCAAACCTTGGTGAGGTCCTAGTGACCTATGCGAAGGTGAAGTGGCAATCTTCCAGGTCGCGCTGTAGTGTGGACTCCATCTGCCCTTCCACTAGATAGTGTGAGAGGCCACTTCTCGCCTAGGGTTGGCCCCTGGCCAGATTATCCCAAACGCCTGGAGGGCGTTGCTTAGGACTTATATTCTCTGGTTCTAGGTCGGGAGCTAGGAACTAACAGTAGAGGAGTTTATGTACTTGTATCAACCTAAGGCACATCCGAAAGAGCTGAGATGGTACTACTTCTTAGCATGGGCGAGGAGAGTGGGAGGCACCTGTGCCGAGCTGGCTCAACTATGAGATTAGGTCCCTACCAAGTTTAGTACTCTAGATCGGACATTATCAAGGCATTGGACTTAGGATTTTTCTTTACGTACTTATAGTTGCATTCACTGACCACTTGATTACTCTTACAGGATTTCTTAAGTCCCAGCCTGATCTTTTTGACCTGCAACTTAGGCAGGTGAACAAGGCGAAGGTGACAAAGGAGGAATTTCACCTTTGGATCGTGCTGCTCACCCTGGACCTTCTTCATCGGTCTGGACTTTGCAGACCTGCTTCTTCCACTGATCCTGGTAGGTAATGAATTGGAGAAATGTTTCGATGTCGTAAATTTCTTTTCAATAACTTCAAGTGTTCCATCGTGCAAATATGGTGGAGCTGTCGAGGTCGGGAAAAAGCATCTGTCCTCCCCCTGTCACTGAAATGATTGGACGAAAGTCAACCGTTTGAAGGAATGTGGTGGTCGGAGCCCGGTGCCAGGGGGTCCTCGATAGAGTGGTTGCTTCCATCCGTATCGAGTGAAGGGGTACCGGACACTCCAGTCTTGAATGCTCCTCCACAACAGTAAGCTATGGAGGTGGTTGATTTTTAAGAGGCCCCTCTAGCTCGAGAGGTTCAGGCGGCCGAGGGGCCTCAGGTCGTAGCCTCCCAGGCCCAGACCAAAGAGGGGGAAACTTCGAGCCTACGATTAGTAAAGGAGGGTGGTGACTCGAGCTCCTATGTTGTTGAGGCCAAGGGGCCAAGTCCCCTGCCCCCCGAGTATCATATGAGTGGCCTGACCAACTAGGCGGCCAGGCATGCTTTAGAGGATCAGATCGCCGACCTGATTAGCACCCACCCGAAGATCATTTTGAGCAAGGTTGCGACATTCTGCTACAAGGTACATCCTTTCCCAATCGTTGTGCTTCTATTTTCAATTGATTTTTAATATATTTTCTTTGTTTCAGCTCATCCCTACTCTTCTGACCACTCACCAAAAAATGAGGCAAGTGGTGGATGAATGTGAACAGGCAGAGGCCGAGCTTCAGAGCAAGACCTCTAAAGTCAAGGCCCTTCGACGGGCTTTGGAGCTAACTGGGGAGGAGCATAATGCTCTGAAGATCTAGTTGAGCGAAGCCTAATAGAGGGAGAGTTTGGCGTTGGCCGAGTTAGAGGGGGTGAGATCACATCTTTCAATGGTCAAGATGGAGCAATCCAAAGTGGTGACTAAGGCCTCAATGTCGAAGGCTAAGGCTGTAGAGCTTAAGGCCGAGTTGGCAAGGGATAGGGAGAGTTCAATGGTCAAGTTGGCTGAAGTCGTGGCGAGGCTAGCCGTTCAGCTGTTCGAGGCCACGGAAGCCATCCCTTCTATCAAGGCCACAGCTATAGAGGAGTACAAAGCTCAAAGAAATGAGTCGAAGAGGTGGAGGTTATCTACAACTATAGCTACGAATGCTGCATAGAGGATGTCAGGGGTCTATACCCCAAGCTGAACCTCAACAGCCTCAACGATGACTCGCAGGCAGACCCTACACCATCGGGCCCCACACCAACCGACACTGAAGCCATGCAACATCCCCCCTCTCGAGTCGACTGAGCCTCGCCACCCCCTCTTATACTTGTACAATTTTTATTTGGTATTATTTTCATATGTACTTCTCCATCTTATCAATGAAAAGGGAGTTTTTTATTATATTCGTTGCATATAAGATTTTAGTAGACTTGGTAGGTTGATCCGATGTTTTTAGGCCATGCAGGAGCTCGTGGGCCAGCACTTAGGCCCTTGTGATGATTCTTATTTTCGTAGTTGATAGGAAAGCTGCATTAATTCCCTTATAGAAGGTTGAGCATCTTACTTTAGAAGGATCATTCCCCCTTATTGTAGATCATGCAGTTTAAGTAGTGTTATTAATCAGTGATCCAACCTCTTCTTTAAGGGTCAGCCGACTGGTCAAGGAATGTTTCTCACTTGTACTAAGGGAAGTCTTCAGTAGACCACGTAGTAGATTTGATCAATGGTATGACCTCTTCTTTAAGGGTTGGACTGTTAATGAGGGCTTTTTTTGTACTAAGGGAAGCCCTTAGTAGATTCATGCAAAACAAACATTTGTAGATAATGAGTAGAAAGTAAAATTTCCCAACCTCGGGATTTTTATTATAGATTATGAAGGAAATATGTGGATTCTAACTTCGTCAATCGTTTATTGTAGATTCTAAATAGCAGACATGTAGATTTTGACCCTAGGCCTGGTTGACCTTTACAGGTAGTAGATCTTCAAGTGCTCGGTGTTTCATGGATGCGGTAGGGGTCATCCCTCCATGTCTTCAAGTCGATATGCTCCTGGCCGAGTTGTGCTTGTCACCTTGTAAGGCCCTTCCCAGTTCGGCACCAGGGTCCCTGAGCCAGGCTCCTTGATGTTCTGGAAGGTCTTATAGAGGACTAGATCTCCATATTAGAACCATCTCGTCCTTATCCTGGAATTGTAGAACCGAGCGACCTGCTGTTGCTGAGCTGCGACCATGAATTGGGCTTGCTCCCTTTTTTCTTCGATCAGGTCGAGGCCAGTGCCATCTGCTCAGCATTTTGATATTCATTGTAGGAGTGGGTCTGAGCAGTTGGGAGTCCGATCTTGACTGGGATAATAGCCTCAACCCCAAAGGCTAGGGAGAAAGGAGTTTCTCTCATGGCCGTTTAAGCATGGTCCAGAATGTCCAAAGAACATGGGGAAGCTCCTCTGCCCACGCCCCTTTAGCCTTCTTGAGCTTGGTTCAGAGGTGGTTCTTAATGATCTTGTTGACTGCCTCGACCCGACCATTAGGTTGGGGGTGCTGGGGTGACGAGTAGGCATTTCAAATTCCAAGGTTCTCACACATACCTCAGAATCAGTCGTTGTCGAACTGGTTCCCGTTATCCAATATGATCATGTGCAGGATCCTATACCGACATATGATTTTTTCCAGACGAAGTTGGTAATTTTCTGTTCAGTGATTTCGGCCAGGGGCTTGGCCTTGGCCCACTTAGTGAAGTAGTTGACTGCGATGACTGTGAACTTGGTTTATCCTTTACCAGTTGGTAGAGGGTCGATGATGTCGATCCCCCACAAGGCAAAGGGCCATGACCCAGTCATGGGAATCAGTTACTCAGGTGGCTGATGAGTTATTGCCATGAATCGTTGACATTTATCACACCTCTGGGTGTATTGCTTAGCGTCTTTCTGGATGGTTAGCCAAAAATATCCCTACCGGATGACTTTGTAGGCAAGGGCGCAGTTGCCACAAATACCCTTGTGAAGTTCTCTCGAGATGTACTCGACCTCGTCCAGTCGAAGGCACCTGAGATAAGGAAGGAAAAATCCTTTTTATACAAGGTGTCTTCGACCATGGTGTATCGGGCCGACCTGGCTCAAAGTCTGACCACCTTGAGTCGATCTTCGAGCAGCTTACCCTCCTGAAGGTAGTCAACTATTAGGTCCATCCAGCTCGAGACCAAGTTCACTGGAAGGATTGTGTCTGGATCGGGCTTGCCGACGCTCAGCTCAGTAAGGAACTCGACTAGGATTGACCTAGGGATGTCATCCTCGGTTGTGGTGGTCGGCTTTACTAGTATGTCAGCGTTAGAGTTTTCTGACCTAGGGATTAGGCTGATGTCGCACTTGGGAAATTTTCTTATGAGTTCTCGGGCCTTCTGTAAGTAGGCGATCATTCTTTCTTCCTTCACTTGGTACTCGCTAGCAATCTAGTTGACGATGAACTGTGAGTCACTGTAGATTTTTAGGTTCTTAGCCCCCATTGTCGCTGCCAACCTAAGCCCAGCGAGTAGTGCTTTGTATTCTGTCGCGTTGTTCGATGTTTGAAATCTAAATCTTAAGGCATATTGCATGTAGGTCTGATCAAGAGCCTCAATAACTACCACGGCCCCGCTGCCTTTGGAATTGGATGAGTCATCGACGTATAGTATCCAGGTCGGCAAGTCAAGTCCGCCCACTTGTCTGTCCTCGGTTGGCTGATCAGCTCTTCTGTTTGGGTCGGCTTTCAGTTCTTGCTCGACAGTGAGATCAATAATGAAGTCGGCCATTGCTTGGCCTTTGATGGCAGCCCACGTCTGGTATCTAATGTCGAACTCGCCAAGCTTGATTACTCATTTCGTGAGTTTTCCGAATACCTCGAGTCTTTGAAGTACCTAGTGGAGAGGTTGATTGGTCTGAACTATGATATTATGGACCTAAAAGTAAGGTTGGAGGCGGTGGGATGAAATGACTAGAGCTAGGGCAAGCCTCTCAATTTATGGATATCTTGTTTCGGCCGGGACCAGGGCCTTACTGACATAGTGCACCAGTAGCTATTTCCCTTTGTCTTCTTTGACGAGGGTTGAGCTGACCGTGCGGCTGAGATAGATAGGTACAGTAATAACGGCTCTCCTTGCTCGAGCTTGGAGAGTAGTGGCAGTGAACCTACGTACTATTTGAGCTGTTGGAAAGCTAACTCATAGTCCTTGGTCCATTCTAGTTTTTGCTTTCCTTACAGCTGTTTAAAGAACGCAACCATTTGTCCATGGCTTAAGAGACGAATCGGTTGAGGGCAACAATCCTGTCAGTGAAGCATTGAATTTCTTTCATCGTCCTGGGTGAGCTTATGTCCAGCAGGCCCAAATTTTGTCGGGGTTTGCCTATATTCCCCTCTGATAGACCAGGAAGCCAAGGATTTTTTCCCCAGTTGATGCCGAAGGCGCATTTGCTCAAATTTAATTTCATTTTATATTTTTGTAAGATTGCGAACATCTCCTCATGGTTAGAAATGTGGCCAGCAACCTTGATGCTTTTGACGAGCATATCATTGACATAGATTTCCATGGATCACCTAATCTATTGAGTGAATATCTTATTGACAGGTTGCTAGTACGTGGCTCCAGCGTTCTTTAGCATGAGGGGCATACCTTATAGCAGTAGAGTCCTTTGTCAATGACAAAGGTCATCTTCTGCTTGTCGTAGGGGTGTATGGCAATTTGGTTGTAGCCTAAGTAGGCAGCCATAAAACTCAAAAGCTTGTGCCCGGCCATGCTAATTATGAGTTGGTCGATATGTGGGAGGGGAAACTGCCCTTAGGGCAGACTTTGTTCAGGTCAGTATAATGAACACAGACCCACCACTTCCCATTGGACTTTGTCACCAAGACAACATTTGCGATCCAGTCAGGGTAATATATCTCTTCAATAAAGCCTGATTCAAGGAGCTTGCTGACTTTCTCTCCAATGATGGCACAACGTTTTAGTTCAAAGGCTCATCGCTTTTGCCTTACTGGTCGGTGGTTAAGGTCGATGTTCAATTTGTGGACCATGACTTTTGGGTCGATGTCGACATGTCCTAATGGGACCAGGCGAACATGTCCGCATGTTGTCGAAGGAGGTCTATAAGCTCATCCCGCAGAGCTGGAGCTAGTGACGAGCCAACCTGAACCATCCGGGTCGGGTCGGAATCGGCCAGGAGGAGGGCTATGAGATCCTCGACTGGGGACCCCCTTTCAACAGATTCTTCCCGGGGATTGAGTGAGGTGATGGCCATCACCTGATGTTGCGTCCTTAAGGCTATAGAATAGCATTGGCGTGCTTCTTGTTGGTCTTCTCTGAGCATCCTGACATCGTGCTCAGTCAGAAATTTCATCATAAGGTGGTATGTAGATACCACAGCATGAAGGGTGTTAAGGGATGGCCGTCTGAGGATGACATTGTAGACAAAGGGAAAATCGACCACAAGGAAGTTGACCATTATCATCATTTATTTCTTCCCTTCCCCTGTTATGACAAGAAGCAGTATGGATGCTTTGGAGGTGACCCTGTCGCATGCAAATCCTAGTAGGGGGTTTTGATAGGCCAGAGTCAGGACCTTTCGACCCCCATCTTGTCGAAAGCATTGACGAAGAGGATATCAGCCGAGCAGCCAATGTCCACCAGGATTCAGAACACCTTGTGGTTGGTTATAGTCATGGTCACTGTTAACGCATTTTTGTGGGGGTGGTGGACACCTTAGGTGTCTTCTTTGTTAAAGGTTGGCTCGCGGGATGCCACTTTCTATTCTTTTGGGGGCCTACTAGTAATGTAGACTTGATGCTATGACCGATGCTTTGGAGGTGAGCTCTTGGTGCTCGGTTCAAGTCTCCTCCTCCAGTGTTCCCACCGAAGATGGTGCAGATTTTCCTGGTAGCTTCATTGTTGATGGGTTGTTCGTTCTTCCGATCTCCCCGTTCTTCCCTCTTGTTGACGTATTCTCACAGATGTCCGTTACAGATGAGGGCTTTGATCTCCTCTTTTAGATCAAAGAAGTCGCTGGTGGAGTGTGGACGGATGGGAACAGAAGGACACTTAAGCGAGGCTCAAGCCCCACCTCTGGCCACAATGGACAGTCCAGATCTTGCAAAGGGATGATGGGTGGGGCCCACTACTCATTGCAATGTCGGACAGCGTCCGCCCACTGCGAACGCTGTGAGTTTTAAAAAAACCGTCAGTCAGCGTGTGCTGACCGACCTTGTGTGTTCCGATGCATGGCCGGCACACGTGCACTTTGTGCATGCATAATGCACATGTGGGGTCCACTGTAATGTGTGACAAAATCTGCTCTGCCCATCTATTTTTTCAGCTCATTTAATGAGTTGAGAGCAAATTTGAGGCATATCCAAATATCAGGTGGGCCCCAAATCCGAGATTCATGGCCTGATCTGTTCGTTGACCCACTTCCAAAAGGATCCAATAACTGAAATTCGACGTGTATGGTTAATTGTTGGTCCTCAGGCTAGATATCAAGTTTCGAGCCGAACGGACGGTGGGAACCCTGTGATCTTGCATTCTAGACGATTTTTGGGCCTATTTAACGAGTGGCCTGATTTTCTCAGATTTCTGGTATGTAATGTCTTCGATCTCGGTCCCCTGGGATCCGTCCAATGCCTTGGTGATGCCTGAGCATTAAATCCATGCTTTTAGCATCCTTTCCAGTCCACGATCCTAGATTCACCTTGCATCACCAATACGATTAAAATAAACCGTTAAGCAGTGTCATGCTCATAAATCCAGGTAGTAATTGGGGTCTAATATGCAATATTCAACCCTCATCACAACCCTCAACTAGCATTTTGCTAGTCCCGAGCAAAGTATGCGAAAAATAAGTTGACAAATACAGGGCAATTTCTATGAAACTGGGTGATATTTTGAAAAATGATTTAGATACGAGAAATCTAAGATTCATGAATGTTGGGCATTATTCTCTCCTAGACTCAAGCACAAGGTAACCTTCATAATCAAGTTCAAAGTATTAATTCATCAATTTGAAGAAAAATTCTAAGCATTGAGTTCCATGAGTGTATAGTGTAATCTCGGTTTATCATCATTAAAATTCTTCTAGATTTTGGCTTCTTGTTTTAAAATTTTTTATATAAAGGTTTGGCTTCTTTTTTTAAAATTTTTCTAGAAAAATTTTAAAGGTTAGACATTCCTCTAGAAAAATTTTTTATATAAAAGGTTTGGTTCGGTTAGACATTCCTCTAGAAAAATTCTTCTAGATTTTGGCTTCTTTGTTTAAAATTTTTTATATAACGCCAAGGGGAATCGGATCTTCACTTATAAGGAGCAAACCTATGGTGAAAACCAGTAGCACAGCCTGTTCCGAATGTCAACCTTTGGAAATCAAATCTTCATCTATAGGGAGCAAACCTATGGTGAAGATTATTCGACTAACCCTTTCAATTCTTCTTTATAAACTGATGTTAAAAGTTTTTTTTTTAGGCCGGTTCCTTTCATGCTTAGTGATCACCAAGTTATAATTCAATATCGAACTGAAACCTTAATGTGTAAGCGAGATGTGTCCTATGAAATCATGACTCAATCAATATTTAAAACTTCTAATCATGGGTTAACAATTCAAACTTAATTGTGAAATCTAACAGATGGCTGAATCCAAGAGTCATAAATTACCAACATTCTGTATCTTGTAATTCTAAAATCACGACTATCCGTCAAAATCACTCTGAGTTCACAAGAAATTCATTTTCAAAAATAAAAATTTTTACAATTTTTGCTCAAGATCAAGAAAATACTGATTAGGTAACCTAATCTCCCACCCCCAATCTAAAATCTACATTGTCCTTAATGTAAAAGAGATGAGCATGCAATGCACATGGGATAACGAAAGTAAAAGAGTGATGGAAAGATAGTACCTGGACGAAAGAATCAAGAGGCTTTTCCAAATATATCAGCGTGAGAGCGGGTCAGTACAAGAAAGAAACCAACAAAAGAAAACTAGCATAATATAGGGTTAGTGTTGCTAGTCCTTAAGCAAAACAAAAATAACAAAAATAAAATCCTACCTACACCACTTTTGCAAGTGATCTCGATTGCATTTAGCATATGCAACAAGCCTTTAAACCCCTAGGTTGCCCCTAATGGACAAGTTGTAGTCTCGTGAGGGTTTGTAGAAATGTTACCCACAAATATTGAACTAACTAACTAGGAAAAAGAAATGAAATGAAATGAAAGGTTGGGTTGCCTCCTAGGAGTGCTAAGTTTAACGTCTTCAACCAGATAAGCAAGACCATGAATTAATCAATCTTAATAACTTGGGTCCTATAAAGAAATTTCCTCAACATCTTGATTAACCAAATCCTCTAAATATGGTTTCAGTCGTTGACCATTTACTTTGAAAATATTCCCGTCCTTTAGATTTTGAATCTCAACTGCTTCATGAGAAAATACTTTTACTACCTGATAAGGACCATACCATCGCGAACGTAGTTTCCCAGGAAAGAGGCATAACCTGGAATTATACAATAAAACTTTCTGGTCTGGTTCAAATGTCTTGCGAAGAATTGATTTGTCATGAAAAATTTTTGTCCGTTCTTTATAAATTTTTGCATTCTCATATGCCTCATTTCGAATTTCTTCTAACTCATTGAGTTAAAGTTTACGGTGCAATCCAGCTTTATTTAAGTCAAAATTAAAGGTTTTGATAGCCCAATAAGCATGATGTTCTAATTCCACTAGCAAGTGACATGCTTTCCCAAAGACAAGCCTATAGGGGAACATTCCAATCGGGGTTTTGAAAGCCGTACGATACGCCCAAAGATCATCATTCAAACGTTGCAACCAATCTTTACGATCAGGGCGAACTGTTTTTTCTAAATTTTGTTTAATCTCCCGATTCGAAACCTCGACTTGACCACTTGTTTGTGGATGATATGGCGTTGCAACTTTATGGGTGATGGAATATTTCTTCATTAAAGATTCAAATGGTTTATTGCAAAAATGAGTACCCCCATCACTTATAATTGCTCGAGGAGTACCAAAATGAGAAAAGATATTTTCTTTCAAGAAACGGACCACAACTTTGTGATCATTCGTTTTACATGGCACTGCTTCAACCCACTTAGAGACATAGTCGACAGCCACAAGGATATACATATAACCGAATGACGGGGGAAATGGACCCATGAAGTCAATACCCCAAACATTAAATATCTCAACAATGAGAATATTGGTAAGTGGCATCATATTCCTGTGGAAAATATTACTCGTACGTTGGCATCTATCACATGTAGAACAAAAGGCATGGGTGTCTCAAAAAAGTGTAGGCCAATAAAATTCACTGTGTAAAACTTTTGCAAATGTTTTCTTTAAACCAAAATGACCACCACATGCATGGTCATGACAAAAGGAGATTATACTATGAAACTCACTCTCAGGCACACATCTCCAAATAACCTAGTCGGGATAAAGTTTGAATAAGTATAGGTCATCCCAAAAGAAATGTTTGACCTCATAAAGAAATTTAGATTTATCATGTTTAGTCCAATGAGAAGGAAGTTGACTTGTTATAAGATAATTTACAATATCCACATACCAAGGTAATTGAGAAATAACTAAAAGTTGTTCACAGGGAAAGACTCGTTCATTGGCAAAGGATCCACTGTGGACTCTAAGACAAGTCTAGACAACTGGTCGGCTACCACATTATCCCGAATTTCAATGTCTAATTCTTGTAGCAAGAGAATCCAATGAATCAATCGAGGTTTAGCATCTTTTTTAGAAAGAAGATGTTTCAATGCCGCATGATCTGAGAACACTATAACCTTTGATCCCCGACAACGATGCCAAAAACTTGATGTTTTATTTAAACCAATCTGATTTAAATGATTTTAAACTTGCAAGTATATGAATCAGACATGGTACGTATTACGAGATCGTTCCCACGAGGACTGGTTGTCACAATTCAAATTTTATGGTTCTTCTTAACTAATCCAACAAATAGTTTAGCTAGGTATCAAGTAAAATAACAAAAATCAATGAAAAGTAACTAAGAACAAGAAGGAAAATTCACTCAAGGAGAACACTAGGACTTTTGAATCTAATGAGATATGACCTGAATTTGTCTAGAGCAAATACCACTGCCAACAATTCTTTTTCAGTGGTAGAGTGTTAAGTTGAGCATCATTTAGAGTCCTACTAGCATATTAATGACATGACGCATTTTGTTCAATCGTTGTCTTAAGACGGCTCCAACAGCATAATCAGAAGCATCACACATAAACTCAAAAGGTAAACTCCCATTGGGTGGTTGGATGATTAGATCAGAAGTTAATAAATGCTTTAACTCATCAAAAGCTTTTCGATATTCATCATTAAGGACAAATGCAACATCTTTAGCTAATAAATTGCATAAGGGTCGAGAAATTTTGCTAAAATCCTTAATGAATCTCCTGTAGAATCCCGCATGCCCTAAGAATGATCTAATCTCCTTCACCATTCTTGGTGGAGGAAGACTATAAATTAAATCAATCTTGGCTTTATCAACTTCAATGCCTTTACTTGAAATAACATGCCCGAGTACAATCCCTTTTCGAACCATAAAATGACACTTTTCCCAATTCAATACCAGGTTCATTTTTTTACATCTTTTCAAGACAAGAGATAGATGGTATAAACATTCATCAAATGAAGAGCCAAAAACTAAAAAATCATCCATGAAAACCTCGAGGAAATGCTCAACCATGTTTGAAAAAATACTCATTACGCATCATTAAAAACTAGCAGGCGTATTACATAACCCAAATGGCATACACCGATAGGCATATGTACCAAAAAGCTTTGTAAATGTGGTTTTCTCTTGATCCTCGGGAGCAATGAGAATCTGATTATACCCGGAATAACCATCCAAGAAACAATAGTAGTTATGCCCTGCTAATCTCTCGAGTTTCTGGTCTATGAAAGGAAGAGGAAAGTGATCCTTCCTTGTGACCAGGTTCAATTTATGGTAATCAATATAAACTCGCCAACCCGTAGTCATGCGGGTTGGCACTAACTCATTATCATTATTTTTCTTCACCGTAATCCCCAAACTTTTTGGGAACAACTTGAATTAGGCTGACCCATGTGCTATCTGAAATGGGGTAAATGATACCAACATCTAACAATTTAAGAACCTCTGCCCGAACGACTTCTTTCATGTTAGGGTTAAGCCTCCTTTGCATTTCACACGATGTTTTTGCATTTTCCTCAAGATGAATATGATGCATACACACTGTGGGGCTTATTCCCTTTATGTTCGCTATTGTCCACCCAATAGCTACCTTATATTCTCTAAGAACATTAAGCAACTTACCCTCATGTTCCTTATCAAGGTCAGAAGCTATGATGACAGGCAGGGTCTTAAAAGGACCTAAAAATGCATACTTGAGAGTTTCAGGTAATTGTTTAAGGTCAAGTTCAGGTGGTTTCTCAATAGACGGGACCAGTTTAGACTCAGATGGTGGAAGAAGTTTCACTTTAGCTTTCCATTTTGTAGTATCCATCATAGGATTAGAGTCAAGCAATGCATTGACTTCTTGGATGGAATTTCCTATGTTAAAATCCATGCCAATATGTGCTAAACAAGTCTCAAGAGCGTTTTCGAAAGATTTAAGTAAAGAGTCATGCACTAGACTCTCAATCATGTTCACTTCAAATATATCCTCTGAGTCTGACAGTTGTTGTCCAGCATTAAAAACATTGAATTTAATCTTCATGTTACTAAAAGACAACTTCATAACTCCATTCCTACAATTTATGATAACATTGGATGTGGCTAAGAATGGACGTCCCAGGATAACCAGGATTTGACTAGTAGGATTCTGGACAGGCTGAGTATCTAGAACGATGTGAAATAGCGATGAAGACCGCTTAAGTAGAAGTTGGAATAAGTCAATATGTCCTAGAGGGGGGTGAATAGGACTTTTTAAAGATTTATGAGTTATTTAAAAATCCTATCACTCTAATCCTATTATGTGTGCAATTCTCAGGATTACTCAAATTAACTCTACTGGCTTCCAAGTCTTGTAGAGGATCCAATCACAACCTATTTGTAAGATAAACAAGTTGCAGACAAGATTGTGAAGGATATGACTGTGTGTGTGTGTATAAGGTATGATCTCAGATAATCAGATATAAAGGCATGCTAGGAAATCACATAACTGAAAGACAATAATCATCTCAGACACAGTCATTTTTATAGTGGTTTAACTACTTGTCTACTCCACTCTTGGCTGTCGCACTCAACCCTTGAGTGTACCGGATTTCACTAAGGAGGTTTTCCAGGGTTCACCTCAAACCTAAGGTTTTAAATCAGGTTCACCTTCAACCTTTACAGAAGTTTTACGCGGTTCACCTCAAACCCAGAGTTTTACTGGTTCACTCCTAACCAGATGTTTATGCTCTCCATAGAGCAAGGGTCCACACAACGCACCTGGATTTTAGACTACACAGGTCAAAGACCTACATAAGGACCTAACAGTTTATGCCCTACACAAGAGCAAGGGTCCACCCTGTGCACCCACTATGTACACTCCCGCCGGAGGCCTCCTTGAGGACTTCAAAGGGTGAGAACCACTTAGGACCAAGACCTAGGAAGGAATGATCACAAGTGTCCTCTGGACTCTAGATACTTACAGATAAGTTGATGAGTCCCGTTAAGCACACCGCCAAAGATCTCCTCCTCCTTGTTGACGAAGAGTCTTCAGCTCCTTTGATCTGCAACACAAGATAATATACCAATGCTTGGCTTCAGGTTGGGTCAAGGGTGAGATGGAATCCTACTCTCTAAAGATTTTCCAATAAAGAAGATAGAGTGGTTCCTCTCTTATGCATTCAAGGTATCCTAGCATAATGATATGTCATTAAGGTAGTAGCTGGAGGATCCTTGAATGCGGAAGTTCATTCCCTAATCCACTCTATTTAATATCAATGGTAAGGGTAGATTGGAGGATGAACTCCTTAGAGAGAAAGGCTTTAGGTATAAGATGTTAGTTGAAACACACAAAAGCTCTCTCTTTTCTCTCTCATAGCAACAACGAACAAGTCCCCTATATATAGGCAAGAAGTTCCAACGGATATAAAATGGTCACATTTGTGACAGAGTTCGATATCATCGAGCAGGTTCAATGTCATCGAGCGTATACTCTCGATAGCATCTATGGTCTGCTCGATGACTCGGACTCGATGTCATACGCTTTTGAAACTCCTTGCCAATAGGTCGATGAATCGAAACATTTGTCAATGTCATCGAATTTCGAACTTCGATTCCATCGATGACTGGGTCGATCCCTCGACACATGAAAAATGAGAGAGACTTGACTTTGAAAATATTTCAGGTTTTCATGAATGATCGGGGGAACCGTCGAGGTCTTCGAAATTTGAATGTCGATGATATCGAGATCAGAGTTGAGGCATCGATAATTCTAGCAGATTTATCTTTGAACTTGCTGGACAGATTATGGCTTAGTTCGATGCAATTGATCCGATGTCGATATCATCGATATTTGAATATCGATTAAATCGAAGGGCCCCCGATCATAGTAAAAAACATCCTGAAATAACTGCTGTAAGAAATGCACGCCCACCATCGATATCATCGATGGACCTCCGATCTTATCGGTATTTGATTTCAGATCATATCGGACGATCATCGATATATCGATGAATTTTGAGATTTTTATTAAAAAATAGGGGCGCCGAAAATCTGCTTGTCGATCTTATCAAGCCACTCCCGATGGTCTCGAGATTTGAATATCGATGGTATCGATATGTGTATCGATACATCAATAATTCGTCCAGAAATGTTATGAAGTTACTAGACATGTTTAGTGTTTTTATCGATGATATCGATAGGTGTATCGATACATCGATAAATCTGTCCAGATAAATATTTAGTTGCTGGATACTTTTGGTCCTCTTTTCGATAATATCGTTAAGGTATCGAGGACATCAATAAAACAGGTTGATCATATCGAGGGTGCTTCGATAAAATGGACAAGGCGAGAAAAACTTAGAGATTTTCCTGTTTTGAAAAAGTTTTCTCACCATAAAAACCCTAAGATGTCTATCTTGTTTTAAGGGTTTAATTCACCTGGTGTTTTGGGACATGGGATGTGAGACTATGATTTACCTATTACGAGCTTCCACACATCTGGTTGAGGCAGACGCTTGAAATAATCTTCCTATCGAGTTCTGCAGCCAGTCTGACTTACTATACACGTAACTTGACAAACCAGGGCACACGTAGGTGTACTTTCAATCTCCCCCTTTGTGAATTACGTGACAAAATACCCAAAACACCTTAGAATACTTTTAGACACACCCTAAATTATGTGTACATGCATTTACATAATTTTACAATATTTTCTAATTCATGTACACATTCTAGAAATATCTGCTCCCCCTTACTTCAACACTCCCCCTTTCTTGGTGCAACTGCTCCCCCTAACACCTGCAACACATTAGATATACAATTTCCACTCGGGGTGTTTTGAATTGTTCTCCCCCTTTTTATCGGTCATTGGCAAAGGTGCAGTAAGTGATATTAACTGAAGAATGAATTTAATGGGAGAACCATACATACAAGATACAGATGAGTAATGATCGAAAGATTATAAGAAGCCATCTGTGGTTAGAACAGGTGTATGCATATCAGTTTAAGGAAAGCAGTGATAACAGTAAATCATTTAAGCATTAAACACATTATATGCATTCCATCAGACAAACTAAGGGAAACTCAAAACAGAAATATGGCATTAAAGATATGAATCATACACAGCCATATTCAAAATGAAACTAAAATATCCACACATACTGCCTTAGACAGCAGTAATCAACTAGTTTTCAAAAAAAAATTAGTCCAACCATGGACGTATATACTTTTAAACAGATGTGCCAGACTAGTTAGTTATCACATACACTTAGATAGGCATAGAATATTCAAAAAGATACTTAATATTCATATGCAGAATTATGAGTGGAGTGTATGTGATAGTGTGTCGTGATCATCATCATGGTACAGAATGTGAAGGTGCCACGTCGTCCTGGCGGCAAGTCATTACGTCTACCAACTGCTGGATGGTTTGCTGCCAACTTAGCACCATCCGTTCCTCTCATGCATCGACTCCCTGAGCTCAGAAACATCGTGTTGAATAGCTCCAAGCTTGTCTGACTGGAGCTTAAACCACTTTGCATGTCCAAATGTTGATGTTGATGGAGCATGTTGTGGTCTAGAGTCATCTTCTTCGGGCATCTCGGTCCCTCTCATAGGAGCGTCTCCAGCCCTATCTTCTCCCTCAACTTGGATTTCTTCCTCAAGGGGCTCCTCAGGATATTTGTGAAATGCAAGATCCATCCTTCGGATGTTACTTTTGTTGAAGGACTGGAGAGGAAGAACTAGATCATTTGTGGTTTGGAATCCTATGACATTGCAGATGGTATTGATGATCCAGGGGTATGGCAGGAGAATGTCTTTAGCCCTATGAAAAGCATACACTAATTGATACACAATCAGGGTAGGCAGACAGATCTTGACCCCAGAGGCAATTGAATAGATTATCATAGTCATGAAGCCAGTGAGATCAGCTCTGTTGGAGCCCCTAAAGTAGATATTTGACGCAAGAATACCATGCAAGACTCAATGGCGTGGTTCCATGAACTTGACTTTCAGAGCATTTCCTTGGTACCACTTGACATTGCAATCGTGACAAAGAAATTTAGTGACCTCGGACCGGACCTCAGGATCTTCCATGTCCATATCAGGGATTCCCACAGGGGATAGGATAAGATTGAATATTCCTGCAACAGACCCTGGGGTGATGAGCACATCATCACCATCTACAGTGACAGAGATGGAGGGGGGATCAGATGTCGAAGAATGGCAAGCAGCAAAGAATTGGTAAGTTCGTTCAAGCTGATACGATCCTCCAAAGTCGAGAACTGGTGACCAATCTACAACTGCAAAAAGAGGTTCCAGATTATATGGGGTCAAGCAGCTTCTGTCAACTTTCCTTTCGAGAATGACTTTCCTTCCTGCAAACCTTGCTAAGACGAGATTAACTTGCACGGGTGGAGGAGTCTGATCTTCCGACTGGGACCCACCTTGTTTTGAGCGTGGCTTTGTGAGAATCTTAGGTTTGGAGGCACTTGCTTTAGCCTTAGAGGCAAGCACTTTTTGTCGAGAGGTTTTTGAAGATTCCCTTTGTCCGGAAGCTTTCCCTTTATCTTTTTCCATGTGGTCGGGTTGACCTTGAACGGCTTGGGAAAGATGACAAAAATAACTGACAAAAATGGCAAATACCCAAAAGGGAGGTGGACACGTGGTGTGTTTAGAAGGGTGTTACCGGATTTACAGAAGGATTTGAGTGATCCGACGTGACTTCCAGCAGTTTGGTCGGGAGAATTGAGCAAAGAAGACGACCGAAAACCCTTGAAAAATAAATCCCCTTTTTCACTCTGCTGACTTTTATTGGGCGCCATCTGTCGATTTTAGCGAACTTTCTTTCGATTTTATCGATGATCCTCAGTCGATATTATCGATAGTAGCCCCGATGGTATTCTCGACCAAGTGACTTTTCACATTCTGAAGAATCATCGATAATATTGACTTTTTATCGATTTGATCGAGAATGCACATGACAGATTGGCAGACATAGTAGACTTGAATGTTTTTCAATTTTCAGCCATTAGATGATTCTACAAGTATACTCTTAATATTTCTGTCAACAGTATACTTGGCAAAATTATGTACAATCACTGTACACAGCAAAATTATAAACATATAAAATGTTTCTATACAAAAATTTGAGGTCACCAACCTCAGATCTATCATTTAAAGCTCAGCAAAACTTTCATCATTTCAGCAAATATCCAAGTCAGATGCATGACTTGGACTTGTCCTTCCACACTTGGAATTTTCAGGGTATGTGAAGATTAGTCATAAGAAAATTTTATTTTTCTTTTTCTACCCATTTTGGAATAAACTTCTTTCTCCTGTTTTACATCTTAGGTGGTGATAGATGAGTGTTTTCCCTAGATGGACTCTTAACATTCTGCGTTTCTCTGATTGGTTTGAATTTTCCGATGTGATTTTGTCCAGAGTTATGTGAAGTCCGTCTGGATGTTAGGCATTCAACCTCATAATGACCCGTATCACCACATAAATGACATACTGGAGAGATTCTTACATTGCTTCCTGAAGCAGCCAATTTTTTGATTTTAAGTGCTGCATGTCCAGATTTTGGTTTAGGCTTTACATAGCCTAAGCCACTTTTATCCTTACCAGGTCTTCCCATTCTCAACATTCTTTCTAGCTTTTCACTGCTTTGGGAAAACTTGTAATTTATCATGGCTATCTTCTTGGATTCTTCTATATCAAACAGGAGTGTATGATTCTTGTTTCGAAGAAGTCTATTTTCGTCTTCTAGTAGTTTGACCTGTTTAATTAGCTTATCAGATTCAGACTTTAGAAAGATATTCACTTTTTCCAATTTATCATTTTCTGAATAATACTGCTGCAGATCATTCATTACTCGTTTGTTAATTTCTAATGTCTCATTCAAGTCTTTCTGCAGCAGCTTGCTTTTGTTTTCTAATATTCCAAGTTTCTTAAGGATATTGATGCTAAGGGTATAGAGATGATTATAAGCATCTTGTAGTTCACTCTGTTCCTCTTTTTCTTCTTCAGATTGCTCATTATCAGATGAAAATGATTCTGTGGCTTGCTGTTCTTTTTCGTTCTCAGATTCAATGGGAATGATCGAAACAGTGGAGACCATGAGAATTTTCAATGATTTCTGGTCACCATCGCTCTCTGAGTTTGACTCTTCTGTATCATCCCATATAGCGGCCATTGCTTTTTCCTTGGTTTTTCTGTTTGGGCATTCGGTAGATAGGTGTCCATACCCTTGACAGGTGTAGCATTGTGGTTCTTTGGTCTTTTACCAAATTTGCCTGCAAAGGGTTTGTTATCCACCTTTCTACCTCTAGAGGGACGACCGCGATTCTTTTGAAAGAATCTTCTGAATCTTTGTACTAGCAAAGCCACTTCCTCGTCTTCATCCTCTTTTTCACTTCCACTGTCCTCATTAGATGATTTCTTCAAAGTTTTTAGGACAGTGTTTTAGGACTTTTGGGTTTGTGTGAAGTGTAGTTCAAAAGTTTGTAAGGAACCTACTAGTTCTTCTACTTTCATTTCATCGATGTTCCTACACTCCTCTATTGTTGTTACCTTGGGATTAAACCGTTCTGGTAGAGATCTTAGAATTTTCCTACAGATTTTTGGTACCGGAACTTTTTCTCCCAATCCACCCATGTAGTTACAAATGATATTCAATTTTGTAAAGAACACCATAAATGTCTCATGCTCTTCCATTCTGAGACTTTCGAACTATGAAGTCAGTAGTTAAAGTTTGGACCTCTTCACAGTACTTGTGCCTTCATGGGTTGTTTCCGGTAAATTCCATGCTTCTTTTGATATCCCACACATACTTATCTGATTAAATATATCCTGGAACACGGCACAGTAGATGGCGTTCATAGCTTTAGCTTCAGAGGTCTATTTATCTTTATCAGACGCCGTCCACATCTCTTTGGATTTGGGTTTCATGATAGTTGTGCCACTATCTAATACAACTTGATCTGTTGGTGGTACATATCCTTTTTCAACTATCTCCCAAATATCGTGATCCAAAGATCTCAGAAAGTAATGCATCCTAGCCTTCTAGTATGCATAGTTTGATCCATCAAATACTTGAGGTCTAGTGACTGATGAGCCCTCTCCTTTGGCTATATTTTCAACTTCAGTCAAGATCACTCTCTAGGCGGTGAAGCCCTTAAAGAGAGACCTGCTCTGATAGCAATTGAAATAGCGGTGAAGACCGCTTGAGTAAAAGTTGGAATATGTCAATATGTCCTAGAGGGGGCTGAATAGGACTTTTTAAAGATTTATGAGTTATTTAAAAATCCTATCACTCTAATCCTATTATGTATGCAATTCTCAGGATTACTCAAATTAACTCTACTAGCTTCTAAGCCTTGTAGAGGATCCAATCACAACCTATTTGTAAGATAAACAAGTTACAGACAAGATTGTGAAGGATATGACTGTGTGTGTATAAGGTGTGATCTCAGATAATCAGATATAAAGGCATGCTAGAAAATCACATAACTAAAAGACAATAATCATCTCAGACACAGTCATTTTTATAGTGGTTCGACTACTTGTCTACTCCACTCCCAGCTGTCACACTCAACCCTTGAGTGTATCGAATTTCACTAAGGAGGTTTCCCAGGGTTTACCTCAAACCTAAGGTTTTAAATCAGGTTCACCTTCAACCTTTATAGAAGTTTTACACGATTCACCTCAAACCCAAAGTTTTACTGGTTCACTCCTAACCAGATGTTTATGCTCTCCATAGAGCAAGGGTCCACACAACGCACCCAGATTTTAGACCACACAGGTCAAGGACCTACACAAAGACCTAACAGTTTATGCCCTACACAAGAGCAAGGGTCCACCCTGTGCACCCACTATGTACACTCCCGCCGGAGGCCTCCTTGAGGACTTCAAAGGGTGAGAACCACTTAGGACCAAGACCTAGGAAGGAATGATCACAAGTGTCCTCTGGACTCTGGATACTTACAGATAAGTTGATAAGTCCCGTTAAGCACACCGCCAAAGATCTCCTCCTCCTTGTTGACGAAGAGTCTTCAGCTCCCTTGATCCGCAACACAAGATGATATACCAATACTTGGCTTCGGATTGGGTCAAGGGTGAGATGGAATCCTACTCTCTAAAGATTTTCCTATAAGGAAGATAGAGTAGTTCCTCTCTTATGCATTCAAGGTATCCTAGCATAATGATATGTCATTAAGGTAGTAGCTGGAGGATCCTTGAATGCGGAAGTTCATTCCCCAATCCACTCTATTTAATATCAATGGTAAGGGTGGATTGGAGGATGAACTCCCTAGAGAGAAAAGCTTTAGTTATAAGATATTAGTTGAAACACACAAAAGCTCTCTCTTTTCTCTCTCACAGCAACAACGAACAAGTCCCCTATATATAGGCAAGAAGTTCCAATGGATATAAAAAGGTCACATATATGACAGAGTTCGATATCATCGAGCAGGTTCGATATCATCGAGCGTATACTCTCGATAGCATTGATGGTCTGCTCGATGACTCGGACTCGATGTCATACGCTTTTGAAACTCCTTGCCAATAGGTCGATGAATCGAAACATTTGTCGATGTCATCAGATTTCGAACTCTGATTCCATCGATGACTGGGTTGATCCCTCGACACATGAAAAATGAGAGAGACTTGACTTTGAAAATATTTCAGATTTTCATGAATGATCGGGGGAACCGTTGAGATCATCGGAATTTGAATATCGATGATATCGAGATCAGAGTCGAGGCATCGATAATTCCAGCAGATTTATCTTTGAACTTGCTGGAAAGATTATGGCTTAGTTCGATGTAATCGATCCGATGTTGATATCATCGATATTTGAATATCGATTAAATCGGAGGGCCCTCGATCATAGTAAAGTGCATCCTGAAATAACTGCTGTAAGAAATGCACCCCCACCATCGATATCATCGATGGACCTCCGATCTTATCGGTATTTGATTTCAGATCATATCGGACGATCATCGATATATCGATGAATTTTGAGATTTTCATTAAAAAAACAAGGGCACCAGAAATCTGTCTGTCGATCTTATCGAGCCACTCCCGATGGTCTCGAGATTCGTCCAGAAATGTTATGAAGTTACTGGACATGTTTAGTGTTTTTATCGATGATATCGATAGGTGTATCGATACATCGATAAATCTATCCAGATGAATATTTAGTTGCTGAACACTTTTGGTCTTCTTTTCAATAATATCGTTAAGGTATCGAGGACATCGACAGAACAGGTCGATCATATCGAGGGTGCTTCGATAAAATCGACAAGGCGAGAAAAACTTAGAGATTTTCCTATTTTGAAAAAGTTTTCTCACCATAAAAACCCTAAGATGTCTATCTTGTTTTAAGGGTTTAATTCACCTGGTGTTTTGAGACTTGAGATGTGAGGCTATGATTTACCTATTACGAGCTTCCATACATCCGGTTGAGGCAGACGCTTGAAATAATCTTCCTATCGAGTTCTGTAGCCAGTCTGACTTACCATACACGTAACTTGACAAACCAAGGCACAAGTAGGTGCACTTTCACGATGAAATCCACTGAAAAATAAAACTTATCAACCTGAATAAGCACATCCTCATTAACACCACGAGGCACCTTGACAGATCTATTAGCTAGTTGTAGTGTTATGTTGGTTGATTTTAGCTCACCAAGTCCTAGTTACTCATATACAGAATATAGCAACAAATTAACGCTCACCCCCAAATCAAGCAATGCCTTCTCAATATTATGATCTCCTATGACACAAGAAATGGTGGGAGCTCCTGGATCCCTAAATTTAGGAGGGGTGTTATGTTGAATCATGGAGCTGAGTTGCTCCGCAAGGAAGACCTTCTTATAAACATTCAGCTTATGCTTTTGAGTGCATAAATCTTTAAGAAACTTAGCATAAGCAGAGACTTGCTTGATAGCATCAAGCAATGGAATGTTAATTTGCACTTGTTTAAACATGTCCAATATATTATTAAAGTTGTTTCCTTTCTTAACTGGTGCCAGACGTTGAGGAAAAGGTGCTTTGGGAACATAGGATGGCACATGAGTGGTTCCTAGAGAGTCAGAGTGCTTTTAGACTTTGGATGCACTAGTATGTCGCTCCGCTTCATTTTAGTCTTCCGAGTTGGAATTTGATTCTTCCCTAGGCCTCTCTACTTTGTTCTCGAACTGTTTGCTGGACCTAAGGGTAATGATTGATTTGGCTTGCCTATGATATTGTTCTTGGTTTGAATTAGAGTCAATCTCATACTGTCCTTTAAGATTTGCCACAGGTTGGCTAGGAAACTTGCCCTTCTTTCTCTCACTCAATGTGGTAGCAAGTTGGCCCAACTGTACTTCCAGCTTGGCAATGGATTGCACATTTGCATGTAAGCTTTGCTGGTTAGATTGTAAAGTTTATTGGGTGTCTTTTGAAATTAAAGATAACTATGCATAAAAAAGATTGAATGTATCTTCAAGAGATGGTTTCTTTGATTGTGAAGGAAGTTGTTGATATTGCGGAAACTATTGAAGTTGTTGACTACCAGCTTGGGGGTAAGGTTGCATAGGAGGATTTCTAGATGGTCCTCCTTGTTGTAGTCCTTTTGCCCAAGAAAAATTTGGATGTCTAACCCACCCTGGGTTGTAAGTATCTGAGTAAGGATCATTCCCAGTCCTCCGATAGGTGTTCATAGCATGCACTTGTTCAGAGAGAAATTCTAGAAATGTTGTATCAAATGAACAAGATTGCATAGGATGGACGGGACTGGAACATATGGCACGTGACTCGATTTGAGTTGTTTGTGGAGGTCTATTATTTAACATCAAAGCATCAACTTTCTTTGTCAGGCTATCAATCTTGGCATAAAGATCTAGCATGACTCCTATCTCATATATACCACCTTTCTTCTGTGGTTGGGAACTTCCTTCACCTCTATTTGAATAGTCCCATTGCTAGGAGTTTTCACACAAGGTTTTAAAGAAATTCCAAGCTTCGACATTACTTTTGGTCATGAATGACCCTCCACTGGTGGCATCAACCATGCGATGGTTTTGGGGCGTCAGACAGTCATAAAAGTATCAAACCTACTGCCACTTCTCAAAACCATGGTGTGGACACTTAAGAAGCAAGTCCTCCCATCTTTCCCAACATTCATGAAAGTGCTCACCCTCTTTTTGTGTGAAATTAGTAATTTCTCCACGAAGAGCATTAGTTTTGTGAACAGGGAAGAACTTGTTTAAGAACTTCTTAGACAGTTGGTCCCATGTAGTGATAGACCCAACTTCTAGAGAATTCAACCATGCTTTCGCCTTATCCTTCAAAGAAAAAGGAAAAAAGCGCAAACAGATCGAATCATCTGAAAAGGTTTGGAACATAAAGGTAAATCAAATGTCTAGGAATTCTTTCACATGATGATATGGATCCTCCTTATCTAAACCATAGAAGGAGGGTAACAATTGTATGACTCCAGGTTTAAGTACAAAGTGTGCTGCCGTGGTGGCTAGCAACACTATGCATGAAGGTGCATTAAATTAGACATAAGCTGAATAATCTCTAAGAGCTTTAATTCCATTCACATCCGCCATTTCAAATAGAATGTTTTTAAATTTTCTACGAAATGTTCTTTCTATTTTAAGATCAAAAGGTGCTAGTTCTATGTTCAGAGATCTACGTCCTAGCATAAACTGAATTACTGTAATGCAGGAAAGAAAGCTAAACTATAATGCAACCTAAGAGAAATAAAACTAGAGCTAAAAATCAAGAATTCTTAAAAGCAAGATGAACTATGTAAACAAGAATTGGAAGAAAGAATCCGAAAAAGGAGATGATTGATTTCCAAAGAATTAGGAGCTCCTCCTTTACTTTGAAGACAAATTTTTTTCTTTTTCAGCTTCCTTCCTCAATTCCTGTAAAAAATAAAGATAAAAATAAATTAAGTTTCCTAAAATTTATGAAATGATGCAAGAAAAATCCTAGGACTATGAATTATGATAAGAGAGAATCCTAAATGCAATTAGACCGAAACAGTCCCCGGCAACGGCATCAAAAACTTGATGTTTTATTTAAACCAATCTGATTTAAATGATTTTAAACTCGCAAGTATACGAATCAGATGTAGACACAGTACGTATTACGAGATCGTTCCCACGAGAACTGGTTGTCACAATTCGAATTTTATGATTCCTCTTAACTAATCCAACAAATATTTTAGCTAGTGATTAAGTAAACCAACAAAAATTAATGAAAAAGTAGCTGAGAACAACAAGGAAAATTCAATCTAGGAGAACACTAGGACTTTTGAATCCACCCCTAATTATCCTAACCCTTGTTTTACTTGTTGATTCACCCTAATTCAGATTGATATAAATTTAATAAATAAAACACACTATGTGTCCTTGGTCGGGCACACAGGATGTATAATTTCCTTAAAGCACAAGGATCACATCTTTCCATCTGTGGTCAGGCATGAATAGATGTATATTCCTATTTCTCTCTCTGTAGGAAAACCTGTTCATGGTCAGACACAAGCATACCTAAAATAAGATTCCAAACAACATCCACATCTAGACTTTGGTTAAGCTCATAGATTAGAGAAGTATGGAGTTTTCATTTAAGCATAATAGAGAAAGAAATAAATCAATCAAAACTAGATGAAATTAACAAATAACAAGAGTCATTCAAATTAGGGGCTTCAGCCCTAGCTAAGAAATTTAGCCTAGCATAAACATGATTAAGCTAGAGAAAAAAAAAACATAAAATAAAAGGAATGAAAAAAAACTCTCTTCAGGAAAGCTGCTCCACGTTCCCTGCCTCTCCCATCCAAGCTTTCCTCCTTTTCTCCCCTCTTTCTTCCTCTCTTTCTCTTTATAACAACCAAAAGTCGGTCGGCTGGAGTTTCCACACAAGAGTCGGTTGGCGTTGTTTTTAGAAACTTCCAGCGAAGACAATAAGAAAAAGACACAACTTCTTGCGTTTAGCCCGGTTTTTGGGACGATAGAGTAGCTGATTTCGAGATCTGAGCCGTTCATACTCCTTGGTGACGAACGGCCGCCCCATAAGAAGACTTTGAATGGTTCAGATCAATGAACCAATCATGATCTTGATCATTGAATGACCCGGAAGTCCCAGTTTTCCCAGACGCAGATCTTAATTTTAAACCAGTGTTGAGATGCTTGGTGGGCCCCACAGTGATGGTTTTGATGAAATCCACCCCTTTTATTGAATTCCTGGCAAAAAACCAATTGGGAAGGGGTGGTTTTGGTCGATTTTTGGTGTGGTCCAGTGATGTTTTGCTTCTGCCGTCCATCCTACGTTTGATCACAATTTACACGTGTGTGCACACATGGGAACAGAAGGACACTTAAGCGAAGGTCAAGCCCCACCTCTGGACGCAATAGACGGTCCAGATCTTGCAAAGGGATGACGGGTGGGGCCCACTACTCATTGCAACGTCAGACAACATCCGCCTGCTGCGGATGCTGTGAGTTTTTAAAAAAATGTCGGTCAGCGTGCGCTGACCGACCTTGTGTGTTCCGATGCACGGCCGGCACACGTGCACTTTGTGCATGCATAATGCACATGTGGGGTCCACTGTAATGTGTCACGAAATCCGCTCCACCCATCTATTTTTTTAGCTCATTTAATGAGTTGAGACCAAACTTGAGGCATATCTAGATATCAGGTGAGCCCCAAATCTGAGATTCATATACTGATCTATCCATTGACCCACTTCCAAAAGGATCCAATGGCTGAAATTCTACGTGTACGGTTAATTGTTGGTCCTCAGGTCAGAGTTTCGAGCCGAACGGATGGTGGGAACCCTGTGATCTTGTATTCTGGACGATTTTCAGGCCCATTTAATGTGAGTGGCCTGATATTCTCAGATTTTTGGCATGTAATGTCTTTGATCTCAGTCCCCTAGGGTCCGTCCAATGCCTTGGTGATGCTTGAGTGTTAAATCCATGCTTTTAGCATCCTTTCTGGTCCACGATCCTAGATTCACCTTGCATCACAAACACGATTAAAATAAACTGTTAAGCAGTGTCATGCTCGTAAATCCAGGTAATAATTGGGGTCTAATATGCAATATTCGACCCTCATGGAGTGACCATGTACATTGTAGAAGTAGCAGTACTTTCATTTGTCCCATTTATCGGCATCGTCCTTCATCCTGTTAGCCCATTTGAGAAGTCGTTTGTCCTGGACTTCCATAAGGACTTACTCGGGCGTAGCGTTAAGGGGTGCGTAAGAGCTAAATATGCTCTCAAGCCGTCTACTCAAATGCTAACCTCTGGTTGAGTCATCTTCCTTTCTCTATTTGTTGTTGTTGGTTGAGGCTTGTTCTTCCTTAGGTTACTTTTCCTTAGTCGAGCTGCCCTTATTCCGAGCAGCTTTTCGAGAGCTGAAAAGCTCCTTGGTGTTGGAGTATTTCTGAGCTTGATTGAGGAGATTGGCCAATATTTTTGGTGGGTTCTTTATGAGTAGGAAGAGGAACCTCCCCTCCCTTAGGCCTCCCATCATAGCAGTCAAGGCGATTTCTTCCAAGTGTCCCTCCACTTGCATCACCTCCAGGTTGAATCATTTGATGTGTTCCTTCAGCAGCTCATCCTCTTTCTAGTTGATGGTGAGGAGGTGAGTAGTCGATTTAAGCCTTTCCTTTCCTCCGATGAAGTTAGTGATGAACGCTTTGCTGAGCTGTGCGAATAAGCTGATGGATTATGGCTTTAATTGCCATAACCACTTCTGAGTTGCTCCTGTTAGGGTTAAGGAAAATGCCCAGCACATAACCACGATTGATGCGCCATGAAGTTCCATCCAAGCCCTAAGAGATTCCAGGTGTTCGACCGAATCGGCGATTCCGGAATAAGGGCGATCTATGGCATTCAGAACCTGGGCGGGAGTTGGGCATGCATGATGTTGGCGATAAATGGGGGCTCAGTTTCTTTTAGCATTGCATCTACTGAGGTCAGAGTGTGTGTACATTAAGCCTGCCGTATGTCGTCGATCTGGCCCCACAGTTCATTAAGCTTGGCCTCCCATGGATCTTCGTTTTCGACCACTGTCTCAGCCACAGTATCAGGAGCTTTGTTGTGCCTCTTTTTCTCTAACTCATGACGTAAGTCGAAAGCAGCCAACGCGGAAGTGCCTGAGACGTGGGAGGGCGCCGGCCTTGATACTTTAATCTGTCTACTCTTACGAGAGTCGGTGGGCGCTTCAGATGGTGTGAAAATTTCTATGACTGTTCGATCTACTGCTTCCTTAGCCCCCTGAGCGGGGGAGGGTTCTGTTGCTCTAACATTCTTTTTATCAAGTTGATGTTGTTAGTCAATACTTCAACTTACTGCTCGAGAGAGCAAGCCGACCTCCCCGATTCTGAGATCGCTGCATCAAACCGACAGGCACAAAGTCAGCTTGAAGTTGGGAATATGAATCCCGGTGGTTAGTAGACTGCTCTGGTGACGTAAGATAGGGTGCAGCGGTGGAGGTATGAGCTTTCTTCCTTCCCTTTGTCATCGTTGAAACACTGCAGATGAGGAGAACAACTTTTGTTGTTGTTCCCACCGATGGCGCCAAACTGTTGATGCAGAAATCTAGTTAACCCTCCTTGGTCCTTGAAATACCTGCACATAAAGAAGGCAAAGGAGACTCTGGTTACAGCAAGGGACCCTCCGATGCCTAAGTCAGGTAGGGAATCTGGGTCCGGTAGAAAACAAGATTTTTTGGTCAAAGATTATGCGTACCTTTCACCATTAGGGAAGTTCCTATTTAAAGGTTAGGAGTGGAATGTATGAGTAGTCAGAATTGTAGAGGGATTCTCATATTGTAGAGGGATTCGCACCCCGGACATGTCACAGATATTGTCCGAGATCTTTGGCTAAGATCTCGAACAGATCTCTTTGATACGGTTTGGGTAGTTAGAATTGGAAGAAACATGGAGTAGAAGACCAAGGCTGAGCAGGATCCCCGGGTTGAGTCGTGCAACTGTCCTGATGAATAGTGTACCGACCCGGCTTTCCCTCGGAGCTGTGACTAGGCTTTCCCTTAACATTGGGCGGATTACTGACCTATCAAGGTGAGGTCGTGTTTGAGCATAGAGGTCGTGCTCCTTTCTTTGGTACCTCTCCACCTTGTTATTCGATGTAGGGGCTCTCCTGCTAGCCTTCTGAACAAGGCATGCTCGGCCTCACGCGGGATCGTGTCTCGGGAGGTTCTTCTAGAGGATTCGAACGTCGACTTGGGCAAGGGTACAATTCTGTCGAAACTCGGCAATTGGTCATCCATATAACTTGTCATGAATATCCGAGTCAACCTGGCAATCCTGTCCAGCTCATTTAAACTCTTAACAGATACGATGTAAAGATGATAGAAGTATAAAATTCTATGCAAAGTTTTATAATTATGATTGGTGTGCATTTGGTCGAATCAAATTAGATCTGTATGAATCATACAATCCCTAAGGCTAAAATATACAAGGGCCCTAACTTGTAGGTCAATTTGACCATTGGATGGAACACATTAGTCAGATTTATAAGTATTTAATAAAGAAAGCTTAGTTTTTTGCACAAGTGTTGGTATCACTTGGCGTAGAAGGTCCAGATGGGCCATCGATGTATGTGTGGTTAAATCCATACCATTCATCAAATATGTAAAGGCAAAATATGTCAAGACCTCAAGAATTTAGATGATCTAATCATCCGATGGGCCACCCATATCAAGCATTTTCCATTCAATTTTAAAAACTTAAAAAAGAAAAGAAAAGAGAAAAATCTAAATTTTGATAATTGAATTTAATAAATATATTATATATGAAAATTTTAATTATTTGATCATTTATGGTTTAGCCACCTAGGATGTTAATCAAAGGTGGACCCACCATGTAATATAATCATGTAAATAATAACGTTGTGGGTATAATTGATAGGATTTCTTAATTCAACCTAGCCTGATTACCTTATAGATTCTACACACACTAAAATCGAGTGAGTAACCCAACGTGTCTCATAATTCATTAGAATTAAAATAAATTTTTTGTGAATATTTGATTGATTAATGTATTGATTGGAGCGTTTTGTTACGATAATTGTATGTTAAATTCACATATGAATATTATGAAAATGATGCATTCATATATCATCCATCATACAAACACATTGCATTATCGATTTTGGGGGCCCTCCTTGGAAGAAATGTTGTTCTTGGTAAGCGTTACCAGATGCAGGCTATGCCTAAGCCTACCGAAAGGTGGAAGTCTACCCCATAGGTGGATGCAGGTTGATGATATCCAACCTAAGCAGAAGAACGATCATCCCATCTGATGCTTTCATACACCATTTGCATTCATATCATTATGCATATATTTTTGCATTTAATACTTTTCATTATTTAAATTATTATGATTATGAACCATGAGGGATTAATTCACTAAGGCTGGCCATCTTACCTTTTTATTGATGAAAAAACTATACACATGAGCCATTAGCAAATGATGTGGTGCAGGAACCAAATGGATCCACCACACCTAAACACGACCAATGTGAAACGTGGCCATACTTGTCTGAATAAGAAGCGGCAGCATTAGACCATTTTTTATTATTTGATTTATTTGTTAGAATAGTTTGATCAATGTATAATGCATATTGGTATTGATTATTAGATTTTAAGAAATTATTTAAATTAATTTCATTGAAACAATGTGAGTCTGGAATAAACATATTTATAGTAGGATGACATAATAAATGAATGTTTTGAGATTTATGTTATTTTAATGGTCGTCAATATTTATATATGTCTAGTTGATTGATGCTAAGTATTATGTATGTGTGATTGGAATTGGATGGAACTTAGACTAAATGTAATTATCACCTACGATTAAACTGATTAATGAATTAAGTTAGTATACTTTATGTACGAGTTACGAACTGAAACTCGGGTTTGAGGGTGCACACTCTGTACCCAAATTTTGGGGCGTGACAGTTTGGTATCAGAGAGTTAAATTAATATAGTAGGTAACCTATAGGTTATGAATCCCATACATGCATAATGTGTAGGTCCTTGGAACTAGAGACCTACTCTAACGACTTCCCTATATAATGTTTTTATATAATAAAAAACTTTAAAATATAATTTATAATTCATTTCTTCTTAGCTGGAGTGAAAAATAAACTTATTCATATGATTACACTCCTTGGAGACATGAATTTGGACCTTTGAACAAATTTTAAAGTAATTTAAGTTGTGATATACTGCTGCACAACAATGAATAGCAGAAATCACCTACTTTTAAAAAAATGTAACTATAAAAATATAGCTCCAATCAAGGTGATTCAAAAGCATAATCGTCAATATAGAAGTCTAGATAAAATAAAAAAATAATTAGATAATTTGAATATGATAAATACTATACTGATTTTGGGAATTAGTGCATACTAATTAGAAATAGTCCAGATCTGAACAGGTCTGATTGCAGAAATTTGTGAAAATTCTGTGGTTGCCTGATTGAGCTGAAATTTTATAAAATTTTTGTATACTCATGTAGAAACCTTCAAAAAAAATTGAGCTACATTTGGAAGTTTTAAGCATGTAAACCAATGATTGGAACAGTAGCCACTGATAGTGAGTTGGTTTATCCATAATGTAGCACTACTAACTTGATAACTTGTAGAATTTTCTTTATTATTAGTGCTAAGGTACTTCGAGTTAGAGAACCAATAAAGTCCACTGAATTATTAATAATCTCTCTTATAGGAGTCATGGCCCTAAGAAGACGCGTAGTATTCATGACTTAATATGCTCCGCATGTGCACCTCTACCAAATACTCCTTTACCAAATCCTTATATTCCCAAAGAATCTGAAACAACTCCTAATGAACAAGACAAGAATGAAGTTAATGAAGTAGGAAAAGTTCCTCTAACTCCTCCCCCTTCAGTTAACATGGCAAATGCTGGACCTCGCACACAACTCCCGTTATCCCCAACCACTAATCGAGCTAATCTCACAGAACCAAATGTTCAGTCGTGGGACGCTACCTTTGGCTTGGTAGTGAAGATGGCGGCAATGCTAAAATAACAGCAGGATCAGTTCGTCGTTCAGTGGGACATGTTATCCAACTTGAACCAGACATCCCAACATCACCGGAACACATCTCCACTAAGGTTTGATCAGCCTCGTGAGGTAGATTTACTTGAAAGGTTTACGAAGTTGCGACCACCGGTATTCAAGGGTGCATCTGACCCATCAATAGTAGAAGATTAGTTTAAGTAGATTGAGAAAGTACTGGAAGCAATGAACTGCCCTGATGATCAGAAGGTTAGACTGGCATCTTTTATTCTTCAGGTTGAAGCCAATGTATGGTGGAGAGAGGCAAAGAGAATGGTTCCAACTAACCACATGTGGACCTAGAATGAATTTTAGGGAAAGTTCCATGAGAAACATTTTTCTAAAGCGCACCACATCGAAAAGATGGTGGAATTTTCAAAGCTAGAACAAGGTTCCATGACCGTAACCCAGTATAAAGTAAAATTTGTTAAATTAGCAAGTTATGTGCCAAAGGTAATGGAATATGAGGATTATAAGATCACAAATTTTGAAGAAGGGTAAAGATATAATATCATAATGAAATTTTGTTGCGTGGATGTGAAGAAATACTTGGAAGTAGTGAATAAAGCCTTACGAGCAAAACAAGATATAGAGCGGTTTCTTAAATCTCATGTACAATTAAAAGAAACAGAACAAAGAAATAGTCTGGCACCTATCCAACACCAACCACTAGAGAAGAAACCCAGAATGGAAATTCAGGCATTAACTGTAACACCCCATACTTTTCAGTACTCAAGTGTTACCATTTAAATCAAATTTAGCACCAGCCTATGCGGAAACACACATCCAATGATTCACATCATCATCCAATGATTCACAAACCGATCGTCGTAACCATTTGAGTTAGGATATGACGACCCACAACATATACATAGGGTCTAAAGTCAACACATTTGAATTAACAATTAATTCCTCATAGGAGGGATTGCGTCATGAACGATTGTCCGACCTTGATCTAACCATTGGATCACAAAGTCGTTTGTTGGATTGTTCGAGGCCATCAACTAAACACTAAAGTCTTTGTTGTATGGCCCACTAATTTCATAATCTTTGGACTAACGACCCCAAAAGGATCTGTAGAAGCCATTGAGTGAAGGAGATCTTACAACAGGTGTCTTTGGACCCCACTTTGATTGTAGTAAGTGCACCAGAGAAAGTACAGTCGTTGTGTACCAAACCAAGACCCATATATTTTGACCCACTTACAATTAAAATAATCCAATCCTTTTATCAAAGCCATATGGGGGGTTGGGTGAAGGAATAAATGTTACAGATCGGGGTGTGGCCCACATAAATGAATTAGAGAAAAGTAGAAGAAATTGTACAAAATAATAATAACAATAATAATAGTAATAATAAGGTTATTAAAAATATTGTAACAACGATATTTAATATTATAAATGTGTATGGAGTCATATGACCCCAAATCTAGTCATTGATTTTTAGCTGAGTGGTCCCTGGGACCCTATTAACCACTAATATTCATATTTGGGATTACACGACCATTAGATTGACGGAAATCCACCATTAGAACTAGAAATCAATTCGTATGGCCCACCTAAGCTTTGGATCTGATTGATCTTTGGTCAGAGGCCCTTATTGGGACCTCTAAAGGGAATGGATGGTGTGAATCTTAGAAAACATCATTGTAGGGCTTGTATCACCAAGTTTGTTGTTCATTAACTCCAAAAGTGTGAAAACTCACGATCAAGGCCTTAAATCCCACTACTAATTTCAGTGTGGATAGCCTTTGGGCCCTTAGGACCCATTTGATTAGCAATGATCAAACCTGATAGGGATCTAACTGTCGGATTGACGGGAATCCCCAAGTAAGACCCAAAATCAAGTTGTATGGCCCACCAAAGTTGAGGATTGGACTGATCCTAGATCTAGGGTCATAATAAAGCCTTACCAACCAAATGGACAGATTGGATTCGTCAAAAACACCTGTGTGGGCCCTACACTTGCAATGCGTGTGCACAGTGCGGAACACCAGTGTTGCACCAGACCGTGGGCTCGATCAAATTGGGTTTGACCTGATAGCCGAAGAAGGAAACCTGCTCTCCTTCACGTTTCTTACCAGCGCACATACGTTCGTCTGTAGTTTTGATCAGTGGCCCACCCACACTGCCTAGATGGAAGATCCAAACCGTCCATCTTATTTAGGAAGTGGGCTCGACCAAAACCCAACTGTCATAACAGGTTTTTATGTACCTATGGGCACATGTTTCTTGATACAAATAGGGCTTACAAGTACAACGTTTCCAAAAATGGAAACTGACAGGCTGGAAATCCGCGTGCCCTGGCGTCCGTTCATCCCAGCCACCCATTTAGATAGATCCCAGCCCTCTATTTTACACGGTTTAGGGCTCCCTCCATACCAGAGAAAGAAACAACGGGCGGTTTTAGTTTTGCCAACCATATCTAAAGACCGATGTAAACCAGCTCAATCTTGACCGTTTATTTTTCATCGAACGGTCCAGGGTAGGACTAGGGTTTTCTAGAAGAGGAAGAGGATTGAATAGCAGCAGTAAGATCCCCTTCCGTTTTTTTGTGGTGGCTCGAAAAATGAACATTTTCTTCCTCCCTTCGAACCCACCATGAAAAGGAACCTGGAGCTCCGTTTTCTTGCTCCTACCAGCATCACATGGAAGGTCTACACCCTCCAGCAGCACCATTTTGAAGGAAGATGGCCGACATGTGAATCTACCATTAACGTCCATGTCTTCTTCCCTGCCATTCTACCACACCAAACCATCCCAATACAAGTCTGTTTAAACTTGGTTGTGTTTGGACTCGCTGCTGGACATCCATGGAAAAGTAAGAAAGAATGAAAAAGAAGAAAGAGAGGAGGCAGCGGTGGTGCAAGTCGGCTGCTACCGTGAGCTGTAGCGAGTGGCTGGGCGAGTTCGCCAAAGTTGTGGGCCGAGTTTATGCAAGTCCAGACTCCATTAGCGTGTCAAAATGAGAGAAGGAAGGGGAAGATATAGAAAGTGCACTCGTTAGAGTCGTTGCTCATGGTCATCATGCCACACCAGGCGGTCTCGGTTTCGTCCCGAGTGTAGGCAGGGACAGACCGAGTACACTGAGTCGGGCTGTGCCTGTGATGAGTCCGGCCACCTCTGAACTTTTTAGAAGCAGAAAAGAAGAAGAAAAATGGTGGAAGAAGGGGTGTATGGCTACACCAGCTCGAACCGAGCCGAGTCAGCTTGGTCGGGTTATGAGTATCGGGCCTGGTTCGATCCGAGTTGGGCGTGGGTCTGGTCCATTCCAGACTTTTGGGAAGTTTAGGGAGAAAAGAGAGAGCTAAAGAGAAGATGAAGAAGAAGAAGATGAAGAAGAAGAGAAGGTGGAGGGAAAGTCACTGAGTTGACTTGGTATGAGACCGAGTTAACTCGTTGTTGACTCACTGTGCTTGAATTGGGGCTAGTTGTTGGTTGAGTTTTGGGCCTGGTAACCTTGCTGGTCATGCCGGAGGAGAAGAAGAGAGAAAATAGAGAGAAAGAGAGAGGGAGCTTGGGTCATGGGTTATTATTAGGTCATGTAGACTCAACACATTGAGTCTGAGTTGGGTTCGAGTCACCAGCTAGGTAGTTGGACAATTAGAGAAGAGAGAAGAAGGGATAGAAGAGTGTGGAGGTGAGTTGTTGTTGAGTTTTGGATCGAATCAAGAGGCGAGGTTCGTCTCCAAGCCACATTAAAGCACACCAACTCGAGCTATTGGATCGACTAACATAAGTCAACTTCTCTCCTCAAAGTAGATTATTTTGGTTTGTATTAGCATGAGTATTGCGTCTACTAAGCATGATTAACCATAAGCTGATTACTCATATCGGTCTTAGACATTAGTATTTTATGTACTATTCTTAAATATTATCATTGACAGTAGACTGTACTAGTTAACACCATCATAATGATTATGATTACCATATTAGCTAATATTATATTTATCATTAATGTTAATAATTACAAGGTAATTATTAAATTAACATTTTAATTAATTGTACACCAGCTAAAATCCAAACCTTAGGTTATGACCTTAATCCTAAATAGTGTGTAAAGCTTGGATCTAACCGTACAACTTTACGATTTGTGGTATGTAAGACCCGTATCCTAGACCGTACCGTTCCGTAGACTTCGGCGGTCTTCCCGGTCAAATTCCGGTAACCTTCGACCCTTAACCGGCATTTGCGCGCGACCGTGATTCACATGTCGTCAACCCGAATCGACTCAACCTAAGACTAGTACCTTAGCGACCGCACTATCGCCGAGGTTCTAATGTCGCGACTTGCACGCCGAGGCGATACTCTGGCCAGGAGATGTGGCCCAGCGATCGGTGCTAGGAAAACCCCGCGCGTGAAAAAGTCAAGGGAATCTCTACGGCTTGTCACATCCATCAATCAATCAATTAACCCCATCATATCAAGTACATGTCAAGTACACATCACCTCTCACCCTTCCCCAAGCACCCCTAAAGTCAAAAATCTCTTACACAAGCCATACTTTTCTTACACTTTTTACCCTTAAAGTCAAAAGTTTCTTACACATCCATCACCACCACATCAAACATCCATCACCCATATCTCTCCCTTTACAAGTCTCTCTCTCTCTCTCTCTCTCTCTCTCTCTCTCTCTCTCTCATTTTCAAACTGCATTCCCAAGCAAGAGAAACCTCTATATGTCCAAGCCTCTCCCATTTTTCCCAAGCTACAAGTATGGCCCACTTCCTACCCTTTCATCTCCCATCTCAACCATCCAAACCTCATCTCCTCCGTTGGAATCGAAGCTAAGGAGCTAAGGAAGCCTTGGGTGCAAGTAGAAGCCGGTGGGTGATCTTGATCCCACAATTTGCATTTTCTTATGATTAAAGGGCCATATGTAGTGGGACCCACCTTGATGTATACTTACGTTCAAGAGGGGCCCATAGTGGCAGGGCCCCTCCGATATTGCCGATGTCTCCCTCTTTCTCTCTCTCTTTCTATGTTTATGGCCCACCTAATATATGTTTATCATTCATGCCATCTACCGGTGGACCCCATCCATGTGGAACACACCATGATGTTTATGTGTCATCCCAACCATCCATTGGGGGCCCACCTTGAGGTGGCTAATAGTGGGGGTGGTCACCAATGAAGTGTGATCTGACATGGGCCCACCCAACCACATAACTCAATTGGCTGACCGAGTGAAAGATACCTTGTTTCAACACAGAGGTCTTAAAATCGATTCCCTGTGGTGGTGGCTAACATGGAGTGTGTACTGATATGGGGTGTGTACTTACACAAGGGTGTGGGTGACGGTAGTGTCCATGGGACCCCATCCACATCATCTATCCATTTTGGCAGGCCACGCCATGACATATGTGCTATATCCAAACTGTCCACCGTCCTGGATGGTGGGGCCCATGTCCGTGTGGGCCCTCCCTAACGCCAGATCCATAGCTCAACTAGCAGGTGGAGTAGAGATACCTCGCTGCAACATGGAGGTCGTGGTATGACTCCCTAGTTCAGGTGGCTGTCACCTGATGTGGGACCCACCTAAGTTTTGGTGTGGCTGAAACTTGGTCTGACCCTTCATTCAAGTGGGACACCCACGATGGGTGGGCTGGATTTGTGAACCCCATCTCGGTGGGCCCAATAAATGATTATGAATGTTTTAAATGGAGGGTAGCCCTCTCAACTGTTGTATCTGGTGCAACCCACACAAGTCACGGTTTGACTTGATTTTCGAGACCTAGGCCCACATTGGAATGGGGCATCTGACTGATGGGTTAGATGTTTGGCAAACATCAATGGTGGGGCCCACACAGCTTGACCTCATTAGAGCTTACCGTCAGCTCGAGCTCTCTGTACCTTTTCCCATACATATATATAATATATTATACTACATTACATAATATATAATGTAATATATTATATAGTATATTATAATATAATATATATTATACTATATCACCTATGGTGGTGGGCCCTGCGTTGGACCCACCTCTGCTTATTGCTGGAAACAAAGAAAAAGAAAGGAAAAAGTAAAAACTAAAAAAAAAAAAAATAAAGGCAGCTATGCTGCTCCTTAAAGAGGCAACACATGGCTGCTCTCACTCTCTCTCTCTCTATCTCTATCACTCTCTCTCTCTATATATATATATATATATATCTCTCTCTCTCTCTCTCTCTCTCTCTATGTTAACTTGTGAATAGGTTGGATCTCAAAAATATATGAGGGTGGGCCCGATTTGATATACCTGAGGCCCATTTGACTCGGCCCATTTGACTTGGCCCGATTGATTCGACTCATTCAACTCGGCCCATTTGATCAGCCCATATGATTAGGCCCATCTTGATGTAGTTATGGCCCATTCGTTGAGGCCCACCTTGATATAAATGAAGCCCATGTTATGGGGCTCATTTAATGTAACTAAGGCCCATGGGTCGAGGCCTAATAGGATGTATGATAGTACATTACAATGTGTGACCCTACCATGGTTTAAGTAATGATGTTTATGGCAGTTGTGCCTTGGTAGCAATGATGGTTTGACGTCCACATTATAAAAATAATGTTGGTTAAATGTCCGCATTATAATTCTCCCTAGGGCCCATGGTTAGGCCCATACTTGTAGGCTGTCTAGGCCCATCTTTGTTATGAACAGCGTCCATCACCGTATAATATGTTTATTATAGTTCCCGATTCACGATCATATGCATCATATGTATGCTTGAATGAAAAGTGACTGATCATAGCATATGCCTTCGGGCAGATTGATTAGGGGTTCCCGAATAGGCGGTGTTATCCTACATGAGTGCACGATACGCGCATGATTGCTGCATGACTGGATAGTGTGATTCATGCATTCGCATTGTGTGATATGGTTACTGTACGCCCTAATGACATCAAGGTCGTAGCCTCCATAAGCGTATCATTGTTGGCAGGATTGGATGCCGAAAATCTTGTTCTACATGGGGTGTTATAGATATCCCTGGGTGAAAGTTCCTAAACCCATATGGTACTAAGAGGTTGCTCCAACATCTAGACCAAGTGGGTACATGAGCTCCAAGTGCCGATTACTAGATGGCAGCGCTTTCCACTGTATCATGGTCGGTTGGAAGGGGGTGCAGCCTTACCTGCCTGAGTAGAGGGCGCAAAGCTAAGCTGAGTTTGACCAGCTCGAGGAATGGGTCCGCTATCGACGAGCCGAGCCCGATATTGGCAGGCGAATAGTGAGGTCTCTTCCACTTACCTTATTGCGCGCGATGGGGCGACAATCTGGTTTAGAGTGTACTAGACCCCGATAATATTTCAGAGTTGAACTGTATTGATATGTGAACTTAGATGAGGATTCGCATGCTTGAGTTGCATCTCGCATTGCATGGCTTCGGTATGGCCAACATCATTCATGATTTACATCGCATGGCCTTGGTATGGCCGACATCATTCATGCCTTGTATCACATAGCCTTGGTACGGTTAACGGTATTCATGGATTCACCAGCATATTCCGCATTACTCTGATACTGCATAACTATATTACTACCTTGCACATACACTTTCACCGCCCTCTAAGATTTCTATAAGCTTATGCACGACCGTTGCGTGCAGGTGACATTGGACCACAGCAGTGTTGAGGCTAGAGTGAGTAGCAGATCGTCTTGGAGCTTTTATCCTTTATCATTGTATTTCCCTTTATGCTCATTATACTTATAAAGTTTTTAATCATAGTGGAAATGTGATGAAGTTTTTGGTTGTTGTTTGTGGGTTATGCCTTTGGTTATGCTTATTACGAATTAAACTGATATTGGAAATCCTCCTCGTAACATCTCAGGATCAGAACCTAACGAATGGACGCCAGAAGCCGAGAATGGGGTTCTATGGAGGCTGTCGGCGCCGGATTCGGTGATCAAAAATTTTGTGAGCCCGGTTTCCGAGTTTGGGGAGTGACAGAAGTTGGTATCAGAGCATAACTCGGGAATAACTAAGAATAACATTATATGTCTGCTATGAGTTCAGGATGATTGTGTCCCAAGTCCAAATAGCTTAGTGATCTACTGTTACAGACCCTTAATGTGCATGCCTTCAAGAACTTTAAAGTTGATAGGCACCTTTGCTCTTTCTTGTAGGACAAAATTCCCAGGAGAGTGACCCGATCAATTCCCGCACCACCACCTGAGATTACCGCACAACCATTTAAGACTCCCACACCACCACCTGAGACTCCCGCACTACCACCGATGATCCCCACTCCACCACCAGAGATTCCTACTGTCCAGCCGATGGATGCAACTCCTCTACCAGAGACCGGTGCGGATCCGATCGTATCCGTGAGTGCCTTCCGATTAAAGCGAGATGTGTGTAGGGTCATGGTGTTGCGCACTTCGGGGCAGGGCAGGCACCCCGTTGTTTCACCAGACCAAGCCGAGCAGGAGCGCGTAAGTGCCCTTCTTTGAGAGTTTCGACTACTCGATCCCCCGCATTTTCAGGGCAAGCCAGACCCGACGGCAGCTAAGAGATGGCGCGCCGATGTGGAAAAGATATTTGATACGGTGCGATGCACGACTCGAGTGGCGAGTCTGATTAGCCGTATTTCTTCTCCATGGTGAGGCTGAGCAATGGTGGACATCAGTCTCATGAGCAGCAGGCGCCGATTTTGTGTGGACGTGGGAGGATTTTGTAGATCGGTTTGACTAACAGTATTTTCCTGATCACATCCGACGATAGAGAGCGTTGGAGTTCGAGGCCTTGGTGTAGGGTGATATGACAGTGGCCCAGTACGCGGCTTGTTTTGTAGCACTGTCCATATTTATGTCGTACTTGGTGAATGATGAGGAAAGGAGAGCCCGCTGATTCGAGGACGGTTTGCATTACGGTCTTTGAGGTCGTATTATTAGGCATAAGCTCCCGACTTTCAAGGGGGTGGTACGAAAGGCTAGATTTTTTAGGCTGAGTGGGCTGGTTCTCAGTCTGATCGTGGTCAGAGGAGAGATCAGAAGAGGTGAGTTCCTTTCGATGACTAGCAGCAGCGTCGACCACAACAGCAGAGGCACACAGTTCGCCCAACCTTCCGAGCACCAGCACCACCTCAGAGGCAGTTCACCGGCACATGTTTTGGGTGCGGTGCGATGGGGCACCGTATATGAGAGTGTCCCCTTCCCTCAGCAGTAGCAGCAGATGATAGGTCCACAGCAGCTTTCACCACAACAGCAGCAGAGACCCCCACAACAACAGCGACAGCAACCTCCACCACCGAGGTCACCTCAGCAGCAGCATTAGCACCAACCTCTAAGACCGCCACAGCAAAGATAGCAGTTTTGACCACCTCTGCGGCCTCAACAGCAGCAGCATGCTCATAGGGGATAGACACCTCCCCAGCCGGCTTAAGCTAGATTTTACGCAGCCGAGCAGGATCCTCAGTCATCTGAAGGAGTCGTTGAGGGTATACTTCCAATCTCTGCATGCATTGCTCGAGTTTGATTTGATGTCAGTGCTTCGCACTCATTTATGTCTGAGGGATTTTGTCGTTCGACTGGATTGCCGACAAAGTCTGCTCGAAAGGGGTTGACCGTATCGACGCCATTAGGGAAGACTACAGTATTAGGCCGCTTCTGTACGTCTTGCCCAGTGCTAATGGGAGAGATTTTCTTGCCCGTCGACTTGTACGTATTGCTGATGTCAGATTTCGATGTTATCTTGGGTATGGATTGGCTTATCGAGTACCACGCTGTGTTGGATTGCTTCGCGAGGATAGTCACGTTCTGTATACCAGGCGTACCACAGTTTCAGTTCGTTGCAGAGCCCCGAAGAGAGCCATTGTCGTGCTTGATGTCCTGCACCGTTGAGGAGCCTGTTGCCGCTTATATTGATCAAATGCTGATTGTTTGCAATTTTTTCGATGTGTTTTAGGAGATTTCGGGATTACCGCCTCGCCAACTCACCGAGTTTCAGATTGATCTTGTGCCCGGTACCATGCCTATTTCGAAGGCCCCGTATCGTATAGCACCATTGAGTTGCGGAACTGCAGAAGCAGTTGGATGAGTTGCGCGAGTTGGGCTTTATCCGTCCAAGCAGTTCACCGTGGGGAGCACTGGTACTCTTCGTGAAGAAGAAGGATGGCTCGTTGAGGCTCTACATAAACTACCACGAGCTCAACAAGGTCACGGTCAAGAACAAGTACCCGCTCCCGAGGATCGATGATTTGTTTGATCAGCTGCAGGGTGCACAGTTCTTTTTGAAGATTAACTTGCGTTCCGGTTATCATCAGATTCGGGTTCAAGAGGAGGACATTCCGAAGACAGCATTCAGGACGCGTTACGGTCATGTTGAGTTCTAGGTCATGTCTTTCGGACTAACCAATACACCCACGGTTTTCATGCAGTTGATGAACGAGGTCTTCCGCCCTTATCTCGATCAGTTTGTTGTAGTCTTCATCGATGACATTCTGATCTGTTCGAGGACTCGTGAGGAGCACGAGCGACATCTGGAGGTTATGTTGCGGACCCTCCGCGTACACCAGCTATACGTGAAGCTGGTGAAGTGCGAGTTCTAGCATGAGGAGGTGAAGTTCCTCGGTCATGTGGTGACGAGGGAGGGCGTCGCAGTGGACCCCTCGAAGGTTGAGGTAGTGCGTCAGTGGGGCCAGCCCACGATGCGTCTGAGATCTGCAGTTTCCTTGGTTTAGCGGGCTATTATCGGCGTTTCATTGAGGGCTTCTCCCGTATTGCAGCCCCATTAACCAGGTTGACTTGGAAGGGCGCAGAGTTTATTTGGAGCGATGCCTACGAGCGAGCATTTATGGAGTTGAAGGACCGTCTGACGTCCGCTCCTGTCCTCACTCTTCCCTCTAGGAGTGACGGATTTATTGTATTCACCAATGCCTCGCATATTGGTTTGGGTATTGTCCTGATGCAGCACGGAAGACCAGTCGCCTTCGCGTCTCGCCAGCTCAAGATCCATGAGCTGAACTACCCCACGTATGATTTGGAGCTAGCTGCAGTTGTCTTCACACTGAAGGTGTGGAGGCACTATCTTTATGGGGTTAGGTTCAAGCTCTTTTCCGACCACAAGAGCTTGAAGTACGTCTTCTCATAGTCTGAGTTAAACATGAGGTAGAGACGCTGGATGAAGCTCCTAAAGGACTATGACTTTGATCTTCAGTACCACCAGGGCAAGGCA
Source organism: Magnolia changhungtana (assembly GCA_030180095.1). Lineage (NCBI taxonomy): Eukaryota > Viridiplantae > Streptophyta > Magnoliopsida > Magnoliales > Magnoliaceae > Magnolia > Magnolia changhungtana. The sequence goes on along the minus strand of JASAUF010000161.1, from coordinate 5,213,625 downwards.
AACGTGGTGGCAGATGCCCTCAGCCATCAACCACAAGGCCTAGTGGCACATATGATGATTCAGGAGTGGCGAATGCTTGCGATGTAGCAGAGTATAATTTTGAGTTTGGCCTGCAGTCTTCTATCGTGTAGTTATCGAGCCTGTCGATTCAACCCTCTCTTGTCGCAAGGGTGATCGAGGCTCAGCAGGCTGATGTGTTGTTGCAGAGTTATATGGCTGAGGCAGCATCTGAGAGTCAGGCAGATTAGCAGATTTGTACAGATGGTAGACTTCGCTTCAGAGGCCGATTATGTGTCTCGGATATTCCTAAGTTACGCAGAGATCTTATGACTGAGGCACATCGATCGTGGTTTTTTATCCAACCTGGCTCGACGAAAATGTACCATGACATGAGGCGACAGTATTTTTGGGCGGGGATGAAGTGTCAGATTGCCAATTTCGTGGCCGAGTGTGACACGTGCCAGCTCGTCAAGGCCGATCATCAGAGGCCCCCTGGTCTATTGCAGCCGTTGAGCATCCCGATGTGGAAGTGGGAGCACATGTCGACAGATTTCATTATGGGTTTGCCGAAAACTCAGCGCGGTCATCACGTCATCTGGGTTGTTGTGGATCGTTTGACGAAGTCAACGCATTTTCTTCTGATTCATGCGACTTGGCCTTTGGACTGGCTTGCTAGGTTATTCGTCGAGGAGATTGTGAGACTACATGGCGTTCTAATCTCGATCATTTCTGACTGAGACCCGAGGTTCATGTCTTAGTTTTTGGAGAGCTTCCAGAGAGTGATGGGGACTGATTTGCAGCTCAGCACCGCATACCATCTGCAAACCTATGGCCAGACCGAGAGGGTCAACCAAATTCTTGAGGATATGCTTCGGGCCTACGCGATTGATTTCGGGGGTAAGTGGGGTGAGCATCTGCGATTGGCTGAGTTCGCATACAATAACAGCTATCAGGTGACTATTGGCATGGCTCTTTTTGAGGCACTATATGGCAGACCATGCAGATCACCGAGTTATTAGACCGAGGTTGGAAAGCGCAGTCTCCTAGGTCCCGAGCTTGTGCAGGAGACGTCAGAGGCTATTAATATCATCAGGCAGAGGATGCGCACAGCTCAGAGCCGGCAGAAGATTTTTGCTGATCTTCGGCGTCGTCCCTTAGAGTTTGATGTAGGGGACCATGTATATCTCAAGATCTCGCCAATGAAAGACATATTTCGATTTGGAGCGAAGGGCAAGCTTACCCCAAGATTTAGAGGACCTTTTGAGATCACTGGGCGTGTTGGCGCCGTGGCCTATCGGCTTCCACAACGTTTTCCATGTCTCCATATTGAGGAAGTATGGGTCAGACATCGTTCCTGTTATTGATTGGCAGCTGTTAAAGGTTCGTGAGGACGCTTCCTATATTAGCAGCCAGTTCGTATCCTGGATCAGAAGGAGCAGGTCCTCCGGACCAAGGTCATTCCATTGGTGAAGTTTCAGTGGGGTCACCATTCTATCGAGGAGGCTTCTTGAGAGCTCGAGGCCGAGATTCAAGAGCGTTATCCCCATCTCTTTGATGACTGATCATGTGTTGTATTTTGTATGTCTCTGATTTTATATGATGATGTTATGTTTCTTCTCCCTCATGAGTCATGACTAGTTGCAATGCTTGTATAAATTTCGAGGACAAAATTTTTTTAAGAGGGGAGAGCTGTAAGACTTGTAGCCTAGACCGTACCATTCCGTAGACTTTCGCGGTCTTCTCGGTTAAATTTCGACAACCTTCGACCCTTAACCGGCATTTGCACGCGACCCTGATTCACACGTCGTCAACCCAAATCAACTCAACCTAAGACTAGTACCTTAGCGACCGCGCCATCGCCACGATTCTGATGTCGCAACTCGTGCGTCGAAACGATACTCTGGCCAGGAGATGTGGGCCAGCGTTCGGTGTGAGGAAAACGCCGCACGTATGAAACCCAAGAGAATCTCTACGGCTTGTCACATCCATCAATCAATCAATCAACCCCATCATGTCAAGTACATGTTAAGTACACATCACCTCTCACCCTTCCCCAAGTAACCCCTAAAGTCAAAAAGCTCTTACACAAGCCATACTTTTCTTACACTTTTTACCCCTAAAGTCAAAAGTTTCTTACAATTCCATCACCACCACATCAAACATCCATCACCCATCTCTCCCTTTACAAGTCTCTCTCTCTCTCTCTCTCTCTCTCTCTCTCTCTCTCTCTCTCTCTCTCTCTCTCTCATTTTCAAACTACATTCCCAAGCAAGAGAAACCTCCATACATACAAGCCTCTCCAATCTCTTCCAAGCTACAAGTGTGGCCCACTTCCTACCCTTTCATCTCCCATCTCAACCATCCAAACCTCATCTCCTATGTTGGAATCAAAGCTAAGGAGCTAAAGAAGCCTTGGGTGTAAGTAGAAGTCTGTGGGTGATCTTAATCCCACAATTTGCATTTTCTTGTGATTAAAGGGCCACATGTAGTGGGACCCACCTTAATGTATACTTACGTTCAAGAGGGGCCCATAGTGGCGGGGCCCCTCCGATATTGCCGATGTCTCCCTCTTTCTCTCTCTCTCTCTCTTTCTATGTTTATGGCCCACCTAATATATGTTTATCATTCATGCCATCTACCGGTGGACCCCATCCATGTGGGACACACCATGATGTTTATGTGTCATCCCAACCATCCATTGGGGGCCCACCTTAAGGTGGCTAATAATGGGGGTGTTCACCAATGAAGTGTGATCTGACGTGGGCCCACCCAACCCCATAGCTCAAGTGGCTGACTGAGTGAAAGATACCTTGTTTCAACACAGAGGTCTTAGAATCGATTCCCTATGGTGGTGGCTAACATCGAGTGTGTGCTGATATGAGGTGTGTACTGACACAAGGGTGTGGGTGACGGTGGGGTCCATGAGACCCCATCCATGCCATCCATCCATTTTGGTGGGCCACGCCATGACGTATTATCCAAATCATCCACTGTCCTGGACGGTGGGGCCCACGTCCGTGTGGGCCCTCCCTGACACCAGATCCATAGCTCAACTGGCAGGCGGAGTGGAGATACCTCACTGCAACATGGAGGTCTTAGTACGACTCCCTAGTTCAGGTGGCTGCCACCTGATGTGGGACCCACCTAAGTTTTGGTGTGGCTGAAACTTGGTCTGACCCTTCATTCAAGTGCAACACCCACGATGGGTGGGCTGGATTTGTGAACTCCATCTCGGTGGGCCCAATAAATGATTATGAATGTTTTAAATGGAGGGTAGCCCTCTTAACTATTGTATCTGTTGCGACACACAAGTCACGGTTTGACTTGATTTTTGAGACTTAGGCCCACGCTAGAATGGGGCATCTGACTGATGGGTTAGATGTTTGGCAAACATCAATGGTGGGGCCCACACAGCTCGACCTCATTGGAGCTTACTGTCAGCTCGAGCTCTGTGTACCTTTTCCTGACCTCATTGGAGCTTACTGTTAGCTCGAGTTCTGTGTACCTTTTCCTGACCTCATTGGAGCTTACTGTCAGCTCGAGCTCTGTGTACCTTTTCCTATATATATATATATATATATATATATATATATATATATATATATATATATATATATATATATATATACAATATTATATAATATATAACGTAATATATTATATAGTATATTATAATATAATATATATTATACTATATCACCTATGGTGGTGGGCCCTACGTGGGACCCACCTTTGCTTGTTTCTGGGAACAAAGAAAAAGAAAGGAAAAAGTAAAAATAATAAAAAAAAAATAAAGCCAGCTATGCTACTCCTTAAAGAGGCAGCATGTGGTTGCTCTCACTCTCTCTCTATCTCTATCTCTCTCTCTCTCTCACTCTCTCTCTCTATGTTAACTTGTGAATAGGTCGGATCTCAAAAATATATGAGGGTGGGCCCGATTTGATATACCTGAGGCCCATTTGACTCGGCCCATTTAACTTGGCCCGATTGATTCAGCCCATTCAACTCGGCCCATTTGATCAGCCCATATGATTAGGCCCATCTTGATGTAGTTATGGCCCATCCGTTGTAACAGCCCAGATTTTTACCAACCTGGAATTAGACGTCCTTAGGCAATGGGCCGCTCCTGACACCTTATTAACTTGTCAGAACTGAATCCCACAGTCTAAAATCGCTTCTGAACCCATTTCCTTCACAAATCCAACCCTTCACCACCTTGTTCTATCAATTTTCCTAAGTACTTTCACCCTAAGCGCTATCTTAAACTAGGTAAGTGTTATAACATGGATCACCTTATTTACAAACTACAAATGTCTAAGTACCACCTCAGACTAAAATCTTACAGGACTAAATCCTTTAGAAATTCGACAAAGTTAACTAAGTGTTAAACTAGATTAGCTACGAAATCCACTTGATCCACTTTAAATACGATCTGTAAGACCCAAAACTTGTAGAATCATTGACACTAGGTTACCCTAAAATCTAGGATCAATCTCATTACCCGACTGCGCTCGGGAGCATCTCAAAACTCCGTATTATTTCTAGATTGCACATCGGGAGTCCGAATAATACGAGGTTAAGGACTTAGGACCGCCTCGCTGGGCTTGACAACTATCTCAGAAATCAAATCCAATTAGTGTCCCACGGCTGTTCGCTTGAGTCCGGAGCGAGAGAGTGTGAGAACACTTGTTTCTTTACAAAATAAATATCTTGAATAGTAATCTGAGACTCGTCGCTTGCGGATCAGTATTAAGCAACCAGACCGTCAGAATCTAACCAAATTGCACCCTCAGATCAGGAAAAATTTCATACACATTTACATGTACTCGGAATCCCCGATCGAGACCCACTAACCGTCAAACTGAAACTGGTCTGACACGCGTGATCTGAGAACCCTACTGGAACGAAAACTTAATAGAACCTAGATCCATAGTTTGTGAGCTTAAGTCCGACCTTTGGCTCAAGGAGGCCCGCCAGAAGTCCTCCGTTGAGCTGAAACCAGCCCACTTTGGCTATAACCCAAGTATACCTTGACCTGGAGTCTATTTTGGAGACTTTTTAGACTATATAAGGATCTTAAAACTCTCTCTCTTATAGCCATACAAATTTGAGAAAACCCTAGGAGAGAAAGAGAGAAAAGAGGGAGAAAGTGAAAGAGGAGTGGGAGAATCTCCCTGCCGCTCTTCCCTGCTGCTATCCATGCTCAACTGTACCATTCTCATCGCTTTTCCGGCGATTCCATCTCCGTTTCTAGGTAAGAAACCCTAACCCTTATCTGTTTTGGGGTTGTATAGGTTGTAGGTTATGAAATAGCTAACCTATTTCGCTCTATAGGTTGTCAAACTGCCGTAGACGGAAGCTTAGCAAACCTATCGTATCCGTTACGATTCTACAATAAAAGGTGAGGACTTTAGGTGTATAGGTTATGGTTTTCAACGCTTTCAATGTCAGATAATGATAGATTCATGATCTGCATGCAATTGCACATGTACAAAGTGCTTTCCGTTTTCTGTTTCGATTAAAGTTGTAGAATATGGAATTTTACATATTCTAGGTATTCGTAGAAAATACCGTATACGTATATTTTTTGGAAATATGTTTGACATGATTATTTATTGTATGAATATATGATATATGGATAAAATACTTATTTGGCGAAAGGATTCGCCCTAATACATGTTATGCTAATATACACTATGTATGTAAAAATAGTGTATTGTAGAAAGTACCGTATACGTATATATTTTGGAAGTGTGTTTGACATGATTATTTGCTGTATGATTATATCATATGTGTGTAAAATACTTGCTTGGCGAAGGGACTCGCCCTAATACATGTTTTGCTAACATATACTAAGTATGTTGAAATAGTGTATGCTAAGTGTTTGTGAAAATGCTTGTGTGAGTAGGTGTTTGGATGATGATGCCTTAGGTAGGTGTTGAGATGGGATTCTCAACTACCTTAGAGACATGTATGATTTCCTCCATGAGGTTGTTTACTTAAACCGCTTATTTGTGAAATATATGTGTTTGTATTCTTGTTTATATGATGCTTTATGACATGCTTTATAACATGCTTTATACATGCTTATGACATGTTTGTTAGCATGCTTGAATTACTTTATTTATTACGCTTTACTCCACGTGCTTTGAATATGGATTAATTGCGATTGGGACTATGTTTATAGTCCAGACAATCGGTACCAGACTTGAGATCGTGGTTGAGATTCATTTCGCCACGTGAGATGTGTTCAACGAACTCGAGTCGTACTTTGGTTGGCAATTGTGGTTGGCCACGCGAAGTGCTTATACACTTCATGTCGTTCAACTTGTTGTGCGCTCGAGCTAGCCGAGCTCGTCAAGTAACCTGATCTGTCTAATGTATGTTCACCATGTTTGGACGCAACTGCTTGAACCTAGGGTACCAAACTTACCAGTGAAATCCCTTTTAACTATGGTACCTCGATCCGCTAAGACTCATGAGCCGGGCATGGTGGTATGGGACACCGTGGTTGAGTTGTCGGCCTACGCTGGGGCCACGTGCCTCCCCGTAGTGACCAGTGAGCAACCAGACTCGTGAGCCGATTATGGTGGCATGGGACACTATATTCGTGTTGTCGGCCTACATTGATAAGGTGATGGGGGAGTGGTGCAATGAATGCGAGCAACAGCCCTAGAAGCCCTTTGTAGTGACCTCGAGCATACTCTGAAATTGTGGTGAGCCTTAGAGTTTTGCCGCGGTATATAGAGTATGAACTAGGCCTGTTTCTATATAGTGATGAATCATTAAAGAGGTGATGGGGGAGTGGTGTAACCTTTGTGCGTAACAGCCCTGGCAGCCTTTGCAGTGACCTAAAAAACATACCATCGTCTGAGATTAACTAGGACTGACGACCCTATAATGGATCATGTTTGGGAATGATACAAGGGAAGTACCTTAGTTTTCCAATCCTGCTGTTTGAAATGGACTAATAAATACTCAGTAATCATGCTCATCATGCATTGCATGTGCCTGGAAGATGTGGAGCACTGAGAGATGAAAGCATGTCGCGAACGTAAGATGGTGTCGCACGAGGGAGGGTGTGGTGAGGGCACACATCATGACTGCATTCATACTTGCATTAATAAGAGTAGTTAGGAGTGTTTGATTTTACTGTTTTATCATTACTGCTTGACTGAATTAATAACATGTTAACCTATGCTTTACTGTTCCACTGAGTTGATCACTCACTCCCACGTTACGGGACGGTGTTTGCAACACCAACCAGATTTGTTGAGTTTCAGGTGATGGCAATGCTTATGAAGCAGAGCCGGACTACTACTATGATGTTGAGGAGGAGTTCTCCTACATATAACCCTCTGACAGGTCTATGAAGACCTGGTAATGTATTGACGAGGCTATGGTACTTGGGATAGAAGACATTACACTTCCTCACATTTGGTAAATTTTAGAATTGTACTTGTAATTATTTAACCTGGTAACTTTATCACACTCTGGAGACTCACCATAGTTTTTATATTCTATATATCTATCACAGTCTTCCGCTTGCAATTTAACTGTCTCTGGAGTATGATATGTTGTTTTGGCTTAATCTCACTCATGTTCAATGCACAAATACAGTCAACATTCAATCATCATTCATTTTGTTCATAAGTGATGTTCTGGAACTCGGGAGTTGAGTTTATGCTCGACCCCCAATTTTTGGGATGTTACATCCATTGAGACCCACCTTAATATATATGAAGCCCATGTTATAAGGCTAATTTGGTGTAACTAAGGCCCATGGGTCGAGGCCCAATGGGATGTATGCAAGTACATTACAATGTGTGACCCTACCATGGTTTGAGTAATGATGTTTATGGCAGTCGTGCCTTGGTAGTAATGATGGTTTGATGTCCACATTATAAGAATAATGTTGGTTAAATGTTTGCATTATAATTCTCCCTAGGGCACATTGTTAGGCCCATACTTGTAGGTCGTCTAGGCCCATCTTTGTTATGAACAGCATCCATCACCGTATAACATGTTTAGTATAGTTCCTGATTCACGATCATATACATCATATATATGCTTGATATGAGAAGTGACTGATCATAGCATATGCCTTCGGGCAGATTGATTAGGGGCTCCCGGATAGGGGGTGTTGCCCTACATGAGCGCATGATACGCGCAGGATTGCTGCATGACTGGATAGTGTGATTCATGCATTCGCATTGTATGATATGGTTATTGTACGCCCTAGCGACATCAGGGTCGTAGCCTCCATAGGCGTATCGTGGTTGGCAAGATTGGATACCGAAAATCTTGTTCTATATGAGGTGATATAGATATCTCTGGGTGAAAGTCCCTAAACCCTTATGGTACCAAGAGGTTGCTCTAACGTCTAGACCGAGTGAGTACATGAGCGCCGAGTGCCGATTACCAAATGGTCGCGCTTTCCACTATGTCATGGTCGGTTGGAAGGGGGTGCAGCCTTACCCACCTGAGTGGAGGGTGCAAAGCTAGGCTGAGTTTGACCAGCTCGAGGAATGGGTCCGCTATCGATGAGTCGAGCCCTATATTGGCAGGTGGATAGTAAGGTCTCTTCTACTTACCTTATTGCGCGCAATGGGGTGGCAATCTGGTTTGGATTGTACTAGACCCTGGTGATATTCCAGAGTTGAACTGTATTGATATGTGAACTTAGATGAGGATTCGCATGCTTGAGTTGCATCTCGCATTGCATGGCTTTGGTATGGCTGACATCATTCATGATTTACATTGCGTGGCCTTGGTATGGCTGACATCATTCATGCCTTGTATCGCATAGCCTTGGTACGGCTAACAGTATTCATGGATTCACCAGCCTATTCCGCATTACTCTGATACTACATAACTGTATTACTACCTTGCGCACACACTTTCACCGCCCTATAAGCTTTTTATAAGCTTATGCACGACCGTTGCGTGCAGGTGACGTTGGACCGCAGCAACATTGAGGCTAGAGCGCGTGGCAGATCGTCTTAGAGCTTTTGTCCTTTATCATTGTATTTTCCTTTATGCTCATTCTACTCGTAAAGTTTTTAATCATAGTGGAAATGTGATTGAGTTTTTGGTAGTTGTTTGTGGGTTATACCTTTGGTTATGCTTATTATGAATTAAACTGATATTGAAAATTCTCCTCGTAGCATCCCAGGATCGGAACCTGGCGAATGGGCGCCAGGAGCCGAGAATGAGGTTCTACGGAGGTTGTCGGCGTCGGATTCCGAGTTTGGGGCGTGACATGGTAGGTTTGAATCTAAGAAAACACGCATTGCTTAGCGATAATGTAGGAAGTCCAAAACATAAGGTGATGATTTCTTCCTCTTAAGATTTCCATTTCTAAATTAGTTTAAGTAATAGTCTTTATTAGAATCACAGATGTTATCTCGTAACATGCGATCTTTTATCAATTCTTAAGGCATGGCTTATACTTGATTTATAGTTGACAGTTGTGAACCATGATTTCATACAATAACTACTTACATGATGGTTTCCGTTTGAATTTCAATTGATAGTTCTTATCATGACTTAATGCGATTATTATGAATCCACTTATGTCTGACATGCCATAATTATATGTTTTCTCATGGATTGTTGTAAGTCGCTATGGATCTCTATTCACTACACTTACTAGCGGGTGATCCCTCTTGTGTATGTGAACCCATACTTAGGATATAACAAAATGGAGTGTGGTAAGGAATGGGCCCTCAACTTGGAGGTTACATGGGGCATAGAACATTAATGTGGGATTTACCATCTATAGGTCATACAACTTGAGTAGCTTAGAATTGACTGATTTAACTACTCTGATTTAATCTTACCTGACCCCTTTGTCGTCTCGATTTAATGTTCCGAGCATACTTTTACTACTATGATTTAATATTTGTCCCATGTCTTGATGGTTGTCTTGCGTGGCTTCGATGACCTATAACCTTGCGATGAAAATCCTTAATTATCAAATTTAATTGGCCACTGGTCGATGGGCATCCATTAAGCATCATAAGATGGGGAAACCTCATGAGCTGAGGATGGTGGTTATGGGACACTATGCCCGAGCTATAGGCCTACGCTGGGTGACCAGCCCCCCGTAGTGACTATTGAGTTACTCAAACTGGCTGATTGTAATTGGAATAATAATGGTTTGGCTAATCATGCATTCATAGCATATTAGCGATGACGGGTGGCTAATTCTGAATGTTGTACCACGTGCCCTTACGTTTAGTAGGGTATCGTTTCGCTAGCTCCCAGACCATCGACCATCAACTATCGACCTACGTACGTGATATGTACGATGACTTGGTCACTATGTTGTACAAGATATGCTACGCTGGTGACCGGTCTTATGCATGGGTGACGAGAACAAGTTCGACTGGATGAGCATTCCCAGGTCGATGTGCATTCATGCATCATGCATTTAAAAAGACTGCATCATGTATCGTTTTGATTGCCTTATTTTTAACTATGTTTAGCTAAGGTGGTAGTGTATAATCTTGAAAGGAATTCACACTGAGTTGGTCACTCATCCATCAAATATATAACTATACAGGTAGCATAGGTAGTGTAAAAGACACTCATGTCCAGGATGATAAAGTGTAGGGTACAATTATCAGGGATGTATAGTTGTATCTGCCAGGAGAAGCTGCGCGATCTTGCAGCTTAAGTTTATATACATTTTATTAGTTCTCTTGTATAAATCATGTAATTCTTGTATTTGCTATTAGAAGAAATATTGGTTTGTATAAGTCATTATGGGCAGCCGCTTGTATATTCTGAATGTAATGTAAATTTTTCTTTATGTTTGATTTGTCCATCTTTTGCTAAACTGCTAACTCTTAAAGCAAAAGAAAAGAAAAAATATATACCTGGATTTGACTATCTTTAAAGGTTAACACTCGGATTTTTGGAAAACGAGTCATATACTCGGGTTCCGAAAACAAGGGGCGTTACATCAACACCGAGAGCCTAATAATGATATAATTTTCAGGAAATTGTGCGTACTGTGGTAAGCATGGTCACCTGGCTCAAGTGTGCAGACTAAGATAAGAGATATGGGTATAATGCCTCTTTAACAGATACCACCGTGACTGCAACTTCCAGCATCATCTCAACAAGTGGTCAGACATCGCAAGCGTCACGTACCTACCGCCCCGACCGCATCAAAATCAACAAAATCGACCATCTCCATCAGCTCCTCAAGGCTAAGGGAGATATCCCAGCAGGCAACAGCCACCACATGCATGAGTTTATTCCTTCTCATCTAAGGAGAATCTAGAAGAAAATAATAACGTTGTTGAAAGTATGATCAAAACGCATGGTACTCCGATTTTTGTGTTATTTGATTATAGGGCTACTTTATCTTTTATTGCATCATCATTAGTATCTCGCTTAAGATTGAAGTCAGAAGTCTTCGATAAGAAAATTTCGGTAGAATCCCCCATAGGCAAGTCAGTTATTTTTTAAAAAAATATGCAAATCTATTCCCCTTATGGTAGGCAATATTCCTATATTAGCTAATTTGGTACAAATGAGTATGGCAGGGTACGATTTTATTTTCAGAATGGATTGACTTACTCAAAATCATGCGACGTTGGATTGTTATGCGAAGACAGTTGTTACCTTCATGGCGCCAGGAAGAGAACCACTTATGATTCAAGGAAAAAAGAAGAATGAGAAGATCGAGCGTGTCATGATGTTGATTAGTGGTGAGAAACAAGAAACGACAGTGAATTTGATTCTAGTTGCGCAAGAATATCCTGAAGTTTATTACCACCTCGGCGAGAAGTGGATTTTAGTATCGATCTCCTACCAGGGCCTGCACTAATATTATGTCTCCATATCAAATGGCGCATGTTAAATTGAAGGAGCTGAATGAGCAACTGGAAGAATTGAGGTCCCGAGAATTTCCAAGTACCTCTCCTTAGGGTGCGCCAGTACTTTTTTGCAAAGAAGAAGGATGGCACTCGACGTTTGTGTATTGATTATCGTCGATCAAATCAGATGACGATTAAAAATAAGTACTCATTACCCTATATAGATGATTTGTTTGATCAGTTGAAAGGAGCTCGATATTTTTCTAAGATCGATTTAAGATCAGGTTACCACCAGCTGCATATTAAGGAAGAGGATATCTACAAAACTACTTTCAGAATGCATTATGGTCATTATGAATTCTTGGTCATGCTGTTCAGGTTGACCAATGCACCTGCAGTGTTTATGGACCTGATGAATAGGGTGTTCCAGTCTTATCTGGATAACTTTATCATCGTGTTAATTGATGACATTCAATTCTAATTTACTCGAAGACCAGTAAAGAGCATGAGCTGCATCTAAGGACGGCGTTATAGACTCTAAAAGATAATCAATTGTGTATTAAGTTTTCTAAGTGTGAGTTCTGGAATGAGAGTGTTAAATTTCTTGGGCATATTATTTCAAAAAAAGGCATTGCGGTTGATCCTATGAAGATCGAAGCTATGGTGAAGTGGGAATAGCCCGCAAGTATGTCAAAAGTTAAAAGCTTTCTCAGGCTCGCTGGATATTATAAAAGGTTTATTAAGGATTTTTCAAAGATTTTCAAACCACTAACGAGTTAACTCAAAAAGTAGCGCCCTTCAAGTGGTTTGAAAAGTATGAAGAATCTTTTGTTAAACTGAAGTAACTCCTAACCTCAACTCCCATCCTAACCCTCACGAAGGATAGGTTGGTATTTGAAGTTTACACCGATGCATCAACTAAAGGTCTAGGTTGTATATTAATGTAAGGGGAAAGGTGATCGCATATACATCAAAGCAACTTAACGTAATTATCCAACCCATGATCTAGAGTTGGGTGTTATTGTATTTACGTTGAAGATTTGGTGGTATTACTTATATGGTGAACAATTTGAACTTTATATAGATCACAAGAGTTTGAGGTACCTATTCTCTCAGGACTTGAACATGAGGCAGAGAAGATGGATAGAATTTCTTAAGGATTATGATTTCTCGTTGTCCTATCATCTGGGTAAAACTAATTTGGTTGTTGATGCTTTGAGTAGAAAAGAATATAAACAAAAGACTGTCGCTAGCTTAATGGTGCACAAATGGAACATGTTAAATTTCATTAGAGAGTTTGACATTCAATTAAATTTTCAAGAGAAAAAGATTTGTATATGTAATATTATGGTAAAACGAACCCTTAAGGAGCGAATAATTGAAGCTCAGACGAATGATGAGTGGTTTTTAAAAATGATAGCTAAGTATCAAAATGATAACGCTTCAGATTGGAGTATAGGGGACGATAAAGGAATCCAGTACTGACGTCGACTCTGTGTGCCTAATATTCCATATATGAAAGATGAGATTCTAAATGATGCACACAGAACTAAGTTTACAATTCACCCGGGAAGCACAAAGATGTACCATAATGTAAAACGATCATTTTGGTGGCCAAATATGAAGAGAGAAATTGCCAATTATGTGTCGAGATGTTTTGTCTATCAGCAGGTGAAGGCGGATCATCAAAACCCATCATGCTTATTACAATCTCTGAAAGTACCAGAGTGGAAGTGGGATTGTATCTTTATGGACTTTATAGTTGTTCTTTCTAAGACACAGAAGAAGCACGATTCGATTTGGGTAATCATCGATCGATTGACCAAGTTAGCGCACTTTATTCCTATCTGTATCAATTACTCAATGGACGAAATCACCAAGCTATACATCAAGGAAATAGTGAGACTTCATGGCATCCTCAGTTCTATTGTATCGGATCGAAACCCACATTGTACTTCACGATTCTGGATAAGTCTACAGGAAGCTATGAGTACGACTATGGACTACAACACAACATATCATCCACAGTCTAATGGGCAGATGGAGCGTGTAAATCAAATATTAGAAGACCTGTTAAGTGCATGCGCTCTGGATTTCAAGGGAAGCTAGGAAAGCAACGTACATTATGCTGAATTTGCCTACAACAATAGTTACCAGGAAAGCATAGGTATGGCCCCGTATGAAACATTATATGGATGTCCTTGTCGAGTACTTAACTATTGGGCCAAAGTAGGTGAGAAATGTTTAATCGGGCCAAACATTGTCCAACAAGCTATTGAGAAAGTTGAAATTATCCAAAAGTGACTACAAGCCACACAGAGCCATCAAAAGAGCTACACCAACAATCGAAGACGAGATCTAGAGTTCACAGTAGGAGATCACGTGTTTTTGAAGGTTTCTCCCATGAAGAGATTGATGCAGTTTGGTACTAAGGGAAAACTTACACCATGTTTTATCGGACCATTTAAAATATTAGAGCGGATCTAAGCAATGGCATATCGGCTTGCACTACCTCCTTAGTTGGCCAGTGCCTATAACGTTTTCATGCATCGATGATATGGAAGTATAGGAGGGATACTTCTCATGTGATTAACTGGCAAGATCTCGATTTACAAGAAGATACATCTTACGTAGAAAAACCGATTCGAATACTGGATCATAAGGAGCACGTGTTGCGCACTAAGATGGTACATTTAGTCAAAGTTTTATGTAGTCATCATGAAGTAGACGAATCATCTTGAGAGTAGAAAAGAGAAATTCGTTAGAAAATATCCCCATCTCTTTGAGGAGTAGCTTCAGGTAAATTTCGAGGACGAAAATTTTCATTTAGGGGGTAAAATGTAACGCCCGTGAAAATTTAATGATGATAATAATAATAATAATAAAAGAATATTTTTTAATCTTATCTCTATCTTATTTTTATCTTATCTCATCTTATATTTATATTATCTCTATCTTATCTCCATCATTAATCATTCTCCCCTGTATATACCCCTAAGTATACCCGTATCTCTCAAGCCTCAATCCCCCAAATGATCCTTTCTTTTTAAACAAAAAGGGGCAACCTGTGACAACTAAGAAAGGGAGAGATAGAGGATTTTGGATAGCTTAGATCCAGTATGTTTATCATCCTTCTTTTAGTATTTTTATGTATTTAATGTAATTTGACTCAATCTATGCAATGAACGGTGTGGATCAACCACACGTTCATTGCATTAAATTGTTAGTAGATCCGATGTAAAGATGATGGAAGTATAAAATGTCTATGTGAAGTTTCTAATTATGATTGGCATGCATCTGGTCAAATCATATTAGATATGTATGAATCATACGATCCCTAAGGCCAAAATATACAAGGGCCCTAACTTTCAGATCAGTCTAACCATCGATGGGCCACATTAGTCAGATCTATAAGTGTTTAATAAGAAAAGTTTAGATTTTTGCGCAATTATTGGTATCACTTGGTGTAGAAGGTCCAAATGGGCCATTAGTATACGTGTGGTTAGATCCACATCATTCATCCAATGTGTAGAGGCAAAATATACCAAGACCTCAAAAATTCGGATGATCCAATCATCCAGTGGGCCACCCCTATTGTCACCCCCAAACTCGAAAATCGAGCTCTCAAAATTCCCAATCGCCGAAACTGGCGCCGACAGCCTCCATAGTACCCCATTCTCAGCTCCCGGCACTCATACACCAGGTTCCGATCTTAGGACCCTACAAGAAGGATTTTTAGTACGTACATTTATCTCGTAAGAAGCATAACCACAATTTTACCCAAATCACAAAGGCAACATTATCATCACATATCCACTAATATAAACATTTGAATACATTGCTGAAAGGAAAATACATATATCAAAAATCAAAGCTCGAGAAGACCGCTACATGCTCCAAGCTTAATGCTGCTGCGACCTAATACCACTTACACGCATCTATCATGCTTAAGCTTATAGAAAGCTTAGAGGGTGGTGTAAGTGTGTATATAAGGTATATGCCAAGTATGCAATATCAGAGCAATGCGAAAACATTCTGGTAAGTCCATAAATACCATCAGTCTTATCCAGGCTATGCGATGCAAAAACATAATAAGCCAATGCCATATACTGAGGAAGCAATTGTAGATCAACTATGCAATGCGGAGACATAGTAAGCCCAATATCATATACTAAGGATGCAAAGCTATATACAAATCCAGACGAGTCCATGAATACCGTCAACCTCATCTAGGCCATATAAATGCATAAACAGAGTAACCCAAAATGTCATATGCCACAGATGTAATGTAATATGTGGTGGGAATGAAATGACCAAGCTGGAGTGTGAAGTCGGGATGATAGTACATAGTAGGCAGGCTATGGGGTCCATCACAAGTATAAGACCTGTATCCTAGTCTCTACTGTTCCATCGACTCCCGCGATCCTTCCCGACGAATTTCGGCAACCCGCAATATATAATCGACGTTTGCGTGCGATCCTAAGTCATATCCTGTAGATTTGAGTCGGCTCGACCCAATACTTGTACTAGTGCGACCACGCCATCGCCGCAGTTCCGATGCCACGTCCCGCGTGCCGAGGTGATACTCAGGCCAGGAGATGTGGGCCCACGTTCAGTTCAAGAAAAATGCTGCGCATTGCAATTATGAGAGAATCTCTAGAAACGTCAAATCAATCAATCAAATCAAGTCAAGTACAACAACCATCCCCAAGTATAACCACCCCTCTCTAAAGTCAACTTTCCCTTACAATAAGTATACCCATCACCTTTCACCCATCCCTCTCACATCACTTCTCTTTCATTCCCTCTCTCTTTCTCTCTCTCTCTCATTCTTCAAGCAAGAATCGTTCAAGCCTCCCCATGAGAAGCCATGTGTGGCCCACTTCCCACCTCCTATCTCCGCCATCCTAAGAACATCTCAACCGTTAAAATCGTCCCCTTGGAGCTCTAGATCATGTTGGCGGAAGAAGGACGAAGAGATCTTGAGGTGGTTGATTTTATTTATTGAATTTGATGATTTGAGGGCCCACATGTGCTAGGACCCATTTGATGCATGTATTGAGGGGCCCATAGTGGTGGGGTCCCTCCTTCACCGTCGTTTCTCTCTCTCTCTCTCTCTCTCTCTCTCTCTCTCTCTCTCTCTCTCTCTCTCTCTCTCTCTCTCTCTCTCTCTCTCTCTCGATGTGTGGCCCACCCGATGATGCATGAATGTGATCCATGCCGTCCACTATGTGGGATGCATCGCTGTCCAAGCGGGGTGGGCCTCGGCCGTGGCCCACCTTTGCTGTTTGTTTGGACTGCCCCGACTATGACGAAATCACAAATATCAGCTTGATCAAATCTCGTGGCCCTCTTCGTGGGACCACCATGATGAAGTGCATCATCCAGCACCGTCCAACTTGCTAGACGGTGACTGGACACTGGACAGAGGCTATATATATACATATACTATATATGTTCATATATGATAATATTGTATTATATTAATATATATATATATATACCCATAGCAGGGTTTCATATATGATAATATTATATTATATTAATATATATATATATATATATATATATAATATATATATACCCTTAGCAGGGTTTCATCGTCCGTATGGGCCCTCATGTGGGACCCACCCTTCTTAAGATTTTAAGGGTGGGCGTGCGCTCAGCAGCCACGCCCAACCATCAGCAGGAGATGCCGTCCATCCATTTTTTAAAAAAAATCTGGGCATCCATCTATGGACGGCCAGCAACAGGTGTTGCCTCTTAATGTCAGCAAGTTCTTTGAGTTGCACGTGAGGTACGTGAAAGGGGCCTAGCTATATGCCCTAGAGGGGGGGTGAATAGGGCAATGCCAAATAAAACTTAAAACAGTGGAATAATAAAAGATATAAATAACAATGCTGAAATAATAACAATCTCAAGGCACATGAAATATGAGAATGATACTAAATCTTGTTCTAAGGACAACCTTACACCAAAAACCAATGGCTTATGGTAGGACAACCTTATATCTAGAACAATCTAGCAATCACAAATGATATGAAAAATAAATCAAGAATAACTTACGGAAATAAATCCTAAGTTATTACACCATTCAACCACACTTGCTTGAAATGAAAATTACAACATTCATCCACTAAAGCAATCCACAATACTGAAGGAATAAAGAAATCAAGCACATCCACAACACAACGATATATAGTGGTTCACCTGTGTGTTCACCAACTGTTAGCCAACAGCCACAGAGAATGCTACTCCACTCCTAATATCCTCACACAGGGGATATTAGCATGCACTCTCAAAATAGGTTTTCACAGGTTCACCAAAAACCTTCACAATTGTGTCTTTTTATCTCGGGCTTACACAATCCAAAAACCCCCACAAATCTAAGTTTTCGGCTCTCCTCAGATAACTAATACAATGAGATTTTTCTGGCAAATCTCAAACAAAACCAGAGAAAGTAACTTACAAAGTAAAATACCTGGATCTCCTTTTAAAGTAGCCCAGTAGAACCAATCGGAGTAGATATATGATACGTCGTTCAATGTCCAATACTCACTTAAAGAAAGGTTCTATGTCTAATTGATTTTAGATTAAACCAAGAAGAGCAAGGTCTATTTGATTTTGATCCCAGAAGAAGGAATGTCACAAATTCCTCTTTTCTAAATGAGATTGGAATGTGGATCAAAATCACAATAGAATAATGCTATCAAAAGGAATATTAACTATGCACAATAGCTTAAAAAAATAATCACAACTTATCTCAGAGTATAGCCTTAAATCACTTGAATTAAATGGAATGGAATGAATAAACTCTGAAATTCGTGCATTATTTATAGCCTGAAAAATCCCATCTTCGACTGGTCTTAGGATCCCTAGGACCGGTCGTAGCATCAAAGATTTTGAAAGATTTCTGCGGGATTAGATTAGCTGTTCTCACGACTGGTCTTAAGTAACCTACGACCGGTCGTGGGCCACCTATGACTGGTCGTAGGACCATAGATAGGTCGCTGGATTTCGAGTCATAGGACTACGACCGGTCGAAGGAGGAGTCGTAGAACTTCCCAGGACTGGTCGAAGCAAGTCCAGGACTGGTCGAAGGACAACCAGGAAAATCTAAAAATCTATAACAACCTAGGACTAGTCCTGAGAAACCTAAGACTGGTCGAAGCAAAGCTAGGACTGGTCTTAAGATTTCTAAGATTGGTCTTAGAAACGATCATAACAAGCATATTAAAATATTCGGATTATGTATCCAGAATGACCTATCATACTGAGACCAACCTAAGGTCAATCTAAGGTCAAACAAACCTTGAAGTGAGATGAACATTAAGTCTTGAAGGTCTGTATTCTCAGATGATCTTGAAGGAGAAGCTTGAATCAAGTTGACGACTTTCAGAGCTTAGTACTTTCTTGACTTGTCTTGATGAAGTCTTTTAATCTTGAACTTGTTAAAAGCAAACTTAAAGTCTTCTATTCTTGTAGACTTCATCCATGACATGTCTTGCAAACATTCTTCATTTATGATCTTGTCTTGAAAACATTCTTCATTCATGATCTTGTCTTGAAGCAGTGTGTAGTCGTCTTAAAGCAGTGTGTAGTCACAAACAAGAAACACAAGAAGTACAAGAAATATAGGTTTTGGCACTACAAAATTTGACAACCAAAGGGATATGAAATCATAGCACTAACAGTATGTGCCATATCTAAACCGTTCATCAAACTGACATGCAAGCCACACCCTGTGGAACCCACCCTCGTTATAAAAATCTGCACCTAGACGGTGGGTTCTGGGCAACCCTCTGCCTTTTAAAAAAAAAACATATTTATATATATAATATATTATATCATATAATGTATTATATTATATTTTAAAATAAAAGTAGTGGTGGGCCACCCTCCCACGTGGGACCCACCTTGGTGCATGAAATCAGCCACACCGTCCAACATTTCTGGACGGTGGCGACCCACTTGATGTATTTGTTTATCCACACCTTCCAGATCATCTGGATGGTGTTGGACCTGTTTAAGACGGTGCGGCCTTAGCTGCTGTTTGACTTCAGCAACTCCGTGGACCCTCCTTGACGTACGTATTGTATCTGGACCGTCCATAGAATGGACGTCCAATGGGGATTTGGACCACCGTGATCTATGTTTTTCTCATCAACATTGTCCATCCGTTTAACAGAGGCGTGATCGTGGCCCACTTGGCATGAATTAATGGACGGTGGGGACCACAGCTATGAAGTTGTGGTACTGACGTTAGCAGGTGGTGTGGGACCATCTCAATGTACGTGTTTTATCCCAACGAGGGACCCACGTTGATGTACATGTTCTATACTTCCACCGTCCATTAGACAGGGACGGTGGGACCCCACCTTAGATGATGTATCATACTCGCTCCGTCCGTCCCTTTCAGCAACGCGTGGGGCCATCCTACATGCGTGGCACGTGTGGGGTGGGGCCACCTTGATGTATTTATTCTATATCCAATACTGTCCATTCAGTTTGGCCAGATCAATGGCCCACTCGATCCTGACTGACCAAGCATTGGACCGTTTGAAGGAAAAGATAAATATCAGCTTTGTTCTGAGCTGTGGCGGGCCACACCACGCGGCACCACCCTGATGTATATGTTTTATCTACACCGTCCATGGTGCATGGGTTTTATCATAAACGTCCATCTGTATGACCCCACCTGTAACGTATATTTGAGGCCCATATGTGAGGCCCAATGTGGTGTATATCAGGCCCAAGTGATGGGGCCCGTTGTTATGTATTAGGCCCATTAGTGTGGCCCATTGATCCAGCCGACTTGACGAATACAAGGCCCGTTGTGATGTATGTGGCCCACTATGATGCGGCCCATTGTGACGTGTATGAGGCCCATGTGCAAGGCCCACCCATGATGCCATGTATAGGGCCCACCTATTGCGTATTTGAAGCCCATGAGTTGTGGTCCATTGTGATGTATTCGAGGCCCATGGGCAAGGCCTGATGTGTGTGTTTATGGCCCACATGATAGGCCCATTAAGATGTATTTCTGGCCCATGTGATGTGGCCCATAATGATGTGTGTTAGGCCCATGTGATGCGACCCGACTTGATGTATTCATGGCTCATTGTTATTTCGGCCCATACGATGAGGCTCATCATGTTGTGTATAAGGTCCTTGTGAGAGGCCAGGGGCCCGCTATATGTTAAGCCCTGTGTGGGCTACTTCTTGGGAGCGATGTTGGTTAAATGTCCACATTACTGGGCAATGATGGTTGGATGTCCACATTGTGACCTTTCCTTAGGCCTTGTTAGGCCCATTCTCATCGATTTTTATTATCGAGGCCGATTATCAAATCAATCCCGATTGTCATAGCCGATTGCCGATTCTGATCGACGTGACCGATTTGCCGACTCTGATTATCGATCGATCCCGATTGTCATAGCCGATTGCCGATTTCGATCGACGTGATTGATTTGCCGACTCTGATTATCGATCGATCCCGATTGTCATAGCCAATTGCCGATTCTGATCGACGTGACCAATTTTCCGACTCTGATTATCGATCGATCCCGATTGTCATAGTCGATTGCCGATTCTGATTAATGTGACCGATTTGCCGATCCTGATTATCGATCAATTCCGATCGTTATGACCGATTGTCGATTTCAATTGACATGATCGATTTGCTGATTCCGATTATCGATCGATTCTGATTATCGTGACCGATTACTGACTCCGATTGACGTGACCGATTTGCCGATTATGATTGTCATGACTGATTATTGACTCCGATTGGTGACCAATTTGCCAATTCTGATTATCGATCGATTCCGATTGTTGTGACCGATTACCGACTCCGATTGACGTGACCGATTTGCCGATTCTGATTGTCATGACTGATTATCGACTCCGATTGGTGACCAATTTGCCGATTCTGATTATCGATCGATTCCGATTGTTATGACCGATTACCGACTCCGATTAGTGACCGATTTGTCGATTCTGATTATCGATCGATTCTGATTGTCGTGACCGATTACCGACTCTGATTGGTGACCGATTTGTCGATTCTGATTATCGATCAATTCTGATTATCGTGACTGATTACCGACTCCGATTGACATGATCGATTTGTCGATTCTAATTACCGATCGATTTCGATTGTCGTGACCGATTGCCGATCCCGATTGACGTGACCAATTTGCCTATTCTGATTATTGATCGACTGATCCCGATTGTCGTGATCGATTGCCGATTCTGATTGACATGACCGATTTGTCGATTCTGATTATCGAGGCCGATTCCAAGTGTCGATTTCAATTTCCAAGGCCGATTGTCAAGACCTATAGATGTATATGCATCCCATAGTTAAGGCTCATTGTGATGTATTTGTGGCCTATGGGCAAAGCTTATTGTGATATGTATTTGTGGCCTATGGGCAAGGCTTATTGTGATATGTATTAGGCCTATGATGCATGGCCCATTTGATTTATTCGAGACTCATGTGCAGGGCCCGCGTGTCATGTATTTGAGGCTCATGAGTAGGGTCCACCTGTTGTGTATATGTAGCCCTTAAGTAAGGCCTATCGTGTTGTATATTAGGCCTTTGTGTGAGGCCGTGAGCCCATTATATGTTTGGCTCTATGTGACCATTCCTTGGGGCAATGTGGGTTAAATGTCCACATTGTCGAGGTCGATTGTTGATGCCGATTATTAATACCGATTATGAGTATGTGACAGCATAGCATCATGATACATGCCCATACGCATCATCTGCATGTTTGTTATGAGATGTGGTTGATCATTGCATATGTCATTGAGCATGTTGTTATGAGACTCCCTGATAGGCGGAGGTCATCTCACATGAGTGCATGGTATGCGCAGGATTGATGCATGACTGGATTGTATGACTCATGCATCTTGCATTGTGTGCTGTGATTACTATACGCCCTAGCAACATCAGGGTCGTAGCCTCCACAGGCATATCGTGGATGGCCAGAGGGGACACCGGAAATATTTGGTTTTAGCATACGGGCGTCATAGATGTCCCTGGGTGAAAATCCCTAAACCTCCGTGGCCAAGAGACGCCCCAACGTCGAGACCGAGTGGATACATGAGCGCCCGAGTGCAGAATACCAGGAGGCCTCATCTCCCACTGTGTAGTGGTAGGTTGGGAGGGGGTGTAGGGGGCATTGTTAGGCTGAGTCTTATCAGCTCGAGGAATGAGTCCGCTATCGACGAGCCGGATAGGTATTGGCAAAATATTGGCCAGGCGGATAGTAAGGTTTCTTATGCTCACTTGGATTGTGCGGCTGGGAAAGCGGCAGTGCCATTTGGAGTGTAATAAACCCCGGTGATGATCCCAGAGAGGAACTGTACTGATATGTGGACTTATTGAGCAGGAGTTGCATACTCATTTATTCATTCATTCACTATCCACTCGGGCTGGTGGTGCGCAACTATTTATTACGCATACCTTCACAATGGCCAGGATTTCGGTTAGGGCGCGCGACTAACCTGAGATCAGGAGTTTACCACATTAAGTCTGACTATCCAAATTTAGGTATGGGACTGGTTTGGATAGAAGTCCCTTGTGATGGACCCCATAGCCTGAGATACCACGTACTATCATCCCGACTTCACACTCCAGCATGGTCATTCCATTCGCACCGCATATTGCATTACATCCACGGCATATAGCATTTTGGGTTACCTGTGTCTCTGCATTTATATGGTTTAGATACATCATCTGATATTTGACTCTTTATGATATTATTCTTCATTTATATAGTTGATCTGTATCGCGTATTCTGATATTGTTCCTCATTTGCATAGTTGATCTGTATTGCGTATTTTGATATTACTTGACTTATGAACTTGCCAGTATTTTCGCTTACTCTGATAACGTATGATTCATGACCTTGCGTCTATTTCGATATTGTATGATTATGACATTGCGTTAAATACTTGACACTCACCTTGTACATACACTTACATTACCCTCTAAGCTTTCTATAAGCTTATGAATGATAGATGCATGCAGGTGATGTTAGGTTGCAGCAGTATTGAGCTTGGAGCGTGCAGCGGTCTTCTAGAGCTTGATTGTTGATTGATGTATTTTCCTTTTAGCATTGTACTCAAATGATTATATTAGTGGATATGTGATGATGATGTTACCTTTGTGAATTGGGTAATCTTGTGGTTATGCTTATTACGAGTTAAATGTACAAAAAAAATCCTCCTTGTAGGATCCCAGGATCGGAATCTGGCGTATGGACGCTAGGAGCCGAGAATGGGGTACTACGGAGGTTGTCGGCACTGGATTCAGCGATCGGGATTCCTGTGAATCCGATTTCCGGGTTTGGGGCATGACAACAAGGGACTTCTATCCAAACCAGTCCCATACCTAAATTTGGATAGTTAGACTTAATGTGGTAGACTCCTGATCTCAAGTTGCTTGCGTGCTCCAACAAAATCCTAGCCATTGCGAAGGTACATAACAATTAGTTGCGCACCACCAGCCCAAGTGGATAGTGAATGAATGAATGAATGAGTAAAATATTGAGTATGCAACTCCTGCTCGATAAGTCCACATATCAATATTGTACATCTCTGGGATCATCACCAGGGTCTATTACACTTTATACGCGACCGCCACCCACTGGACGCGTAACCATGCAAGTGGAAGAGACCTCACTATCCGCCTAGCCAGTAATCAGCCAATATCTACCCAGCACGTCGATAGCAGACCCATTTACGAGCTGGTCAAACTCAGCCTAGCTATACCCCTTATCCTCGGGTGGGTAAGGCCGCACCCCCTTCCAACCGACCAAAACATAGTGGGAGACACGGTCTACTGGTATTCGACACTCAAGCACTCATGTATCCACTCGGTCTAGACGTTGGAGCGTCTCCTGCTCACGGAGATTTAGGAACTTTCACCCAGGGCATCTATGACACCCCGTGTAGAAAAGATTTTCGGTGTCCCATCTAGCCATCCACGATATGCCTATGGAGGCCACAACCCTGATGTCGCTAGGGTGTACAGTAGTCATATCCCAAAATGCGAGATCCATAGGTCACACAATCCAATCATGCATCAATCCTACGCATACCGTGCACTCATGTGGGATGACTTCGCCTATCAGGGAGTCTCATGAACAACCTGTCCTATGTCATATGCAATGATCAACCACATCTCATAACAAACATGCAGATGATGCTTATAGGCATGTATCATGATGTTATGTTGTCACATACTCATAATCGGTAACGATAATCGGCACCAATAGTCAACATTGATAATCGGCCTCGATAATCGGCATCGATGATCAGCATCGGCCTCGATAATCATCATCAGTGAGAATGAGCCTAACAAGGCCCAAGAGAAGGTCACAATGTGGACATTCAACCATCATTGCCCATCAATGTGGACATTTAACCAACATTGCTCCCAAGGAGTGGCCCACATAGAGCCAAAAGTATAGTGGGTCCATGGCCTCACACAAGGGCCTAATATACATCACTATGGGCCTCATCAAATGGGTCTTTCATACATCACAATGAACCTCATATACATCATCATGGACCGCATCACATGGGCTCAATATACATCAATGGGCCGCATTGCATAGGCCTCATCACATCATAATTGGGCCACATCACATGGGCTCAATATACAAAAATGGGCCGCATTGCATGGGCCTCATCACATGGGCCTCATCACATCACAATTGAGCCACATCACATGAGCTCAATATACAATAATGGGCCACATCGCATGGGCCTTAAGTACATCACATTGGGCCGCATCAATACATCATATTAAGGTGGACCTTAATGGATGGGCCACAAATACATCACATTGGGCCTCAATGAATGGGCCATAAATACATCACATTGGGCACAAATACATCAAGGTGGCCCATGCAGCACCATCCAGATCAACGGTGTGCATACGCAGCCCATACATCGGGGAGGGCCCATGCAGCACATACATAACAGTGTGCACCGCATAGCACCATCAGACAGACGGTGGAGATATAAAATATAAATCATGGTGGTTACATAAATGAACAGCTTTGATGAAACACATTCCACAAGGTGGGCCCCACCCGTCAGATAATGGATGGACTGCATGGATATACATGCATCACGATGGCATCCCACCGTCCCAATCAAGTGGACGGTGACGATATAGAATACATTCATCAAGGTGGGCCTCATGGATGGGCTACAAATCATCAAGGTGGGCCTCATGGATGGGCTACAAATACATCAAGGTAGCCCATGTAACACCGTCCAGATCGACGGTGTGCATACACAGCCCATACATCGGGGAGGACCCACGCAACACATACATCACGGTGTGCGCTGCACAGCACCGTCCAGATGGATGATGCAGATATAAAATATATATCGTGGTGGTTCCATAGATGAACAGCGTTGATGAAACACATTCCATAAGGTGGGCCCCACCCATTAGATAATGGATGGACTGCATGGATATACATGCATCACAGTGGCGTCCCACCGTCCCAATCAAGTGGACGGTGAGGATATAGAATACATTCATCAAGGTGGGCCCCATCCCACAAGTGTAGCAAGTGTGGGATGGGCCCCACACATTTGTCAATTAGATGGACGGTATGGATAAAACATATACCTTATGAATAGACCCACGGAACTTGCTGAAGTCATTACAACAGCTATATAGCCGTTGTAGGTACTCCACCCAATCCACTATCCCATTAGGTGGGTCCCACGTGGGGCACATATGATATTATATATATATATATATATATATATATATATATATATATATATATATAGTAGATGATGTTGCTGTTAATTGTCCAGGCTCTGGACGGCCTGGATATGAAACACGTATATCACGTGTGGCTATCACAGATGGACGGTGTGAATTCACACGTACGGGAAGGTGGGTCCGACGTCCATCAACTGGATGGCACAGATGAAACACATGTGTCTAGTGGGGTCCACATAGATGGATGGTCTGGATGATCAGATCCTATGGACGGATGGGTGAAGGAACACATACATCACATTGGTGGTCCACACCACCCGTCTAGATGGACGGGTGTGGATATAGAATAGATGCATCAAGGTGGGTCCCACCTGCCCACACATGTCACACATGTGGGGTGGGCCCACATCTCAAATGAACAGACGGTGTGTGTATCACGTGTGCAATAAGGTGGGTCCACGTGGTGGCCCACCAGACTTTAAATCAAGCTAATTTTTGAAGTTTCCCTCCAACAGCGCTGCTACTGGACGATGAGTATACAACACATACTTCATGTGGACTCCACCGTCTCTTGCTGGACGGTGGACAGCATGGATGAAACGTGAACATCAGGTGCGGTCCACCTGGTATGGCCCACTTGTTTTAAATCAAACTGAAATGTGTTATTCCCTTCACCCAGGCCTGTCCAAACGGACGGCAAGGAGGTTAGCAAGGTGGGCCCATTTGGACAGTGGTGTGGTCCACGTGGTGGACGACATGGATAAAAAAAAATACATCATGGTGGGCCACAAGATGGGAAAGAGAGATAGAGAGAGAGCAGTGAGATGGAGGGACCCCACCACTACAGGCCCCTCTTGCTTACAACACATACATGGAAAATGGGTCCCATCACAAATGGGCCTTACATCAAAAATCACGATCTAAGGCTATGAACACCCACCAATTTTAAATCTTCGAGGCTCCTTACGATGCTAAGCTCCTAAGCTCCCTCTTTTATGGAAGATGATGATGATTGAAGGGCTAGGATGAA